>VWND01000073.1:0-1200000 GCA_009599575.1 Blumeriella jaapii | reverse complement strand
TGGCAGCACGAAGTTGATGATCTCCGCGACAAGCTCTCACATCCGAGCGTAGCGAACTCGCGCTTCAAGCCGAAAATCAACATCTAATCATCGCACGCCAACAACGAGAAGCTGCAGGCAAAGATCCTCTCGAGCATGAGCTTTTCCGGATGACAGACACCATCTGGGCCCTCAACAAACGAGTACATGAGATGCAGAAACTAGCAAGTTTCGCGGATCCACGGGAAGGGACGAAGAAATGTCTGCAGCCAGCAGTCGTTGACGAAGCTTTGGACACCATTGCATCAGAACTGGAATCAGTCACGTGTGGGCGAAATATAAACACGAGGCTTCTAATGCCCAAGGCCATAGACAGTAGTGATCTCGTTGCCTTGTTTGACCCGATTTCTGGGGTCATAGCCCAAGAGCCTGAAGACAGCTTGAATAGACTTCACGACATGGTAGGCGAACCTAGGGCAAGGCCCGCTCTTACCACCTGATCGCTCTGACACCTAGAGACATGTCTTGTCCTCTTTCCAAATTTTCTAAGACGCAAGTTCTAATTCTTCCCTGGTCTTCTAGATAACCAAATTTGGCATTGGATGCGTGGTGAGAGCTTTGTCGGTGGCTGCATTGCGAAAATGGGTCTTCGCGACGCCATTCCCGGATTTTGCACCTTGCAATATGCAGTTTTTGCAAGTGTACAGAAACATCATTGCCACACATGATGGCTGGAAGAGGCTGCACAATCTCGAGCTTGCCACGTATGATGCCTTGACTGGGGGGAAAAGCTTCCAGGAGGGTGTCATTCCAGTAAGCATTGATGCCGTTCATCCCCCCTCCTCCCTCCCTGCCCTTGATTCATATTTTTATGTTCTCCCTCATGTAGCGAAGTCATGTCTTCTATTATTCGCGGAATCCCTCTGATTAGATGGCTACTGACACCTCGTTCCTTCCTTTTAGCGAAAGGCTGAAGAGCTTGCAACCCGACTCTTGCAAGCACTTGGGCCACTCTTCACCAACGACACTCAGAATCCAGAGTCCTGGGGAGACGACCTCGATGTTAGTCGGGATCGGCAATCCCATCTGATGGATATGTTTGTAGTTGCTCTGCGACTGAAAGCCGCAATGGTCGCAGTCGACCAGGATTTTGAATTTGTAGTTTACGAGCTAGGAACATCGATGACTAACGACAGAGACGCGGCCTTGGAAGAAACCCACAGCTCCAACCATGGTACACAATGGAAGCTGGCCTCCATACATACATACCGTTCAGAAGCATCGTCACCTCGTAATGCTCTCGAGGACGCAGTTGTAAAGACCCGCAACATGGTGAGCAAGAACAAGGAGCAAAGAACACAACTCAGCCTGCACACGAAAATCTTATCTACTCCCAAGAGTTCCGAAGACAGTGCTCACAAAAAGTCCACGCCCCGGTTCCAAAGTGTCACTTCCGAAAGCTCTGGAGGAGAGGGCGAAGACGATGACGACGACAGCGAAGGCGATGGCGCTCGTGGCAACCATAGAAAAGAGTCATACAACTCCAAACCCTCAGATCACTGCTGTGGAACATGTGGAAAAGCGTTCATGACCGCTAAAGGCCGCAGGGAACACGTGCGGAATGGTAAGTTGAGTACGATTAGATAAATTTCAAAAGTGCCGAAGCTGATTTCACACCGCAGAGGCATGTGCAAGATGTCCAGAGTGCATTGTATACTTCAAATCCCCCGCAGAGCTTCGCACACATCGAAACTCTCTACATCCAAATAACACAAATGCTGGAAGAGCAGAGCATGTCTCCAGCGCGGTGCAAAGTGGTCAAGAACCAAGACATGCGGAGCAGCGAAAACGTAAACGACGGAACTTGACCGGAGGCAGTGTAGACGACGATGACAACGATACTGATGATGACAATGATGACAGTGATGATGACCAGGCTAGGGGTAAGAGGAGACGAAGAGCCTCACGTCGATCAGCGTTGCAGCCAAGCGAGCCTGAGCATGTGGTAAGTATCTAAAAATTGACACTCTCCGTCTTGGCGGATATGTCTTATACTCTTTCCGAAGCCTTAACCAATAGTTGCTGACTCCTGTCTACCGTGCAGGAAAAAGATAACGCTCGAAATGCTAGGTGCGAGGTGCCAGCTTCACAAAATTCCGCCAGCGACAGCTTGTCGTTAACTGTCGAACCTGCCGAGCCTTCGAAATCTCAGAAACGAAGTTCCTCCCTCAATGCTCTCTTTTTGCACGGGTGTGGAGTGACTCATCTCACATGTGGACTGTGTCGCGAGAATAAACTCGAATGCGACGGGGACACGCCATGCTCAGGCTGTGTCAGCAGCGAGAACCATGAGAGTTGTAGTAATGTGAGGTTGGGTCGTCATAAGCCTCGTTAAGGCGTTCGCTTTTGTTTACGGGCATATAGGACGGGGACGATGAGATATGGCGATGACAGCTCGTGATGATAATGTCGTGCTCTTGCATCGGCTGTCATTTGGCTTTGAGTATCCACAATACGAGATGCAGGCTGCGAGTAGGGCCAAGTACAGAAAACTCTTGGTAGACAACTTGCCTTCTGTGGCACAGTTAGCTGAAGCTGCCGAAGTGCGGAAGATGTGGTGGTCCGCTGTAGCGCAACACCTTTGCTAAATCGCATCTGTGGTGGAGATGAAAAGGTTGGCTTCTGATCAACCTGGTGCCTGTGTAAACAATAGCTACTATCTCATCGTCAGATCCGATAAACACTTGATCTCGAAGAACGTCTGGAGTCCACCGGTCTATTTGAATTCAGTTAGCTATTTGAACGGCAACTGAAATCACGTGATCTCAGTGGCTATGGTGTGTCGCAGCTATGATTGTTTTCATGTGTTTCTGAATCACAGTGGTGATTAAAAGACTAGAGGAAATAGCTGGTGTTGTAGATATCTTTTCGTTCGCTTAATAACCGTAGTTACACAAACCACCGACTTGACTATAGCAGCCGGTCCCATGAACGCCCCTCCCATTTATGCAAACCTACGGGGTATAAACACCATCCCCGCCACTACACAGACATCTTCATGGAGATTGGCTTGTGAGGCTCATATCCCTTGACCACAAAGTCCTCCAGCTTCCAGCCGTCGATGCTGCCACCCTTCTCTCTCGCGATCTCCAACTCCGGGAACGCCCTCGGCTCCCTCGTCAACTGCGTCTTCAGCGCATCCACGTGGTCGGCATAAACGTGCGCGTCCCCAAGAACATGCGTGAAGGTGCCCGGCGTCAAGTCACACACGTGCGCAAGCATATGCGTCAACAAGGCATAACTCGCAATATTGAACGGCTCTCCCAGACCCAAATCCGAGCTCCGCTGGTAAACCTGGCAATCCAGTTTCCCCTTTCCCTTCTCCATCCCGTCCTCGGGCTTGGGAAACGACACGTAGAATTGCGCGAACATGTGGCATGGCGGCAAGGCCATGAGCTTCATGTCCTTCGGGTTCCACGCGCTGAAGATGATCCTGCGATCGTAGGGGTTGTTCTTCAGCTTGTGGACGACCTCGGCCAGCTGATCGACGCCCTGCCCGGTGTAGTCCGTCTCGGCATCGACGTACTCGGCGCCAAAGTGCCGCCACTGGAATCCGTAGACGGGCCCCAGGTCGCCGACGGCGCGGTGGGAGAGGCCCACGGAGTCGAGGTACTCGCGCGATCCGTTGCCGTCCCAGATCTTGATTCCCGCTGCTTGGAGGGGCAGCGAGGATGTCGAGCCCGAGATGAACCACAGGAGCTCGCCGATGACGGCGCGCAGGAAGACGCGTTTCGTTGTCAGGAGGGGGAGGATGGCTTTTCCAGAGGGGGAGGTAAGCGAGAATTTCAGGGGCCGAGGTGCGAATATGGAATATGTTCCTGTGCCGGTCCTGCCAGCGATGTCAGAACTCGCTGCCAAGTTTTCACGGGAAAAGATAATGTTCTAGGTACCTATCTGGACGATGTTCTCCCTTCTCCAGGCAATCTCGGACGAGGTCAAGATATTGGTATTCTTCGTGTCTTACAGTATCATTCTGGGCGACGACCGTTGCTGCAGACTCCGGGGATATCTGAGGAGAAGATTCTGCGTCCATGGTCGAAAGTACCATTCTTAGAAACGTTGTGGTTGTTGAAAGTAAGTAGAGTAATATTCAGAGAAGGGTGGTCGTCAGGAGACGCGTTAAGTGTTTTCTCGACGCGACTGCCAAGACCACGACTCGCTCAGCCGCCGCATGATGGCTTGTTAGCGAGCCCCGAGCAAAACAGAGAGTATAAAACTCGTAGTTCATACATCATTTAACTTTTGATTAACTTTTGAAGGATTCAATCTTGTGTGAGATGGTTAAAGAAGTCCTTTATTCTTGGTTTAGCAGTAGATTTCGTCAGTCAGGTTGCTTTTACAGCCGTTCTTCTGTTAAATTACTCGAATAGGTTAAACAGGTCGCTTTTCCACTGTTCTATCTATCTGTTTCCCCTACATATCAAATAATCTCTATGCCTTGCTCAATATTCTCAGTCCTCATCAGGCCTAATCACTATGGAGTTCTCCTTCGCTTTTGTGCTTGCTGCAATCAGCTCCGTTGTAATGGCCGATATGGCATTTCGGGGAAGAGTTGAGGAAGGTAAGGGGTCAAAGCAAAAAAGACACATCTTCCATAGCGTTCCTTAATCAAGCATCTTTGCTAGTGTCTGTTGTATATACTGTACCTATGTATAGTACTGTATCATTCTGTTTATCGGTGTTGCGTTACTATGTGGCTGGGGGAAGATTTCGCTTTCAAAATCATTATATGTACAGTACTGTAGCTCTATCCCTGTCAATGACGCGTGAAGCTCGAGTCAGCGGCGGGAACATCGCAACATACGGGGGGTAGGGAGTGTATTCCTCGCAATCGCGATAGAAGTATCATCAAGCCCATGGAGCCAACATCTCCCAAACTGTCCCCATGTTCCTACGGCCCATAGTTCGGTCATCATGGCGCCCTCATCGTATCTCTCTGCAGCTCGCTCGCAGCATCATTACTGAAGCTCAACCCAGCTTTCCTACTCTTCCAACATGTCCGTCGCCGACGTGCGCATGCGCCGAGATGCCCGCCATGCCGGCGGGCCTCCCTATCGACCATGCGAAGTCTCTGAACGGAACAATGGCGCCGTATGCTGAGCAGGTCCTGGTCTGCACAGGCAAGGAGGACTGGCTGAGTAAGATTGAGGACGAGAATTCGGGTGACAACCTAGCTGCGGACATCAAAGAGCTGATGGGTAGGGGAGGGACGTATTCAGATGTATGTTCACCATTGATAGATAGAGCTCCTCTGTCAATAATCGGTCGGAGCTTGCTAACGAATCTTGACAGCCTTATCACAACGTCTCGGTAATCAATACCTCTCTCCCCTCCTCGGTCCCAGCCCGTTCCGAAATCCAGACTGCATCCGCCTACCTGTTCCCGAGCTTCAAATACGTACCTTTTCTTCCTCGCGTCTCTTTCGACTCGGTGCAAGCACTCGTCAAAGGATTCTTACTGCCCAAGCAGTTGCACCCTGTGCATGACGGCCTGTCTCCGATTCACAGAGACAGACTGACGAGGAGAGAGGACCAAGGGCGGGCTCTGTATGGCGTGAAAGATGTTCGGGATGTGATGGTTCTGATTTGCGGGCACGGAGGTCGAGACATGAGGTGTGGCGTTCTGGGTCCTGTCCTGCGGAAAGAGTTCGAGAAGCAGCTTGAGAGAGACGGCTTGCCTGTCTTCAAGGGGCCAGTAGACGCCGGCGATAAGCAAAGCTGGGTAGAGATTGAGGCCGTAGATCAAGCCGTGGGGAACTCCGCAAGGGTGGGCTTGATAAGTCATATTGGGGGACACAAGTTCGCTGGTAATGTGATCTTGTACTTGCCGCCTGGTTTGAAGACCCGACATGGGAAGCTGAGTAAGCTGGCGGGATGTGGAATCTGGTATGGAAGGGTGGAGCCAAAGCATGTCGAGGGGATTGTACGAGAGACGGTCCTAGGTGGGAGAGTCATCGAGGAGCTGTTCAGAGGCGGCATTCGACAAGACGGGGAGATTTTGCGGTTATGAGGCCATCTTACATATGGCAGAGCGCAACCGATATCTCAGAAAGGGACGTTGAACGTAGCCGCTATCAGCGAAACGTCTGCCCCAAGACGTCTATGGCCGGTACCAACAATCATGCACTTTTCGAGCTAGCTATCAGCAATAGGCAGATTACAAATCTTGGGATCCGCATGCATGTACATATACTCGACACGAAGTCCAAGATGACCGGAGACGGTGATACCATCAAACTCATCTGACCTAGGAAGAAACGGCCCGGGTGATCTGGTCAAGGAAGCTTTTGGGTCGAGAGTGTTCAACGAAGAGATACCGATACTCGATATGCTCGCCTGACATCAAAGGGAGGTTATGCAGAAGACATGGCGTTGTTGAGAGACGTCTGGCTGGACCTTGCGTTACACCAATTGATTTCGGAATCAGTACCTCTTGTCCCTCACCCGCTTACAATTGACATCCCCTTCGGCCTCATAGCATAGTACCATTTTCTCGAAGTTTGACAGTTCGTAAAATCTATACAAGGCTGTCTGACTACACCTTTCTGCCTGTCGGAATTTGATTTCATAGCTTATGCAGGAGAATGGTGGGTAGTAACTCGGAAAAGGGAGAGCTTGATGTCTCGCTAAGAAGAAGTTATTATTTACTTTCCATTTCTCGTCGTTGACCGAATCTTCATGCCTTAGGAACAGGCAACTCAAGGGCTCTAGATGCATTGCTAGTACACTGCCTCTCCAAAGGAAGCTTTATGACTGGAAAAATGAATTGATGATCGAGAAGTGCCTTGATCTTTAATACTTGTCGGGAAGCCGAGAGCAAATGTACAGTTGGAAGGCAGCGAGCGTCGTGTGTTTTCATTGATATATTCCATTCTTGCTTACTATAATAGGTCGCGCAAGCAAGGACAGTCAGCCAGTATGCTGAGCATCGATCGATTCTGGTCCTACTTTTAGCTACTTAGCCACTAATCGAAAACCATTTTACATCCGATGAGATCTGACGTTCTCTTCGTTCCGAAAACTGAACCACCCGTCTCCAATCGCCTCTCCCGCAACCATGATAAATCAGAATAGCAAAACAAGACACGTAGGCTTTTGCGAAATGCTTATCCGTTGCCTAAAGTGGATGGTGTCCTTGCTGCGATGGGCGGAACTACGGTATTGTTGGGTATTGACATGACGAAAAGAATTTTCTAACACCATGGAACTAACTAACAGAGGAAGAAAACTATAGATACCTACAGCGAATCAGGATTGGAACATTGACTTCTTTTGCAGCGATGAGCTTGACGTGGTTAGGTTGTGACGCTCTGGTTCGGGTGGAGGTGGAAGTGATAAAGTGCGCTTCAGCACTTTTTAGAGCGGATTGCGCCTACTTTTTTGTAACCAAATAGTATCATGGGATAATTCGAAAGTCGGAATTTCTATCAGATGTGGCAGCACAGTCTGGTATGGCTCATCTACCTACGATCCATGGAAAATGGTACAGACCATCCGTCACCGACTAAGCCCGTTCATGAATTCGAAGAGCGTTGTCACGTGCTGTAATGTACTGAATAGTATGTATAGTAGGTAGTCTTACTTGGATACCGAACGCAGCACTTCGCCTGCGTGCTTGCATCATGAAATCAGCTCTGGTATTGTCCACACAGAAGGTCCAGGACCTTCCTTTGTATGATCTCTTCGACGGTGCTGATGGCGCCTTCCTCGAAGGTTTAAATCTTCATTACTTCAAGGTTCTGGGGAAGTAGGTATTGGATTGGGCATTTGCTGGGAGTTGATGGACCCTTTGTGAAGAATTGGTTATCGAATTCCAGGTAGCGAACGCTTTCCATTTCACGCATGCCGGGAATGGGTTTTGTATTCAAGCTGGGCCCTTCGATTAGAGCTATGAAGAGACGTGTCGATACATCTCTGAAGTAGTCATTATAGTCTCCCTTAGATCTGTGGCCGTCCCTGAGGCCACCGCAAGGAGAAGGGATCGAAGTTTCGAGTATGCACGAGGACGCCAGTATCTTCGTGGACGTCGAGGAGGAGTCGGAGCGACATGCAGCGGCGCGGATACTTTTGCAAAGGAGCAGAGATCAGATTGACTAAGGAAAGTTGCTATGATTTCGATAAGCTCATTTGGAAGCCGGTCAAGACTGCCGATGGAAGAAGACACACGGCGAATCTGAAGATCCCTAGAATGAAGTCAGTACCGATTCGGAGAGCTGAATCTTGGGCTAGAATGGACATACGCCGACCTCGACTTCAATGGCGTATTACCGCTGATTGTATGCGGAGAGATTCCATTCAAGGGTGAATTGGGAGTCATGATGTGTACAAAACTTTATTGTTTTCCTGTAGAAAGTAGGTGAAGGGTCTTGAATGTTGAAAATCGGTATTCATAGACCATGAGGCGCTAGCTATGCTGGGACCGAAAGCTCCTTATATACCCATGAGAGGCCTTGAGGAGCATTTCAAGCTAGCAAAAAGAACTTTCTAATACTAGCCGAGACGTAGACTCTTCCATGCGGCGAAATCTCAGGGACCAACTACAGCATCCGCGTGAGGGTAATGCCAAGACTTTTAACGTGACCTGCGCTCCAAGACTACCTCAATGTTCTCTGCAGAAGAGAGTGCCAGTTGGGTGCAGTATCTAAGTGAAAACAACTAGAAGTAGGCGGGATTCGTATATACTGATATCCTGAGTGCTTGACCAAGTACAGCACTTCGAATCGTCGAGCAGTAATCTGTACTCTTGATATAACTCAACGCTTTGCTGGCGCACACTTGCCTCGGTTGTATAGTGTAGCGGTTAGCACGTGGGATTTTGACTACAAATCAGAATCACGTTCTGTCAAGAACTTTCCCGAATCCCCGGTTCGAGCCCGGGTACGACCTCTGTGAATGGTTTTTTTTGTCTCCGACAAAGAAGTAATGATGGCAAGATTCAGAGAGGCGGCCAGGAGATTTAGCTTTTTTTGCTGAGGATTTTGTGTGGCGGCGTGCATGGGCCAAAGGCTATTCTGATGCTTGCTTGCTGGAAAATCCAGTAACCGATCATCATGGCTCTTGCGAATCCCAATTAACCAAAAGGTGTTGAGTAAAAGTTGATAAAATATTTTCACGTGTCATAAAACTGCTAACAATCAATTTTTGATTGTGGCGCAGATGTTTGGTAAATCGACGCTGGTTTGAGCAAACGACTTTGTACCTGTCCTAGATGGTTCCCATGACGCTAGATGGTTCCCATGACGAACTCTTTCTCTATTATAAATGGTCTCGACGCTCCAAAGAATGAAGGAAGCTTTGATAAGTTCAATTTCTGTGTTTTGTAACAATTTTAGTTGAGTAAATGGCTTTGAACTGGAATGGGTGTTCTTTGATAAGTCACTTGATTCGCCAGAGGGAATGGAATGAATCCATCGCTTTTGCAATTGCTATGCCGAGAAAAGAAAGACTCAGGCTTGATCGCCGTTCTAAAAAAAACAGGCAAAGTCCCGGGCCGGAACTAATTGATCTTTCCTGCGACCCCCTTTTCATTAATGCAGATAAGATTCACAGTAAAACCCTATGGCGCCATCGAAAGATCTTGAGCTTCTTTCTCGGCCTGCTCTGGTTTGCTTCTGCTGGCCTCTTGCTCGGCTTGACAAACTTTCATCATAGCCTTAATAGAGCAGGGTTTCCTAACAGGAGGAGTCCTATCCTCCAGCAGTATTCGCGGATGCCCTTTCACCGTCTCCTCCCCAGCCGGTTGCACGACGCCCTGCATTCTCCGTTGGTATTCTTCTGCAACCTCCTTTGCTGTCGTCAGACCTTCTCGCAATAGCTGTTGCACAAGACGCTTCTCTGATTTGACCCACGCGAAACTCTTCCAGGGCGGAAAGTTCCTGTGGAAGATGCCTGCCCGCCACTTATTGAGCCTGTAAACTTGTGTCTTGTCGCTCCAGTCCGTGAGGCCCGTATAGCGGACAGTCTCGACAGGAAGCGGAGTCCAACCGTTCGCCGGGTCGTTGAACTCTTTGCGTATGACAATGGTAAGCTTAGACTCGTCTTTCTGGCCCGCAACAGCCATAACTCTATCGACGCCAGTCTCGATAGCTCTCTCGCCAGGCTTCAGGTTCGTGCGAAGTGGGACGCCACCGCCAGCAACGGGTGATTGACCAGCTTGGAGTCCAATGCGCGGAGGAACTGCTTCGCGGCCCTGTTCATGTCAATTTGTGCTTCCAGGAACTTGGGAAACAAAACTCAAATTGGTGTATACCTTAGGCGTAACAGGCTTTTGATTGTCACCTCTCGACTTTATTCCAACAGCACCTCCAGATCCGTCACCAAGTCCTGATGGGCTGTAAGAGTGACTTGCGTGTTCGATCGGCAGTCGAGTGGCTGTGTGCGACGCATGGTGTTCGGCTTTAATAACGGCTCCGTCAGACTCCTCGAGCCTTGCTTTCTTGTATCTCGGGGCCTCCTCTTCTTCTTCATCGTATGCAACGGGCTTTGTGCGTTTGAACTCTGCCGTCGACTTCGCGATGTGCAGCCTCAAGCTTTCGATCGTCAGTTCTCTTTCGAATGGCATGGGCTGCTTGGCCGTTGAGCCAGGAGCATGGCTCTTCCCTTGGATGGAGTTGTTGGTCATGGCGGGAGAGGTTGGTGTTGATGAATTTGACTTGGAGTGTTGAGGAGGTGGAGGTGTGCTTTCGAGTAGTCTGGCTCCTAAAAAGTTCGGCTTGATATCCAGAGAGTCATACTTGCCTATCTGACTGAATAGGCCATCGAAAAAAGGAGAGGGGGAAGGGTGTGACTCGGATGGTTAATCAAGTCGGTGAATGTAAACATCGGCCGAGGCTGAGCTCCAGGCTAAAAGGTGACCAGGCTACTGTCTTATCGGCTTTGCAATAGTATATATTGCTAAGTATTAAGGTCCGAAAGGCCACTGGGAAATGGTCTTGTAAGACGGAAAATATCCAGATAGGTCTGCTAAGTCAAAAACACGGTATTTATTATATCCCTGAGCCTGATCTATTTATCTTTGTCTACCTTCACTCGTTCACATATACCCTTGTTTCCATATTCAAGAACATAATCCCAATAACCAGAAAAGTTAATCACACGCAGATCTGATTTGGAAGCTAAATAAATTCGTATGCTAATACCAAGTTCTTAGCAAGTTTGTTAATGTTTACTACGGTTTTTTGTGGAAACGCTTCAAGATAACTTTCAAAAAATAATAATCAACAGTACCGGATACAAAAAACACGAGAAAAAATGTTGGTAGACTATCAACAAAAACAAACCTGAGGCTCTTGCCAAATTCACACGTGGTGGAAACAGTTGCGTCTGACGCTAATTAGCCGAGCCTGGACCCACAACACTCCTACTTAACTTGACATTTACTCGAAAGACCCTTCACGACCTCGACTTTGCACTTACACCACAAACAGAAAAGAAAGCTTCCATCCCGATTGCAATAGCTGCCATCAAAATGGCCGTGCCTAACCGAACATTCGCAGACCTCGAGCTCGGAAGTATGTTTTGTTTACTTTCCTGTTTACATTCACTCGATCTAACTACTCAACCTAGATCGCGACGTAGCACCCACCCCTCCCTCCAGCGTCCAACGAGGTATTCCAACGCGTTCAGTACAACGCGTTCGTTCTGCAGTCTCCGAGCTTGGAGGTAAGTTCTTTCCTTTCCTGTTCAAAAATGGGCTCGACCTAACCCTTTGACTTAGACATGCACTATATTGATCTCACGCCTGCCTCGAGCTTCTCACGCGTCCCAACTCGGCCCGCCCAGGCCGTCGTGCCAGCCCAACCCGCCAGCCATACCCAGCAATGCATCGGCCGTATAAGACAATGTGGTGGTCGTGTCGGCCAGTGGGTCTGCAATATCATCCCTTGGGCCAGAAGACATTATTACCCTGGCCATAGAAGCAAATGTCTCTTTTGGATTCTTTTTCCCATCTTTGTCGCTGGCTGCATTGTCCTTGCCGCAGTCACCAGCCATTACACAGGTCCAGATACCCCGCTCCCTCCTGGAACCCCTCCGCCTACTCCGCTTACTGTCGGTTGGTAAACCGAGCAAGCGCGGTCTGTAAGTTTCCCAGATCTACTCCATGTACGAAAGATCTCTGAACGCGCCCAGGTCTCTATTTTGGATGGTTCTCAAAGCTCTAGAGGTGTCTGGCGCGTGTACTTGGTAAGCCCAACTCCCACAGATCTGTTGATCTCCAGCTTATGGATGTGATGCTGATCTGCTAGCATGTCACCCTCCAGTTTCAATAAGTATTTTTGATCTGGGACAATCTGCAAGGATAGGATAAATGCAGGTGTTTCCAAAGTCGAGCGTATGCGACGGGTGAGTCAGCCTGTTACCGCGGGTTTTTCGCGTTTTTCCCACACACGCCCTCCTGCTTTTATATGGACGCGCTCCTAACATCTTGCTCCAGAAAGATCTCTAGATGGGCTTAATAAAGTCTGTACGAATCTGCGAGGGTATGCGAAGGCAGTGATGGTCACTCTGTAAGTCCCAACTACTTACTTACATCCCTTGGGATCAGATGCTGATTTGATTGATTGTTCCGACAGGCCTCTTCTAAATTTTCTACACGGTACCATAGGAATTACTAGGTAGAATTAGAGACCAATAAAAGAGCCACCTTGCACAGAACCCAAGTACCCGTTTTCTTTCTTTTTTCTCTCCAGACTGCGTAATCTCTTTCCCGTAATAAACTCGAAAGTGAATCTGTAAATTGTTTTTCTTTTCTTCTCTCTCTCTCTTTTTTCTCTTCTCTTTCTTTTCTTTTCCTATTTTTTTATATTTCTCATCCTTTTCTTCCTCTTCTCTTCTCTGCTTTCTCTTTTTTTTTTTTTTCCTTTTTCTTCTCTTTCTTTCTTTTTCTTTTTCTCTTTCTTCTTTTTTCTCTTCTCATTCTCTTCTCTCTTCTCTCATCTCTCATTCTTTTCTTCTCATTTTTCTTTCTCTTTTTTCTTCCCTTTCTTTTTTCTTCTTCTTTTCTTTCTTCCCTTTTCTCTTTTCTTTTTCTCTTTCCCTTTTCTCTTTCCCCTTCTCTCTTCCTTCTCTTTTCCTTTCCCTTTCTTCCCTTCCCTTTCCGTCTTCCTTTCCCTTTCCTCTTCCTCTTCCTCTTCCTTTCCTCTTCCTTTTCCTCTTCCCTTTCCTCTTCCCTTTTTTCTCCTCTTTTCCCCTTTCCTCTTCCTTTTCCTCTTCCCTTTTTCCTCTTCCCTTTCCTCTTTTTTTTCCCTTTATTCCTCTTCCCTTTCTTCTCACCTTTTTTTTATCCTCTTCTTATCCTCTTCTCATTCTTTTTTTCCTTTTTTTTTTTCTCTCTTTCTCTTCTCTTCTTTTTCTCTTTTTCTCCTCTTTTTTTTTTTTTTCTTTTTCTTTCCCTTTTCTCTTCCTCATTTCACTTTCTTCCCACCTTCTTCTCACCTTCTTCTCACCTTTTTCCCACCTTCTTCTCACCTTCTTCTCACATTCTTCTCACCCTCTCTATCCTTTCCCATCACACAGCGCGTCTGAAAGGATGGGAAAAAAGGTGCGTCAACACGTGTGTAACGGACCCAACACGGAAGGTGCACGTCCCTCCGCCATCCATCCATCCATCCATCCCTCCATCCATCCCACGCCATCCATCCCACGCCATCCTCCCACGTCATCCCACCACAACATCCTGTGCCCCCTATCACCTTCTCTATTACCATCACCACACTTCCCCCCCCCCCCCTCCCCCCCCCCCAGAAAAGCATGTATATAAATACGCACAAGTGATCCCAAAAACAGGAGCCGGAAACCGTCTGGAAGCGGTGAACGCGCCGTGGTGTTGACGTATGCAGAGTTTGCTCGGCCGCGGCAGGTGAGCAGGTATGTGAGCTTCATCTGGTGGTTAAAGCCGCAGGGAGCAGGATGGCGGCGACGCCTGTACACCTGGCGAAGGGCGACGGGAGGGAGGGGGAGGGCGTTTGCGTTTGATCTTTTCCCCCTCCAGGGAATCTTTTCTCTCTCTCTCTCTCTCTCTCTCGTGCCCTTCGCCACGTTTTGGTGCTCACGGTGGTTCTGGGGGAGGAAGCTAAGCCTGAGCTTGTGAGCACGTAGGCGGGCTAGACAAGGCCGGATCTACGCAGTATGGGTCTACCTTATCTTGCCTCGCTGCGGAGGAGGCGTGCCGGCAGCCGGCCAGCCTCGCGCCGACCTGGAGCGGTCGGAGAGTCAGTGGGTGAAGGACGTGGGGGGGACTTCCGTTTCGTTTTGCTCCCAGCTTCATGCGGAGGAAGGCTTTCCATGGCTGCTGCGACGGCCTCACACGAGCTCCAGATCTGTGCGAGAGGGCGTATGTGCTTCTAGCGAGGCCGTCTGCGGGCTCCGGCTTCCATTCCTTCCACGCAGGTCCTCTCTTGCCAGGATGGCAGCGACCTCTTCCTGGAGCTTGGTTGAGGGAAAGGGATCCCGTGCTGTCTGAGAAGGCCCTTATCTAGGCGCTGATCCAGCCCGGGACAGATCCCAGATAATGGGCGGCCGGCAAAACAAGTGGCACGGAAAACATGAATGGCAGCAATCGGAAACAGGGCGAAATATACAGTAGATACCTCTTATGGTGGGGTTTGGGCATTTACGCTTACAGAGGTGCGGAAGGACACAGGGGGCCCCGACGGGTCTTGTGCGAGTCTCTTTGGATCTCTCCTCTCCGCCGCTTTCCGTCTGTGTCGAGGTCATGAAAGTGGATTTTGATTGTCCGGCTGGAGATGTCCAGTTCCCAGCACCGGTCTTGTGTATTGCTGTCTTTTCGAGACTCTTACCAGAGAGTGTGTTGGGACTGTCGGCCTTGTATCGAGTGTGATGCTCGTGTATGATCTGTCAAGCACGATACAAAAGGCAGAGAGCGAACGAAGGCTTGCTTGTAGAGACTCTCTGTCATACATGAAGGTCATGTGAATCGGTCTCCAGGACGGAGGTTCAATAGTGACTTGTCCAATCACTTGCACTCCGGCCCAAAAGCATTTCCTCTACTGTACCAAGCATTGATTGGAAGCATACCATCAGCACTGATCAATGTACTGCCATTTCCACTCAAAGCCACTCACTCAACCTAATATCGACTCCAGATGTACGCTTCAAAACCCCCCCGACGCACCCGATAGCCAGTCTCTGAGACAAGCACCGTCTGAACACGTGCCAGTCGATTGTGAAGCCGTATAAAACTGCTCGGGATTTTGGCACAACACAAGACTGGCTGGAAATAAGATCACTCCAATGCTTGAAAGCACTTTCCGCATGCAGAGGAAACGCGCGGGATGTTCAAGTTGCCCGATTCCGAGATTCTGAGATTCGAGAGGGGAGGAGGGAGTGGGATGTCTGGAAGGGATGGGTAAGTGAGCAAGTTAGTTACTTTAAGGGTGGTTAGGGTGGAGGTGAGCGCGAGATTTTGCGACTCTGGGGATCGGGATCGGGATCGGACATATCCTGCATCAGAGGAGAACGAACCTCTGGGGAAAGGAAGGTTGATGATGGACCGTAGGGTGGGAGGAAGACGGGAGGGAGGAGGAGGAGGAAAGCTTGGGGCGAGTACGCAAGACCGGCATTGGATTCCTAAGGTATCACTGTACGGTGAGTAGAAGGGCCAGAAGGAGAGGCTCGACCTCGGCCGATGTCGTGGAAAGCAGTCTTTGTTGCCGTTCCTTTCGCATCTGGGCTATCGAAATTTGTTGATCGAAGTTATGTCGATTCGAGAGAAAGAAAAAGGAAGGCACGAAACCGCCCCCCCCCCCCCCCCAAAAAAAACAAACCAAGCCAAAAGACTCGTAAAGGCCTCTCCAGGGCTCGAACCTGCGATTCCAGAATCCGAATCTGGCGTGGTCTCCGCTACACTCCGAGGCCGGTATCTCATGGGGTGGATGGATGACGGAGGAACTTCGCACCTGATGATTTGGCCGGGGAAAATTGATCTTTTGTTTGTATTTGCCTTCCGTGTTGCTGCATTGGGGTATCAGCCCGCAAAGGTTGCTGAGCCTGGGTCTGCGTGAGGTCCGGCCGGAAGTTGTTGCGGCCGTCGCCTGCGGGTGGGCAGCGTTGGAGCATCGGCGCATCGGCGCATTGGAGCATTGGAACAGTGGAAGTGGTGTGCATTGATCATAGAGAGGCACGAGCTGGCATGAGGGATGAGATGGGAGGGATGGGATGGGATGAGATGGGATTGGGATGACGGGATCACGAGTTGAGTATATTTGGATGTCTGGAGGAGTTGGATCGACCCATTGGGCTCCTCAGATGGGCATCGATCTCGATCCGAAAGCCGGTGTGTGCCACGAGGGGAGATTTCTCCCGCCCAGCGACGTTCAGAGCGGACTTCTATCTGGTGTCCTGTCTTGGCTATGGATTTGTTGACTTGTTTACCTCGTTTACGGACTCGCCACGACTCTGGGCAACTAGCGCAGGGGGTCCGTGATTGGCAACTGTGAAGGGAGGAACTTGGACAGGACAGGACAGGATAGGATAGGACCGTATGTCCTGTCCGGTACACACTCGAGTCCTCTGTAGTCAATGGTCAGTCGGGAGGTGGGAGTTGGGAGGTGGGAGTTGGGATGCTGTAGTGTACGATATGTACGCATGAATATACAACTGGGGAGACGAGTCTAGTCAACATCAGCACTGTAGACTTCACCACTCCTCCATTGACGCTCCCACCGAACACGAAGACGTCCTCGCGACATCTATCTCTCTCACTCACTCACATACACACACACTCTCTCTCTCTTCCTCTTGCACTCTGCGCCGTCAGCACGTCATCACCGGCGTCGAGTGCCCCACCGGCGTCAATAATTAATACCCAGCAAACTTTCGACCCTCCTGTTTCGGGCAACGAGCCACGCGGCCGAAGTGCGCCCAGCAGATCATGCCTCGGGACACCTTTCCACACATCGCGCACACCTTCATATTACGCCCGTCCGTGTCCACTTCTTCTGCGCACGCGCAGAGTGAGTTCGAGAGAGAGCGAGAGAGCGAGGAAGCGAGTGATCGAGAGAGCGAGAGCGAGAGAGAGTGAGAGCGAGAGAGAGAGAAGAGAGAGAGCATTGCCATGATCGACATGTCGACCGAACACTGCACGTTGGCGATGGAGGAAGCGAGCACGGCCGAGCACCACGAAGTGTCGAGAGACGCCAACGTCAACAACGCTAACGCCAATGTCAACAACGCCAACGCCCACGCCAACGTCCACCACGTCAACCACGTCAACCTCGACGCCGACGCCGACGCCAACGCCAGCGAGCCTCCTTCCTACGATGCTCTTCTCGATGCGCCGGCCCTGCTGCGCAAGCACAAGTACAACATCCAGCCGCGCGAGGATGAGGGCCGCGAGGTGCTCCCGCCCTACTCGACCGCCATCAGCCTGGAGAACGTCTTCCTGAAGAAGATGGAGCTCGAGGACGCCGTGCACAAGGCCAGCGACCGCAACTGGCACAAGGTGCTCGTGACGCTGCAAGGGACCGCTTTGCAGTTCCACAAGTACAAGAGTTCGGCGCTGTTCAAGCCAGACAGCCCGGCCATGTCGAAGAAAGGCCGGTTCCTGCAGAGCTACAATCTGCAGTACGCGGATGTGGGCATCGCAGCGGACTACGTGAAGTAAGTGTGATAACGCCCTCCCTGGCCCCCGCGTCGCGGAGATGCTATCTGAGGATGTGCCTGCTGCTCTCTGCCCTCGAACGTCGACTAACCTGGGCTGCGCAGGAAACGCTTCGTGATCCGGGTTCGCGCCGAGACGGATCAGTTCCTCCTCTCCTGCAACAAGATCGAGACCTTCGTCCTCTGGCTGCAGTCCCTCTTCGCGGCCATCGACCTCGCGCTACCCCTCGACGAACGGGAGATCCCCCGGGACCTGTCCATCCCGCGACGTTCTCGGAGGCGCCCGAGAGCAGGCCGTTCGGGCGCCCAATCCGACGCGGGTGCCGAGCGCGAGCAGCCAGAGATCGTGGCGAGCCATTTCCCCCCGCTGGCCGACGCCGGCGACGACGCCGCCGCGTCCGCCGCCCAAGCCGACATCGAGAGCAGCAGCAGCAGCAGCGCCGAGGAAACGGAATCCTCGTCCGCGCCGCGCTCGCGGTCTCCTGCGCGCCCCGCGCGCTCCGTGGCCAGTCTCGCTCTGCCCACCAGCAGCAGCAGCAGCACTTCCTCCCCCTCCGCCAATTCCAACCCGCCCTCCCCTTCCTCCGCCGCCACCACGCCCGCCGAGATGCGCTCGCAGATGCTCGTGCGGGCGCGCCTCGCCATGCTGACGTCGGCGCCCCCGGACCTCGCGACGCCCATCGCCAACCCGTCCATCACGTCGGACGGCAAGTGGCAGCCCGAGCACCACTGGACGCACTTCTACGACATGCTGTACGCGAAGCGCTGCATGGCGATCCTCACGCACCGCAGCCCGCGCAAGAGCAACGTGGTGATCATGATGAACAAGCAGTGGGTCGTGGACTGGGCCACGGGCAAGCTGGAGCCCTGCCAGCCGCCCGACTACGCCGAGCTGCTGGAAGAGGAAGTCACGGTCGATCTGGCCATTGCCGAGTACGGGACCGTCTACTGAGGCTGGGGAGGGGGACACTGCCGCTCCTCTACCTGTCGGACTATTCGCTTGCGCGGGGGAGTTGGGGGGGGGGGGGAGGGTTGGATCGGCGTAGACTATGGGGTACCCTTTCTGGGAGAGGCCAGTCTGCGGCAGAGGTGGTGATGATGGCTTGGATGAATGCAGATGAGAGACTCGGCTTGATGCTGCTATGCATAGGTGTTGGCGTTGGGATGATGGCGTTTCAGGCGTTAGGAGCAAGCGAAGGTGGTTTTGGACGTCACTTGCATTTTTCTGTATCGTCCGTAGGTCATTGCCGCACAGGAGGAGGAGGAGGAGGGTGGATGGATGGATGATGTTATGAACGCCAGTTGGTGGTGTGTCTTTCTGCAAGACCAATCAATGTACGCCTCACTGTCCGTTGGTGTCACGCTGATTCTGGGCCATTTCACGATGGCCTCCTCCCAACCTGGTATAAGCCTGCCTGCCACCTGCTGTGCGCCTCTAAACACCCATAACGCCAGCCAACCAACCTGTCCGGTTCTAGCTATCCCATCTCCCCTTCCACAAAGACCCTGAGTTGTGTCCCCCCCCTCCCCCTCCCCACGGCAACATCAACGGCAATACCAAAGCCCCTTCCCACCATCTCCCTCTAACTCCCCTCCATCCCATCCAGAACGCCCTCCGCCTCCCTGCCCTTCCTCGCCAGCTCCTCGCCCTCCTCGCCCAGGCCGCGCCCAGCGGCCTCCAGATCCCCGACCAGCGTCTCGGCGAGGCGGAGCCAGTCCTCGATCTCGGCCCGCTGCCGGCGCACCTCCTCGACGAGCGTCGCGTTCTGCGACTCGGTCGTCTGCAGCCGCGCGTTGAGCTGCGACTGCTGCGACTGGTAGAGGGGCGTGGTGTGCGCGCGGAGAAGGGGCGCGGCGGGAAGGGTATGCGGTGGGGGGTGGTGGTGATGGGGTCTGTGGGTGGGTTCGGGGGTTAGTGAGGGTAGCATGGATGAGCAGAGGGTGAGTGGATGATGATGGGAAGGGGTTGGAGAGTGGAAAATGCATCTGGAAAGCGGGTGCAGACCCCCCCCCCCCCCCCAAAGACGCCTCTGAGAGGTAATCCTCTTCACTCCCTCCCCTCTCTCCCCAGCCCATGAACAGCAATCACAACGAGAAACAATGAGAAGAGCTTCTTCCTTCCACTTACACGACGCCCTTTCCCTCGCCCTCGCCCTCCCCCTCCCCATCCACCTCCCTCGCCCTCCTCCTCCGTCCCTCCGCAATGACCTCCTCGAGCAGGTTCAACCTCTCGACCACGGCGCGCTCCCTCAAGATGGTCTCGAACTCGTCGCGCGCGAAGCCCTGCAGCCGCGCCACCATGCTACCGTGCATGCCCCTCAACGCGGCCGGCGCCTGCGCCGCGATCGACGGGAAGCAGGCCGCGAACGAGGCGTATGGGATCGCGGCCAGCGTTCGGCTCAGCGCCAGCTCGTACACGTCGATGAATTGCTTTGCGCGCGGGCCGGGCGTGTGGGCGGTTGGAGCGGGGGGCGGGGGCGAGGGCGAGGGCGAGGCTGAGGCTGAGGGCATGGCTGCGTGGTGGTGGTGGTGGTGTGGTCTATGGGTGGGTGAACGTTGTTTGGTGATAGAGAGCGTGGTGGTGTTGCTGATAGAGTTGAGGTTGAAGAAGGCTGTTGTTTGGTCTTTTCGGGAAGACGGGACGACGCGACGACGCGATTGCGCTAAGTGCGGGTGGAGAATTGTACAGTATGTACAGTACAGCACTGTGCTGTGCACAAGATTGTGCATCGAGAGTCACGTGCGAGACTAGAGGCACTAACTGTAAGATCTGGAGCTTCGCACTTGAACAACAACTTCGAGGTTTTATGTCTGACCCATGGTAAAGTTCAACTGATAAATTCGACTTCCTTTTCTATTCATTACTTCTACACTGACCAGGTCCTGGCGGGTATATGTATGCTGGCTTCCATTCCTTCATTAGAAACATCATCAATGCTCATCACGGTCTCTCAGACTCGGTTTGATATCACACCCATCTCAGCCCAAATGCCAAACATGCGTATCCTACCAAAAAGGACCATGAGAACAATCTACTCGACAAAATCCGAAACTCCTCGCCCAAATCAGAATCCCAACGATCCGCTGCCTCGTCTACCCGTGATGGCTCAGTTGTACTCTACCGTCCCCGTCTGGTTCCGGTGGTTCCTCTCGAGCCGCCTCCTTCGCCGTCTCTCAGCAGCTGCTTCTGCCCCATCGCCACCATCCGCACTCGCGCTCATCGCACTCCATGTCGCATGGCTGCCAGGACTACCGACGGGAGCGTCAGCCGGCGGTAATGCACCGGTGCTTGCACCAGGCTCGCCCAGCTTGCCGCTGTAGTACGCCGAGTCCTTGCCCTGCCTACCGCCGGCAAAGGGAGGCGCAGGAGGAGGCTGGAGAGGTGCCATGGATGGCGGCGGAGCACTGTCGGTCTTGCCCTCTTCCCGTCTGTATCTTCGCGACGGCCCGACATCAGTGCCACTCAGACTCGACATCGAGTCGCCTCGCCGGCGTCGCCGCTCAGCTCTCCTCGCATCTCGCTCAGCTTCCGCCTCCCGTTCCGTGAGACGCCGTAACGTGACGTTCCGGTCCTTGTCTCCGTGCATCTTCACTTTCACGCTCACAGGGGGACTGAGGGGACCGCCTCCTGCGTCGGCACGTCCTCCTCTACTCCTCGAGCGTCTCCTCCGCTCCTCTTCTTTCGCGGCGACTCTGGCTGCTTCGGCTACAGCGGCCGCGGCGGCAATCTCGCCTTCTCTCCGCCTCCTCGAGGAATGTCTTCGCTGTGGCTGGCCACCATTAGACATGTACGCCTCGCTGCCGGACTCGGATTGATGTAAAATGCCCTGCGGGTCGGGCGGTGCAGGAGGCATAGAGACCGGCTCGGTGATGTCGTACCGTGACCGCCTCGCTTCCATGTCTGCGGCTATCGGCCCAGGTTGGAAGGGCAGCGGAACCGCCGGGGTGGCTCCGGGTCGGACAAGATGTGGGTCGTCGATGATCGACGAGAGTTCGGACGAGAGTGGCCTGGACGGCCGTCTCTGATGTCGGCGAGGGTTGGGAGTGCCATCTCCTGTCAGTCTGGAAGGTGTGTTGCCGTTTCGAGCTAGTCGTTCTTCTTCGAGGCGCTCGGCTTGTATACGGTCGAGGCGACCTTTCTCTTTCTTGTCTCGTCTGTCCTTCATCATCTTTGCGAACCAGCCGACTCCAGGCCGGCTAGTAAACCGTTGCGGGCTTTGTGGGTAGACTGAGGACGTCTCGATGGAGACACAGTCGAATCGAAATACGAAGACTCCGTGAAATCCGAACTCCGTCGACGGACTGGTCTTGGTGTGGTAGGTCGTGGGGCTGCAGCGCTCATAGCTTCCGGTGCCATGACCGGTTCCGTTGGTCCTGGTCCTGGCAGGGGTTCCGAGCGGCGCGCTCTTCCTTCCTCCATCCGGTTGACGACACTACTGTCCTCGGTGAACTCGCTCTCGTTGTATCTTGATCGACGAGAAGGTGTATCGTGAGCAACGGAAGAATACTCGTCCTCGTCTCTTCCGCGCTGTCTACCATCATACCACTTCTTGGCCAAGCGAGCCAGGCCAAATGCTGCTCCTGCTTTAAGTGCTTGACTCATCCTTCCGTTCTTCTTCCTTGGCCTCTCCGAGTATTTTTCTTCCTCGATATAACTTTCACTTCCTCTGCGGCTGGGGATCACCTCCGATCGCCGGCTTCTGCTGTGACTTCGACTCCTGCTTCGACTCCTGTTTCTCCGTCCTAACAAGGTAGATGCCGCCGCACCCATTGCCAACGGCGCCCACAATCCCCCAAACCTGCTCGGCTTCTTGTCCGTCATGACTGTTCCACCATGGCTGCGGCGCCCGCCATACATGCCCAACTCGTCCAGTCGCGGGAGTGCTCGATAGCTCAAGATGAAGAAGAGCACAAGCAAAAAGAACATCCATATAGCGTACAAGATGAACGTCCACTTTGGGCTCCCGTAGAGTGTCAATCCCAGTGGGACTTGTGCAAACCCCAGCATTGCAATCGCCCTCCCCATCCATTGGTGCAGGACCAGCTTCAGTGGCAGCTTGACCGGAGTCCGCTTCTTCTCTCTTCTGTGTATCCACCATCCTCCAATCGCCTGCACCAATACCAGCGTGTAAATCGCTACGCCAATGCCGTGATGCGGATTCGTGAGACTGCGATTCAGACCGACGGCGTTGAAGCCCGTCACAAACACAACTGTTGCGAGTCCGACGACCAGGATCTGAAGGTATATGTGCATCCGGAGAGCCCAAGATGGCGATCGCGTGTAGAACTGCGCCATGAGGATAGCCCATGGTAAGAGGATCAGGAAAGCGATCACCGCGATAACGCCATGCGCCCTGATCAGACTCTGGTACCCGGGCATATTCGCAAATCGGTTTCCCATTCCTGTGTCATTGGATCATCAGTCAGTGCCTTTCTTCTTCTTCTTCGCCGCCGCCAAACGGACAAACAACCAAGCACACATCGGGTGGATGTTATGGGACGTACCGTTATACCGCATCGTCTCGAAATTCAAGCCCACCAGATTCGGCAGCAGGAAATCGTTCCGCTGGGAATCCCACGTCCCGTCCCCGACGTACATCGTGCTCGAGGAGTAGCTGCTGCTCCCCGGGGGAGACAGGCCCTCGGTGGCCATCGTGACGACGGCGCTGGGCCGCCGAACGGCTGGTCGGATCGCAACGCTCCCCTCTCTCCTCTCCCCGAGCCTGCGAACAAGTGTCCCAGAGGCGCTCCAGGAATGCGGATCGGGCTGCCGTGATTCAGGAATGTAGACGTCGTCTGAGTTTCTCGCTCGCTCGTTTGTCGGGCGGCGGCGATCTCAGCCCGCACGTAAGTAAACACTATCGCTTGACGTTTCCCAGGTGATGGGCGGTTCGGATCCACTCGCCCTCTCGGAATCTGTACAAGTGCGCGGAGAGGCCCAGCGTGTTGCGCGCGACCGATGATGGGCTCGATGTTGAGTGCGGTTTTTGACTCTGGCTGTGAGAGTACTGTCGCTCCGCTCGCGCAAGACCAGGGTGCTTGCTGCTGCTGCTGCTGCTGCTGATGCCGTCGCCCACAAAGCCGGTTGCGCGGGGTGACGAAGCTGCAGCCGTGTTGACTTTCGGAGCGCCAGCACTGTCGTTGCCCTTCCAACGGACCGAGTTTGTGCAGCACGAGCGAGCACCGCCGCCAGGGATTTCCTACCTGTTTGCTGGCAGTATGGGACCATCGAATCAAACCGATCGGAGTTCGGTTTGCTGTGTTTGTGTCCTTCCTTTGCATCTTCTCCGTGAGAGTTTGGAGATGCGTCTGTCGCCTTTCGATTATGGTTTAGCAGTGGTACAGTACAGTTCAGTACAGTACAGTACAGTACACAGACAGCTCAGTACTGTATTGGCTGTCTGTTTTCTGCGCTGGCTGCCCGATGTAGGACACAGATGAATTCAAGCTTGACACAATACGATGTTGCAATTGGCTTGTTCCTCTTCCGTGGAACGAGTTCTGCTTTCTGCGTACCTACCGGGGCTCTCTCTTCTTTTGGGCGTTCGCTTGGTATGTACTGTAGGTGGAGCCGGCCTGCACTTGGTTTTGTGTAGATTTTGCTCGTACTGTACTGCGCTTTGGTCATCTTCTTCTTCACGATGTGCATGTTTCGCCTAGTAGGTACTCTACATACAGTGCTGTAGGTACAGAAAAATACTGTGCTCTACGGACTCCGGTTGTCACACGGGGCTTCTTCAAACTGGCTGAGGCTTGCAGCAGAGGCTGATTAACTTTCCTCTGAGTGAAAGCCTGGGTCGTACTGGAAAACAAGGGAACTCCACGGCTCTGGCATTGTAACCATCTCAGATCGTGACGTACATCAAGCCGATTTCTATGCACGGAAAAAAGAGGTCGCTTTCACAAGAGCATTCAATCGTATGAGAGAAGATTTCTTGCTGTGCTCTGTCATTTCACGGCGCTTTTCCTAGACATGGTACAAGTCGTCACTCGTGGACTTCTCTCACAGATCCTCGGGAAACAGACTACTTCAACAGAATACTTACAGTCAAGTCAACCTTGCTCTCGGCTTCAGTGCTGAGCTGCCATCTTCGCCTTGATGGAGGCTCAACGCTGCCTGCCCGTACGCTTCACCGTAGTCTTGGGTACGAAGTAGCGCAGCGAAAGCGAGGAGGACGTACGCCGTGGGCCTTGCAAGTGCCGACGATGTAAGAGAGGCTGGAGGCACAGCGACGGTTGCCCATCAACATGACAACTGCGAGCCTGGCGATGGCCGATCCTTGCATCGGGATCGCTGTGCTGGAGAGGACGGTATCCGAGTCCCCGCCTCCACAGAGCCGCGTTGGCGAAAAACATGCCAGCCCTGAAGAAGTCGGCATTTCGAACCAGAGGAGAGGAGGAGTAGCGCGCTCCTCCACAGGATGCCTGGCTGCCGCAGGCAGGGAGGGTAGAGATGGCCTCGTCGGTGGAGCCGAGAGAGGCGTTCAACACCAAGGTCACGACCACTACTAAGAGCCAGACTCACGGTACGGCATGGTGTGAGAAGCTGGGAGATGTTATGCTTCTGACGGTGCCAAAGCCGAGCGAGACAGCTTTCTCTCGAGCGCCGAAAACGCGGACGGCTGGACAACTTTGACGTTCTTCCTCCTCAACTGGGGATGCAAGCGCATGGCCCAAGATGAGAGCGGCTGTGAGAGTGGTGAAATGCATGGTGCTGAGGGTAGAAGTTGTCTGAGCGAGAAGAGAAATTAGCAAGATCGAACCCGAACAACTCCTACGCCCAGAAGGAGAAAACCACTTCTCGGATTTGGATATCCTCGACGGCGCCTCAGAGCGTCGAGGTTGTAGGGCCCGGCCTGGCAAACAACACCTCGGCCGGGCCAGCTCCCCATCCAGATGCTACAACCAGAGGCTGACTGACATCCGGGGTCATGGACAAGAACATTCATTCGCGTCCCACGATCTCTCCGGTCGGTTTTAGCCGTCGTGCCACATCTCCCATGGTCCCGTTTCCAGCTCGTGCATTAGGATTGTTTTTTTCCACGATCCTCATCCTGGATCTCATGTTCTTCCTCGCGTACGAGACTTCGCCTTTTAGCCGAGAGCCCTTGCGGCTTGCGGATCATCAGACAGCGCATTATTATTATGTACATCGAGTCCCAGCTGGTGAGAAAGGCTGATTACTTAGGTAGGTAGTTGCGTTGGTTGTTGGCGGGTATGGTAAGCAGTGGCTGGAGTCGGGATCGGGTCATCGAGCACTGCGGTTCGCTGTGTAGGAGGGCGAAAGGGACGGTAGCGATGGCTAAGCCGTCGGCGCATACGCTTCCGGAGGGTGGATGTTTATGATGCTGTCACGCTATTTACAGTACAGTACTGTATCATCCAGCCTGGATGATACAATCAGCATCTGCGAGGAGGAGCTTTGTCGTCGTGAGACTGACGCCGCTAGGGTCATCTGTGGTACAGTACAGGTACAGTGCAGTACAGAACATACATACAGCAGTCACTGTAAGTACCATTACCTGTCTGTAGATAAAGACATTGTAAATGTTTCCGACCAAGACAGATTCACAGCAACATTATGTCTCTTCTCCGAGAGGCGAATACTTCTTATGACAGATGATTCCGACGAGAGAAATCGCGACTCTGCCGTGTCACTGTTGACTCTCGGCTCCCAAGGCACTTCCCGAGCTGCATCCAAACAAGCCTTTCCTTCAGCGCGTGTTGGTACTGTACAGTACAGTACAGTACAGCAAGTCTCTGTCTGTACTGTAATGTATGGCGGTACAATCCTTGCACAAGAACTCTGGGGGAGCTTTCTCATCTCATACTTTTTTTTCCATCCATGTCTCACTAGCAACGGAGCAGCAGGAAGCCATCCAACCATCCATGCGTCATGACCGAATTTGCTTCGTGCGAAGGATGACACGGCTTCTTCTTTTTCCTTCGTCTTTCTCCTCTTGTCTTTTTTCCCTCTGTTCAGCTCTTTTCCAGCTCAAGCCACTATTGTGTGGGCGGATTATTGTCGCTCCTTGATATGTTTTTGGCGTGCTAAGTGAGCCAGCAGCCGTCTCTTAAAATACAAAACAGAGACGGTTCGAGTACAGTACTGTAACAATCCTCTGCATCCCCGGAGGATCACTTTCCCCATGCCCATCCCGATATCAAGATGCGCTGGACGACATATCTATTAGCTGCCACGGCATCCGCCGTCGAAGCTTCAAACTTGACACCCCCAGTCCTCCCTCTGATAGTGCGAAGTCCGTACCTTAGTACCTGGCTGGGAAATGCCCGAGGGAAGCCTTGGGACCGGTGGCCCATCTTCTGGACCGGGCAAGAGGTTCGCAGGCATCTCTCCTTGTGAGGAGCAGCAGATGGCTAACACGCCGAACAGGTGGGACTGTCCGTCCTCGCTGCGGTGGCAAAGCCCGGCACCGTGTATCCGCTCCTGGGCAGAGCGCAGGACTCACTGCCGAAGTCTGGGGATAGCTTCACCGTCTCGTCCCCGACGTATGTGGGCGCTGCGTTCGATGCCTCGACGACGAACCTCACGTACAGCATTCCTGCGCCGAGCTCATCGCACGACCCTGCTGAGGTCGTCTTGTCGTTTCTCTCGCCCGTTACTCCCGCATCTACTTTGCGACAGGCGATCCCTGCGTCGTACCTGCAAGTACATGTTACGGGGAGCTTCGAGATCAATGTCTATATCGATCTGAATGGGCTGTGGGTCAGCGCCAACCGAGACAACGAGATTGTGTGGGAGTTGAGCCACAGTGAAGGCTCTGCTGCCACTGGACACGAACCTCTCAAGACGTGGAAGGTCAAGAGGAAGGTCGAGCAGTTGCTGAGTGAAGACGCCGACCGTGGAGAATGGGGCACTCTACACTTCACAGGCCCGGCGGACGTCAGCCATGAAGCTGGCACGTCTGCGCTGCTCAGACAGACATTTGCGCGGACGGGAACACTTCAGAATGTTGTCGATGGGAACTTCAGATCGATTATGGACGAGGAACCAGTCTTTGCCTTTGCGAAGACTTTTAAGCTAAACGACACTTCGGACGCGGGTAGTCGGTCTCATGACAGCGTTTTGTTCACTGTTGCCCACGTCCAGGATCCTGTCATCCAGTTCGCCTCCTCCCGTGGAACGACCTTGATGCGGCCTCTGTGGGCAAGCTACTACCCTTCGGCCGACGAGTTGCTGGATTTCCATTACCGTGACTTCAGAAAGGCGTTCGCACTTGCGAGCAACTATTCCCAACAACTCGAGATCGACGCGCTCAAGTCTGGGTCCGAAGACTACAAGGACATCCTTGCGCTGAGCGCGAGACAGGTCCTGGGAGCGTGCAGCTTCACAGGCACTCCTGAGGACCCGTTGATCTTCTTCAAGGAGATTTCTTCAGATGGAAACATGAATACGGTCGATGTTATCTACCCGGCTTTCCCTTGGTTCTTGTACACCAACCCGAGATGGTTAGCATACCTCATGGACCCGTTGATCGAACACATGCTTAGTGGCCAGTATCCGTAAGTCCCGGCTTGCATTTGGGAGATTTGGACGCTCACCAATAGATTTCAGAAACGATTATACCATGCATGACCTCGGTGCCCATTTTCCGAACGCCACTGGTCATCCCGATGGCACAGATGAGTACATGCCAGTGGAGGAGTGTGGAAACATGCTCATCATGGGTCTTGCTTTGGTCAACTCACTCACGTACGATACCAAACCTGCTAGCATCTGGTCTGCTAAAGGGGATGCGAAGCATGTCGAACCATCAAAAGGATCGGCTTTCCCGCTTCGCGTTGATGCGGAAGGGATGGACGACACGTTCGGAGGACCCATCTCCGCCAAGGGCGAGAAACAAGCCCGGAAATGGGTCCAAAAATCCTACACACTCTGGAAACAGTGGACCGGCTACCTGGTTCGCGAGGCCTTGATTCCGGCGAATCAACTATCTACTGACGACTTTGCTGGTTGGTTGGCGAACCAGACGAATCTCGCTCTCAAAGGCATCATCGGCATCAGAGCCATGTCCGAAATGGCGGATTTGCTCGGCGAGACTGGGGACGCAGAGTACTACCGCAACGTTGCGGAAACCTACATCAAGATTTGGGAGGAGGAGTTGGCTATTTCTAGAGACGGTACCCATGCAAAGCTGGCCTATACTTGGTTTGGAAGCTGGACCACGCTTTACAACCTGTTTGCAGACTCGTTGTTATGCTTCCACCTTCCTTCCAGCACAAGTCTGGGATCCCGTGGGTTGCAGGAGCCGCCGACAGCAGACTCGACCCCGTCGAAGACTGGATTCGTGTCGGACAGGATCTACAAGATTATGAGCGACTGGTACCATCACGTGCGCCAGCGATATGGTCTCCCGTTAGACAGCAGACATCTGTATGCCAAGAGCGACTGGGAGTTCTTCGCCGTGGCCGTCGCTCGCAAACAAGTCCGGGATGAGATTATCGAATCCATCGCATTGTGGGTCAATGAGACCTCGACTGGTGCGTATAGAAGCCGTCGGCCCTGCCCGTTTGGCATCACAGCACTGACGGAGAAAACCTCAGATTTGCCCTTGACCGATCTGTATGACACAGAAGGGGACGGCGGGTTCCCTGGGATCTCATTCAAGGCCCGGCCGGTTGTGGGCGGCCACTTCGCCTTCCTGGCTCTGGAGAGGGCTTGCGGCGGGAAGGCGGTTGCGGCCTTGAGCTTCTTGGACGATGAGCCGCTGAGGGAGTTTGACCTCGAGAAGGTAGGTGGGAGACTTGATGGAGAGCTGTAGATGTAAATAGCGCTAGACCTTACCGAGCTCTTGTTTTGTTTCGGTCGAAGGGGCAAGCAAGCATACCAACTTTACTCTGATACCTATGTACAGTACTGTACAGTACAGCACTGTACCTGTTGTGATAGCCTGGCCGACGCGTTGAAACGTGTTCATCTTTCTTTGCAAATTCAGCTGTGCGACGCACCATTGATTGTACAAACTCACATGAACTCAATCGAACATGAAGTCCTGGACTGTAGAGTCGTCCTGGACTGTAGAGTTCTCGATTATTCTTCTCTTAAGGCCGCTTTCGTCTGGCAGTACAGTAACTTCGAACTCAGGCTGCAGCGAGGCAAGCAGGCTAATTTAGCGCGCCGCTAGCGTGTCTTCTGTCGAACTCTCGACCGGACACAACACAACTTCGCCCTCCGAACTTCTTCCTCTTCCTTTTCACGACCATCATCATCCTCCCATCCTCCATCTTCGATCTCCAGCGAGATCTGTCTTCTTGATACCTGCAACCATTGAGCCGCTCGATCTGCTCGATTTGGCGCCCGTCTCTCCAGTCTCTTGACACCTCGAACACTTGGTGACACCTTTGCACCTCATCCCTTACCCTGACACACCTGCCGCTCAACATGGCTTCCATGGACTACGAGAACGAGAACGGCAGCGCCCGCTACGAAGGTATGCGACTCCCACATCCCTTTGATATTTGCATTGCAGTCTCTGCGGACCCCCCAGAACAGAATGCTGACGTGAATCTCGACGTGTAGATGAGGCTCCACGTTACGAGCGTGATCGCAGCGCCTCTCCTCGCCCAACCCGTCGCGAGAGCCCTCGTGGAGGTCCTCGTCGCTCTGCATCTCCCAACGGCAATGGTCATGCAGAGAGCCGGTCAGTAACCCGTCGAAAATGATTTTGGTCGCGACTCATAAATAATAGTGGCCCTCCCAAGGGTGACCGTGGCGCTCCTCAAGATGATGGTGCTATCAACCCAGGCTCCAACCTCTTCGTCACCGGCATCCATCCGCGTCTCTCTGAGCAAGAGGTGACCCGTCTCTTCGAGAAGTATGGTGACGTGGAGAAGTGCCAGATCATGCTTGACCCCCATACCAAGGAGTCCCGTGGCTTCGGCTTCGTCAAGATGGTTACTGCTGATCAGGCTGATGCCGCCAAGGAGGGTCTGCAGGGCGAGGTAATCGAGAATCGCACCTTGAGCATTGAGAAGGCTCGTCGCTCCCGCCCCCGCACTCCAACTCCGGGCAAGTACTTTGGCCCACCAAAGCGAGGCATGTCACCCCCCCCCCCCCCCCCCCGCATCCCGTCACAAACACAACTAACTAAGTGACCAGAAGACGATGGACGTGGGCCACCACCAGGCGGGCGCTACGGAGACCGTTACGATGATCGTCGCCGCGGCGGTGGAGGTTACGGAGGACGTGACTACGACCGCGGATACGGAGGTGGACGCCGTGATGACCGAGACCGTGGCTATGGCAGAGACCGTGATGACTACGGCCCTCGTGGAGGTGTCGACCGCTACTCTCGCGATGACCGCTACAGCCGCGGTGGGGATGATCGTCGCGGAGGTGGATACGGGGGTGGACGTGATTACGACCGAGGCGGAGATCGTGGCTCTGCCCGTGAAGCACCTCCTCCAGCTGCTGCCTATGGTGATCCAGCACCTCGTGGAGAGGCTCGGGAACCATACGGAGGTAGAGGCTACGATGAAGAGAGATTCTCCCGTCGCGAATATTGATTGCTGACCAAATCAGGTGGTGAGCGCCCTGCTCGTTAAAACTCGCACGATCTTGACGAGCACGACAAGAGCTTTGGATCTGCGGCTTTCATTGATGCAGGTGCACTTCCACTTGTGCATTTCCGTCATTTTCTTTTGCCTTCGCCATGGTCCAAAGCTACGAGCGGCGGAAAATGCGATAAAAGCGGGTGTCTAGCACAATTTCGGCGGATCGAGGCCCGAATTTCGGGTCATTGGATTGACTTTTCACGGATGCTATGGATTTCATTTTTGCTTTGTCTCCGGCTTTCTTCGGCACGACAATTCGGTCAGTCGGGCTGGTTCGGCTCTTCCTGGAACAGATATCTGGTTTCTTCACGTCACGATCCAGCCCTGAGAGAGAATCAGCACCTCAAATTCCCCCATGTACCACTATTGCAGCTTGCGCGCTGGGCTTCTATCACTTTTCGGGCATCACGACATGGCTTTCGAAGCTGCTGTTCCGACCTCGTCGTCTTTAGTCGCCAGAACAGAAATTCGAAGAGCACACAAAAACCACCTCAACCGCAATTTCGTGATCAAATTCCGAAGACTAATGAGTAGGAAGCTTTCAAATGTGCTTAATCGCTCAATCAATACTCGAAGGTCTGTTCATCGAAATTTAAATGCCATGCCAACCGCTATCTCGCCTTCTAAGCCACCACTCCATGAGGCAACTCATCGTAAAGCAAAGCACCCTTCAGTCAATCACTTATCGCACTTCACCACGCACGTAATTCGCCACAGGTTGAACAACCCTCCGACCAGATCCAAGCTGTCAGTGCTTGAGCATCTGGCCAGGAGCAAGGTAACACCCCGAACGTGCCCACTATGGCGGCTGATATGATGTACTCTTCTTACAGGTTGACCCAGAAGCAGCAGCGCAGCATCTGGAGTGTTTGCATCCACACACGTGCTACAAAAATCCCGTGCTACTAGACTAATCCTGATTCTCACTCACACGACGCAAGCGGCGGAACGAGAGATGCAAATTCCAATCTTTTTGAAATTCCATCCTTTCCCCTTGCTTTGTGGCGTTGTTGCCAAGGTAAGGATTTCGCTTTAGGGCAAGGCCTGGGAATCAGGGGTGGCACGCACCTGGGTGAGCTGTCAGCTGCGGACACGCGGTTTGGTGAGGGAGATCGAAAGGTACTGACTGTAACACTGAGCTCGCAATGTATTGGTGCAACCTTGATCTATTCCGATGAATTGAAATGTAGTGTAGTCATTTTGGACGATTCCACGTGACATTTGCTACCGGATCTGTTGTTGTCTGCCACGTTTCCTCGTCCTCGTCAAGCAGCTTCTTCCTAAAGGGTTGTCACGTAGAAAGTACGGTGTGATGATTGATGTGTATGTATGTACCTATGTATGTGGATATGCATATTTGCATATTTGTATGTATTTATATACATATGTATATATATATATTTTACAGTACCTACTATGTACATACAGCATGGTACCTACTGTATATATACTGTACAGGAAATGTACCTGTGCTAGACAGAGAGCCGCAGAGACGGACCGCGCAATGTATCAATATGTGAGCAAGTTGGCTTTGCAAGAGTGTCACATCGAGTTTTTACGCACAAGATGAAATCATCGTTCGTTGCATCTTATTTGCTCATTCATTCATTCATTCATTCATTTATTGGCGCAGCGCTCTCCACGAGCATTAAGTACAGCACAGCACAGCACAGTACCAGCCTAGCTGCTGCCATTTGGGTACACACCGATAGAGAGTACCGAGACAAATCATACATGGCTAGAGTAACACGCAACCAGTTTGTGCCAGGCAGGCAAAGAAGACCTCGGAGCATGCGAAGAGATCAGAGCCAACGATGAAACCAGAGCGAACGAGGAGATGGAATCAAATGAGGAGAGCAAGGACACTGAGACAATCAAATCCAGTTACCCTCCATACCAGGATCACAGTCTCCAACCTCTGAACCACCGAAATGCTCGCCGGGGAGGAAAGGAGTTTCGTCCGAGGGCTCGGTCTTCTCGTGCCAGTTCGGCGCCTTCTTCTTCAAGACGTGCTGCCCACTGTCATCGCGGCCTGCTCCGGAGTCTCGCTTCACTGGTACCTCGTCCACCGCTGTCCTCATGTCCCTGGACTTGCGGTTCTCAAGACCTGGACTCCACATTCTCTGTAGACTGCCGAATCGTGGTATCTGTCTGACCGGCGAGGGTGTGAGCCATCCATTCAGATTCGGAGAGGGACAATGTAGTGGTGTTATCTTCGAGAGCGGGCTGGTCTGCATCGTCGGCGTAGAAACTGTCGAGGGCTTGGGTGGAAAAACGTGAAGGCGCTGGACAAGGGGAGTCTTGTCGAGACTTGGGACCATTAGCTTGCGGCTTCGAGAGATGTTTTCCAGGAGAGCGACGGCTCTTGCGGACGGTGACGTTTGTCATGGAGAAAAGGGTGTCTGGCGGTGGAGAGGCGATACCGGAGCGCTTAGAGTTGGCCGCTCTGATCACGGTCCGTGGGGAGGAAGTCTCAAAGGGGTGATGGAGGAAGGCTGGAAACTCGGAAATCGAGCGCGTTGGAGATTCATAATTAGGGTTTGGTGAGGCGTAGACGTCCACTATCTCTGCGACACCGAGGATGACCTGTAGCGACGTTAGTGTGATCTTGCCGTCCAGGCCAAAGCCTCCATCATGCCATAGTTTTGTAAGATTCCGAAGACGACGATAGCCTCAAAAGGCTAGGGGTAAGTACGAACCTCAGGCGATTGAGAATCCTGATCAAGCTCCTGCAGGAGAGAAGGGGCGATAGAAAGAGCATTTGAAACCCCGGAAGAGCTTCTCGAATGGCCAACGGATGCAATAGAGTACTTTCTGGGGTGCCGCCTAAGGCCCAAGGAACTATCGCGAGGTGGAATCTCGGGTAAAGGACGATCTAGCCAGGGTGGGCTTTCTTGAGGCGATGTTGACTTGTCGATGACAGCAGTCGAGAATTTAGAAACCAGCGGCTCAGGGCTTCGAACATTTGAGCGAGCGAAAGGGCTTACTGGAGGTAAGGTGAACGAAGGTCTCTTGCGAAGATTGTTTGAAGGACGCTCGGGGCTGTCGTCAAAGACGGATGTCAACCACGGCTCGCCAAATACCGTCGAAGAGAGCGAACGCTGCAGCCGAGCCGTTCTCTCGTGCTCGTCTTCAAGCTGCATGTCTAGCTCCTTTTGCGGCTCGTGGGAGTCTCCATTGCATGAGAAGACTGGAGATGACGGAACGAGGGTTCTGGGATGATTGTCCGGAATCAGTTGAAGACTCGTAAGGCTTTCCCAGCTACGATAGTGAAACTTGAACGTCACGAAGGGATTGTCCTTAGGGTCTTTGAGGTGCCAATCGTAAAACTTTGCATCTTGAGGCGTCTCGAGAAGACCAGCGGTTGGCATCCTGTGAGCATTGTTAGCATACGTGCCCTATTTTCCGCACTCCAGCGCGGGCGATGTAACTCACACAATCCCGTATCCTTCTTGATTCTTGAAGTCGGTGGGTTTAGGCAATCTTCTCTTCCGGCCCCTTGCGCGGAACACCATGACCTCAATCAACCCTCCGTCATTTGCAGCAGATCGTTGTTCCTCTTCCTCGCACGCAAACATGAAAGGCCGGGCTTCTGTTCCCATGTTCCTGAAGACCGTGCCTTGGTGTTTGTAATTCCATCTCTCGTTCGGCTCAAAGAGTCCTCTCATGACTTGACCACTGGGTCTTGACTTGGTGTTCGTTCCCCATGATGTGATATGCCTGCCGTTCATGTAGAGTTTAAAGTAAAACCATTCCTGGGTTGGAGCTGCTTCGAAGACGTTGTACTTCAGCCAGAACCGGGATCCTGAAGATCGAGTCAGCCGTTGTCCAAGAGCCACTTGACGGGCATTTGACAGCATACCTGGCATCGAGGGAATGTAGACAGAAACCACTGACTGGCGGCCAAGGAAACGATCCGCCTTGCTGTCCGAAGATGCTGATGGAGGCGTCCAGTCTGCATTGGCCTTTGCACCTTTGCGCGAGTCTGGGCTGCGGTACGTGAACTGCGAACTCTCGGGATGGGGAAACTCGGGGTGAGTCTTCAATTCCACCTGCGACACAACCGACATCTTGATTCCTCTGTGAGAAGGCATTGTGGCGATGGTGATGCGTTGGCGGTGTTGTTTCTGTCGTGGGTGGAGCGAAGTTGTTGGAGAGGCAGCTCCACGCCAACAAGAGGTGGGTAGGTAACCTCACCTGAGCTTGCTTCACCCAGTGTACAAGAGTGAATGCCGGCATGAGATGCGCCAAAGAATATCCATATGAAGATCAGAGATTTTGATGGGCAGCAAGTACATGTAATTCACAATAAATGCAATGAAGTCCGAGATTCTCAAAAAACGAACCCGGAAGGTTCGATCATCCTATCAGGTAGCTCCATGGCCGACATACGCAACGATTTCGGGTACAGAAACTTCTACCACTATAGGCGAGAATGTTTGCTGATTTCCAAAGAAATTCCAGATAAGAGAAAAGAGCAGTAGACGCATTTACGATCCGTCATGAAGGAAATTCAAAACAACAAAGCTGTATGGTGACAGCTAAACACACCGAAGCCATTTTCGTACCGATCCGTTCTCCGGACCAGTGACTTTACTTCACGGTCTTGACTCTAGAAAGTACCAGACTTATGCGTCTTGGCTAGGCAAACGTGGAGCGAGCTTGATATGAAATTCGATAGCAGGAAACGAGAGCAGGAGTTTGCTGGTTGCCCTCTCATACTCACTCACCTTCAACCACCTCATATCATCCTGCTACGCCACCAACATGCAGCCGTAAGACACCAGAAAACCGGGCTTTTTTGACTGCTATGACATTCATCCCGATGTACAAGCCTGTCCATGATCTTCGTCCCTCACTTGCCAAGCACAGCCTTGGTATCTTCTTCCTTTCCTATCAATCCCAGATTCCTGATCTGGCCAGCCTTGGGCGCATCGTCTCGGGGGTATGCAGCCGCAGCTTTCCGGTACGCTGCTTGAATCGATTTCACTCTCGCAGCCTATTCAAGGAGAGTTGTTAGCTGCTCTGTAGCCTCCAACTGGGGCTAACGGTGGTTTGCCATCCACGCACCTCCTTCTTGTGGTGTAAGCACTCATAGTAATCCTCCAACACCGGCGCACACTTCTTCTTCCCGGAATCGTCGTCGTTCGTGGTATTGACGACGTAGCAAGCTAGAACCTCCTGCCAGTGGGGAAAGCACCGCGAAACTCCTGCAATGCGAAGCGTTAGCCATTGGACTGTACCATCACGCTCTCGAGCTCCCAGAGCCCGGCCGCTTACCTCCATTGAGACCGTAGCCAGAAGACATTGTGTATGCGCAGTTCGACCTCTATGCTGGTGGAGCTGATGAGACGTGAGGTTGAACGTTGCGGCAGCCCGCTCCGCCAAGGTGTACTAAGGGGAGTCTTGGCCTTTGTTGATCCGAAAGTTGGACAGCTGGAGCTGGCCTGGAACTCTGTCCAGCCTTCTCCATCTTCAGAGCTGTTTCTTTGCGCCGATGCAGATAAATCACGATATGGCAGATCCAGAACTTTCACCAGCAAAATCTGTGCTTCTGGCAGTTCACGTTGCTCGCAAAGGCCAAATATCGACACTCCGGACCCTCGTTTCCCACTATCGCAAGACCCTCCATACCGAACTCGTCCTCCGCATTCTCCTCAGCCACCTCCCGGAAACCCTCGACTCGTCGGACTATGTCCCTTTCCTAGGAGACCTTGCATCTGATAAAGTGGATGCGGATTCCAAGGCTACAGTTGATGTCTCTTTCCTGCGCGATCTCGGGGAACCAGAAGCAAAGAAGAAGGTCCGGAATCTGGGTCTGCTCCCTCTACTATGGCCCGATGCGCCGAAGGATGTCCCAGCAGAGCCTTTTATCCTCTTTCTTATTCATCGGTCGTTACGGATTGACCTGAATACTGGTCTGATCACCCAAATACCTGAGCTCATTGCTCCGTTTCTACACCTTTCTAGTTATTTGAGAACGTGGGCAATATCCACCGTACTTCCTCTACTACGTCTAAACTACGAATACCACCCCGAAGAGGCTACGTTCTTGACGATAACGCGGTTCGAAGAATTGACAGATCGCGCAGGGGTTTCACTGTTGCTGGCAAGCACTGGCACAGCCCGGACGAACGAACCGACCTCTGATCTTACGGTTGGACGGGATTTGAGGGGCCTCATCGGACCATGGATGTACGGGGATACGAGAACAAAGAGGAGAAAGCTTCGGAGGGCCTCCTCCTTCAATCTGCAGAGCCTGACGCCCCTGGAGGACATCTCGGCTGCAAATCACAAATATCTGGGTTGGGAGGAAGTGTTCATGTGGATGACAGAAAAAGCTAGAACATCATGGAGGACCGCAGTGGAAGCCGTAGAGCAGTGGGATGGTCCTGGAGACGTGGACCTTGGAGGTTGGGAGGATGGGACCATGTGGCTGGACGAAGAAGACCAACAACATCTCGAGGCGCGTTATGCTCGTTCGATGCTTGCTACGGCCTTTCTCATCGCTGAAGAATCCGAGGCGGCCTTGGACGGAGTTCAGCGTGTCTTGGTGCGGATTGTTACGCTCCTAGACCAAGACAGAATACCGACGTTGGAAGCTGCTTGTGCGCTTTTGACACCTGTGCCAACTCTCGATGAGAGTAACATCTTGTCGGACAAAAACTGTCCGTACTTGCGAAATGACCTGCTGGATGACAACAATCCTCTGACTGCCCCAAGGGATGAATCTATCAGATTGCTTCACGCCTTATTGATCAGTGCGTTTTTATGTACGAGAGCAAAGTACCCTATCAGCATTCGACGAGCTGGCGAACTTGCCATTTTGCAGGATGAGCACGAGCAGAGAACTGCCTTTAACTCTTTGATGCATTATATCGGCAAAGGCCCTATAGATAACGATAAATACTGGATTCGAGCCAGAAACGAACTCCTGTGGTTGTGGAATTGGGGCGCGGAGGAGCTCTCGGACGGTTCCGTAACGACGAAAGGAAGGGGCGTCTTCGGCCGGCTTCCCAGAGAACTGATCGAGGTCGAGATCTTCAAAATGTTCCTCACAAATTCGAGTAAGTGCCTACCGTCCCCCCACAGGCTTTTCCAGATCTAATCTTCAAATCGAAGAGTTTACACTTGCCCATTCCATCTACGTGTCTGCAACGGACCAACCACTGCCGACAGCCGTTCTGCGCGAAGCCATCCTCTCGACAGCTTTGAACGCCTACGACAACGCAACCAATGCGAACAAAACCCGGGGCGGCCTCAAGAAGTGTAACGACATGTGAGTGTGCAGTCTTTGGAGACAAGATAGTGCTAATTTGGAATCAGAATGCTCTCTTATTCCGAAATACTAGATGGGTCTGAAGGCCTCGAAGAAGGAATGCACCTCGTGCGAGTGACTCACAATGTTGGGAAATATCGACTGGTGTTCAAGCAAGGAGAGCCTTTTAAACCTGTCACTCTGCGCGTTCACACTGACCCCATTTCTATCATCGGCAAAATCTTAGAGCAAAACCCGAAAAGCTATGCAAAAATCGGAGAGTTCCTCGAAATGGGCAATGACATGGTGATGGCTGGGTTGAAGGGCGTGAAAACGAACATGGGCAATATCCCACAAGCGGAGCAAAAAGCCATTGCCGAAAAGCGTGTTGTCAGCATGTGCATAGACGCTGCTCTGGCAGAAGATGACTTCGAGACAGCATATTCATACGTGGTGACACGGCTGAAGGATATTGCTGGTCGAGCACACGCTCGCTGTCCGGAATTGGAACGAAACAATCTCGGCCTCTTTGCAGAGCCGCCTCCCAAGGTGCTCGACGACTGGTCTTGGCGCGCCGCATTGCAAGCGGGAAAGTATGAACGGACGTCGAATAGCATCAAGCCCACGCACTTGGGCAATACGAACGGAGATCTCGAAATTCGCCATCTCGAGCAACGAATGGATTGCTTATCACAAGCTTTACGGCTAGCTCCGAAAGCTACATTGCAGGATATCATCAACGTCTATCGTCGCTGTGAGGAGAAGCTAGAGGTTCTGGTGAAGAAGGAAGCAGAGGAAGAGGCAAACTTCGAAGCGAGAGCTGAGGGGCAATACATGCCGGGTGGCTTTGCAGAGACGCCTCAGCGGAAGAATGTAACGACAAGCACATCTCGTGCAGTGGAAGAAGCGCCGATGTCCTTGTTCGACCTCTCGCGTGCTAGTATGGCAAAAGCCCAGGGTGGACTCGCCACACTCTCGATGCTGAGGGGAAGTAACAGTACCTCTCACGCAGCTGCCCGGCCAGACTCGAGCGTAAGTGGGGATTTTTCGAGAGTCTCGACGCCTGACTCTGCTGGGCTCAAGAATCCGATGAGGAAAAGGGATCAGCTGAAAAACGTCGCCGTCGGTGGACTTGCGAGTGGAGTTGGATGGCTGCTTGGAGCGCCACCTGTGACTCACAACGAGGACGAGAGTAAGCAGTGAGTTTGATTAACTAAGTTTGCAGTATCGAAGCGGGAGTCTGGGGACTTTGGTATGGCACGAGAGCATGGACGCGGCGTTCTTGGTTTCATGATGCGATGACTCCATGTATAGTTAATACCACGCCGAGTTCATCTCGAGCATTGCATTAAAACAACATTTATGTGTTTCGAGTTTTTCTCTCGCCCTTCGCCTCTCCCACAATCTCCAAGCCATTCACTTCTTCGCATCATCCTTCATGCCGGCCTGAATCCAGGCTCTCGCCTCCTCCGCCTTCTTCCTCATCGCCTCCGGGTCGCTCTTCAGCTCCTGCGTCTTATCCGGGCCGGGCACCTGCCTCCCCCTGTCGAACGCCGGTCGCTGGAGCAGCCTCTCCTCCCAGGCCTTCAGCGCGGGGAATTCGTCGATCTCGACGCCGGCCCAGAAGGCCGAGCGCACCCAGCCCCAGTGCGCGATGTCGGCGATAGTCAGCCGGTCGCCGACGAGGAAGCCCGACGCGGACTGGGCGAGGTGCGCGTCTAGGACGCCGTATAGCCGCCGCGTCTCGTTGGTGTACCGCTTCGCGCCGTACTCGATGTACGAGGGCGCGTAGCGGTTGAAGTGGTTGGCTTGGCCTTGCATGGGGCCTACGCCGGCGTTGAGGAAGAAGAGCTGGTTTGGCATCAGCCAGTAGTCGTTCGTGGGCCTGCGATGGGGAAAGTCACGGGGATTGGGGATTATACGAGGGCAAGGTCAAGAAGGTGTCAGGGAGGTTTTGGCTGACACACTGACTTGCGGAGAGAACTTGCGAAGAGATACCTCCCGAATTGGGGGTTTGAGAGCATGACTACTAGGCAGGGCGTTTGGTCTGACATACCCAAGAATTGACCTCGTACGCCTCCCGCGTGCCGGCTGGGTAGGAGATCTTGTGGTCCTTGTCGTACTGCTCGATCAGGTACTGCTGGATGCTCCCGGACTCGAAGAGGTTGATGGTCTCGCCGTCCGTGAAGGTGTCCGTCAGGGCGGGGATACGGCCGTTGGGGTTGATGGCCAGGAACCAGGGCTCCTTCTGCGTGTTCTTGCTGATGTCGATGTTGGTCACCTCGTAGGGGAGGCCGAGCTCCTCGAGCGTGATGGAGATCTTGAGACCGTTGGGCGTCTGAGATGTGTAGAGGTGGATGTTGGGACGAGACATGGTGGTGGTGGTGATTTGGGATGAGGGTTGCGAGATGCGTGTGCTTATCAAATAGGGAATGGATTGTGGCGGGAAGAAGTCAAACGTCTGATTTATCTTATATACCGAAATGATTTTCAAGCTGTACCTTGTTTAGGTAGGTTGACATCGAACAGATGATAGACGGTCTATCAGAAGAGAAAGGTGGACCGTCAGTTACCCCGCCTGGTGGGCTGCGGGTTTAACATGCCGGTGCTTGGTAATCTCAAGATGAGTTGATTATCAATCTGTCAGCAGCGAGATTCACATGGATTAAGTAAATAGTGGACAATAGAAGAGAAGGAAGAAGCAGAAATACTGATTCTTTACTCAGGTTTGGTGAGTGACGTAAATCAACAGACATTTTTGTCAGGTAAATGGGTGGTATACGTTGTTCAAGGTAAAAGTAGGTGTCAATAGAAGTGTTTGTGCACGCCTCACATGCCTGATTAGGCCAGAGGTCCCGTTCCATTTTGAATTCATTATACTTAGTTGAATCAGTGACAAAGCTGTCGATTTCAGAAGTGAGCTAAAACAGAGCTGCAAACCCTCTCTTTTGATACTTCTCACAAAGTGCACGCAGTCAATTGCACATAAAGCACTTGAGAAACTAAGATAGTTTTTAGGGACTTAGCTATTATGCTTCTTCGATATATTGTTTTAACGGCTTGATATTACAATGTTCAACTTTTAAAAGATAGATTTTGAATGCGATTTATGTATAACACCTTTCATAGCTTTCAGAGCTGTGGGCCGGCCAGTTACTGTAAAGACTCGGATTCTATGGTTTTCAAACCATAGTTTTGGGTCTTTGAAAACATTCCAGATTATTTAATCGATTATTCTTTTGTCGAATATGCCTTGAAGATCAAGCAAGTAGCTTCCATGGAGTTTTTTTAAATTGCCTTGTCTGCTTGTTCCTAGATTCCTGTCATGTGACTCTTCCATCAACGGCTAATCCCCGGCAGCGCTAGTCCGTCAAAGAGCAGCGAGACTTGCTTGGCACCCTTTCTCGCGACAACTTGACTTCCTTCGCACAACTTCACTCGAACATCATTCACACAACATGGCGTGGAGGCAACAAGGAAGTACGGGCTCCAACGCCCTTCCTTTAGGGAACAAGCGCAGATTTCCTAGTGATGACGCGCCTCCTCAGCGTGCTGAAAACACTTACAATTCGCAATCTGGCAATGGGGGCAGCTATGACGGAGGCTTCAAGCGTGGTCGCAGCCCTGTGAGAGGTGAGTTCGTCCTTCACTCAGTCGCATACACATATTCTAACAACGTTTCGAAGAGGAGCCTTCCGCCGATGGATCTCGCCGCCGCAAGAAGAGAAATCGCTGGGGTGACGCCACCGAGAACAAGGCTGCAGGCCTCATGGGACTTCCAACTGCCATCATGGCCAACATGACCAGTGAACAATTGGAGGCTTACACCCTGCACTTACGTATTGAAGAAATCAGCCAGAAGCTTAGGATTGACGATGTCGTTCCCGCCGATGGCGATAGGTGTGTTCTTTCACCCTGCCTCAAAGCCCGAAGCTAATGTTGCACAGATCTCCTTCTCCGCCCCCCCAATATGACAACTTCGGACGTCGTGTCAATACCCGAGAGTTTCGATACAGAAAGCGTCTCGAGGACGAGCGCCACAAGCTGATTGAGAAGGCCATGAAGGTCATCCCTAATTACCATCCGCCCCAGGATTATCGCCGTCCTACTAAGACACAGGAGAAAGTCTACGTGCCGGTCAATGACTACCCAGAGATTAACTTCAGTATGATTGCTAACCCTCTAACATTTCATCTAACCTTTCTCTTCTCTCTCTGCGACCCGTCCCTTACTCTTTTCTTTTAAAATAATGTGTGCCAATGTCTAGCATTCACCTGCCATGACGTTGTTATCACTGACTCTACTCACTACATTTGCTATCAGCTTTGATCATACACTAACACTTAGCTTGCGCTTTACTAAAGTTGGCTTACTTATCGGACCCCGTGGCAACACACTGAAGAAAATGGAGACAGAATCCCAGGCCAAGATTGCTATCCGTGGAAAAGGATCCGTCAAGGAAGGAAAAGGTCGTTCTGATGCAGCTCACACAAGCAACCAGGAGGAGGATCTTCATTGCTTGATCATGGCAGACACCGAGGAGAAGGTCAACAAGGCAAAGAAACTGATCCACAACATCATTGAGACTGTAAGTTCTCCCCCCTACACGAAGCTTTCCCCAGATGCTAACATACTAGGCTGCTTCTATTCCTGAGGGTCAGAACGAGCTCAAGCGCAACCAACTTCGTGAGCTTGCAGCACTCAACGGTACTCTTCGTGACGACGAGAATCAAGCGTGTCAAAACTGTGGTCAAATCGGTCATCGAAAGTACGACTGTCCAGAGCAGCGTAACTTTACTGCGAACATTATCTGCCGTGTTTGCGGTAATGCAGGCCACATGGCTAGAGATTGCCCTGATCGGTATGCCAATCGATTCTGTCAAACGATACGAATGCTGACCAGTCATAGACAACGTGGTGCCAATTGGCGTAACGACGGCCCTGGCGCAGCCCCTGCCGCTGGAGTTGGTCGGATCGGTGCCGGAGATGCAGTCGACCGTGAATACGAGGTAAGCACACCTGTGTTCTCAAAGTATGATCAAAGTTAACATTTCTCAGCAACTCATGCAAGAGCTTTCTGGCGGCGGACCTGCTACAGGCGACGCTCCGAGACGCATCGAGTCTGGCTCAGGTGGTGGCTTCGACCAACCTCCTCAAGACGATGTCAAGCCTTGGCAACGTGGTCCCACTGGTGCAGCTGCTCCATGGCAAAAGCGAGGTGACGACCGCGGATTTGATTCTCGCGATTCTGTACCCACAGGACCCTCTGGGGGCGCTGCGCCATGGGCTAGAGGAGATCGTGGTCGTGGGGGTGATTCTCGCGGCGGAGACTCTTATTACGGTGGTGGCCAATCCGGTGGCTACAATGCTCCTCCTACTGGTCCTTCAGGTGGATCTGGAAACGCTGCTCCCTGGGCACAACCAGCTCCTCCTGCTTATCCTCCGGTCGCAGCTGGATACGGTGGCTACTCTGCTCCTGGATACGGCGCTGGCTATCCTCCTCAGCAAAGTATGGGAGCTCCTCCTGGTCTCGCCGCTCCTCCCGGATTGACTGGTCCTGGTCTGGGTGCTCTCTTGCAGCAATTCGCTGGTAGCCCACCGCCCCCTCCACCATCTTCGAGTATTCCTCCTCCCCCACCTGGTGGTGCTCCTCCCCCACCTCCTCCATCAGACGCCCCTCCACCACCCCCTGGAAATTAATATCGAACTTGGACCAGATCAGCCTGCTAGGATGTGCTAACATAGGAAGTTTTGTTTTGAGTCACGGTTGACATAATTCTGCTTTTAGAAGGCGGGTTTGCCCCGAGCACTTGCCTCTTGCTCCTGGCTTGGTTTGTCTCCTCGTGGCACATTAACTGTACTCATAGTCTTTAGTAATACAATCCCGAGTTTCCCAATTCTTGTGATTTCCTTCTCTGTGACGTGGTCTGTATACACGCTGTTTGTTCCTGTACTATGGTGATGTCGCTGAGTTGGGTTAGCGTCAAATCTTCTCTACAGTTGATGCGTGTGTGCTGGCGCTATCTTTTGAATGCGCTGGGGAGCTGGGCCGGTCGTTGCACGAAGAACGAGGAGTGCGGAAATCGAGTCTGCATGGGTTGTAAGAATGGAAACGAGAATAGTGAATACGATAAGTGGTACAGGAGCAATAGAGCGCAGCGTGTTGGTTGATGCGTCCCCCTGGAGAATTGAGCTGGTCAAGGATGGTGTGTTGGAAAGAAAGCATTGGTTCAAAATTTTGACTCAAGGAGTGTTGAAGGAAACATCGGTCAACGAACTCTTGAACAGCAGCTGACTTTGTCAATAGGATGTCAGTATAGGAGACGGGAGCATTCTTCTGGCATGTGTTATTTCTTCTTACGATGTTGTTACGTTTCAAACGTTCTTCTATCAGATTCTGTCCGTTTACACATCTTCAAGGAAACCTATCTCAAAAACTAGAAAGCCAAAAACAAACCCCACGCCACGAACTTCAGACTTACCACCCCCTATCCCACCCAACAAAGAGTCCTAGGAGACATCAAGATCCAATCCTCGCGCCACTCATTCCGTCGCTCTTCTCCTTTTTGACGAGGGCGGCGCTTCACTCGAAGCAGACGCTGCCTTGCGCTTCACTGTTCTGCGCGTCTTAACACCCGCAGAGGAGTCGTCAGAAGCGTCTTCTACTTCTGCTTCGGCGGCCTCCCTTGCCTTTGCAGGGAGCCTTGGTAGTCCGCGTCCTCTCTCTTTGTGTGGTGAGACCGGTGGTGAGCTCGTCGTCGCCTTGGGGCTCTTGTTCTTGGTGCGAGGTGAGATTTGGGGTGAGCTTGTTGCTTTGGGGCTCTTGGTCTTCGTGACGCGCTGAAATATATCCTTGGGGGCGGCTTTGCGGGCCCGGACTGCGAGGAGAGACGAGGGTGTCGCCTTGGCTGTTTCATTGTCAGGAAATCTTTCTCTCGACATGGCATGTGTTTCCGGAGGTGACTTACGAGCGATGTTGCTACTAGAGGCTTCGACTTGGCTACTCTTGATCTTCTTGCGCTGCCTATTGGGGGGTGCCTCTTCGACAGCCAATTTCACTGGCTTGTTTTTCTCGTACTCAGCCCACTTCACCATCTTCTCAAACAGATCGTCCTTCAGGGTTCGATAGGATGCCTCCAGCTCGGCGATTTGCCGCTTGAGGGCTTCAACCTCGTCATCGTGCTCCGTTTTGGCGGCCGCCAGCTTCTTCTTGAGTTCTTGGTTGGCTGCATTCGAAGCGGCAAGTTTTGCTTCGAGGTCAGCGGCTCGCTCCGCCCACAAGCTGTCGTCGTCGTCGGAGTCGTTTTGGTGGCTCTCGTGGCTTTCTGGTTTGTCTGGACCATCGAGCAATGCGCGAAGTGTAGACGCAGCGTCAGCAAGAAGTGCAAGGCGCTCGTTGTCGTGGTCGTCGCGGTCTAATTTACACAGAATGGCGAGCGTGTCAGCATCGAACGCTTCGTTGATTCCACGAGCCACATTCTTGATGACGTTCTCCAGATCTTGGATCTTGTTTCGCAGCGTCTTTGCCTTGGTGGCGTGGGTCGCCTTGTCTCGGTTCCGCAGAGCTTTGAGGCTGGCGACTTCTTCGACGAGGTGTACGATCTCTGCTGTGTCGTCGTCGTTGTCGTCGTCCGACAGAGGGCCCTTGGGCGCGCCGTCGTCCCTCTGGTTTTTCAGGCGTGTGTTTTGGGCCTTCAGCTTCTGCAACTCCTTCTTCTTCTCGGAAAGCTCTCGCTGTAAATCAGCTGGGGATCGCGGCTGCTGAGGAGCATCACTGGCCTCTCCCGCAAGACGTTCTTCCAGCTCTGCATTGCGCGCCTTGAGACTGTGTTTGGTGAGTATGAGTTCCTCGATCCGAGCGCGTGCTGCCGTGAGTTCAGCATCATTATCGGACTTTGGCGTGCCTTGTGGTTCGGTCTCCAGCTTCCGTTCGTCACGATGAGCAGATGCTGCCTCAAGGAGAGCCGTCAAATGATCGATTTGGCGCAGGGCGCCCGCGAGCTTCGTCTTGGTTTTCTCGCAATCCTTCAGCTGTGCATCCTTCTCTTCTACTTGTGCGTTGAGCGCGTCGACCATCGCGAGCAACTTTGCACAATCCGGCTCTTTTGATGCACGACGGAGCTGTTCCGTGAGGGCTGCAACCTGCTTTCGCAGCTCTGTCGTCGTCTTCTTAGCATGGTTGGAGTTACGGAGATGCTCTGTTCGGATCTCATTGATCTCGCGGGTCAACTCCTCGAGAGCGGCAGCGTTGGCTGAATTAGTGCGGCGAGTCTTCGCAACATCGCCACTCTGGCCCCCTTCTCCCGCGTCTTCTGTTCCCTGAGCTTGGAGACGAGCAACCTGAGCTTGCTCATGAGCAAGCTGTTCGGTCAGTTGAAGATTCTTTTGAAGCTGCTTCTCGAGCAGAGCTTGTGTGGCTTTTGTTATGTTCATCGTGTTTGCTGCTCGATCAACGGCAGCTTTCCACAAGTCTTTCGCTTCCGTGAGTTGTGCCGACAAGTCAGCGATGAGGCTGCTCTGGTCCTCATCGCCGTCATCTTGTGCCTCGAGCTTAGCCTGGGCCTCCTTCAATTTCGTCTCCAAAGCTTTGCGGGCTTGGGTAGCTTTACTCTCTTTGATGGCGAGACTTGCGTTCGCCGCGACTGTTTTCTTCAATTCTGCCGTCAGCGTGGTGACTTGACCTTCAAGGTCGGCTATCTTGGTGTCATCGGCTGGTAGAGTGTGACCATCTGCATCCTGACAGTCGTGGAGGCGTCTCGTTAGCGCGTCAATCTGGGATTGCCGATAGTTGCTTTGGTCTATGGTGTCTCGGTGGAGTTGTGTCAAGGCCGCAACTTGACTGGCTAGATCGACATCACGATTGATCGTTGCCGTGAGCGTGGCGATCTCGGCTACTCGATCATCCAACTCATTTTGCAATGCGACTCTTTCCAGTTTCAAGACGGGTGAATCTTGCAGGGGGTCACCAGCTGCTTTGTGGCAGCGCAATTTCTGCCTCAAGGACTCCACGGCGGTATTGAGGGCTTTCAGCTGGTTCTGAGCTGCCTGATCCGCTGGATCCTGTGCGAGGAGGTTGATCAGGTTGCGTTGCGCCTTCAGCTCGTCTTTCAAGCGCAGTCTCTTGTTCTCCAAATCCTGGGTGTTGTTTCCGGGTTCCGGACAGATCCCCAGGCAGTCGTCGAGCTGCTCTTCCAGACTTCTGGTCCTCGCATTTGCGCGGTCTAGTTCGTCCTGCAAGACATCCCGCACATCTTGCAGCTCTCGTTCAGCAGCAGAAGGCGAATTCGATACGGGCTCTCGCTTTGGCAAAGGCTCTCGATTGGTAAGGTCGCTGGCACGCAGAGGCTGTCTGCCGCGCGGCGCAATGCCGCTGCGGCTATTCGCCTCGAGACAGTCTTCGAGAGCAGTGATCAAGTCGCTGACTTTTTCGGCCAGAGGGAATATGCTCGAGGCGCTGGTGAGTTTCTGGACCAGGCCAGCAATAGCCTTGTCGGCCGTTTGATTCTTACCCTGGGCTAGTGCATCATGGGCTGCTGCTACTTCGGCGTTCAGGTCGGCGATCTGGCGTTGCAGGACCTTCTTCTCGGCGCTGAAAGCAGCGTGCTGTTCTCGCAGCTTTGCTTCTACATCGTCCGCGCTCTTCGCACTGGCGGCCTTCTCGTCTTGAGATGCTTGTCCCGATGCGGATTTGAGTCGGTGAATTTCGTCTTCTAGCTCCTTGATTCTGAGGGTGCTGGCAGCATCGGCATGGTGATGATCAGCAGCAGCAGCAGCAGCAGCAGTACGTAGCTTGTCCTCTGCGGCCTCCGCTCGCTGCATCAGTTGGGTAATATCGTTTTTCGCAGTGATGCTGGCATCGCTCAGTTCCTTGTGTCGTATTTCGATGGCGTTGCTATAAACGACTTGCGACCCCAGCAGTTCTCGCGTGTTCCTCTTGACAGCGTTAAAAGCGTCGTGAAGGTCTATGGGATTCAGCGGGATGGGCCCCCCAGGGTTTACGCCGATTTTGACTTGGTTTTCAAGAGCAGTGATATTTCTGTGCAGCTCGGTGAAACGGTCCGCGAGATCATTCGCGGCGACGGCCGCGGCGTCAGCGAGTCCGTCGTGATCGTGGTGCGCCGGAGCTGCACCTGACGGGTCTGGCGCCGCCATCGGGACGTGAAATCGCTTCTTGGTCTTGGTAGATCGAGGCGTGAGTTAGAGCGGTGGTTTGTGAGATTTACGGGCTTGTTTCTCTGCTCGTATCAAGAAGACTTGAGGAGGGCGAAGGTTGCGCAGAACAATCAGATGGTACATGCTTATGAGCGGCTTTTGGTCTTTGTCAATTCTTCTTAGACTTGTCCAGATGCATAGCAGGACGTTGTCGTTTGCGGTCATGGGTGTTGAGAGGGGCATGTGGAGGAAATTTAGTCCTTTGTTTTCTTTTTTTTCGCTTGTCGTTCCAGGCCGGATCCGGTCATTGGAATCCTCTATTGTTGGAAAGAAAGAAATGAGATGACATCGGCTCTCGGTGGACAGGTAACGAAATACATGAAGCATTTGAGTTCTTTGCACACTTTTTTACCAACTGAATTGTTTCTAAGTTGACCCCGCCTGAGCCGAGCTTGGGAGGCGAGTCGCAAACTTCCCGCCCTGGTGCTTCCGTCTCAGGGGCTCGCTTAACGAGAAGTCGTTTGTTTTCATCGAAATCTGAATTTAGATTTCTTCTGCAGCACTGCGAAAGCGGACTGCATGCGGAGACACAAAATCTTCTACTTGCGACGAAGCCCGAGGGCCTTAGCATCATCGCAGCGTTTTTCTACCTTCATTAATTGCTTTTCCTGGTACATTTTCACTTTAGATTGAAGCCACACTGATAATGTATTCACACGTACAGTAGTACGCTGCGACGAACGCAAGGGAAGTCAAGTTTAAAACTGCACATAAATTGGTTGTCCAGAACATCTCATCTGATATAACCCAATGATGTTACTGCTGTCTACATGTTTCCAAGTTCCATTCACGTAATCATAAGTCATTTTACAATTTAAGTAACGGGGCGGCGGTTCTCATTTGCGATATCGTATAAGAGACACTACGTATTCAGTCACTCTGAAGCGTAGTATCTCCAAGCATGAATTCCAGCTCATGGTTGATCCAAGTGGTTCGTGAACAACCGACCGCATGCCAGGTCAATTACCCAAAACGGCAATCGGTCGTGCCGCCCTGCAGGGGTGAGAAAGATAGCGTCTTGAAACCAGCACTCCCCTCCAGCTTCTTTCCAACAATCTGCGCCGCTAGATTCGCAAACGCGAGATCCATTCCACAAACATGCCTCACTACAGGGACAAGAAGGTTTGCTTGGCGTGCCCAGCCAGACCAGCGCTCCACTTCCGCCGCATCCAGCGCATATCGACGCTCAAGCTCGTTGCGGTCGTCGTCTTCGTACTGCTGGGCATCAGATGGGTGCTGGAACACAACTACAGCTATGAGTCGGAAGACTAGCCCGGGAGAAGCGTGAAGCCTACCCCGAGCGTCAAGAGTTTCTGGAACAACTAGGATGAGAAGCAGTACGAGCAAGTCGTCGCGGACGAGGAGCGGCTGTGCAGCGCGGTGTTGGTGTGGCATGATCTCGAGGATTTAGGGAGCCGGGCGTCGAAGTACGAAATGCTTTCGAAACTTCTTCTTTCTTCGCAGGAGATGCCATGCCTGCTGTCTGATGTAGGTAGGTAACTAACGCCAACTGCTAAAGGGCATTTCTCTGTCCCTCCACCTGGTCTCCCAACGAGACCGAGACGGACGCCGTTCTCAACAACTCGCTGACGCGAACAAAAGCGTAACTGTTGCGCGAAGCGCGGGACAAGTATTTCGCGCGCCTCCATCCCATGGATGAGCTGCAGGAAGACAGCACAGCGGAGGGGATCTGGACGGACGCCTCTACCAAGCTCGTCGCCTCCAAGCTCACGCAGTACAAACGCGTACTCGTACTAGACGGCGCCTCGCAAGCAAGAGGGAACCTCGACGCGGTGTTCCTGCTGCCGAAAGCTCCCGTGGCGATGCCGTGGGTCTACTGGGGCGAGCCCGTCGACGGGGCCTAGTCGAACCAGATGATGCTCATCATGCCCTTCCTCGCCGCGATCAAAGACGCCGTCCGCCACGCCGGGCCCGACGACTACGATTTGGCCATCGTGGAGAGGCTCTACGGCCGCGGTCCGAAGACGCTGGAGATCCCGCGGCGGCCCTTTCACCTGCTGACGGGCGAGCTGCGGCGGACGGCGGCCTACCTGGCCACTGCGAGTGGGAAGTGGGATCTCGAGGAAGTGCTGCGCCGAGCAAAGTTCCTCCATCTCTCGGACTGGCCTCGCCCGGCGCTGAATCAGTATAAGCCGCAGTGTCGGCGGCGCGAGTGGTTTGGGCAGACGCTATGCAGGGATCGCATGATGTGGATGCAGCTCTATCGTGAGTATGCGACGAAGAGGGAGGGAGTTTGTGGGAGTCACTTTGAGGTGGAGGTTGAGGCGCAGGAACCAGATCAGATGGTAAGGCATGGGAGGTACTTTCATGGGGGGAGGACGAGGAGGAGGACGAGGACGAGGATTTGTAAGTGCATGATGGAGGTTTGAGTTTGAGGATTTGGATATGGATTTGGATTCGGAGTCGGTTGCCTGCGCGATGCCCTTTTGCTGTAGGTTTGAATAAGGAAGCTTAAACGCATTTGAATAGTACCTATGTTTGCATCAGATGATAGATTATCGTGAATGCAGCAATACCCAGCTAAACATCGACCGTAGACAACCAAACCATCATGTTCACCACAGGGTGTCACTTAGCCTGGTCTTCATTCCTATCTCTCCACCCGTCTACAGCCCCCAATACCCTTTCACCAGATATCCCGCATAGCCAGCCAAACCCCCCAAGACCCCCAAACTGCCCACATAGCCGACCGGCCTCCCGACGCCCCCGTCCCCAAACTTGCCCTGCACCAGCAGGCCCGCGTGCGCGTGCGCAACCGCAGCGCCAGGAATGTGCCCATGGCGTAGTTGAGCGCCTTGCGGTTGCCGCCGTTGAGCTCGGCCACGATGAGGAAGACGAATGCCAGCGGCACGTTCTCGAGGAAGTTGCCGTGGGCGCGGGAAGCGAGCTCCAAGGCGCTGTATTTGGACCCGGAGGCAGAGGAAGAGGTGGTGGTGGAGGTATCCTTGTCGCCGAAGTAGACTTCGGTGCGGACTCGCTCGGAAAAGACCCGGCTCGAGAGGAGAATGTTGTACAGGGCGAAGGGAGCGACCCATGTGCCGGCGATTGCTGGGTGTGGGTTAGTCGCGCGGGCTTGTGTGCTATTATGTTGCTGAGGATAGGGATGGAAATGCATGTGTGGATTGAGATATAAGCCCATTAGACATTGTAGATGGGTGAAGACAAGCTATTAGAGCTTGATGGAAAAAACCCGGCCATATGGCTGAAAGGTTAGGAAAAAACGCAGAGACGCACGTAGAAGCTTGGGAACGGAGATTCCAACTGGGACCGACATCGTGATGTTAGATATGTTATTGTTGATGACAAGAAATTGAAAAGTTGGTTTTGAACGGCGTACCATGTTCCATTCTTGAGAGAACGGGCTTTATCGAAAAGCTCCATCTCCCCGCTGCGGGGGACAGGCTAACAACGTCATAAGAGGTAGTAGTTGTTGATAATCGTTGATATTGGCTCATGAAGAGGCCTAGACTGGCGCCAAAATGGCGACAACAGCACTAGCTGTGATCGATCGACAAGCGGATCAGGTGTTGAGCGCCGCGGTAGCGAAAAACTCCTCGAATCCGAGGATATCAAATCGTTATTTAATCATAACAAGAGCTCAAACTCGGCTGACCAGAGCGAGAAATGGGGAGAAAGATTAGGCTTCAGAACACAATCTCCCAAGTCGCAAGAACCGTAGCCCAGTATCTCTCAAAGTCCTTTAGTAGATGCCCGCAGTGCATACTGCCAGTGAATTTGTCTCCCCGAACTGGGTAACCCAAACTTCGGGCCTCCTCAATATGCTCCTCGACAAACCTCGAATCGACCATACCGTCTGTATCACTGTAGATGTACAGCCTCCGGGCATCAGCATCAAAGAAGTCTTTGTTGTTCAGATCATGCCGGACCTGCTGAATGGGATCCCGGTGCAGCCCCAACCAGGTCGCCAGCTTCAACACCACATACGCGATCCTGAGCGCCACGGCTCCGAGCATGTACAGCATGATGTTCTTCGGCAGCGAGACCGAAAACGCGCGCACCGTCGTCCCGTACCGATCGCGGCCTGGGGCGCTGTCCAGGACCATAGCTGTGGCAGGCAACGGTCGCCCCATCTTCTCCCGGTATGCCTGTGCTATCAAGCATGCCCTCCACGCGCCGCCGTTGGAGAAGCAGTGGACGAGAAGCCTGGCATCGGGCGGGAGTGCGAGGAGGATGGCTACGGCGGGCGCGACGTGATCGAGGTTGGCGGATTGAGAGCCGAATATCTCGTACGCGGTCGTCGTGAGGGCGAGGATGCGCACCGACGGCCACAGCTTCTCGTAGCCGGCGGTGTACTTCGATATGTGCTTCGGAGAGGCACCCATCCAGCCTGCCAGCAGGATCAAGTCTGGGGCGCTCGATGAGGTCGCTGAAGTCGAGGCAGGTACATTTATCCATGTGCATTCGTTGAGTTGCGTGAAGTGCTCCAAGGCAGTGAGAGCCTTGGGCGTAGATGACACTGCCATGGAGATTTCGAGGACTGCCTGGTCGTGAGTGGTATAGAGGAAAGGGACTCTTGCTCTGTATCGTCATATATGTGCTCAAGGCTCTGCTTGCTCTATGATGAAATAAGCTTCTTGTTGGGGAATTGGGCCTCTTTCGAAGAGAGAGCGATACACATCGTCAAGTGTATAGATGAGATGTACTCCGTACATTTTATCGAGATAGTTGTGAATCGGTTGCAGTTGTGTTGTGAGTTTGGTCATTGGCGTTGAACGGGACCGGAATTTCCGATATTCCGCATCCTCAGCCGAAATGCTGAATTTTCTTATCACAGTCCCATCCTGTGCTGCTTTCTTGCTCATGTATTGTTGGCTTTTGGTTAATTATGTCTCCTATACCATCCCCGTGGTTGGAAAAAAGAGAAATAAGGGGTATTCACCTTCAATCATGATAACTCTGCCGCTTCGTCATTTATCTAAGCCGAGAATGTCTGTGAACAAAGCTGTCTTGTCTGAACACTGTGAGAAGAGCCGGTCCTTTATTTTGACGCGTCACAGCCAGTTAACTTCCCAGAATACCCAATATGTAGCATTCTTTCCTTCTCTCGCTACAGCTTAGTAGGGAGGACCTTGGCTTTCGGAGACAGAAGTGAAGATTCTCACCGAACTTCGACATTGTTGGGGCTGGTAGGGACCTCGTTCAGAAATCAGTCCTGATACTTCCGTACTTGTCCATCATTCATCTCGATACACTCATAGCTAAGAGTCCGATTCTCGCTATTGAACGTGAGTAGGGCGCCTGTCTCGAGACAATCTAAACCCATCGACGCCGCTCTATAAGTCAAATCCCAATGCATGGTACTGATCTAGAATCTTTAAAAACTCGCTGTCCCTCGTTGTTTACTAGAACGCTGGGTGCAATGTTATCAAACGGTCTAACCAGGATAATCTGCTAAGTACTTGGACTTTGGGTTTACGAAACGCCGTACACAAAAATCTCAATCCCACCTCCTATGTCCCTTCTACATGGCTCACGATTGTATCTGCCTGTACTGTAGTATGGTTCTCACGACGAAAATCTCTGATAAGGTTGGGTAACGTCCGTTCCGAGCGCTGGATAAAAATCAAAGAAATCTTGCTCGCTACTATGAATGCAAGGAAAATGCATCACTGATATTCATTTACAACGAGGACCATCGCACCCATGCTTCTCGATGATCAGGCTAGTAAGAAAGGGTCAAAGTTTTTCAAAATCAATGTTTAGAGTCGCTGGCTATTATCAACAATTACTGTCACAAATCAAATAGCAGTGCTATTCGGAACAAAAAGGGTACAGAAAGGATTGAAGTATGGATTCAATATTCCCGACTATGGATTAACACTGTCAGCTTCCTGGTCTTCAAATGTCAGATCTCAGTCTATGGCTGTAATACGGGTGTCAGACCCTTCCCTCAATTTATCACATGCCAATTAAACTCTTAAACGAACGACTTTTTGAACGCTTCTGATATCCAAGCAATCTCATTTGCGAATAGGTAATTCACCATTCTACACCACGGGATCTATGTAGCCATGTAAAGCGCCAGTCGTCGGACGATCTTTCTATACACCTGACAAATCTTAACAACAACCGCAGGAAAGGACAAGGTCTCACCAACGCATCTGCCAATATTCCGCTCTACATTTTCAGATCCAGCGAGGTTCATAACCTCTGCTCTCCCCTCCATGTCAAAATAATCAAGACGCCCTTTTTCGCGCCCTCGAGTTCTTTCTCGCGCCGTCGAGTTCTTTCGAGGGAGCTCGCTAAGCTCGCACTATTATATGCACGTAAACAAAAACCAAACTCGACGACAAATCAAGCGTAAACAAGCAGCCGCGCGCGAGCACCAAAAAAGACCCCAAAATAAGTCCAGAAATGATCCACATAGCAATAACGTCACCAGATACCCATAGCTACAGATGCTACGGGAATCTAGATATTAAACCTAATCGAAAAGGGTGTTCATTCCTGGCAGTGCCGAGTTCCCAACCTTTCCCGTCCAGTTTGATCTGAAGACAGCCTGCCTACCAGGCCATCCCACCTTCTTGGTGGAATGCTAGCGGAGAATTTTAAGCCGTCTCTAGGACTGTGGAATCTCCGTCGGACGTTGGAGAATGTCACATTCGCAGTCAACTCACTTGTGCAGAGGGAGAATTGCAAAGTGAGAAGACCATGCTTATTGATTGGGCGTACCATCGCCGTAAGCTACCTTCCAGCCATTGAAGTAGGTTCTAGAGCAGGCAACTTTTTCATTGTCCCTCCTCCCATGTGTCATTCTGACCCAAGAACACAAAAAGCCGTACTCGTAAAACAACGTGTTAACCGGAACGCCCCTTCAATGTCCATACCAACCTACCCCGTAAAGCACCTAAGAAGTGTGATAGATTGATCCAGCTTCCCTCAGAACCGCCAACCGCCTTGATCTGCCTTTTCCTCTGCAACCCGACCGCCGTTATCAGGCTCGACCTCTATCCAGCCCCGCGCGATCTCCTCGCTCTTTGCCTCTTCCACCAGAGACTCTTCCTTCTTCACCTCTCCCTCCCCGTCCATCTTCACCTCTACATCCGTCGTAGATGCAGAGGTAGAAGTAGGCGCCGAACCAAGCAACCCACCCCAAACCCGGTTCAACACCGAACTAGGAGCCGCAACGTCCACGACGCTACTTCCATTCTCCTCCTTCTGCCGCAGCTTTTGCGAGATCGACATCGACGGCGAGAGGCGAGCCCAAATCTCCTGCTTCTCTTCCACAACGACCCACTCTGCAATTCTCAATGCCTCTGCCTCCGCCTTGACAGCTAGCTCGCGCGCATCTCTATCCGCAGAAGAAATACAGCTGTCCACGTTCCTGGCTCGGAGCGCTAGAGCGGGAGGCGGCGTATGATCTGCCCGCCCCAGCGTCTTCTCCTCTTTCTCTCCCTCTTGCGCTTCCGAAGCTTCAGCCATGCCCATACCCAAACTCAAACCCCTTGTCTCCGCCTCAAGACCTTTCACGTCCCTCTCCATCTCCTCCTCAAACCCTCCTCCTGCCTCCCCTTCCTCGTGCTCTTTTCCGACCCTTTCATCTCCCCCCTCTCTCTTCTCCTCTCTTCCCCTTCCCTCCTTTTCGCCCTTTGCCTTTCTTTTTTCCTTTTCCCAAGAACTCCCACCCACAGCAGCACACTGCGGGCAAGCTTCCCCGCTAATGATGTTCACCATGGGTCCGATGTTTGCGCAGCGGGTCTTGCTGCTCTGATTTAGGGTGTTTCCGTTTTGGAAGCTGGGGTTTGCGAGCAGACAGGGCAAGCGGTGGGTGATGAACAGGTGGGAGAGGATGGTTGCATGCGTGCAGGCGTGCTGGACAGAAGTGGCATGACATTTTCGGAGGATGAAGGTGGGCATTTGTTTCTGCTAAAGGAGCAAGGTGATATCAGGTATATGTGCTTTTGTATGTTTGGTTAAGAAAGAAAGGAATAAAGGCTGACAAGAACTGGTGTATATATAAGACTCAATCCCAAGCATTCTCCACGGGTATGTGAATGGAAACTTCCATAAGATTAAGACACTCAAGCTTCCCATTTGGCGGAATTCTGATTCACAGCCAGGTGACGTGCAATAGATGCATTCACAGAGCCATGAGCCATACTTGTTTTACATGTGTAAACCTAATTGTTTCACCTTGTTTAGAAATGACAGTGGTTTTTAGATTGACACTATTATTAGCTGACTAATTTTGCTTGAATGCTTTTGAATTACACAAAAAATCCCTTTGTTTTCCGTCGGCTCCGAATATCCCATAATCTTTTTTGTTTCTAGGCGACATCCCAGACATCTTTTGTTCTTGCATGTATTGTTCACAAGGGCCAGTCGATGTATTTATACACAAGAAACAAGATAGTAAAGGAAGGAGAATGAGTCATCTAAGGCTAGTTTCAGCTATCGTACGGAACTGTGGTGTTTTTATTACAAATGATAGTGATTATATAACTGACAATAAAATAAGGCAATACAAACAGATCAGTTTCACTTAGCCCTTTTTGCATTACACAAACAAGACCCTTTGCTTTCCGTCGGCTCCGAATATCCCCTGATCTTTTTCATCTCTAGGCGACATCCCAGACATCTTTTGTTTTTGCATGTACTGTTCACAAGGGCCAGTCGATGTATTTATACACAAGAAACAAGATAGTAAAGGAAGGAGAATGAGTCATCTAAGGCTAATTTCAGCTATCGTACTGAGCTATAATGTTTTTGTTCCAAATGATAATAATTATATAACTGACAATAAAATTAATCAATACAAACAGATCAGCTTCACTCAAACCTTCATGCATTACACAAACAAGACCCTTTGCTGTTTTAAACAAAACACACACACCTGTTTCCGCCAGTCTTCAAGATGCTATTACTTTGTATACATCCCAAGCCAGAGCCTGCGCTTGCTTTTTTGCTCGTGCATGTAGTCTTTGATTTGATCTTCTGCCTCAGTATCTCAATTCTACAAGGACCAGTCGATATATTCATACACCAGGAAAGAGAGGAAAAAGAAAAAACCCCTACGGCTATGTATTCACCGGTTTCCGAACCAAGCTCTGACACATTTCACCTTCAAGCAACAGTCATCACAGAATCGACAACAACCCAAGTCAACATCAACCAACTAATCCTTTTCAAACCCGCCTATATCAAACAAACCAACCACCCCTTTTGCTCTAGTGCTGTCCTCTCTCTCTCTCTCTCACCCCCCACCCCCTCCCCACTTTTTTGTTTCCCCTCAAGCCTAAGTCTAAGCCATACTTCACGCTACCATCTATTCCACATCCACATCCACATCCCATCCACGTCCACGTCTCACCTCACTTCCCCCCAAGCCATGCCGATCCATGTATATATCTACCTGGTACAAGCAAGAAAGAAGAGATCGAGAGAAAGAAAAAAAGAGCGAAAAAAAGAGGCAGAAAAAAAGATCGCAGGATAGCGAACGGTCTGGTTTTCGCTAAAACGCCCTTCCAACCCCCCTCCTCTTTCTACTCATCTTCTGCCTGCGAGCCTGAATGGCTTCCAAGCAAGCAAGCAAGACAAAGCAAGCAAGCAAGGCGAGGCAAGGCTCGACGACCCCGTTTAGGTCGGTAGGTATGTAGGTGCATACACAGAAACATACAGACCTACTGTACAGTACCATGCAAACAAACACACCTCTCCCTCATTCGAGCAGAGCAGTACTTCACAAACACACCGCGACCTGCCAGCACTTATACCCCCCCTCCCTCCCATTTCCATTCCATTCCACCCACAAAACATCACACCACACACCACACACACATCCAACAATAACGGCAACAGCAACCGCAAACATCCATTCATCCATCAATCCATCCATTTCTACATACCTATAAATATACATACATACCTATACATACACACAGATAAACACTTTTTTTTGCTCCCACCACATGCTCCCCCCCCCCCACCCCCGCCCCCCCCCCCCCCCCCCCCCCCCCCCCACCCCCCCCCCCCAACCAAGGGGACAAAATATTCAACGCTCAACCCCGGAGATATCTGGAATACAGCAAGTCGCTCGCTTCATGCAAAGCTATGCCATGCCATGCTATGCTACATATGCTATGCTGTGCTGTGTCTTGTAACGCCTTCTTCCAGCTCTACTCTACTCTACTCTATCCTCTCCTCTGCCCCCCTTCCTCATCACCAAATGAGAATCAAAATCCACCTCACACCATAAATTAAGCCTCCCAACCGCGCGCAACCTAACCATTCATCTTCCCCAAGAAAGCCCCGAGGTCAAACTCCTCCTCGTACTGCTTATCATCCCACAGCTCGCCCAGATCGTCCAGCCAGCCCTTCTTACCCTTCTCACGCACCTCACCCGTGGCATCGACCAGGTCCTCCTCCTTGCCCTCGGCTGCCGCGCCCCCTGCAGACCGGTCGAGCATGCCGTCCGCCGTCTCACCGAGGTTGAAGAGGTCGAGGATCTGGTCCGTTTCCATCGTGCCGAGGCCAGCATTCTGCTGGTTGACGACGGTCGAGGCGACGTCGATCTTGAAACGTTGGAGGCTGGAGGGGGGATTAGTGATGGGTAAGTTTGCTAAGTGATAGAAGTGAAGAGGGGGGGGGGCAAGGATTTGGTAAGGAGGAATGAGAAAGAGGGAGAGAGCGAACATACGACATGATCTTCTCCTCCAACGTGCCCCTCGTAATCAACCGGTACACGTTAACTACCTTCTTCTGCCCGATCCGATGTGCGCGATCCATAGCCTGTAAGTCCTTCTGCGGGTTCCAGTCATGCTCCACAAAGATGACCGTGTCGGCACCCGTCAGATTCAATCCCAGTCCTCCGACACTTGTCGTTAACAGCAGACAGTCATACGAAGGGTCCGAATTAAACTTGTTGACGATATCCTGGCGCTTGGAAGCGTCGACTGAGCCGTCCATGCGAAGGAATTGCACCGAGGGCAGCATCTTGCGTAGCACGTCATTCTGTACCATGTCGAGCATCTCCTTCATCTGACAGAAGATGAGCGCACGGTGGGGAGAGACGTAGGAGGTCTCGGTTGTGACTTCGTCGGCGGTAGGCTCGTTACCGATACCACAGTCGACGAGCAGGTCACGCAGCGCAAGGAGTTTGGGAGCGTGAACGGGGTCGTTAAGGCTTGTGCCTTGTCTTGCGAGTAGGCGCTGCGTCTCGTCATATTGCTTGTGGCCTTCCTTCATGACGAGAGCGGGTGAGTTGCACAGTTTACGCATGTACTGCAGCGCTTGGAAGATGTGCTGCTTGGCTTCCTTGTCACCAGATGACGCCTTCTCTGCGAGCGTCTTGCCTTCCTTCTTGGTGAAGTCTTCGAAGAGTTTCTTTTGAAGGTCGCTGAGGTCGCAGTAGTAGTTCTGGAGAATCTTGGGAGGCAGATCGTCAAGGACTTCTTCCTTGAGGCGGCGTAGGAGGACGGAAGGACCTGTTTGTGCAGCGCTTCGATGGCAAGGGCGCCGGCTTCTTGTTCTTTGGAGGAGGATTTGCTGTAGCGGCTTGCGGCGATGGGTTTGGCGAAGCGATCGAGGAAGACCTTCTCAGTACCGAGGAAGCCGGGCATGAGGAAGTCAAAGAGGGACCAGAGCTCCAAGACGTTGTTCTGAATGGGAGTTCCGGAGAGGATCAGGCGGTGGTTACTCAGGAGACGCTTCACTGCCATCGTCACCTTGGCGCGAGGATTCTTGATCAGGTGACCTTCATCCAAGACGAGATAATTCCAGTTCAAGCTGGTAAGTAGATCAGCATCGTTACGACAGATATCGTACGAAGTGATGACAATGTCCGTCTTGCCAAGCTGGTCTTGGAGCCGGGCTCGCTCGGCTGGAGGGCCTACGTAGGCTGTGCACGAAAGGAACGGCGCGTATGTGTTGATTTCCATCTGCCAATGACCAGATAGCGTAGGAGGGCACACGATGAGGGAAGGCAATCTTCTGACGTCCGGGGACTTGGTCTTGGCATACTCCTCGGCTCGGTTGTGATGGTCACTCGCCACGATACACAGCGTCTGGAGGGTCTTCCCAAGTCCCATGTCATCGCAGAGAATGCCGTGGAGATGATACTTGTTCAAAAAGTTGAGCCAATTGACCCCCTCTTGTTGGTATGACCGAAGCTCCGCCTTGATGGCGACAGGGATGGGGAACGATTCGACTTTGTGGGGATCCAATAACTGTGCGATAAAGGTTCGTTCTCGGTCACGGCCCTTGAGCAGTTCTTGAGATAATCCTGGGGGATCGGGAATGCCTGCCTCGAGTGGTACAAGCTTGACCAAGGTAGCAAAAGTCGTCGTGGCTATTAGCCGAACATCGTTGTCAGAATCACTCATCCGACCGAGCACGGGTACGATGAGGAAGATGACATATGGCAATATGTTGTCGCCCATCACATGGATGAGGTGGTAGACGCACTCGATGGCACCTTGTCGGAAGTTGAGATCGATGGGGTTGCTGATAGATGGTAGCACTTTCTCGACCAGCAGAGTCATACCCTCGATGGTGATGACACTGCACACCGTCGCGAGACACTTGGCAGCCATGTAACGGAAGACCGATAGATCGGAGTGCAGAGCCTTGATGACCAATGGTAATAAGCCAAGAATGAATGGATGAAGATCTTTGTGCATCGTGGGTGTGAGAGCTCGGAGAACCGACATGGCGTCCACCGCAGCTTGGCCAGTCTCTTGTTCCGGGTCCTTGGTATCCGCGGGCAGGTCTCCAGAGAATGCATGCTGCAAGGCATCCTGCATGATAGCCTTGAGCGTTGGCACTCTCTCGAGCAGGCTGGCGCCAAAAATGTTGGACAATTGCTCGAGCGCTTCTTTCGTACCTCTACGCACGATTCTCGCATTCTTTGCTTCTAATGCAAACTTGGCAGCGTCGACGTGGTCTTTGCGATCTTCCTCTTTCCGAAGAGAGAGAATCGCATTGGTAAAGGCTGCGTTGGGTGTAAATTCAGGAGTTTCTGAAGTGTCGATACAGCTGAATTTCGCCAGGTTGGAGACGACCTTCTGGGCTGGGCCGGCCCGACCCCCTTCGGCAAAGAGCTCCACGAGCCTGGCCATGGCAGCCGACGACCGCTGCTGTAACTCGGGGTTTTCTTCCTTCTTAACGCTGTCCATCATGCCCTTGATGATATGCGTTGGCTTCTTCGGGGAGAATTTTATGGAGACCAAGGCACTCGCAGCGGCAGCCTTGATCCGGATGTCTCGTTGCTCCTTAATCGTCTTGGCGGTGTTGATCACTTCAACAACGTGGTCTCGAGCTTCGCTCAGGGCTGATGTCGCAATCATACGTTGACCAGCCGCCATGGATTTCTTGAGCCGATCGAAATCCTCGCTGACCACCTTGTCGGCGGTAAGAATCGAAAACGCATCTGGTCCAGCCTCGGCCTCGCCCTGCACAACGACGGCAAGAATCGGTAAGCGACTTTGTGGGACCTTGCCGGTATCTCGGAACGTATTGAGCAACTGAGAACATTGAGCGCGAACGAGCTGGGTATAGCTGACCAGATCCCTATAATGCAGTGGCCGCTCCGCCTCGATGATCTTGTTGAGCGGATTGACAAAACGTCTAGCCTGATCCTTCGAGGCACAGTTCTTCGCGTATTCGTCGATAATCAGAGCCGCTGTCAGCTGTGTCGAGGAGAATGCCGACGATAGACCAGGGATGATGCTGGCATCGTAGCTTTCCAGATTGCCGCTCGGAACGAGAGACATGACCAGACCCATTGCTCGGGCAGCTGACACCCGAGATCTGATCAGAATATCCATGCCCACCAGGTCCACATCACCTTGCATCATGTGGCCATCCACATCATGCGAAGAGGTTGCTGGGACGGGGTCTGGATTCTTTGCCGATCTGCGTCTTTGCTTCTTTGCTGGCGGTTCCGGCGCGGCAGGAGAGGGGCCCCGAGTGATCGGCGTCGGCACGAAGCCAGCAGGCATGGAGTACGTACTTCCCGACGGCTTTTGGAAGAGGGTGGCATTCATGGGTAGTGGATGTCGAGAAACACCGATAGGATGTAATGTGAGCTGCATCAGCGGATCAACATGGGCCGAGAACTGTTCGGCCAGGTCTGCTGGGTCTTTGGCAAGATAGAGGACCAAAGCTGTCCAGACTTGGATCGAGAGGTTGAGTGTGTCGTGATTTCGTTCGACGAGAATGTTTTGGTAGATGAGCCGGAGAATCTTGCCATTCAGCCAATCTCGAGTGCCGTCGCCTTCAATGGTCACGAAGGTCATGAGAGCTCTCAGCACCGCTGACCGGACCGAAGTGATGGTGTGCCGAAGGAATGGGTAGAGGCGCGGCACCAAAAGCGCAAAGGATTGCTCGGGGTCTCTTGCCGCATTCTTCTTCATCGCCTCGAGCACTTCGGGGAAACTACAGAGTTTAGCAAGGAGATCCATGATCTGGCCGGTACTAGCACTGAGATCATCGCCCAGGTTGGACAAGCACTCCCAGACAATGTTGATCAGGCCGTCTAAAGCCTCGGGTCGCAAGTTGACGAATTCCTTGGCGATCGGAATGAGCGTCGCGGCACTGACGGAACGAACATCATCGTCCAAGTCTCCGAGGCCCTTCATGACGGCTTGTATGACGCCGTCGATCAAGTCACTGTCCCTGAGGAGCAGGTCATTCCGGACGGCTACCAGGTACCGAAGGCCGATCATCCCTCCGTGGCAGACCGCCCATCCCTTGTGCGTGAGCTTGAGGTCGTTCTGTATGACCATCCGGAGCAGGATTCGATGTGCAGCGTAGACCGTCGTAGCTGGGAGATGGATGAGAAGAGCACCGAGGGTCTGACCCACGGTCTCGCGGATGGGGGCCACAACCGTGTCGGACACGTAATCGCCGAATCGATCGAGCATGAACACACAGCACAATCGGCAAGCGAGGTCGTCGAGCCATCGGCGGTTGAGGGTATCGTTCTCTGCCCGCGACTTCCCGCTCATTCGGCCGGCGCCTCCGCCATGAACTCGGACGATCTCTCTCAAGCCCATCGCAGCCCCGTGTCGCGTCTCCCATTGAGGGTCGAAAAGATCAACCATGAGGAACTCGCAGAGCCGTTCATAGGGCCACTCGACAACAACACCGCCGTCTGCTTCTTCCTCTGCTTGCAATTCGGATTTGATCGGAAGCACGGGACCCTTGAACTCCGACACCACTTTGCTGTCCTCATCGACTTCGGAGCTTCGCTCGAGTGAGAAGTAGTCCGAGACCCCACCGTTCCCGTGGGCATCGTCGATAATGTCCGACATGGTCGAGTCGGCGCTGAGGTCGACGTTCGGCGTCGTGTTGGAGCGTCGGATAGATAATTCGACCAGTCGGTTCTTGTTACCCGCACTCTGAGCCTCTCGCTTCCGCTTCCTCTTCAGCTGGTTGAGTTGGCGCGCACTCAAGCCCGACTCCTCGGCGGGCGTGGTGGGGATCTTGCTGCCATTGCCCTGGCCATTCGTGGGGAGCAAGGAAGGCGTCGCGGCGCCATTCTTTTTGGGAATGGGGTAGTCGATGTCCATCTCTTCCTCGAGGTACTCTCCGCGCAAGCCTAGCCGGCCGGCCAGCGTCTTCTTCTGGTGCGCCAGCCTCTGTGCGGGGTCGAGCGTGGCGAGGGCATAGTCGACATCCTTCCCGCCGCCGCGCAGCAGCTCTTTCCCATGTTTGAGAATGGAGACGATATCAAGCGTATCGAGACTCAACTGGCCGTCGGGCCGCGGGCTCTCATCGACGGGCTCCTCCTTCTTGATGACGGCTGATTCCTCCTTCTTGGCTTCGGCTTTGGTGAAGCCATCGTCGGCGTTGGGATCATAACGTTCCGCGTTGTCGACGATGCCTCCCAAGGCCCTGGCGGCCGCGATCCGGGTGTCCCATACCTTGTGACGGAGATAGGGGACCACGCGGGTCAGGAGGTTGAAGAGCTCCTCGGGGTGGGCCTTCTGCACGTCGGCCAGTTGCTGGGCAGCGGTATTTCGAATCAGTTGGGTGCTTCCGGTCTCCAGCAAGCTAGGTCGGGAGGCGTGGTCAGCAAAGCACGTCTAATGCATATGGGGGGGTGGGGGTAGGGGGTCGGCGTCTCTGTCTGTGGGAAGGCTCTCTCTCGCTCTGTATGTGTATCTGGTCACAAGAGCGTGGAGAGGAGCGGAGAGGAGGGGAGAGGAGCGGAGGGCGCGTCGTTGCAAGAGCACGAGGAGAGAAAGGAGGGTGCTCACGTGACAAGGCGGTCAAGTCTGTTTGGTTGGGTCGCCGGGTTGTTAGCGGGATGCCACTTTTTAGCTTTTTCAGGATTGACGCGAAGCGCGTTTTGGGTGTTCCATTCCCACTCACCTGGACGCCATGATTCCTCAGCTACGCTCCCACGTCGTCGCCACTATCTGGCCCAAGAATTGCGGCTGCTGCTGGTCGGACGCGCCATGTAGGAGTGGGATGGGGTGGTCAGGATCTGCAGGTCAGGTTGCCCGGTGCAATGACAGCTCACGGCGGTGCAGCGGCGGAGAAGAGAAGAGCGAGAGACGCACCGTCGGGCGCTAGTGACCGACGTGGTTTGTTTGTTTCCGTCGCGTTGCGTATCGTCGCGTTGCGTTGCGTTGCTTTGCTTTGCTTGCTTGCTTGCTTGCTTGTTTGTTTTCAGCCTTTCGGCCTTTCAGCCTTTCAGCCTCGTGCGCACGGTTGGGCGAGGGTGGTGCGGGACACGTGCCGGCGCAAGGCTGCGATATGGCGGCGAGGCTGCGGCGGTGTGGCGGGTGATGTGGCTGGGGGGAGGGAGTGTCTGGGCGAGTGTTGATTGGCGGGTGGTGGGTGAGGTGTGCTGAGCCGGTGGGTGGTGTGTGCGTAGTCGGCGGGTGGTGGGATGTAGTGGTGAGCTGGATGGGCGGTGCTGGTGCTGATGCGGCTCGGGTGCTGCGCGGGTGCCGGTGGCGGTGTGTGGGATGGGCTGGGCGGGTGGGTGGATGCGGCCCTCACAGCAGCAGCAGTCGTCTCGTCTCGCGGGTCCAGCAGCTCCAGCTTTTTTTTTGCAGGGCCGGCCCCGACCCAAGGGCGGGCGACGCCAGCAGTAAGTAGAAAACCCGCAGGCAGGGACTTTGCGCGCCAAGCCCCGCCCCATCCCTGCGTGCTAAGCCCGGAGAAGAAGATCTGAACAACTTTCCATTTTGCAGGACGCGCTCGCCGTCGCCCGTGGTGCCGGTCCAGGGCGAGTACGGTGCTGCGGAACGCGGAACGCGGAACATGGCGATGGGCAGCATCGCACGCGCATGTCAATGCGACTCTCGAGACGTCACGTCGAGATGCGCGCGCGAGCAGAACAGATGGAGTTCGCGACAGAACCACTGCACCACTGCACCACCAGGCCCATCGCCCATCGCCCATCGCCCATCCCCATCCCCATCCGCGCCTTGCCCAGATCGGACTAGACTGCCTATCGCCGCCTTGGCACCGCCCTACTCCCAATCCGGTCTAGCTTCGTCCCAGCATGCGCATGAGTCTCGAGATGCTCCCAAGTGACTTGGAGTCCGAGACTCTTGAAACCAGACACTCCACGAGAGCATCGCGTCCGCCACTGTACCACTACCTCCGCTCCCCCTCGGCCTCACTTTCGTTCTGTCTTTCCCTCTTCTCTCTTCTCTCTTTCTCGCTCCCCTTTGCTGTGCTCGCCCCGTACCCAACACCGCCTCCTGGGGAGCCAGCCAAACCGCTCGACCTACGTGCTGTACCTACGGTCCAGTCTTGTACCTACCTATCGTCTTCACCACCCTCCGACCGCGGCCCTCTCCAATGCCGTGACCAGCGACCGCCTGCTCGTCCGCACGCGTCACTCACCCTCGCCCACAGTCTCCGTGGCATCGTCCATGGCCTCCTACAACCCGTCAGTCCCGGCGACGACTCCCCGATCCGTCTTCAAAGGCGCCGTCCCCATGGCCGACCCCTCGGCGCCCGCCGGCACCTTTGCGCCAGGGACCAAGATACAGGTGGGCCAGCAGAAGGTCGTCATTCAGAAGTATTTCTCCGAAGGAGGCTTCGCCCATGTCTACCTGGTCAAGATGCCCAAGCCCATCGACGGCACCGATATCGCCGTCTTGAAGCGTGTCGCCGTACCCGACAAGGAGCACCTGGCCAACATGAAGACCGAGGTCGAGACGATGAAGAAGCTGAAGGGCCACCGGCCCATCGTCACCTACTACGACTCGCACGCGTCGCAGCTCAAGGGCGGCGGCTACGAGGTCTTCCTCCTGATGGAGTTCTGCAATGGCGGGGGCCTGATCGACTTCATGAACACGCGCCTGCAGAACCGCCTGACCGAGCCCGAGATCCTCAAGATCTTCTCGGACGTGACGGAGGGCGTGGCGTGCATGCACTACCTGAAGCCCCCTCTGCTTCACCGCGATCTCAAGGTCGAGAACGTGTTGATCACCTCGACGGGGAACGCCAGGCGGTTCAAGCTCTGCGATTTTGGCTCGACCGCCCCACCGCGCCCGGCCGCAACCACGGCGGCCGAGTGCAGATTGATCGAGGACGATGTGCAGAAACACACGACGCTGCAATATCGGAGCCCGGAAATGATCGACGTCTACCGGAAGCTACCCATCGACGAAAAGTCCGACATATGGGCATTGGGTGTCCTTCTGTACAAGCTGTGTTACTACACCACGCCCTTCGAAGCCCAGGGCCAATTAGCCATACTCAACGCGAGCTTCAAGTTTCCAAGCTATCCGCCCTTTTCGGATCCTTTGAAGAAGCTGATCGGTATGTCACTGGCCATCTGACGCAGATTCGTGCTAAATTTCGAAGCTTCGATGCTGCGAGAGCAGCCTCAATCACGCCCGAATGTCTATCAAGTGCTTCGGGAAGCGTGTCTCATGCAAGGACTCGAGGTCCCTATCAAAGATGTAGGCTAGCTACACCCGGTCGGAGAGAGTAGACCTCGCGCTCACCATGATAGATCTATTCTGGCCGGACGCAATCCGAATCGAGGAGAAACCAGCAGTTACCGTCGATCGAGCCCGTGCGGTCACCTCCAGCTGTCGGCGCGGTGTATTCCCCCCCACCCGTAGTCCAACAAGTCATTCCAGACGTCGTTCCTATGCGGAGAGGCAGGCCGTCAGCGAACTCACACGCTCCTGCTGCGCCAAAACCTAGCCCTTCCCCGATGCGAGCTCCGGTCAATGATCCCTGGGCGTCGTTGGACTCGACGTCGCCTACCTCGTCGATCGATGAAGTGTCAGCCCGATTTCCGAGCCTCGATCAATTTACGCTTCTCCACGACGGAGGCAAATTCGATTTCGATCAAGCGACACCGACGGCAGCCACAACAACAACAACACATGCCCGTGATCTGGGTCAAAGGGTAACCGAGAAACTGGCAGACGACGCGTTCGCCATACCATCATCGCAGACCACGGTCAACACGGCGACTACCAAGGCGTCAGGGAACGTCTCGCGAGCGCAAGCGATCATTTCTAGCAATCCGGAATTGCAAGCCGCCGCCGCCGCTGCACCTTCCACTATCGTTCACCAACCGACACCGACTCGGCCGACCCCTAGCTCCTACGTATCTCAAGGAACCATGACCGCGCCGACTCCTCCGCCCACAGGGCCAGCGCCTACCCAGTATGCTCCATCGACCGCACAGCGATTCCCCCAAACCACCGACCACGATCGAACGTTCAGCCTTACCAGAAGTCACGAGTCCGCCCCACGACCACAATTGTCCCGCCCAGGGAGCAACCAGGCCCTTCGCCCGTCCCCTGTCTCGCGAACCTCTTCATTTCCCAGACCTGATCCGACGAGACAACTCTCTTCATCGCGTCCATCCCTCGAGGCTGGCCGGCCCAGTCTCGATGTCGTAGACCCGGGGCCAAGGACTCGATCTCGCCCCTCTAGCACCTACCTGGAGTCCAACATGGACTTTCTGCGGGAAAAGGAGAAGGAGGCGAGTGGTAGACCATCTCTGTCAGAGAAGCGGCAGTCCTCCAAAGCTCCGGAGTCGGCTGTGGCTGATTCCCCGTCGGACGAAGACACCAACATCGAGTCCAACGTCGATTTCCTCCGCACCATGGAAGACCAAGAGGCATCGAAGGGTTCGAAGAAGGAGAGGAGACGAGACAGCGCTGCTCACAGGTCCAAGCGCTCGAGCCTTCCCTCCATGGCTCTGTCCGGCACTAAGAATCTGCTGGCGGGCAAGTTCGGAGATGCCTTCAAGCGATTCGAGCAAAATGTCTCACCGACCGTGCCTCGGACTCCGAGCCCCCTTCAGGACATGGGACGCCGAGTCCTGACGCCCATCGCCGGCTCGGAAGCGACGGATGGCCGTAGCGACGACGGTAATATCCTCGATGACATGGACAGTATGCCACCCGAGCAGCGTCGCGAGATCGAGCGTCGCCGTCTCTCGATGGAAGAACTGCGCGTCGCCAACGCCGCAGCCGAGTACCGCAAACGACTCGCCGACCGCGGTCCGGGCGCACCGAAAAGTATCGGCGGCGTCTCCCGCGCCGCCAGCATCCAGCATAAAGTACAGAGCCTCCTCGACGAGAACCAAGCCCCCTCTCCCGTCAAGAAGACTGCCGAGGGCTATGGACGCTTCACTGACAGCGGCCCCTCTGCACAGGCTAGCCAGTTCGAGCAGCAATCATCCAATCCCTACAGCAAACCACTGGCCTCGACGCCGCGCACCCCGTTGGCGCCCACCCGCCCCATACCCATACAACGACAACCACAAAAACACCAACAACCAGACTCGAGCCTTCAGTACGCCAAACCTCGCACCGCCCACCCTTCCCAGCCATCGTCCACCATCACCTCCCCGCAGCCATCACCAAGACAGGCCCGCGGCCCAACGCGCCGCCCAAGCCCATGCACCTGAACAGCATCCCGACGGGCTCGCCGCCCAAGCCGTTGCCGAGCCTGCCGCCGCGGCTGGACATGAGCGAGCGCGAGAAGGAGGACTACGTCCAGGAGTTCGCGAAGCGCTTCCCGAGCCTGAATGGCATCGAGATGGTTGAAAGAGCTATCGAGGTTGAGCGGCCGCCGGTGAGGGACGGGCCGGGCGGGATGCGGAGTAGAGAGGTTTAGTTGGCTGGCAACCTCATTAGTGAGGTCGTTGGCTGGTTGAGGTTGTATGGAGGTCGTTGAGAAAGATGAGCATGTGTGGCTACCTAGGTACCTATGATGACGAATGGCGAGATGGTTACTAGAACGAACGAACGAACTAGAACGAGCGCATGGCGGCGAGCGAAGTAGAGGTAGATAGAGGTAGAGGTAGAAATAAATCTTCTGGCTAGGGCTAGGGCTAGGTGGATGGGATACTTACCTACCTCTACCTTTTACCTACTACCTGCCTGCACCTGTCCAGCCTCCCGTCGTCCACACTCCACTACAGCACTGTCACATCTCTCCCCCCCCCCTCTCAAATTGCCGTATCCCACAACGCAATCATCGGAAAGGCGCTGCTGGCTGGCTCGGCTTCGCACCTACCTACCTACAGTACTGTACCTAGGTATGTAACACTCGAGCGGCAACGATTTTTCCCACCCATTATTCCCCCTCCCTACCTACCTATATCTGTCTGTCTGTCTGTCTGTCTGTGCGCAGCAAATTTTTTTTTTTCCGGCGATGATGCTCGGTAGGTAGGTAGGTAGACAAAGCCGTCGACGGCCAACCGAGAATCGAACTGTAGTGTATGTAGTGTAGTGTAGTGCAGTGTAGTGCGGTGGAACAGAAAATGCGCCATCGCGAGAAGAGCTCGGGGGGTCGCGCGTTGGGAATGTTGTGGAAGTCGCGAGGTGGAGAGAGGGCTTCGGTTTGGGCGCGCTGGAAGGGGTGATTTTAAGGTACTTTACTTTACTAGGTACCGTCTTTTTTGCTGCCGTAGGGGGAAAAGGGTGAATGATTGTGTTTGAGAAGCGGAATGTTCGTATTAGGTAGGTAGGTACATAGGTAGGTAAGGTACAGTAAGGTAACCTCCTACAGTACATACATTTCGATTAGTCAATCTAAGCGAGAGAAGAGTACGCAAATTCGTACCCCCCCCCCCCCCCCCCGCCTTCCATTCATCCATAATTCACCCATCAAAACAGTCAGTTGTGGTACATATGTACATAGGAACAGCATTACAGCCTGTGCTTAGTCCAGCCAGCCAGCCCACCCCCTTCCCCGTCCTAATATCAAGCTCCAAGCTCCAAACACCAAACACCATACACCCGATCCCAAGACAAGAGGACGAAGCGGGGAAGAGGAAGAGAAAGAATGTTTCTCAGATGATAAAAGCCTTGCTCCCTTCCACCAAGCCATCCGTCAATTTCGTGACCGCGGCCCAGGTAGGCATGAATCTAGCAGAGACGCCGTTAGCCCACGCATTGCTGGAATAGCTCCACGAAGCGCAGAAAAAAGAGACAGTGGGGGAAAAAAAAAGAAAAAGAAAAAAAAAAGAAAGAAAGAAAGAAAAAAAATCCAACGAAATGAGAAGAGAAAAGAACGAAATAGAGCAAGAAACATACCTCTGCACCTCGTCCAGCGCCGGGATCGTGCCCAGCTCATTATGATCGCTCCAGATACACACGACCCTGCCACTCCTACCCTCCTCACCCTCCTGCTTGCCCTCACTGACGGGCCACTCGACGTCCACAACCCACTCGCGGTCCCAGTCGCGGTGCCACAGCTTGATCTGGTCGCTGCCGCTCTCGGGGACGTCGTTCCAGTGGCCGTCACTGCTGGCCGCGCCATGGACCTCGAACGCCGTGAAAGGGTCGTCAAAGCGGATGATGCAGGCCTTGGTGTTGGCGCCGGACACGTGGAAGGTGGCTTTGTTCAGGCCCGGCGCGCGGGTTGCGTTGAAGTGCAGCCAGTCGTGGTAGCCCTTCTCGGGCGGCGTGTCAGCTGGGACGCTGTCGACGACCTGGGGGGCGATGCCGTTCCAGGAGCAGTAGGAAAGACCTTGGCGGATGTTCTCGTTGGATTGACAGGATATCTCCTGGCCCACTGCCGATGGGATTTCGGCAATGATCAGTCGCACGTACTCTTCGATCCCGGCAAGGGTGACTACGTTGATGCCGCTTTCGAGGTCGACAGTCTGCTGGAAGTACGCCTTGAAGCGATTGTTGGACGAAAAGGGAAACGCTACGAGATTGTAGAACAGAGCACCGATGAAGATGAAGAATAAGAACGTCGGAACGTGTGCAGTGATGCGGTGCATGAACGGTGTCACGGGCAAGATGAGAAGTATAGAGAAGATCGAGATGAGCAGGTATGGGAGCAACAGAGCGCTTCCGTCTGAGCCAGTCTGGGAAATGGCTGCCACAATGAGTAGCCCAACCTGGCCAATGATGATGATGAGGAACGGGCCAAGCAGAAGGAACTGCAAAAGCCATGTCCACGTAGGCATTTTCGCTGACCATTTTTGCTCATCGCCAAAGGCAATTGTCTCGTCGTCGGCACCGTCAACGCCAACATCAGCCTGTTCTGGGGTAACCCGTCGGTAACCTCGAGCAAATGTGGCGCCGATTGCACCTCGGTGACCATTCCCCCCCACCAGCGGAGTCGTCTCACTTGGCTCTTCGTCTGGGTCGGCATCGTGACTACCATCATGGGCGTCACCGGTGATAATGGCATCGGAATGGGGCACAGCATCCAGCCCTTCTCTCGTCTCATGCTCGTCACGCGCGGCTTCGACGACAGCACTTTTCTTCGGAAGGGCAAACAGCTCCGTCAAGCCAATGAGCGTAGCAAGGGAGATCGCGGCCTCGTAGAAGACAAAAATGTAACCCGCGCCAACCTTGAAGCGATCTTCGAGGAGAGTGGCGCCAACTAAGAGCACCCATCCAAAGATGAACATCCAGATAAGGGCGTAGATTCGGTGAAGTGCCGATGGCCGGGCGAAATTGCAGCCGGCCATGAGAAACCAGAACACGCAGAAGAAGAGAGCGAGTGACATCGACCAAACAGCATACGGAGACGAATAGACGATCAACGGATTGATCTTTCTCAACAAGAAAGCAGCACCGATGGTAGTTGCGCCGGAGATACTGAGGACAATTGGAAACCGGAAAGCTCCTCTCCAGCCTTTGAATGAGACGGCGTCGCTCTCATGACCCACTGGTTTGACAGCCCCGGAAAAAGGTAGTATTTATCATGGCGTACCAAAAGGTAGGTGATAGCAATCAAGATCAACGGCGAGGCAATGAGGATAGTTAGCGACCAGGCGAATAACGTCCTCAATCTGAACACCGCCATTGCCATGCCAAACAGGTCAAACCAGACTCCGTCAGAGCCGCGTCCGTTCTTGACTTTACCACCTACATTGTCTCCTCGAGGACCAACAAACTCATCCGTGTGAGAGGTCAGATAGTCCATGGTCGTCACGGATGCAGATAACATATGCCATAGTGAGTCGCGGGAAGCGTGTTTGGCATCGTCCTGTTCCGTGTGGTATCTAGCTCTGGGCTCCCAAAAAGCGACGTCTAAGCCGCGGTATCCTTCACCCCGGAACACGACATAGTCGGTTTCACTTCTGATAAACCCCAGAGCAAATCCGTCGGCACTAACAACCGTTCCAAGGGGGTGCTTGGCCCTTCCGTAAGCTCGAGTGACCTCGGTATCTGTGCTGCGGAATAGCATTGCTCTACCTCCCGCTCCAGCACCTTCAAGATTCAGGAACGTATGGACGAATGTCGCCATGGGGTGGGAGAGGAAGGCCTTAGCGCCATATAGACCATCCTCTTCGCCGTTGTTAAGCAGGACAATGACCCCTCGCTTGGGAGCGTTTCCCTCCATAGTGTAGTACTTGATGAGCTGCAGAGCCGTGACAACCCCCATCCCATTATCTGTGGCTCCATATCCAGTCGAGACGCTGTCGAAATGTGCGTTCACCATGACCCCGCCCTTGCCACGGATTCTATGCGTGTACGGAGGCGGCGGTTTCCACCAGTCGTCCTCGTCATCTTCAGTCCCGCGAATGTATACAATGATGTTACTGCCTTCGAAATATGTGCTGATGCCCAGCTTGCGACCAGTCACACGGATACTCGTGAGAGCATTGGTTGTATAGTTGGAGATGAGATCGTTGAAGATGACCGCTGCTGGCGGGCTAGCACGGTTTCGAAGCTCATCGCGGGCTACAGATGCCATTTCTGATCCGGATGCAGATACTGAGGCTTCGTGGTAGCCATGCTGCAGCTTCTCCTCGGCTTTCAGAGCTCCTGCTTGTACGATGTTCCCATCCAGCCCCCTTTCGTACTCCACCTCGTTGCTGTTCAGTATCGCCTCCACCCTCCTCAACAACCAGTCTCTAACTTCATCGTTTCGGTGGCTGTTGAACGGATGGTACCCGTTGCTCAGCTCTGTCAGGTCCAGCCAGGCCTCGGTGAGGTTGAGCCCGCGGTAGATCGTAGGGTTTGTCGGCGCGGGAGGGACGGTTTCGTGGACGATGAGGAGCGGGATGAGAATCGCCAGGTAAACGACGCAGGTGACCAGCGTGACGGCCATGGGAACGAACGCGAATGGATTATACCATTTCATGGTGACGGGGGGGGGTTGAACGAGCTGTGAAGCTCGTCGTTGTTGTTGCTTGCAAGCAGTGGTAGATGGCAGTCGTGAAGGAGGATGGAAGAATGGATGCTCCTGCCAACAAGTCCAAGCTTTGGCGGGGTACAAAGCTACCTAGCTTGGGGACGACGACCTGCTCGAGGATCTGGTTTTGAGCGATCCTGTGTCACAGTTCTGAAAAACGATGCATTTTGTACCTGTAGGTATTTTTGCTTCCTGTAATCGGTGCTTTTTCAAGTTCTTATGCTTGTTCGTTACCTTCTCCTACCTTGAACTTTTTATGCCTCGGCTCTTTACCGCAACCCATGACTGATTAACATTCATCATCAATTGAAACAAGACCTTTAAACCTCAATATCAACCAAGTCAGGTATCTCAAATTTGGTTCCATTTCTAAGCTGGAGTCGTGGCAGACAAGGCTTCAAAATTGAGACTCTTTGTTGACAAGGAATTCGAAGGCGATGAATGAAAGTTGTAACTAATGATTCTTTTCGTTCATTGACTATTAGGAGAGCCTTTTCGATAGCGTTATGAGGCACAGGCCTGAAAAATGGTCTGAAGTGTTATTTACTATCTGACTTACTGTCCGTAATTCTTTACACTGGTTGTTTTTTCCGCCGTCCACTAAGTCTTTTATCACCTTTTCAAGGAAAAGATACTGCTATGAGCAGATCGAAATGTGTTCCCCTCTTTTCCTAATTTTCGATTGACTCATATAGAAGGGAGGACGGTATCTGTGTTTCCTGCACCACAACATATGAACTTCTTCTTGTAGGTCTTGTATCCTTCGTTGGGAGCAAATGTACTCCATCTGTGTACTCGATGTTGCTACGATGAAAAAAGCTTCACGTCTCGTGATCAAGACAAAGAACACAAGGAGTAGCTACATGTAGGGACTACAAACCTTCCAGAGGCTACGATATCTTTGTTTTGTCTTTTTCACGGAGAAGGGTATACTTCGAATAATTAGCATTTTTGTGATCTAACCACTTCTGGCCTCGGCAGAGAAGGATAATCTGCCGAGGCGAGGTTGCTTGAACACTGCCGGCCCTGACTGAGCCGTCGACTAGCCTTGGACGAAGAGATATAAAATTCCTACGTTGGATTTGTCTTCCCAAACAGACTGAAAACAGTACAGGAAGAAAGCAATCTCTCAACCTCCGAAGGTTCGTCTCGCTCTTCCCGAATCTACATTTGCTAACGAAGGAATTCCGCGCTTCAGAGAACTTCTGATATCAGCAATAGCATAGCAGTATTAACAACCTCACAATGGCTCCTAAGAATGATATCCCAGCCTACATCCTCGGAATAGGATGCACGAAATTTGTTAAGCCCCGTGGCATCCGCGAGTATCCCGAAATGGGCTACGAAGCTGGTGTTAAAGCTATGCTAGACGCTCAATTCAATTATGATGATGTCAAGACCGGTATTGTTTGCTGCTGCTACGGAGATACTACTTCAGGCCAGCGAATCTTCTACCAACTTGGCAAGACTTCCATTCCGATTCACAACACCAACAATGCTTGCGCAACCCGGTCAACAGGGCTCCATCTTGCCCGGACACTGATCCGAAACGGCACTGTTGATTGCGCATTAATCATTGCGTTTGAAAATATGGACTCAGGATGTAAGGTTCAATGGCAGGGAAATACTATTCAGACGAATCGGTACAGTAGGTTCATTGCTAGACTGGTTTCTACCTCCAGCTTTCTTCCTTGCTGTCTGTCCTGTATACTGTGTACAGTCTCTGATAAACGGGGTTCTGGGCATCATGTGACCCAGATATCCCCGAATGGTCTACAGCCCTCGGGCGAAGGTGTCTTCGACCCGAATCACCTGATTCACACATGACATGTCACCTGACCGGACTCCTGGCTCCTAACACAGGAAGCATCAAGAGCAAGTGGGATGATCGACCGAGTCCTATGGGTTTGTCAAAAATTATGTATGAGCTTTCTGGCAAGGCAAGAGGGCCACCCAACCCTCAATTTTTTGCTAAAAGAGGCCAACCTCCCGCCCAAAGACATTGAAGTCTGGAGGTCCATGACTGTTTCTTAGCCAACGAACTCATCCTGCTCGATGACCTGGGAAGGCACACGAGATGGTGCGCAAAGGAGACATCACGTACGGTGGACAGGTTGTCAAGAACCCGTCTGGTGGGCTTATATCTAGGGGTCATCCTTTGGGACCGACGGGCTTAGCCCAGTGTGCGTGGAATTGAGCTGGCAGCTCAGAGGATGGGCGAAAAATCGTCTTATTGATGGCTCGGCCGTGTCGCAACATGACTTGGGTCTAGGAGGGGCGGTATTTATCACTGTTTAACAGAGAGCCGACGGCAAGGTCAGCAAGAAAGTGAGCGACGACGACATCAAGAAGAGCAGTTGGTTAGGATACAACGCTGCTGTGGAGGCGAGGGGAATAAGCAAGGAGGACGCTGAGAAAGTGAGGAGCCGAACAAGCAAGAGCCAGTGGGCTATGGGAGATACCGAGCAAAGATTGGCTGCTAGATTGTATGTAGGCTTGGGTTCCGAGAATGTACGTTTGTGTCTCGCTTTTGACAATGGGCAGGTCTGACTTTCGAAAAGGGGGCCTTTCACTATCAGAGTGCCCTGTCTCTAAACATTCGCCAAGTATTAATTACCCTTCGCTTAACTTTCAAGATCTCTAAATCAACGTGTAAAACCCGTTCGATGAAAAACAACTAATGGCATCAAGCATAATGTTTTCGGTGACAGATGGCTCGCTCTACGTCGAGACAAAAGTGTGGGATGTGGTTGTGGAGGAATATGACGGAGCAAAAGAGAGCTAGAGGCTAGAGAGCTGATGTCTCTGCGTAAAAAGACAGCTTAGGCTATTTCTAGAAGCTTACAGGGCAGAGGGTTCGGAATCCATGGCTTGGAACCATCGAGCCACTGACATTTTTCTTTATCCTGAATGTTGTACAGCACCCTGCGATACCAGACGGACAGATATGTGTATCACTCGAGCTCAAAATCAAGATTGAAAAGAGGCCACACGAGTGCAACAATTTATTGTCTTATCCAAACCCGGTTGTTCCAACCTCGGTCAAGTCCACCTTCTGGCTTGATGATGCCAATTGACCACCGTTATGTACGGAGTAGACCACGAACACAAATCACAAGTTCGAGTCAATAGCGTGCTGCAATCGGGATGGATTGGCGCCCGTCAGTTCAAAAACCTGATCACGGTTCTTGAAGAACATGTAAGTCGGCAAGGCGCGGACTCGCTGCACATCGGGGATCATGGGAAGCTTGTCGATGTCGACGTTCATGAAGACGGTACGATCATCGTACTTTTTGGAAAACCTGAGTTCTTGTTAGACTATTTGATCATCAGACGTAGTGTGGAGAACGCAATACGTACCCAGAGAATTTATGCGTGATCGCTCGGCAAGGAGCGCACCACTGGATGATCGTGTTAACAGTTACTCGTAGGTGACCCGAGGGGATTTTCAGAGTCGATGGACAGGGGGTCGCGCAATCATTCTCACCTCTGCCACGAATTGAACCACCACAAGCTTGTCTGGAGTGTCTTTCAGATACTCGTACTGACCGGGGCTATCCGGAAAAGAATTTAGTCGGGGTTTTTTAAGCTGGAACAAGTAGGCCTGACACTAGAACCTCTCCCCGCAGGCTGGCTACTATTTCAGGAAGTTTGTGAGACCGGGATACTTACCCCTTGATGTCGTAAACCTTATCCTCATGCCCAAGTACAATCATGTCATGAGCTGCTTCCTTCACCTTGGAGAAGAAACGGCTGGTTTGAGCGACGACATCGTCTGAGGCTGAGGTTGGAACAGCCACGACTTTTTCGGCCCCTGCTTCCTCGATGTCCTGTATGCGAGTCAGATCTCAAATAATTCACAATAACAACACGAAGAAGGGGGCTATGCATATTACTCACCGAGAAGGAGATGTGGATGTCCAAGCCAGGCTGAGGAAGGGCAACGACCGAACCTGCGGCAAGAAGGAGAGCACCAATAACAGGAGTGGAGAAACGCATGGTGAAGTCGATAAAGTAGAATCGTGGTTTTTTCCTCGAACAATCGATGAGATGAAGGAACGAGTAGCGGTGACAGCTCTGCTTGGACTTATATATTTTTCTCTCGGCTAAAGATCTCGGGCGGTTCACGTTCTCATACGATGCTATAGATCGACATCATGTCGTTATTCATTGGGCTCTGTCTCAGATGCTGGTATGCATGTGGCTTAGCTAACACCACCGTAGTATCTCGGCTGCATGCCTTGTGGTGAGACCTTCCCAATGTCTCTGCCAGGTAAGGTTATAAACTGTGAGTGCAAGTTCGATAATACTGCTATGATTTTGTAAAAATTATTTACCTTGTCAATTTGCACCATTTGCTTTGGAGCAATAAACCGAATATAGAGGCAGCACAATTAGCATCGTTGAGATTGGTATGCTTCAGAATCGATCCATTAAGACATAGAGTCTTTGACCCTTGCCGACGACCTTAAAGATCGACGATGCATCTGACAGAATGGATATGGACGGGGCATTTGTTTACTTTGTTCCGACACGCCTGGTAAGCGAAGCCTATCCAAGCTACTTGGCAGTTCGGGCCGGCCCTGAATATGATCATGCCATCACACTACCCCATAGTGGGCGATCAGCTTCCTTGGTCAGGTTTCATCTCTGATAACAAGGCAGCCGATGGATAAGTGCGTATGTGAACAAGCAAGTACAAGCGACGCATTTCGCCCAATAGAGGTGAGATGTGTATTCCTCTTTTACTTCGACCATCTTCCTGAGCTTCATTCTGACTGTAGAAAAAGATTTCAGTTGAAGTTCTTGCTGGGGTTCTGCATCTTGTACAAAAATGTTCTTTATTTTAGCATACCTTACCCCTCTCTTCGTGCCGTCTTTGCTTCACTTAAGCGCGAATAAAGATAATCGATTTCATCATCGACGGGAGCATGCATTCAATATATTAAAAATCGTCCCGAGCGTGCTTATCACAAGATTCAATGTAGGCTATCAGAAATCTTTGATTGGTGAGAAGATCTTCTAGTAAGGAGCTGAGTTGTGCATGTATCTGCTCTAATATCTTGTCATTTTCTTGTCCCTATAGGCCGTCGGGTTTTGGCTACATCATGGGAATAGTCCCAGTCGATCGTACACCTTGGTATCACAAAATGGAAACTACTAGAGGGATGGCTGAAGTTATCAGTCAACCGGAGTGCGGAGACGCATTAGTGGGTGCAGCTAGCATTTCACCACTCCGTAACACGCGGGAAGCGTGGGGTCAATCTTGTACGTTGCTTCTCACGAACAAGAAAACCACAGGAGTGAAAAATTGATCAACAATAATGAGGATAATTCTTACATGGATACATGGTTAATCAGCTAGTAACCCGGCCTTCTGCAAATCGCCTAAGACAAGTGACCTTTAAACGAAGCGTCTGGAAGACGTACCTCAGTTCCCAACGCCAACGTCATTAACATACTCCACTTAGAGATGACATTAATGTTCATCAGATGTTTAGAATGCTCCTAGATTTGCAAGCTCCCGCAAGGGATCCGATCCCAATGGACGTTCTGTCGACAGATCACCGTGTCTTGCCCACAGCTCACTCGAAAGCTGTAGAAGATTTTTAGCTCAGGTCGTCTAACTTGTCCCCCAATTGCAAAGAAATTTACACATTTACCAGAGGAAGTAAAATAAGACAGAGAAAATTCGTACTTTACCTTTTCGAGGAAAGCCGCTTCTATGTTTCTCTAACAGCCAAGCTCCTCTTCTTCCTCCATCTGCTGATCTAACACTTTCGTTAACCCCGAAATGAGCTTTTCCAACCCGAGCTTGCAGACAAAGCAGTCGCTGCACGTGTTGTTTCCCTTAGATGTATGTTTCGTCCGCTCGTCGAAGCACTGTGGGCATCGGCCGTTGACTTTGAGATCCCGCTCGATGGTTTTGGTGCAAGCGGGGTTGCCTTGGCATGGGATAAGGTTGATGGTGACGTGAGAGCAAAGTTTGTAGGTTGATCTCTGTCGACACATGGTAGTGGTGTATGTTTCAGAGGTGGTGAATAGGGTACGATGGCCTATTGATTAGAGTTAGTGTGGTTGTCGTTGTTGGTGGTATCGTCTGTTGCCAAGGGAACTCTTGCTGAGGAGTATACCATCATAGAGAAAAAGAGGTAGATATAGCAGCGTGTTAAATGCTGTTCTTCTTCTGACTAGTAGGGCAACTCCATGTTTCTTGAACGGACCAAACAATGGTCTTTGTAACGGTTAAAGATCCGTGTTCTCGAGGCCAACAATCGAACCGAACAATGGCCCTGCTCCTCTATTTATAAAGAAGTGCTTTGTCTTAATCACGCGGTGCTCTTGCCGATTCTTTGACACGGACTCTCTGTGCTTTTGTTCTCGTGCGTGGTTCACTTTCTTTTGCGCGAGGTTGCCAAATAGAAAACCTTTCTGACGCGCGGGAGTTTCAGTCAGCCAGCTCAGTGACGTGGCTCGATATACTAAGAGGCCAGGTGAAACTTCTTGGAATTTCGCTTTCTACTGACAATGTTGTATCATGATTCTAGTTCTTGTTCAAAATCCGCACCGCGCATTTCAAGTTTAGATACAGACAGGTAAACAATTCTACTACGCACAAATCGCATTAACCGAGAACCAGTCCACTTCACCGTACTCTTTCAAAAGTTAGAAAATCACCGCGCAGCCTGACTCCTCCATCCTGTCTTAATTATGAAACTTGCTGTCAGAGGGTACCTCGATAACTTCTTGCCAGGGTCTCAGTGTCTCCCTTACGGAGACTCATTCGCTCCTACCCTTAGTGTTAGCTTGAGGGGGAAGTATTGGGTAGTTTGCTATTCTCATCTAGCTTGGCAATTTTCAATTATTCCCCCCTCCCCCTCGAAAAAAACCATCCTATTGCTTCTTATCCCCACAATAACATTCGACTCTATTTGCTCGAGTCATCTCCAGATAGCTACCCCCAGAATTCCAAAAGATTCACTAGCACTGAATTTGGATCCCGAAAGTCCAGCGGAAAAACTTCCCGTGCAAGGGCAGTTGATTTCCATCGGCCGAACATATCAAAAGCTCTCTATAATCACAGCATGGAACCACCTTCCTCAGAACGTGATGAGTGTTGGCACATAATGAGGGTCTTTCGTAGGTACATGTTAGTCAGTCGGCAATTCGGCTCATAAATGCTCCGGCCTAGAACCATTCCATTTGGATACTAGGTTAGAGACAAGCATTGGCACAAAGGCCCACTGGACAAGTACGATTGGACTGTCAAAGCTAGACTTATCCTGTCTTACAGATCATCTGTAACCCTCTCTTCTCATCTTCCACGTTAGGAAGGTATATAAGTCGATGGCTTTCTGAAGGAGCCCTCATTTGAGTGTATTCGTGCCACCGGGTTTGAAGGCAAAGATTCACGGTGGATGACCGATGAATCAAGAAAAAGTGCTAACGGCAATCGACAGAGGACGAAAGTTCGGACGTGAGGCTAAAAATTACATCTCACAAGTCACGATAGTCACTGTTGTATTTGAAAAATGACAGTCTGCCTAGATATCTATGGAGATTTGCTTCTTCAATCATTATTACAATCTACCTAACAACCCGGAACGTTCTCCACAAGTTGGTAGTGAACGGATGAACCCACTAGCCCATTTCAACCCCCACATTTCCTTCCCACTATCTCTAGTCACCGTCACACCCGCAGAATTAAAAATTCCAAAAATCCATCCCTCTCTCAAAACCTCACAACCCTCCATTTCCTTTCCCAAACCCTCCTTCCAACCAAATAAAGAAAGCCGCTGGAAAAAAACCCCCAACAACGCAAACATGTCCACACCCCCCTCTCCCAACCATCCCGAGAGGACACACACCCCCTACGGGCAGATCCTCATCACCCTGGCCGTGATCCTCACCTGTACGCTCCTCATTGCGAAGCACGCGCGTGACCTCAAAAAGTTGCAACTGCAACAGGAGCAAGACGGGAGAAGAGCGGCCGCGTGGGAGCAGCGGCCAATTGTTCACCGAGCGAGAGTTTCGTCTTCGCCCCCGCCGGCGTACAAGGAGCACGAGAGTCGGGACTTGGGACACATGTTTCCTGAGGTTGAAGAGTATGTGGGTGAGGCGCCCCCGGCTTATGAGGAGCTTGAGACGTGAGGAGCTGGAGCTGGAGATGGAGATGCTGCTTTGGTGACGTGTCTGTTGCTGAGAGGTGGACGGATTGAGATGGTATGAGGCGTGGTTATTGGTACTTGTTGGCCGTATGATAGCTGGCTGATGTGTATCTCTTGAGGAGAAGAACTCTAGACGTTAATAGAGTGTTTTTGCAAGTACCCGATTGTATATGTGCTGAGGTCGACTTCTCGCTTAGATCCCTGCTGCTACTAACGTGTAAACATGATCAGAGTTGATCAGGAACTCCAGACTTGGAGATAAGTCCACTAAGGTTACGAGAATGTAAAAGTCCATATGGTTTGCTTGCTTAGTATCGTATTACACTGGACATGTCATGTACATATAGCCAGGGTAGTGGATCTACGGCCAAGACTATCAAGTGTTGCAGTTTCGACAGATCTATCTATAACATATCTCGAAAACAAGCAAGTAGAATAGCAGGCGCAACTACTTCAATGACTGCAAAGAAAGTTTGGGTCAGCTAGATATTCCAGCTTGAACATGTTAGTTTATTCTTGTTCGAGCTCTGATTTACTAGACCCGACCTGCATCCCATGTTCACCGTTGCTGAGTTTGGTACCTACCTTCTTGACTTGTGGTATCCTGCCTGATCACAGTCAGCCACTGTCATCCTTCATATCTCCTCATTCGAAAGAAAGAGTCAATACTGAGAGAGATTCGAAACTCAACCTACTAGCCACACTCCATAGGCACCAGGCCCTAACGTCAACCCTACCACGCTCCACACATTCGCGTTCGCGTTCTCGTTCTTCACATCTCCAACACCCTGAACCGAACACCACCACTCTCACTCAACTCTCCAACACCCAACATCCATCTCCTCCAAACCACCATCAAAGAGTTTGAGAATAATTCACTACAAGGCCCAGAATGGCGGCAGTTTGGGTGACCACGGACGGGTATCGCAACCCGGCGGTTAGCACCTCTCCGAGTGTTAGACTTGCTGTCATCTCCATCCTCAGCACCATCTTCGCCATCGGTCTCATCGCCATCTGCATCCTCTTCATCAAGCCATTCTTGGAGGACTGCATCCACGCCCACGCCCACGTCCACGGCCACGGCCACGCCGACGACCACGCCGACGACCAGGGCCACGCCAGCACCGGCGCTGACTCGTCCGTATCCGACGTCGCCGACAGCGGTAGCATTGCCGGCCAGTCCAACGTGTCGGTTTTGCCACTGTACAAGGAGCACGAGGGGGAGGAGGGGGAGGGAGGAGTCGAGCCACCAGGATACATGTCAGGACCAGCTCACGCGGGGGTCGGACCAAGCGGCCAGGGGGGGGAGGACGAGATTGGAATGGAGCTTGGCGCCTATCCTCGCTCTCACGCTCGACAGGAGAGTGTGGGTAACATGGAGGGAAGAGCCTAGGGGGTGGGCGAGAGAGGGGCAAAGCGTTGTGGCAAGAAAACGGACGTGGAGGAGGGAGTCGCAGCGCATTGCAAAAGAAGAGGTCCGGAAGGAAAGGATGATGAATGGAACGCAATATTCAGACGGATTGTACGGCTAAGCACTTGCAAGGATCAAGAACGCAAGACAGATGAGACAGAAAGATCGAAGTAGAGAAAAGATCGAAACGCTAAAGTCCATTGCTCAATCTTTTTTCAACACAGACATCGGACCTGAGGTGACATCAGCTGTATTGCATTCGTGAGTCCCAACCAGCCGTCCAGCTATCGATCCATCCATAACGCCAGTACTTCACACCTCTTCCCTCCCCCTCTCCCTCTCCCTCTCCCCTCCAAGCCCTCTTCCACCATTCCAGACCCCCCTGTGAACAAAGAAGAAGGGGTGTCGTCTGGCGCGTTCTGGTGCGGTACCAGTCTAGATATAGGGAATCAAGTCAGGCGGCGGGGAAAGGTTTCCGTGTTGCCCGTGACCAGACCTTAGGATATCGATCGAATGACAATGTTTCGTGACACGTGTCCTGCCTTCCTTGCGTGCATCGTACCCGTTGCAATGAATGCCCTGGTCGGCCTCTCTTCTTATCACATACATACATGCGTACTTCAAATAAGCGGTCTCGACTCCTTGGGTTGGGGCTGATCGACTCCTGGACGAGAACCTTCTCATTGACCGTGGCCACCGAAGTTTATGCCTTCGGCATCCTCGAGTTCTTCGTCCCCATCACCATCCTCGTCATCGGCATTCAACACGGTCGCGCCCATCATCGCAGTGGCGCCTCCCATGCCGGTCATCGTCCGGTCATCGTCGTCGTCGAAACCGCCGTCGACGGACGCGTCGTAGCCGCCTTCCGCGGGCGCGAGGCTGTTGAGATGGGTTCGGAGACCTAAGACACCCATCCCAGAAAACACGCAGAAAACGTTTCTTTGGTGCTCGGTAAATTCTATAACAAACGTATGAGCATGGAATCAAGCCTGTGATAGCCGATACAACGTACCTGGAGGAGCGTCTCGGCAGAACTGTTCCAAGTCAGGCCGGAGGAAAGCTTGAACACCAGTCAAACTCAGATGAGTCAACTTTGGACAGTTATTGAGGAGGGTGACGATGCTCTGGCTCATGTGTCAGCTGGATCTGGACAAGAAGTACGGAAGACGTACGTTCAGAGTCAAGTTGATGCAGTAGCTAAGGTGGACTCTCTCGAGGCAACTGCTTGGGTTGTGTTCCAGGGGACCACGCTTGCGGGCCAGAGCGAGGACACTCTCATTAGTAATATTGGAGCACTTCACAAGCCCGATTCTTCTCAATTTTGGAAGGGTGGCTAGCTCCACGACCGAGTTGTCCGTCAAATGGGTACAGCATCCGAGATCAATATAGCGTATGCGGTTGCAGGATGCCACAAGCTTTTTGACAGCAACATCGGTGATTTGGCTGCAGTGTCCCAGATGAAGGTAATGAAGGTTCTTTCCGAGTCTGCTGATACTGTTGACAGCATTGTCCGTTAAATTTCTGCATTTCGCAAAGACCAGGTTTCTCAGGCGAGGAGCCACACCGATGATCTTCTCAACGGCGCGATCGGTCAAACGGACACAGCTTGTAAGATCCAGAATCCGCAGATGCTCGAAGGTCTTGTTAAAGGACAGAGGCAAGAAGGCTTCGTCAGATATCTGCTCGCAGTTGGCGAGTCGGAGTTCACGCAAGGCTTGACCATTCTGGATAAGAGCGGTAACGGGTTCATTGCCAATAAACCTGCACTGGTGAAGATCAATTTCAAGGATATTGGGGCAGTTCTCGGCGAAGGCTGTGATGGCAGAATCTTCGAGTTGCTCACAATCATTGAGCTTGAGCTAGATGGAGAGTCAGTATAGGGTACGGTATAATGCAAGGTGGTGTCATACCCTCTTTAAGTATCTGCAGCGCTCGGCCACATCGATCATAGATGCGTTGGAGATCTTGGTGCACCCCGAGATATTTAGACCTTGCAACTTTTGGCAATTTGCTGCAAGCCTGTACATGGAAGCCTCCGTGACTTCAGTGACCCCAGAGATATCCAAAGCCAACAGATTGGAGCTGCCATCGAGAAGCCCGCCGATTCCCGAATCCGTAAGCCCACCACAGTTGGTCAGAGTCAGTCGCTCGATTCTGTTGCACAGTTGCAGAGCCAGGACACTGCCATCGCTACAGCTGTCTGCAAGCTGGGCCAGATTGAGCCGCTTGATGAAGTCTCGGTATGCGAAGTAAGGGTTTTCTTTGATAAGGGTGTTGCAAATGGAGCCATGTCGTGTCCAAGTCGTACACGATGGTCGATGCCAGAGAAGATCAACAGCGTTTCGAGCCCATTTCTTCGAAACCAGTATGCAGTTCAGCAAGTCTTGTGAGCTACTGAGCTTCGAGAACATGGCGATCAGGACCTCCGCTGGCAGGCGGTTCGACGCCGTCTCGCAGCTTTCCTCCGTCACGGCCATATCCTGGAACGTGGGGACCCCGATGGAGGATTGGGAGTCATTGTTGCCGGCATAGAAGTCCGATTCCTCGTAGTCTGCACGGGCTGGCGAGTTGCTCGAGGAGGATTGCGAATCGCCATCTGCGTCGGTAGGAGCACGGTAAGATTCTTGGGTCTCGAGGGGCGCCATGGGTTGCTGCTGCGGAGAGGATCTCATGATGTCGAAGGCGAAGATCGTGGAGGAAGGAAGAAAGCGAGGGAGTCAGATCAGGGGCAGATTGATTATTTAATCTCGAGTGATGGCTAGTAGAAGGTACGCTCGGTTGGGGGCTGTGATTGTCCTGCGAAAGGCTTCGAGGTGTTCGAAGGAGGGATAACGGGAGCCCCTCAGCCTCGTGGAAAGGGCTTTTTCGCTGGCCGCCTACGCGTATATTAGATCCAGCAGAAGCGATATCCCATGATCGGATGTTGGTTCCTGTGGATCTCAACAGAGCTGTTGGGGATTGTAGTTGTCGTTGGTTGAAGGGCGTTTAGTGTTTTGCGATCAGATCGTTTGGGGTCACATCTGCGACGCTAAGGGATGCTTAGTCAGCGACTTGACCCGACGGAGGATTTGACCTGACTCTGCATCGAACACAATGAACGGAAAACGTGAACCCCCTTCGAAGGAATGTGTGCAAGACAATCTATTGCAATCGAGCTTCTCGATCGCTCTTTTCATGATCCCACGCAGCCGCTATCCATCCACGATCTAGCATCAAACGGAGCATCAAACGGAAAATCAACACCAGTCGCCATTCAACCAATAACACGCTTCCCAGCGATTCCAGACGCACGCCAAAAGGTACACATACGCAACTAGAAGGCTACTAGTTTCATCTAAAGCGCCCAAGACGCGACCATCTCATTCAAGATAAAACCTCCTAAAGATCAAGTCCCGGGCCGCTTCCCGATGCCGTTGTACAACAGCGATCTAACCACACTGAATAGCCAAAGTCCTATGAGTTTCAGCGTCCCAGGGTCTCCTCTCGATCCAAGTAGCTACTGTAGAGTGGAAAATCACATGGCTTGCGTTCGAGACGCAGTTAACTATGGCTATTGATAGTCCAAGGTGAAGCGGGGTAGGGGGTCTGGTCGAACGCGTAGCGATCTCCTGTTGGGCATGTTACAAATGCCATTGGGTAAGACAATTGCATACCGGGAAGCCGAAGCATAAGACAGAATGCCATCACACCTTGCCTTTCACGCAGTTCGGTATCACGCAGCTGTGTGATCAGTAGAGTGAAATGATAACAATACCTTAGCAACAACCAATATTAGAAGTACACCCGCAAGACAGCACAAAACACCCCGCAAAATGCTGTGCATCTTGATTGAGTCTTGCGAGTTTCTCTGGTATGGACTCACGTCACGGACTGGGAGCCTTTTGGAAGCCAAGTGCTGCAAAGTTTGGAGCTTCAGTCCTGTGAGTATCGACACTCGGCACGCCAGAAAAGAAGCGAGAATCCGGGGAGAGCTCCAAGTGGATAAGCGCAAGCGCAAGCGCATCCGCCATCGCGCCTCAACTTATTCTCAGAACCACCGACGTCCCTCCACCATCTCATCTTCTTTCTCTCTCTGTCGCCCCGTTCTCTCCTCTCCCACACAACCCACAACCCTTACAATGTCTCTTCGCACACCCACCATCTCACGGCTCTGCCGGCCTCACCCCCGACTCCATCTCCATCTTCACCACTCACCACCATGCCACCCGCAACGCCTCCCTCACCCCAGACACCTCTCCTCCAACTCCAACGCCCATCTCAACACCCACTCCCCACCGCCCCGACGCGTCCCCATGGACCCCATCGCCCTGCACCGCCTCGAAGCCACCCGCCGTGCCTACTACAAGCGCCGCGCCTCGTACGCCGCTGCCGGCGTCCTCTTCGGCATGGTCGCCATCTACCTGACCGCCATGCAAGTGCCGCCCGCGAAGCTGGACGCCCCCCCCGGCCGGGACGCCGACCCGCTCGTGGCGCTGGGGCGCGAGCGCAAGGTCGTGGTGCAGAAGTTGGGCGAGGAGCCGGAGGAGATCCCCGACGTGGTGCCCACGGGGACGAGCACCATCCCGACTTTTCCCCGCGTGCTGGAGTTCGCGGATGCCGAGCGCGCGGGTGAGGGCGTGGCCGAGTACCAGCTCCTCGGGGTCGGGCTGCGCACCGTGACGTTCCTGGGCGTGGAGGTGTACGTGGTGGGTCTGTACGTGGCGACGGATGACATCGCGGCGCTGCAGCAGGCGCTCATCGCGCAGATCGCGACGGGGGCCAGCTCGCTGGTGAAGGGCGAGAGGGAGGAGCTGCGCCGGAAGCTGTACGACCAGGAGGAGGGCGTGCGCATCTGGAGCGAGGTGCTGGAGCGCGCGGGCGTGCGGACGCTGGTGCGGATCGTGCCGTGCAAGAACACGGATTTCAAGCATCTGCGGGACGCGTGGGTGCGCACCCTGACGAACAAGGCCGGCCAGGACGGCGCGCGCTACGGGGACGAGGCCTTTGGGAAGGGCGTGGCGGAGCTGAAGACGCTGCTGAACAGGGGCAGCATGCCCAAGGGCAAGGAGCTGCTGCTCTCGCGGGATGGGAGGGGTGCCATGACGGGCTGGTACGATGACGGCAAGGTTGGCCCGGTCAGGCTGGGCCGCGTGGGGGATGAGCGGATCTCGCGGCTCGTCTGGCTGAACTACCTCGCGGGCGCGAAACCGGCGAGCGAGCCGGCGCGGAAGAGCATCGTGGAGGGCGTGATGGAGTTCGTCGAGAGGCCGATAGGCACCGTCGCCACGCAGGTCCAGGTTCAGGCTCAGGCTCACGTATAAGATGTCAAGCCCAGAGAGATGGACAGACAGAGAGAGGTATCACGACACATGTAGCCACCGCACATCACCTCACGTCACGGCTTCATAAGCGAGCCCAGTCAGGCATTAGAAAGGAAGAAGAGCAAAAGCAACAGTGTATGCGTTCGTCCACTTCTGCTTCATCCTCTAGGTAGGTATCTCTCTTCCCCCTCTCCCTCTCTCCCCCCAAATCGCATTGTACCCTCAAGCCCTCATCTCCCCCCGCCTCTCTCTCACTCACAGCTTCGCTCTCCCCTCGCCGTGGTCGCCGGCTAGTCACAAAGCCTCGGCCTCCTTCAGCAGCGCGGGCAGCTCGGCCTTCAGCGCCTGCAGGTCCGAGTTACCGCCGATGTGCTTCTGCTTGATGTAGATGTTGGGGACGGAGGTTTGGCCATTGATCTCCTTGAGAGCAGCTTGGATGGCGGAGCCGTCGTCTGTTTTGGGGAGAGGGGGGGCGCTTGTTAGCTGCTGTGCTTTCTGCTGTGGATTTGCATGTGTGGGTGCAGGTCGATGGTACTTGGTGGAGACTGGGGGAGAGAGGGGGATTCACGTACCAACCTGGTCCAACTCGATGGCGAAGAACTTGGCGCCTTGCTCGGTCAGGAGCGTCTTGGTCGCCTTGCAGTAGGGGCAGTAGGACTTGCTGAAGACGGCTGTGCGTGTGCATCCTGGTTGTTAGGCCTCTCTTTTCTATCGTTTTCGTCTGTTCTGTCTTTGTCTTTCCACATGCTCGCGCTTTGTGCTTTCGGGAAGAGAGGGAGGGAGGAATAGGCAAAGATAAGGGGAGAGAGGGGAGGAGAGAGAGAAAGAGAGAAAGAGATATAGACATGGAGAGAGAGAAAAAGAGAAAGAGACAAAACGTACCGACGGCATTCTCGTCGATGATCTGCTGTGCCTTGGTCTTTGCGGCGGACATGGTGGCGGGGGCGACAGAAGATGTCTGGAAGAAGCGGCGGAGGAACGAAATGATGGGCAACGTTTGGGATTGGGATTGGTTTTTGGTTTGGTTTTGTAGATGGAGGTGATGGTCGTGTGGGTTGTGGTTGTGTTTTTGTTTTGCACCGACGTTGTTCGGAGTTCGAGTTGAGGAGAGCGAGGGAGGGGCAAAAGAGGATGGCGAATTCTCGGGGATAATGATTGGGTGCCGGTGGGTCCGTCTGGAGCGGGTGCTCACGTCAAAAGCTGGAGTAATTAATCAAAGTAAGTAGTGGAGTCGCAGGGTCAGAGAGCGGATAGCAGATGGTAGATCAGCAGAAGAGAAGATGTACTGTCAGTAGGTAAATTCTTTCCATTCACCCATTCACCCATTCACCCATTCGCCCATGGGGTCCCGGAGCCTGACGCTCATGGGCAGCTTCAGTGATGGAGATCACGTGGCATGCATTGATAGCAGATTGCCCGAACGTGAACTCCCCATGATCGAGCTGGGGGCCAATGCCACAGATACTGGATGTATCTGTCCTGTCCTGCAATGCAATGCAGGTATCTACCATCACATCGTCTTTGAATCACTACATCCTGTACTGTACTACTGACTTTTTCGTACGCGTACGGTGCTGTATCGGTCCTGTCCCTTACTCGTATCTACTGTACTGTACAACCCAAAACCTCGCTTGCTTGTCCAGCCAGCACCTCTATCCCTCCCTTACCTCCACCATCACCACCATCTCCACCACCACCACCATCTCCATCTCCATCTCCACCACTCCTCCTCCAACACCCATCCATTCGAACAACAAACCCTCTCCCACCACCCACGATTACGGCCAGAGCAAGTCCTTCCCGCAAGGCACGGAGACAGAAAGGTGGCGACCCAACACGAAGTGGCTTCTGCCACCACCACCCTGCTGTCATCACTGATCCACCGACTCCCTGACGCGCTGCAAAGCTATCTCTCGACCTCGCTGGCACATCTCCACACGGCCTTCGCATCGCTGCCTCCCAGCACCCAGAGCGCCATCGCGGCCGCCGCCCGTGTCACGCATCTCGATCGCGTCGGTGTGTCGCCGCCGGCCCAGCTCCTCCTCCTCCTCCTCACCACCACCACCACCACCGTCCTTGCCGTCTCGATGAGCGGCTGGGGTCGTTCGTTCTTCGGCGGTTCGAACGCACGCTTCTCGCCCTTCGGCAGTCGCATTCACCCGCCCAACGTGACCGACGATGACTTCTCCTACATCACCTCCGAGGACCTCGCCCAGCCCGGCCGGACCTACGACCCGCACACCACCCGCCCGGCCATGCCCTCCATGGCGCCCGAGGACGACGTGCTGCTGATCAAGAACAAGGGCATCACCTACCCCGTCAAGTTCCCGCCCTACGCCATCGGGGATGGCAAGCTCCAGGTCCGCGACGTGAAGGAGCGCGCCGCCGCCGTCATGGACCTGCCCAGCGCTCGCGGCATCAAGCTGCTCTACAAGGGCCGCCAGCTGAAGGACGACTACAAGCCCTGCCGCGACTACAGCCTGAAGAACAACAGCGAGGTGCTGTGCGTGGTCGGCGAGGGCGCCGCCGCCAGCGACGACTCGGGCGAGGAGGGCGCCTCGAGCGCGCAGGAGAGCGGCGGCGGCGGCGGCTTCTTCGGGAAAAAGCGCAACCGCAAGTCGTCCAAGAAGAAAGGCGGCAACAGGAAGAAAACCAGCAGCGACGCCCTGCCCCACTTCTCGCCCCCGCCTGCCGAGGCCTCGCGCACGGCGTCCCCCGCCGCCGCGGCCTCCACCCCCAAGACGGCCATGGAGAAGTTGGAGACGATCAGCAGCCACTTCCACACCAAGATCCTGCCGCTGTGCGTCCAGTTCACGATGCACCCGCCCGCGGAGCCGAAGAAGAAGGACTTTGAGCACAAGAAGCTGAGCGAGACCATCATGAACGAGGTGCTGCTGAAGCTGGACGCCGTCGAGACGGAGGGCAACGAGGAGGCGCGCGACAAGCGGCGGGCGCTGGTACGGGAGACGCAGGGCGTGTTGAACGGGCTCGATGCCAAGATGGGGGTGTCGGAGTCGTAGGCGCTGCGGATGGGCGTCGCCGTTGGAGCGGGGACGAGAATGGCTGTCGGGAAGGGGCTTGGATTGGATTGCTGATGTACGCTACCACACAGTCGAAATGGCTGCTGGGCTGGGGAAGGACCAAATCACATTCCAATACAGACAGGCTGGTTAATTTCTCGCACGGGACTTGGAATTACCACTCCCATACCTACAGAGACAGACAGATCGATGTGTGTTGGGGTTTTTTTTTTTCTCTCTCTTTTTTTTTTTTTTCTCTTTTTTTTTCTCTTTTTTTTTTCTTCTTTGTTTTTTTCTCTTTTTTTTCTTCTTCTTTGTTTTTCTTTTTTTTTTTCTTTTTCTCTTGGACTCCCCTCTCCTGACTTGGAGTGAGTGAGTGAGAGAGTGAGAGAGTGAGACAGACGGGGAAGTGTGCAATCCCGATGCTAGGTAGGTAGGTACTGTACTGAGGTAGGTAGGTAGGTAATTGGGGATCTTTGCATACCTACCTAGCTTGAACGGTGGGTGGTGGCTTGAACGGTGGGTGGCTTGGGTGGTGGCTTGGGGGGAGGGGGGAGGGGAGGGGGGGCGTTCACAACGCCGTGCAGGTGGTGGTTGAGCGAGGGGAGCTACTGTGTTGTGTTGTGTTGTATTGTACTGTGTTGTATGTACTGTATGTAGGTATGTAGGTAGGTATGTATGTAGGTAGGTAGGTATGTATGTAGGCTTGAGAGGAGGAGTGAGAAGGAGGAGAGAGAAGGAGGAGAGAGAGAGAGAGAGAGGAGGAGAGAGTGAGGAGGAGGAGGAGAGAGAGAGGAGAGAGAAAGGAGGAGAGAGAGGAGGAGAGAGAGGGGGGGAGAGAGAGGGGAGGAGGAGGAGAGGGAGAGGGGAGAGATAGGGGAGGAGAGAGAGGAGGTGAGAGAGGATGTGAGAGAGAGAAGGCTTGAGAGAAGGGGAGAGAGAAGGAGAGAGAGAAGGAGAGAGAGAGAAGAAGGCTTGAAAGTAGGCTTGAGAAAAGGCTTGAGAGAAGGCTTGAGAGAAGGCTCGAGAGAAGGCTCGAGAGATCCTTGGGTTTATTTGAAAAAATGCTGGACAGGGGGCCGAGGAGGAGGGAGGAAGAAAGACGTTTGCCGACTGACGGACGGGCTACATCTACTTCAACGGCCCGAGGAGGGGGGAGGGAGGGCTGTTGTGTTGGTTTTTGTCGAGGGAAGCTTCCTGTCCGCTTGGGGGTTCGTCTAGAATTGGCGTGGATAGATGGCTGTTGGATGGGGCTTGGGTAGTGGATGGGTGAGGGTGAAGGTGGGTGAGAGGATGGATGGATGGATGGATGGATGGATGGATTGAGATCCCAACGATGGTGTTTTTTGGAGGAGGACATGTGTATAGTACATGTGTATCTACACGGTACAGTACAGTACAGCACAGTACAATAAGAGAAAGGAGTCGGGAGCCAATTCTTGCGGGCACGTCCGGACTCACGTGAGGGCTGGCGGGCTGGGGCAAGGATGGACACCAAAAAGGGGATCTGATTTGATGTGCGAGAAGAAGTGGATGGCGGAGAGACGGTTTTGTGTGAATGCAGTTGAGGTGTTGCAAGCGTGAGATTGGAGTCGTGGTGTATGTATACTGTTTTTTCCCCCTTGTCTTTTCCTTGTCTTTCCCTTCTTTTTTGGGGGGGGGAAGAAAAAAAGCTCTTTTTCCTCTTCTTTTTGAAGGGTACAAAAAATGGTGCTTGGTGCTCACATAAATCTCCAAAAAACATCAACATCAAACCCTTCTTTTCGACCTTCCATTCTGGCCTTGGCGCAAAATAGGGTTGTGAGCCCTAGCCCGCCTCCCCCAGGTCACGAGCTCGCCTATCACTAGCGCGGCCTGCTGCAGCGCACCTGGCTCGCGGACTTTGGAAAGAAGCGGATTTCGTGAAACGACCTCACCCAACGATCCCAACGACAACTCCTCCACCATCACGACGGTAGAGGATCCCGACCAACCCGCTTCGACATTTGCCCACGCATCCCCGTGAAAGATGTCGAGCTTCGAGAACGTCGTGAGTCTCCTCCCGCGCCCGTAGCAGCTCAGATGCCCGAAACGACGCGACGTCAATACCGTTCGGCAGAGGAGGCGGATCGCGAAGCAAGCAAGTGTCACTTGGACGGGAGGGCTAATGGCGGCGTCTACAGATCACCGTTGATGGCAAGGGTCACCTCCTTGGTCGTCTGGCCAGCACCGTGGCGAAGCAGCTGCTCAACGGCCAGAAGATCGTGGTTGTGCGTTGCGAGGCTCTGAACATCTCCGGAGAATTTTTCCGTGCGAAGCGTACGTTCTCCACCGGTCCTGGCGCAGAACATGATCTGGGGGAGGGGGGGGGGATTAGATGGGGAGGAGGCGCATCTGGCATTTCGCGGACGTGACAGGGACGTGGGCTGACTGGGTTTGCTCTGCAGTGAAGTACCATGCCTACCTCAGAAAGATGACCAGATACAACCCAACCCGAGGAGGTACGTACACAGGGCCCACCTCTGCGACCCTACGGCCTTCCGCGCAATTGGCGATTTTCCTAACCCAACCACAGGTCCTTTCCACTTCCGTGCTCCCTCCAGAATCTTCTACAAGACCGTCCGTGGCATGATTCCCCACAAGACCGCCCGTGGTGCCGCAGCGATGGAGAGACTCAAGGTGTTCGAGGGTGTCCCACCTCCATACGACAAGGTCAAGCGCGTCGTGGTGCCCCAAGCCCTGCGAGTGCTGAGACTGAAGCCTGGCCGCAAGTACTGCACCGTCGGCAGATTGAGCCACGAGGTCGGCTGGAAGTACCAAGATGTTGTCGCCAGGTCAGTTCACACGGGGATGGGATCGTTCGGGTGGAAGATGGGCAAGACTAACGGTGCCGCAGACTCGAGGAGAGAAGAAAGGTCAAGGGAGCTGCATACTACCAACGCAAGAAGGTCGCCCGCAGACAGTTGTCGGATGCTCAAAAGAGTGCCAAGGTTGACGAGAAGACCAAGACGCAGTTGGCTGAGTACGGCTACTAGACATGCTCTTTCCGAAGTTGACGAATTCGGTCTGCGTATGGGGGGCTGGGGGGCTGGGCTTGGTTCGGGATGTCTCCGATGATGCTTTTCACTTTGCGCATAACACAAAAAACCACTTTCAACGCCTTGTTCGACTCCCGACCTTTCTTTCTTGGGCGGGGGAAGAATCCCAGGGCTGGTACTCTCCAACACCCCAAACTCACTTACTAGTGTGACGTTTGGGACCCACGGTTTTACTCTGCTGCGAGGGGAAGGCCGCCGGTGGGGATGGATGTGATTGGGCTTTTCTGAAATGTGTATCAGCTTTTCACTCAGCATCTGCATTTTGGCATGCCGCCTTCATCGTCGCTCGGTCACTACCTTAGGGAAATGCAAACCAAGAACGAAACCCACAAGACTGACTAGAGTGCCGTTTCTGAGCTGAGTCGGGATTCTGGATGGAGTGAGTGTGTGTGTGTGTGTGTGTTTTCTTTTCTTCGGCTGTGCATCGAAGGCGTTGGTTTGTTCTGCTTCTTGCTGATGAAACCTGAACTTGACTCGACTTGAATGGGAGGTACTACTGTGTAAGGGACTAGAAATGCAGTCTGGTGGTTTGTTCTGTGTTGTCAGTGTAAGATGGTTTCTATGCCGAGTCGGCTGGACCGGTCCGTAGGCCCGTAGTACCCCCACACTCCGCTCGAGCGAGAGACCACGCAGCTCGACGACGGATGATCATCTCGTCGATTCAAGCTTCGAATATAACGAGATCGACCTCGCCCTTTTTTATCTTCTTTTTTTTTCACTCACATTGATTGTCCTTTGCTTTTCTCCCTCTCCGTTCAAATCTCGAGATTAGGTGATTGGTACAACGACCGAACACAAGAAGGCTGGCTAGAGGCCCGTCAAGTACGATATCCCGAGTCTGTACCGCTGGCTCGAAAGATGTCCGGGCCCGAATCGCGCCTCCAGTCCCTCGCCTCCCACTTCCTCCCCTCTTCTTCGTCTTCTTCTTCCTCTCCCCCTCCTCCTCCCGCACAACAACCACCACCACCACACATCCACACCCTCTCGCCGACGTCCTTCCTCCCCCGCGCCGCCGCCATCGAGCCCGATGCGCAAGCCATCTTCCACGTCACGGCCAACGGCCAGACGCTGCGGCGGAGCTACGCCGAGTTTGCGGATCGCGCGAGGGGCCTGGCCTATTTTCTGAGGAAGCACGGCTTCCGGCGCGTGGGCATCCTGGCACCGAACACGCCGGCCTTCTTGGAGGCGATCTTTGGCATTGCGGCGGCTGGTGGTGAGTCTTGGGAGCTGTTTCGTTCGCTCTTTTCACGGACGGAGAGGCGGGGACATGTGCAACGAAGATGAGAGGAACGGTTTAGAGGCGCACGAACCGTGTCGGTGGAATGTCACACAAGCGCTGATGAGACGTAGCGGTCAATGTGGCGGTCAATTATCGCTTGAAGACGGAGGATATTGCCTACATCTTGACCTTCGCCAAGGTCGATAGCATCATCGTCGACGCGGAATTCGTGTCCCTGCTATCGGACTTTTCGTGCCCAGAATCCCCACGTCCCGTTCATCGTCGACACCGACACCGATGCAACAGAAGGCGAGCTTTCCGGTCCTTTCGACGAAGCCGTGCTCGAAGGGCTGAAGCACGACACCCAGCAAGGAAGCCTCGGATGGGCCGAGCTGAAAGCGCAAGCAGACGATGAGAACGATACGATTGCCATCCCTTTCACCAGTGGGACGACCGCAAAGCCCAAGGGGGTGCTCTACACCCACCGCGGCGCCTATCTAGCGGCCATGGGCAACATCATCGAGAGCGGGCTCAACTACCACGAAGGTCGCTGCGGCTATCTCTGGACCCTCCCCATGTTCCACGCCATGGGCTGGACCTTTCCCTGGTCCATCACCGCCGTGCGCGGGACGCACTTCTGCCTGCGCAGGATCGACTACCCGCTCATCTGGGACCTGCTCAAGACGGAGAAGATCACGCACTTTAACGCGGCGCCGACGGTCAACACGCTGCTCTGCGCCGCCAAGGAGGCGACGCGGCTGCCGCAGCCCGTCCGAGTCACGGTCGCCGCCTCGCCGCCCACAGCGCACCTCTTCGAGCAGATGGCGAAGCTCAACCTGCAGCCGGTCCACGTCTACGGCCTGACGGAGACCTACGGCCCCATTACCAAGGGCTACCACATGCCATCGTGGGAGACGCTGCCCGCGAAGGAGAAGTACGCCCGCATGGCGCGCCAGGGCCACGGCTCCATCACGGGCCTGCCGATCCGCATCGTCAAGACGGATCAGGCCGAGGGCGCCCTCGTCGATGTCAAGAAGGACGGCACGGAGATTGGCGAGATCGTCTTCTTTGGGAATCTCTGTGCCAAGGGCTACCTGGATGATGCCGAGGCGACGCGGAAGCTGTTCGCCGGCGGCGGCCTGCACTCTGGCGACCTGGCCGTGTGGCATGAAGACGGCAGCGCGCAGATTCTGGACCGCGCCAAGGATATCATCATTTCCGGTACTGTGCTTTGCCTCCCTCTCTCTCTCTCTCTCTCTCTCTCTCTCTCTCTCTCTCTCTCTCTCTCTCTCTCTCTCTCTCTCTCTCTCCTCCCGTCTCCCTTCCCCCCCTCCCTCTCTTCCCGTTCTCAATCGTCCTTCATACACTCTACACCCCCAGCTAACGCCCTCGCTCCCAGGAGGCGAGAACATCTCCTCGGTCGCGCTCGAATCCATGCTCGTGCAGCACCCGCTCGTCCTCGAGGCGGGCGTCGTCGCCGTGGCCGACGCGCGCTGGGGCGAGCGGCCCAAGGCCTTCGTCACGGTGCGCGAGGGCCAGACGCTCACGGGCGACCAGCTCATCGCGTGGGCCAAGGGCGAGAGCGCCATCAGCAATTTCATGGTGCCGCGCGAGGTGGACGTCGTGACCGAGCTGCCGAAGACGAGTACGGGGAAGGTCAAGAAGAATGTGCTGAGGGCGTGGGCGAGGGGGGAACGGGGGGAGGAGTAAGAGGTAGAGGTGGCGGTGGGGGGTTGGTATGAAGCGTGAGGGGGGGTGGGGGTGAGGGGTGAGGTTCGAAGTTTGGGAGGTGAGGGAATGTGCTCGTGAAATCGAACCATGCCATGGGTATACCATTTTTTTTCTTTCAAACAGACAAACCGTTGTGGATTTTGTTCTTTTTTTTTTTTTTTTTTGGATCAACCCTTAGGTATCATTCATTCACTCACATCTTCCCCTCTCGTCCACACGCGAATTCCTACCCTCCCGTACCCTACCAACCTACCCACCCACCTACCCACCTACACACCCATTTAAGTCTCGACAATACACATCTCGCGTACTTCCCCTCCGCCCATCCATCGTCTCGTCTCGTCTCGTCTTGTCTTGTCTCGTCCCCGTACCGTGCATGCTTGCTTGCGTGCGTGAGTGCGTGAGTGCGTGAGTGCGTGAGTGCGGCTTTTGAGATTCGATGGGGAGAAGGAGAGGGAGAGGGGAGAGGGAGAGGGAGAGGGATTAGATCGCTTAAGTACTGTATACTGTCCTGTATGTACCGTATGTTCTGTATGGACTGTATGGACTGTATGTATATACTGTGTGTATGGACTGTATGGACTGTATGTATTGTATGGACTGTATGTATTGTATGGACTGTATGGACTGTATGGACTGTATGGACTGTATGGACTGTATGGACTGTATGGACTGTATGGACTGTATGTATGTACTGGCTGGCTGGCTGAGTGGCTGGCTGGCTGAGTAAGTGAGTGAGTGAGTGAGCAAATGGGTTATCATCAACCCTCTACGTGCAGAACAGTAGTATGGTTGGTAACTCGGCGGTAAGGTTCGATGTACGGTACGGTACGGAACGGTACGGAGCGGAACAGAACAGCATCTGGGTGGGTGTGTAGGCGGGTATGTGTATGTGATGGTTTCAGAGGAGGTCAAGATGGATGGATGGATGCCGAGCGCGGCAATTGTTCTTCGCTTAGGTTGTAGCATACGATGTGTTCTCGATGTACGGAGAGAGAGCCGCTGCCATGTGAGCAGGCACTCACCAGATACAGAGGTTTCTTTCTACCTGGGGGGAAGAAAAGACAAGGGCAGGTACTGTACAGTAGTAGACTCAGACTCGAGTTATATGCGAACCGGCCCTCCCCCCCTCAAGATTTGAAAGCTTAATAGTCAACAAACCCCCGAACCCCAGATTTCCCAACGCAAAAAGCTCGAGACGAAACCCGCGATTTCGAAGGGCCCGAACATGGATGCTAACACGGGGCTCGCAAGATCAAGCCTTCTGGAACAGGTCTTCACAGTTCCGGATTCCAGACACGCGATGCGTGTTGGGATGGGCTGTGATGTGAGCCCCCGCTCCCTCGTTGGCTTTGCTGCGAACCACACGTCAAGCAGCCGCGGACGAAGCGCCCAGAGCTTCTGGCTCCAGTTTGACCCTCACGTCTTTCTGGACACTCGCCACAATCCTTCTTCGATCCATGCAGGCAGGGCACGTGTGGCATCAACGACGTTGGCTACAGAGCTTCTTCCGAGAGCGAGACGACGGGCACCCGAGACCGGGAACAGAGGGAGAGCAGAGGAGTTTGTTCTTCCACCTTGCAGTTTTAGCTACCTAGACTTTGGATCGAGGGTTGCGTGTCGAAGGAGCACATGCTACGAATCATCCGCGATCCGAGAGCATTGTGGCTTTACTAACGTCTTGCTTTTCGAGCGACGAATGGCTTCACCATTGTTGTGCTTTTCGAGCGACGATGGAGCTTTCTTTTTTTCTCCATATGATCCTAGGCGTAGAAATGGAATCTTCACTGTCGTTCATTACCGTCGTCACAGCGGAGTCTGTACTACAGCACGTCAGACGATTGAATCATCGGCTTGGGAATGTACGATAGATCACATCATGGCAGCTGCCATTGTTTTTTCGGTTCTTGCAGCACGGAGTCGACGGACAGCCCAAGCGCTTGTTGAGATTGATATCGAAACACAAGTACCTCGCTCAGATGTGTGTGTGGAAGGTTTCGTACTGCACTGTACAGCACAGTAGTAGAAGCAGCACGCACCAGCGCGCACGGCCAAGCTTCCATGACTTCAAAAGCAACGTCGCGCGCCCTTTCGCACAAATGCCCTCACTGCACTGCACGATAGCTGATGTCGTTGGCATTTCCATTTCCACGTCCCCAACATTCCTGATCGGAAACCCGTATACCTCCCGATCAACACGTCTGCAAGCCGGCGAGAGGCTCGAGCCACGCACCTTGCGCGACCCCACGCGCAAGCATGTTCAAAGAGCTCGTCTCGCTGGCCATCATCCTTGGCTTCGTCTTGAACGTTCGGTACGTCGATCACCCGGACACGCGATCCTACACCCTCGCCTTCGTCGGCAGTCTGCTCGCGCTCTCGCCGTTCGCGCTGGCCTGGATCTACCGGGCCGAAGTGAAGAAGGGCGCGCGGCCGGGCGCGATCTTCAGCGTGCGGTATTGGCGGCCGGTGGAGAGCGTGAGCGGTCGAGGGGAGAATGCAGGCGATGTTGGGCTGGCCTTGGGGCTGGTGGACGAGGAGAGGGAGAGGAGGAGGAGCAGGAGGAGCGGGGATGTGAGTGAGGGCGATGAAGCCGAGTTGGCAGATGCTCGCGCTGATGTCGAGAAGGGACGTGGGCCTGCAACGGATGCTTGAATATGAAGGTCGATTTGAGAGCCAGATGAGAGCTGGCTCCGATGTGGTTCGCACCGAGGTTTGTATGGCACAACAAGTGGCACAGTAAGAGGTATCGTATAGTATGAAAGAGATGGTCTGACTTTGGGAGAATCGGGGGATCTTTTTCAGTCAGGGAACACGACCGAAACTTCATGACATCTTTGCAAGCACAAGACGCATACACACATACCAACTCACGTTTTGTACAATACCGAGCAAGGCGCAAGCCGCAAAGATATCTAAATCACATGTATCCTAACACAACAATCCATCTCAATGCCATAAGCACATCACATGACTCTCCCGAACCACCAGATCTCCACAGGCCAGCAAGTCAACCCCTTTCTGGTGTGTTGTGTGGTTGCAAGTCGCCAAAAGCAAGCCAGCATCGAGGTTCTGCGGAAAACGCACCAAGACGCAGGCGATTTGGGAGAGTACTGTATGTGTGTACACAGATCCTAGAGGATAGAAGGACCCTGTGCCGCCCGGCCGCCCACCGTCGCCTCTCGGAGAATTACTGTACCTACCTACATCCTGTACCGAGAGAGATCTGCTTTTGAGCAATCGTGTTGTGTGCGTCGGGAGTAGAGTGTGGACCGATTGGGACTCGTGCTTTGCTACCGTCGTGTCGAATCATTACGGTACAGCGTCTCTCTCTCTTTCTCTCTATCTCATAAAAAGAAAGTCCCAGTCCAAACCAGCCCGAGCTTGTGGCTCTCACGATTCCTCATTCCAAGTGATAAACGACTATCACCATCAGAAATCCATCGGTCGCAAAGCCCCGTCGCAACCTCGCTGCAAGCTCGTCGATCCCCGCTCTCGCTTACCATCCCGTTCAAAACAAACCCTTCCCTCCCCCCTTATTCCCCCCGCCCCGGTGTGTAGATCGCATCGCTCACGCACCCACCCAACCAGCGCACCCCTCTACCGTACAGTACCTGCGCGAGCGAGTGCTGCTGAGGAATATCTGGCGTTCCCCCTCTCGCGTTGAGGGGGGTTCATTTAGTGTATCATTGAGTGGGCAACAGGGAGCTGTATCCATATGCATATGTAAAGTGCGCCTTTGAGAGATACATGCTAAAACATTGCCTAGGTAGATACGGCATCTACATACATACAGCACTGTATGTACACAGCTGTCGCAGATCGTATCACGTGCTTTTCCTCGTCTCTCAAGTAAGTGCCTCTAGAAAGGTAGCCTGTTCAGCTCACATGCAGCTTTCCCATCTATCACCCAGGCGGAGAGAGAGAGAGCAACGACCAGAAAGGTGAAGCCACACGCAATAAGTATTCGATCTGGCCGCCGTGGCGGGTTTCGTTTCGTCGGTAGTTAGTCATGATTCACTTGTGCGGATAGCACTCGAGGTAAGTAGGTACCTAGGTAAGTAGAGTAGAAAAATGCTTAATCACACAATCAGGCGGCGGAGAAAGCGATGGGGTAGGGTATGCTGGTCATTTATCTTCATCTCCTGCTTCACTCTGATGCTGGGGTTTGTTTTGAGATCTATCTATTTCATATTTGCTTGCTATGGGCTTTCTTCCAGATGGTCTCGATGTGGTTCGGTTTGGATAGCGCTTTCGGCAATGATATCCGCAAATGCGCATTCGATGTTTTGAAGAAGTGTCACGGCTCCGAGCTTTTCGACATCACGGACGATGGAGCACTTTCAAGTTGGACGTCTCGTCAGCGGCATCCTAAGAAGAGTAAGATGGTAGTATCGAGGGACGAGGTTTTAAGTGGGCTTCTGGGGCTGCCTTGCCGTTATCCCTGTTTATTTCAGCTTTTTTTTTTTTTTTTTTTTTGGAAAAAGAGTTGGACACTGGTCTTCTGTCTTCTGGCGACGGAATCCACAGATGCTTTGCTAAGAATCAATCCTGGTCTTGATACAGGTTGAAAGCTAGTCGCGCCTGGTCTGGACTTGATCTGTTCAAGATAGATGACGATGAAAAGCAGCTGGTTGTTTTGAAGTTGCCAATCTGTGACTGTCAGCTTCACGCGGCGTGGTCACACATTTCACCTCAACCAGAGCAGACGAAGTTTGTGACAAAATGAAAAACATCGTCCTACTGCCTGCCAATCTGCTTGTGGCGGCACAATTGCTCCGCCACGGTGTCAGCGACAGCTCACATTCTCGCCTCAACCCTTCCACTTCCCGTGCGTGTCACTTCATTCGTACTTTAACCCAGACCGCCAACCTATTCTTCGACCACTCAAAGTGCGAAGGCAAGAGAGACTCTGATTTCGTCGACCTACGAGATTTGCTGTCTTTGGACTAATCCTCGTGCCATTCCGCCGCGCTGTAGCATTTTCTTCACGCGTAGATGAATCCCTCTGCAGACGAAGGAAGATAAAAGCTTGACGCGGCGTTCGATTTTCCTTTGCCGACAACAGATCTCGCTTCTGCAATGTTCAGATCTTCACTGCCATGATATCGTCGTCGTCGCAGTCTCAATCCAGCTTTCCGGTTCCCATCACACCCGGGAAACTTGCTAAAGCTGTACATCTTCACCGCGAGATTGAGCGCGCGCATCTTGAGGCGACAGTTGGGCATCGACCCGCAAACCTCGATTCAGGCAAGAGAGAAAGAGGGCCCGACCCCCGATTTCGCTCCTTTACTTTATTGTCAACACCTGACCTATCCAGGGCTCCAAATGCGATGCCGGGCTCGATAGGTAGTTTCGGTCAATGGGGTCTCAATCCCTCGTACCCACACCCCTTCGACTCTTGACGGCAAGGCTACGCATCTACGACCAAGGAGAGGAAAGCTCTCGCCACAAGCACAAGCAAATGCGGCGCTGACGAGAAGTCTCGGATCCTGCCCCAGGCGTCGTACGCGCAGAGTCTGGGTATTTTTAGATCCACGTTTTGCCCGCTACAAATCCGGTACTGAGAGGTTTCTCTTCAAGTGTTCAGCTGAACATCATGATTTAGCCCGTGTTCAACGGGGGCTGAAAGCTGGGACATACAGAGACCCGTTGGAAACCGATGCAAATTCGCGAGCTACAGAGGGCTCATGAAAGGGAAACATGTACATTACAATACAGTGTATACAGCGTTGCACGCGGTTCTGGTGACAAACCCACAGCGTCTAAACCGTATTCGCTACTTGGCACCTTCACCTTGCTCATCAACGTGAGTATGTACCTTATGCTTATACATGGCCTTCGCGATTCCCGCCCTGCAAGGCTTCTCTGCACCACTCCGTTTGACCTGTCAGTGCCGGCCGCCCTCGTTGTTTTCCTCTCGGCTCGCCTAGGAGCTACCTCTACACCTACCTACCTGATCGATCACCCGGGCTCGCCTCGCCTCGCCTCGCGCCGCATCCGTTCCGGACAGAGAGGAAATCCATCCACACTGGCACGCGGCAGGATGCGCCGAAGGCAAAGAAAGAATGCCTCTTGACTCGAAGTAAACATATGGCGAAGCGGGCGGGCGGGCGGGCTGAACAAGCGTATTATCTGATAAACCTACAGCACAGCACAGCACAGTAACCCGAGCTGAGCTGAGCAGCGCTGCCACGGGGCTTTTCCAATCTCGTCCGTCGTGGGGGGTAGGTAGGCTGGCAAGCACACGGTGTGCGTGGCATGGGATGCGATGGCATCGTCGCGGATGAATAAGTCGCCGCGAGTTCACGGCCGCGATTGCTGGTGAAGCGGACGGGTGCTTCTCCGTCGCGGTATGTACATACTGTATGTACTGTACTGTATGTACTGTACTGTATATACAATAGGTACAGTATGTAAGACAAGGAGTGGCTTGTAGCACCACAGCACACCACAGCACAGCACAGGGCCAAGGGACATGCTTAAATCCAGGCCTCGAGACAGCGGCTGATCATGCGGTTACAGCCGATTATTGCAGTAGCGTGGCCGGGCGGGATCCACGTTCTCACGGCGAGCGTCGTGGTCCTGTCCTGTACCGTGAAACACTATCTATATCCTCACAACCCCCTCCACCTCCACATACGACCATAGACTGAGGAGAATTGGGCATCCCGTCCGCTCTGCCATACACAAGCCTCAGATCGGCAGATTAGTAGTTGGGTGGGTGACCACCAGCGAATACCTGCTGTCGTATGTTTTTTTTTCTTTTTGGGGTTGAGGGGGGGGAGGGGGGGTTGTCTTTTTGGTGTGTTGCCTTTTTGGTGTGTTGCTGGGGTGAGTGAGTGAGTGAGAGAGACAAACACTCAAACACATAAACACGTGAGCGCTGACGAGGAGATTGGATTTCGGGCACTCGACGGGGGCAGGTCACCGGCGGTCCGGCTGGCGGAGGGGGTTTGGGGGCCCCGGGGACGGACGGGATGGCAGGGCGCCGGACCGAGCTTGAGGGCTGGCGTGTGTCGCGCTCGCAACGGGGGGGAGAAGAGGTGGTGGAGCAGGCCGTGGGCGACGCACGTGGGACATCAATCACTTGCAGTACTGTACTTGCTTCCGACCGCACTGATCCTGATGGCGGCGCATCTCTGGATTTTTGTTGGATGTCTTGTTCCTCGCTGGCGGGCTGGCTGGTACTGTACGTAGGTACCGACCGTGTGTACTGTTTGTACTGGAGAGCGAGATTAAGCGCTAAGCGAGAGTAAAGAAAGGCGGTTTGAGTTCGGAGTTGGATACGTTTCACGCCGCGACTCGTGTGCAGTGCGATACAAGACTTCGTGGGAGGAAGGAAAAGGAAAAGGAAAGGAAGAGGAAAGGAAAAGGAAAGGAAAAAGGAAAAGGAAAAGGGAAAGGAAAGGGAGAGGGAAAGGAGAAGGAGAAAGCCGAATAAACTTAGACCATCATGTTGTGGACGAAAGGCAATGAATGGCGGAGCCTAGCCGCGTCGGCGAAGGCGCCAGAGACACCACGCATCGCCACGATGCGTTGGCCGGCCGTCTGGGAGCCCTCGCTGTGCGGCCACCGGCGGACACAGGCTTGCGTGTTCGGGTGCGCTGGATGCGGGTTCGATCCCTCGCTGGTGTCCATGAGACCAAGCATGCCATACATACATGTACACACACACATACACACATACATACATACATACATACATACATACACACATACATACCAAGCTCACAGTACAGTACAGTACAGCACAGAGCGAAGTTCAGTACAGTTCTCCGCGCCCTCACGAGCCGGCTCGTACACACATCCATCCATCCCTCTCTGGACGACCGCTCGCCTATACTTTCCGTCGCCCGTACGAGGCGCTGCGGCTCCCAACCTTCGCGGCTTACCCACCTTCTGGAACGGCGGCGTGATTGGTGGCAGGGGACGGGGTCAGGCAGGAGACAGAGTTTCCGCGCTTCAGGGCCGTCGGTCGGTCTGGACTTGGGACGTTCATTTCCGCCGCGGTCTCGGCTCTGGACCGTCTGGCCGAGTGAGTCTCTGGCGGTAGGACGCCCAAGCGGGGGAGGGTTTGCGCGTGGGAGGTTGTGTGTGTGTGTGTGTGTACTGTACTACTGTGTGTATGTGTGTATGTATGTATGTACAGTATGTATGTACTGTACTGTACAGTACAGTTCTGTACGGTGGGTACAGTATCATGGTGGGGCGATCCTGATATGGCACCGCTGAAGGGCTGCTCTTGTCGGTAGCAGAGATGGTGGCGTGTACACAGTCTATCGGTTAAGTATTATTCCTGGTTAAAAACAGTGGGGGTGTGGAGACAAAACTTGACCTAACCAAGTAGTATTTCATGGAATAATAAAATTAACTTTTACAAGGTATACGTATACAAATTACGACAAATACGAAGTTTGAGAACTGCTTTCGAGTGTATAATATGAAATATTTTGATTTTCTGCAAATCTGCAAATCTGGTTTCGGCGTTGATAACAGCTTGACACCGATTAAATAAAGCAAGCTAATATCACGTTGCTGACCTAGAGTTAAATCAGAAGCTTTTAAACGTCTAAAAGCTAATATAACAGCTGGAACAAAAGCTGAAGTAGAAGCTGAAGCTATTGCGTTGCGTTGCGTGGTATTGCGTGAGAAATTAGAATATAATACAAAGTTTTGCCCGTGTCTTATATTTTTCAAATTTGTCGTATTTCGTGGAAGCTTACCGAAAGTTGAGTTACTACCTGATTGAGCTAAGGTGAAATTATCCCTGCTTGACCAGGAATAATACTTAACCGATAGACTGTGTAGTGTGTATGTACAGGATGTATGTAAGTATGTACTGTAAGTATGTATGTACATTATGTATGTACCGTATGTACCGTATGTACAGTATGTACAGTATGTATGTACCGTATGTATGTACCGTATGTACAGTATGTACAGTATGTACAGTATGTACAGTATGTACCGTATGTATGTACCGTATGTACCGTAGCCATCTGATCTACCGACTGTCTTGCACCGGCCCATCCAGTGCGTCCACAGTACAGTTTGGTACGATGTCATGTACATACAGCACGTACTGTGTACACAGAGCATCATGGCCGCCCCTGGCCTCCGCAAGGGCGTGTCCCTGTCATTCCACCAGTGTTGACCAGTGTTGACATGCCAGTGTGGACCAGGGAGGCCGCACCGCAGCCGAACAAAAGGATGCCGTGCCCCCCCCCAAACCGTCGCTCGCTTCGAGATCAACAACAGGAGTGCGCCCTTGCATTCCTCGACAGCGATTCCATCTGGGATCCAGGCCTCGCGGACCCGAATCCTCCATCCGCGCGCGCCCGCTCCCAACTCCCGTCACTCGATTCCCAGTCACTCGTTTCCCAGTCACTCGTTTCCCAGTCACTCGTTTCCCAGTCACTCGTTTCCCAGTCACTCGTTTCTCTGCGTGGGGTGCCCGGAATCGACGGAGTGGAAAGGAAGCGGAGGACTCGCGGGCGAAGAAAATAGAACGTCCGCTGCCACGGCCACATAAGACCACGACGCTCGACGGCCGCCGCCCGCCGGCCCTGGTGCTGTACGACGGTCGACGACGGCCCTCTCTTCGCAGCTGGCGCGTGGAATGCACGATTGCCTCTGGCACGCGGAACCACGAGTGTGTCTGTCGACGTCGCCGCACCGGACCAATGCTGGGCCCACGATCATAAAGCCCCTCGGACCTCGACATGCCCATTTCATCTGCCACCGAAGACATGATGGACGACGACCGGCGATCCAGCGTGGGGAGCCGCGTCGCGCGCGCGCGGGATGCCCAACCGTCGCCGTCGCCGTCGCCCCCATCTCGCCGCGCCCCCGTCCCGGTGTCCAGACAACGCCATGGCCGCCGCCGCCGCCGCCCCCGCTCCCCATGGCTTCTGTGTCTCGGTCTCGTCCTCGCGAGCTGTCTGACGATGTCGTCGGCATTGCCGCACGTCTACATCGATGAGCAGATGGTCGACGTCGAGACCCGAGACGCCGTGTTCGCGTCGTCGGCATCGACCCTCCAGCACCTGGCGCGATCGGGGCCGCTCTGGGTGGATGGCCGGCCGGCGGGGGAGGCGGCGAAGGCCTCGTTGCCCGTCGATGTCGCGGGGGATCTCAGACGTCGTCGCGAGGACGCCGGCGATTTGGGCGCGACCACACCGGCGAAGGAATCGTCTGCATCCTCCAAGCTGGCGCCGACGACGGCCGACGACGGGGCCGCCGCGGCGGGGGACGACGCATACCCCGTCCCTTTCGACACGGGCTTCAACAACAACGTCACGGAAGACTGCAATGCCTTCATGTCGCGGGTGCTGACGGACCCGACCTTCAACAAATGCCTTCCCTTCTCCATGCTGCTCCGCGTAAGCGCCTCTCCCCCACTCCGGCGTCCCCGACCGGCGCTGACCCGTCACCACAGAACTCCATCTCCTTCTTTCAGACGACCAAGTCGTTCGTGCGCATCACCCAGACGCTGGACCGGTCCTGTGCGGCCGATGTTTCCACCTGCAGCGCCCTCATGTCGCATTTCGCGGGCAACATGACCCTCCCTTCCACCTGCGCCGGAGACCTCCAGCTGCGAACCCCCTCATCGAGGAAGCCTTCCTCGGCCTGACGGCCTACAAGACGCTCTACACGGCCTCGTGTCTGCGCCACCCGGTCACGTCGGCGTACTGCTTCGCCAACGCCATCACCAACACCTCGAGCCCGGCCGATTCGTACATCTACTTCCTGCCGCTGAACGTCTCGCTGGTCGGCGGCAGCCAGCCGACCTGCGATGCCTGCCTGCACAACACCATGGCCGTGTTCGAGGCGGCGAGCGCGGACCGGAGCCAGGCCGTGGCGACGACGTACGTCTCGGCCGCGATGCAGGTCAACGTCCACTGTGGCCCGACGTACGTGAACTCCAGCTTGGCGCAAGCCGTGCTCTCCGCGGCCGTGACGCCGACGGCCTCCCCCGCGTCCATGGGCGGGTTGGCCCTCGTCGCCATTCTGGCGAGTTGGCTGTTCTGAGTGGCGGCTCGATGGGGGCACCGGAACGAGCCAGGCGCCTCGGTCCCGGCACTTGATGTCTCGGTGCTGGGAGTCGCGCGTGTGGGCAGGATAGCAGGGGATTGTTTGGATGGCGTCGGCATACCCACGGCGCGCTTCTCCCACGGCATGGGACCGCTTCCCCGTCTCCCCCCGAGCGGGAGCGGGCGCGGGTTTGGATGGGGGGCTACGCCACGGCTCTCTCTACTACTATCTAATTTCACTGCCTCTCCTTTCTTCTGCGGAGAGAAGAGAGAGGGCAGTTCAATTCTCGGACGAAGGGGGAGGGGAGGGGGAGAGGGAAGGGGGGGCCGGCCGGTATGGGGAGGGGGGAGAGAAAAGAGAGAGGAGACGAGAAGCGAGTAGTCAGTGGAGGACAAATCCGCGGCGAACCATGTTCGGTCGTCAACACACCAGGCTTTGCAGCCGGTGATCCGTTTCTTGTACACATGTTGTTGTCTTTCGAGACACCCGGTGCTTACCACCATGACCTTACAGTACCTACTATAATTTATTTCGAAGCACCAAGTCCCTACCGCAGAGACAAAGCACTCTTTCTCCGTTCGCCAAGCCAGCCAGTCAGTCAGTCAGTCAGTCGTCTTTGCCTCCAGCGAGCACCGCCATCTAGATGCCGTCAAACCCCCATCCTCGTTCCCTCAGATTACTCCTCTCTTTTCAGAATGCGATCCGCGCCCACAAACAGCCTCCTCGTTCTCCCGCCCACCTTCATCTCCACCCCATCATCATCATCATCATTATCATCATCATCATCATCATCATCATTATCATCATCATCATCACCACCATCATCATCATCATCGGTACCTACCTACCTACCTACCTACCTACCTACCAACCTACCTACTGTAGTAGCAAACCGCATCCCCACAAACACAAACCCATCCATGCCCCTCTGACATCCCCTCCCCCGCCCTCTCCATTCACGCACACGCAAAGGTCTAGACCATCTATCTATCCGTACTGCTACCTACCTATACCTACCTACCTACAGCATACCTGCATGAACCGCCCCCCCTCCCGCCGCCCTTTCCAACACCCAACACGCCCGGAGATGAGAGAGTCCTGAATGAAGCGCACGCTCCCCTCCCCTGGCCCTGGCCCGCGCCCATCTCCCGGCGCCGTACGAGGCGCGCTCCGTTGTTGGTGGTGCTTGCTTGCTTGCTTGCTTGCTTGCTTATGCTTACTTACGTCCCTCGCTCTGGGTTTCACGCTAGAGCTAGAGCCGTGGCGGTTGGGAGGTTGGGAGGATGGGAGGTTATGCGAACGGGAGGGGTGGTCGTTGATGCTAGAATCCATGGTTTTATGTATGTACCTAGGTACTGTAGGTAGGTAGGTAGGTAGGTAGGTAGGTAGGTAGGTACTGTAGGTACGGACTGCGCTTATGCTGTGTTGTGTTGTGTTGTTCCTCGGCTCGCTCGCTACGGAGATGCATGCATGCAGGCTAGGTAGGTACGCTTCAACTCGGGGGGAGAGAGTGGGCTCTGCTACTGTACATACTGTACAGTGTGTCTCCCTCCGTAACAGCGCGGTGAAAGGCATCGTCGGACTGCTTAGGTAGGTAGGTAGGTATTTACAGTATCTATCTAGCTAGGGCTGTTGGTGCGTTGCGGTCGCGGATTCGAGATCCTTGACTAGGTACTGAGACATATATATATATGTACAGTAAGTACAACATCGTATCGTAGCTGTACTGTACTGTACTGTACTGTACTGTACTGCACAGGACCTACTGTATGTAAGGAGTACCTACAGACTCACGCTGGGATCGCAATCCCGCAACAGCCGCTTCCATCGGTGCAGATCGTGTATCTCGTACCTTGCCTTACCTTATCTAGGTATCTATCTACTACCATCGCGTCTGAACCTCGGCTGACGAAACCACGAGATTCACCCTTCGACGAGCATCGCACTGCGAACCTGCGTCATCGTCTAAAACGGGCCTGGAGCCCGGGAATGCCATCCTGGACGAGCCCAGACCGCATGGTTCCTACTGCACTGTACACAGTAGGATGGAGGACGCGAGCGAGGCAAGGTTTACTTACCCACTAGCGCGCTCGCTTCGCGTTTCATGTAAATATAGGTACCTAGGTAGGTGATACACCACTCGGTTCGTATATGCTGGTGGTAATCTGGAGATCCTTGATGTCATTGATGCCGAGGGAGGGAGGGAGGGACAGGCCCGGTTCGCAGCACTGCACGCGCTTCCTCCGCGCACAGCGCGCTGGCTGGCAATCATCGCTCCTGGGACATCCTCGCTTGCGACGGACGGGTCGTTCAGATAGATGTCCTCCGGGTGGGAGGGAGACGGTGACCGCCGAGCTGAGTCGACAGTATGTGCAGTATATTCGGCTTTGCCTTGTTGGCTTCACCAGCTTGTTGTATTGAGGCGTCGGCTGCATGCAGCTCGCTCTTGCTCGCTCGTTGCTTCGACACGAAGCCACCCACCGCTGGCTGAGTCTGGAACGTTCGGAGCTGCGTCTAGACTCGTGGCGCGAAGCCCAGAGCATTCATTGCCAGAGACGTGGCCAAGTGCTGTACTGTACTGTACGGTACTACCGCTTCGTCTCACCTGCGAGGGGATTCCATCGCAGTTGCCAAGGTGCTTTTTTTTCCTTGGGTCGTTCACGCGGGGGTTTGTTTTCCTTCGCTTGATGAGCAGAAGGGGGTCCGAATTGCAGGCGCCCCCCACTGAGGCGGTCCAGAGCCGTTTACGGATGGGAGTCAGTCAGTCCGACGGGCTCTACTTTTTTTTCTCTTGGAGAAGGAGACGATACCGATCGTGGTGCCGCGACCATAGGGGCCTCGAAGAGATGTCTCTCCGACTCAAACGCGCGTGTCGCAAGGGGTCTCGACAACCAACCTGCTTCCGTCGGGCCGGAGAAGGGGCCGATTCCGTAGGTTTTCTCGTGATCTCAAGCGACTGCGCACGTGGGACTCGGGATTTGTACAGTACTGTACAGTACAGTACTGTATTGAGGCTAAGCTGCTTGCTGGCCTCGAGGCATTTGCACCTCGTTGGTTGGTACACATTCCTTGAATAAGCGAACCCCCTTTCTCGCTTCTCGGTTAATCGGAAAAAGTCACCCTCACGTTTGAAGATCACCTCTTTCTGTTGGGTGGACGACTTGCTCCGCCCGGCATTTCTGTGTTTGGAAGTTGGGGAATCGAAATGCGTACCGTTTGTGACGATGCGCGTTGGGGTTCAAGCGATCAAACCTACATCGTCGGTGGTGTGATGTGGCTGGCCACCTGCAGCCCGTCTGCTCGAAGGTCACGTAGCTGCTCATTTGAGCTACAAACAAGCACGTATAGGTATGTATATTTGGTGGTCTTTCTCTTGCTGTTGAGTTTGCCCTTCGTCTATCTTCATGACGAGATAACTGCCTGGGAAGTACAGTACGATTTAATTTGCCACTGCTCAACCCGTGTACATCTCAGGTATGGCTGGATCTCGAGGACTTCGAGGATAGCTTCACAACACTATTCCTTCCCGTGTGAAAAGAACACCACAAGAGAAGCTGACTGATCCAGCAGGATAGAAACAGCAATGTTGCATCGCAATCTGCTCACAACACTATTCCTTCCCATGTGGAAAGAACACCACAAGAGAAGCTGAATGATCCAACAGGATAGAAACAGCAATGTTGCATCGCAATCTGCTTCCCGGAGAACGGCTATATCACCACAAACTCCTCCATTGGCGTTTGCTTGCGCTGAAACCCTCTAGCAAGCTCGAGCCCAGTGCGAGTCTCGCCGCCAATTTGAACATCTGGATAAGTGCCCAGTCCCAGAACTACGTCGGTCGGCTGGAGCATGTCGATGCTCCTCCCGAAATTCCCAGTGCCCATCCTCCGGTACACCTTCTCACCGGGGTTTATAAACCGGTTGGGTCCCCCATAGTGCGGGCCCGGCACCTCCAGCAGAATCAGACAATTGCCGGATATGCTTTGATCGAAGGTCACCGACAGTGGCATCCAAACCAACTTCCGGGCATTGCCTTGTCGGATGAGATCGAACCCCTCCACGGTATCCGAGCAGAACCAGAAGTCCCCTCCCGTGGCCTGGTCGGTGAGTCGGTGGGTCTTGGAGTCCCGTGTACCACTCCGGACGCCGTTCAGATGCCCGCGGAGACGAACCCAACCCGCTGTGACGGAGCCGAATTTGTAAGCAGTGGCAAGTTCCACTTCGGCGCCACGTAGTTCGGCGAGCGGGATGTTTGTAACCGATGGCTCTGTCCAGAATGGACGAGCTTGCACAGGCGCTTCCACAGAAGCCCAACTCCAACTCGGCGCGACGTAGCCTTCCTCCCCGACGCGCTTCCGCCGAGGCGTCTTCGAGCCCACGATGGTGATCCATGCCATCTGGGTGAGGATGTTCACGCTCCAAAGCCCTGCAAGGTATCGCTGGCTCTGCAGGATGCCGGTACTGTCGAGTTCCCTTGCGACGGAGGAGACGGCGACGAGTTTATCTGTGTGCTTGGTGAGACTGCACTCCGAGTAGTCTCTGACCGTGGAGTGCCACTGATAGTCAAATGCGTGGATCAGGCTTTTGGCGAGGCCTTCGGTGACCCCGCTCTGTGAGATGCTCGTCATGATCTCCTCCACTCTGTGGAGGGTTCTGCGCAGGCCGTTTTGACTACCACGCCCGTCAACAAGGCCTGGCGTTTTGCCAAACATCACTTCTCCGAGAGGGGTCACAAGTCTCAAGGTACTCACCTGTATCCTCCCCAGCCAGACTGCTCACAAACGCTATGCTCATCACACGACCAGTAGACACTCGAATTGGCAAATGCAAGAGAGCGACGAGCAAGACTGCGCTCTTGGTATACCCCTAGTAAGCAAGGTAATCAGCGATCGCCACACCTCCAGACGAAAAGAGGAATGATATCCCGAGCAGAAAGTGGAATGACGGAGTTTCCGAGTCCTTACATGCGCGGGTGAATAGCGGGGTGTTGGAATCGGTACTTCCTTGGATATCCTTTTGGAAGTCCCAAACGAGCGAAGCCTGCCCGCCCAGCAAGACGCACTGTCGCCCCTCCTGATTCCGCTCATCTGCGCTCCGACCGAGGAGACGGGCAAAGGAGCGCCGGAAGCCAAACACGATCCTGGGGTCACGAGAGAACACGAACCCGTCGTAATCGGAGGTGGAGGAGAGAGCGGCGATGTTGAGAACGCAAACTTGTAGACGTCTCCCATGACAGCGCTTTGGACCTCCCAGTCTTCTCGGCTATCTTGCATGATGCAGAGGCTGTCTATCCAAATGTACTCGAAATCTAGCCAGGCGCAAACCGTGATGGCATGCCGGAAGGCGAGAGGAAGATCGTTGACCGGTAGCGCGGCTGTCCATTTCAAAAGCGTGTCTTTGGTAAGAACACTACCGGCTCGGCCGCCGAGGGGAGCTGAGGGCTCCGGAGGAGGTCCCCAGCAGTGAGAGAAGGAGAGATAGTCGAGTTGGCTCGAACCAGAGGCAGGGAAGTGTGCGGGCTTGTTTTTCAATACGAGACGCGCAGTCAACGCTCCATCATCTCTACGCCGCACTTGGACAAGCCGGTCTGGAAACCAGGGCTCAGGCTGCTTTAAATTCTCGCTTCCGAAGATTCTTCGGCACTTGGCGTGAGACGTTGCACACTCTCTTGCCCAGGCCGACACGAGTGATAGGGTCCCCGTGCTCAGCGTCGACGAGAAGTCGAGATCCGAGATACCATTTGTGGGCTGCTCGTGGCTATCAAGGGGGCCGACCAAGAGGGTATCATCAACGGTTCTTGGGTGATCGGCATTCGGGCTCATAGTTGCTCTCATACTCTCATCGGGGAAGATCACGAAGCCACCTGCGGACACATCAGTTCAAGATCAGCAAACTTGCTAGACTCTGCTTGCCAATTCCCCAGCCATATCCCCCTTTGTGTGTCACCGAGAACTTCACATGCAAGCGATCCACATGGGCTTCGTAATCTGGTAGTCTTAGTTCCCAGGTCAAGGCCCAATCGGTAGACGGTGAGCTCCGCCACGAATCTTCAAACGACACATGTGCCTGCATAGCTTTGAACAAAATAAACACTTTGATGCAGATGACACATTCTGTGGTGTTCTTTCGAGCGACTGCAAAGTCCATGTGGACAGCGTGCGAGAGATCCCGTATTGACCAGGCATGAGTGATTGTGAGCTGACTGTAGTCGTGCCCATCTCCGAACCGCGAGACGAAGTGCGAAAGCAGAGTCAGGCACCTGGGACAGAGAGCAGTGGTGCCTCTCGGCGGGGGAGGGAAAGAGGAGGTTGTGTAGAGTGCTTCGTCCGCTTTGGCCGATGTCTGTTGTGGAGAGTCCTTGATCTCAAGCTTCACAAGCGCTTTATCCAAGAGACGAGAAAACATGGTCGGTAACGCGCGCCCGGCAAAAACAGCGAGAATAGAACATTAGTATTCAGTAATCGAGAGACGCTGAAGATGAGGTGGAAGGAGGTCAGCCGCATCTTGGCATCGAAACGAAGCACGTGATGAGCGACGTTGGCCTTCCCGAACTTACACGTTTGGAAAGAGCATCGAGGGCTTGGCGAAAACATTCGGATTGGCCCCAAACGTACCTCTGTCACACTGGTTCTAGATACGCGAGATGCGAAATCTCATTTGCGAAAAAAACAGATCCCGCTGGGGACCAAGCCAAGTCTGGCTCAGTAAACATATCAATCACTCCACACGAAGCGCTTGATCAATACCCTGGAATCACCAAGCAGACGAGCAGCAAAACAAAACGATCGTCTTCGAGAGTGACGCATCTCTAAGCTTGCAAGCGAAGGGCGGGTTTTCCTGGCTTGTCAGAAAACAGTTTTCATCCGCTCGTGCTCAACATCTTGCTCGGTCCACCCTGTCTCCAAAATGGCGTGCCTGTGTGGCTCTGCGGGTTGGATAACGTTCGTGAGCTGCCCCAAGAGAACCAGTGCGGCAGCGAGCTTGATACAACTGAGGGATTGATGTGAGAGTGTCGGGTGTCCTCAGTCAAAAAAGTAGTCCCGATGTCGAAATAATCAAACCGATCAAAAGACCTCAAGAGGAATCGGAAACAAACCATTCTAATCTGCTTCAATATACTTATGGGTCGAAGGGTCGACTCTACTAACCGAACTTTGCACTCTTGTTATAAGGAACTACCTGCAGTAAATACAACCCACTCTTTCTGAGCTGCAATAGAGCAAAACGGGAAAACACGCAGCTTGGAAATGGGTTGCTGGTAATCGATATTTGGGAAATGCAGGTAAACAAACACGGCGCTAGATAACACGAAATTAGCAGCATGAGATGCATTCCTATATCACCGCAGGGGTTTATTTCGAAACTTCGAGAGCAGGCAACCGGCTGCATTGGACCACCGGCATCGCACTCGAGAGCCGAGAACAGCAATCGACAAGACCCACCACACTCAAGTAGACTTGGGGTCGAGATAAATGTAGCAAAAACGTTTTCTTCTTGTATCCAGGATATTAGACCTCCTGGCAGCGTCGCTCGCTTGCAGAATCAAGCAAGCAGCCTCCGATTTATGATGAAGGAAGACATCAAATACTCGTGATCTTGTGTCCGCTCACGAAACAACCATCACTTCTCACAGTCATACGGTTTCTTCTACGATACCCCTTTTTCGCGTACCGAATCGATTGAAGTACGAGTCATAGCAACGGTGCCAAGCCGGCCCGTTTTCGCAGGAGCGCGGGATTTCTTGTTGCCGGTAAGACGTGAGTTGCATTCCGGTCGGAGGTTTGTGGAGCAAGGAGGGGTCTTTAGTTCTATGGATAGCAGAAAGATTAATCAATTACCTAAGCTGGTATCCTGCTGCTTTGTCGGTGACGATGCGGACTAAAGGGGAGGATTTGAGTTCGCGCTTCGGTTTAGGTGTAGCTTTGACTCTCGCTAAAGATTTAAGCTAGTTTCCACCACTCCCTACTTCGGACTCCCTACTCCCTACCTCTTCCTACTCCTACTCCTACTTATTCCTCAACACCTTCAACCCGACATCAAGCGCTCAAGCGAAAGCTGAATCTTTGTCCCAGTGTGTGTTCGGTCCACACAGTTGACAAGAGTTCTGCAGCTTTTGCATCAGATGTCGACAACGTGCGAGCGTGTGGATGATACTTCGTCGCAGGTGTAGTCTTTTCCCAAACTCCTCGGGGTATTTTTGTACGCCTTCGACGAAGCATTTATCTACGTTGAAACTAATCCGAGGCTCATGTGGCGATGCTATCATACCAAAAACTCCCCCTTCATATCGTGTCTCTTATGATCTCGTACTTCAGCATTCTTTCTCGAACTACCATTGCTTTTTACGTCATTTACAAAACCCTTCGTCTTTCAGTATTTAAATGTTCCCTGAGCAAAAGATACTGGTGGATGGCTATCCGGCAAGTTTACTTCTCCAGAAAATGGCACCAAGACGTCAGAGATACTCGGCATCAGAGCTCTACAGCCCTCAGATGATCTGAGCGATTGTCCAATCGGGGTCATTCCTCCGTAGTTTCTCGGAACCGAGCTTGAAGTTGCGGTTGTTATGTCGTTGCTTTAGATTCTTTCTTTTCTTATTTCAACCGCCGTGTTTGAGGTTTGTTTTCCTTCCACGTACAGCATGGTTTCTAGACCATTGTCTGGTGTTTCCATTGCTGTTTCAATGGGTTTGCGAAAAGCAATCACGTCTCTTCCTCGCATTCCACCTGGACTGTTCGTCATGAATCACGGACCCCTCAAACCCTTGAAGTCGGGCTGGGCACCCTCCTCCCGCTCGTACCTTCATCTCGTTATCGGCACTGTAGTAGCGATCGACAGTCAAGATCCGTGGCTGGCTAGCGAGCTTCGCTCAAGCAGTGGCTGAGGGAATCAGGTACATCGTGACCCTTTATTTAATGTAGCTGGAAGCCCACACCATTACTTGCAGCTTCTCGCCCTTCACTGTTCATGATGGTTGTATGATAGCCCAAACATTCGAGTAGTGCGCGCGCAAAGCACAATACGTGCTCCACATTCTTTGCATGATGCATTTCTTTCGATCGTTAACCTCAGGAGCGCCGTTATGGCTTCAAATAATATTATGGACATCCTGTAAATCTGAAAAACCCGATCTCATTCACCTGAATGCTAACGTTCGAAAAGTAGCGGTAGCAAACCCATGGCCATCACCCTCATTTTCGAAAGCGTCGATTGCCGAGCGTGCAGATATTAGACCTCTGAGGATCTTACCTCTGGGCAACTCGATAACATTTGGATTCCAAAGTTCCGACGGGAATGGCTACCGCAAAGATCTGCTAGATCGAATCACGGCAGACGGGACACCCGTCCAGTACCTTGGCTCTGTCCGAGCTGGCAACATGACAGACAACTACAACGAGGGCCACCCAGGAGCTACCATCGAGCAGATCGCGGACTTCGCGAAGCCGAGCCTGCCATCAAACCCAGCCCTCATCCTCCTCATGGCCGGCACGAACGACATGAACCTCGATCTTTCCACGAGCGAAGCTCCAGTGAGGCTGGCAAGTCTGGTCGACATGTGCATCTCGGCTTGTCCTGACGCGGTGCTCCTCCTCGCCCAGCTCACGCCGTGCAAGACGGCCGACGTCGAGTCCCGCGTCGAGGCCTTCAACCGCGAAGTCGTCAGACTGGCGGAGGACAGAGCAAGCCAGGGCAAGAAGATCGCGGCCATCGACATGCCCGCCTTCGTCTCGGTGGCCGATCTGAAAGACGGTCTGCACCCGAACGACATCGGGTACGGCAAGATGGCTGAAGCGTGGTATGCGGGTGTACAGAACGCTGTGGCGAGGGGGTGGTTCAACCCTGCGACTGCGAGGGTTCCTTCCACTCCTGTTGTGTTTACTACCCAGGCGACTTCTTCCACCACTCTGAGAGCTTCTTCCACTCCGGAAACTGGTACCAATTGCACGGCGTCTATCACGTCCACAACACCCACTGCTCTCGCAAGCTCCACTGCTTCAGGGACTCTCACCACCCCCATGAGCTCCTCCAACGCGACACTCTCCACCACTCCGACGCCTTCCCATGCTCCGCCAGCCATGGGCAACGCCGCGTCCCACAGCCCGAGCGTCATGTGTGCTGCTGTGCCATTGCTTGGGTGGATGGCTGCCTGGACACTGATATAAAATTTCTTAACAATACCACCTTTCTTCTTCTCCTTCTTCCGTGCTATGGCCATACCACTGTGCGTATCCACGCAACCGACAGATCATACTTTTGATCGGTGCCGTATGCATACTCCTTGGGCTTCTCTCTGAGCTTTACGCTCATGCTTCTCACTGACGGACCATCGCAAAAGGCGGCGAAGGGCGTAGTCGACAGCAGCAGTGGCTGTACCAACACGAATTGCTTTCGGGGTCGTACTTTGTATCTAATTCCTTAGCTTAGCACGTCTCCGTACCCCCTGGGAGGTCCTAGGAAGGCAGCCTTTCGGCTGCACTCCGCTAGACGTTAATCAATACTACTACTACTACTACTACTACTTCTTCCGTGCTAAAACCTGTACCTATACCTATATCCCCGAATTATGCGCGTCTACTGACGCTCTCCTCATCACCCAAGCGATACTTACTCCGCTTCTTCACAACGAGATCCCACGCAAGTTCTCCAAGTGACATCTCCCTTCCCAACCCTATTCTCAGTGTCCTCGCCAGGGCTCCGCTCGCCCAGCGGAAACCAAGCGGGCGGATGCCCTTGTTTCCAGCGAGTTCTGAGCGGATCCGTAGCACGGAGAAGGGCGGGATGCACAACCCGACCCATCTGGCGGCTTGCTGGAGGTTGGAAGGCGTCTTCCCAAACGGAGGGGAGGGGGGGGGGTTTGAACAGCTTTTAAGAAGGAAGACGCTCGCTGGCTGTGCGATTTTCTGGTATCTCTTTGCGTAAAATCAACACAAAAAAAAAGTATGTGTAAAACAAAGAAAAATGGGAAAGGAAAAGAGAGGAAATAGTACTGAAAGTTTCATTCCATCGTAATAGGCCACAATATCGAACTCTGGTGCGTGTGCACATAAAGTACATAGAGACGCAAACGCCAGCTACATAAGAAAGCGCCGAACCTGTCCAAGAACGGTAGGGTCAGCGGAAATAGGTGATACCAACCTAACCCAACCTACAGTTACCGTCTCTATGCCCCCTCCCCCTCTCCCTTCGTTCATTCATCCCCCCTTCGCCACGATCCCATCCAAGCACTGGCAGTCCCTGACCTCGTCATCCATCCCCATTCCATCCATCCCGCTCAGCAGACTCGGGCAGCGAGCCGCCACGCGCCCATCCGTCGCACACTGCATCAGCAGCCCCCAGACGCGCTCCAACGTGAAGCCGAAGAGGGGTGCACTGGGATCAGGGCGCCTGCCGCCCACCGGAGGTTCGGGGCCGGGGAGGTTGTGATGCAAGCCGTCTCGGCTCGTGATGGTCGTCAGCAAGTCGCGGAACGTCTCGATGCCCAGCCCGCGGATGCGGCGTGCGCTGGCGACGAATTGTCCCTTGTACGACAGCAGGATGGGCTCGTCGACAGCGCAGGGGCGCGCGTAGATCTTCTCGTACAGAGCGGGCACGACGCCCCACGTGTCGGCCCAGTCCCAGCGGTCGGTGCAGCCGCCGCACCGGCAGGTCACCTCGGGGGAGGAGCTGAGGCTCAGCATGCCCGTCTCGGGGACGAGGTAGTCGTTGACCCGAATAATGATCTCGCGCGGGTCGTGGGCTTCCGCTTGGATGAACAGAGTCTGCTCGGCGAGCTCGTCCCATTTGTTGACGATGTGCCAGAGGTAGGTGCCGCCTTCACGGCCGGTGTTGTTGAGGCGCTGGACGATATCAGCGCCGGTGCGCTCTCGGAGCTCATGCAGCTCGTGAAGCTCTTGATCAGGATCTTTGGTGTATATGATGACGCGAGGTTGAAGGGTGGACAGCAGGCGTGTGTGTTTGAGTGAGGTGAGCAGGTCCTTCACGGTTTGAGGGTCTTCTTTAAACATGGAGATGACAATGTCGAAGCGATTGGTAGCGTTGTATTCGATGTCGAGAATTGCAGGTTGGGCTGGAAGCAGAGAGTTGATGGACGCGGAGTCGAAGAACGAAATCGTCCAACTCATGACGAAGAGGAGGATGAAGAGCACGGCTGAAGTAACAACTCGGCTCGGCATCCTGGCTTCGAGACGTTCAGTCCGTCTTGATTGGTAAATTCGTTCTTGCACGAAGTCAATGCATGTCAGAACACCAAAGTGTATCTTGTCTACTTCAAGTAGAAAGACCGATGCCATCAGATATGCTGCAGTCTGGAGCCAGGAGATGTAGGGTATCGGTCCCAAATGGATTGTAACCAAGATGACCAATAGACTAGAAGCCAAAGATGCGAGGACATCTAACCCCTGCACGGGTGTATTTGAAAATAGTGGCACTGTATCTTGGAGAGAGATAGGCATGTACGTCAAAAAGAATGTCCCAGACAATGCTGTACCAGTGATAGCCGCATAGTTGATTAGCATCAATGTCACGGTATCTGTTGTGAGAGGGACCGAGGGCCTGAAACGCTCCAGGTAGTAGGCTGGTACCCCGCAGAACAGAACTGAAAACAGTAAAGTCATGCAAACAAACCCATGGTGTGCGCTCTGTTGAGCCTTCACCGCAACGTCGGATCCGGCTCTTTCGGATCCGATGATGAAACAAGCGTGTGAAAGTCCCATGAGAAGAAGTCCCGCGATGCCCCGGACAAGATTTGGGTCAAGACGATATTCATTGTAGAGTACCACACTCAACGCAGCTGTGGAAACGATGGCTTCCCACGGAGGGACTCGTTGGGACCGGTACTTAGAGCAGCACACGAACAAGACAGCGGTCTTGGCAATGTACGCAATAGGCTATCGAGGTTAGTCTGCGTTAAGGAATGGTCTCCTCTTTGCACTCACAAACAACATGACCAAGATGAACAGGCTGGGTAATTCGAGGAGGCATTCCACAAGCATGGGAAACGAAGCCGCTGCCGCCAGAGCCGCAGGTACCATGGGGATCCAGTGCTGGTAGAGAAGAAAGTCGCCTCCCTCCGACTGCCTCAAGCCCCACTGTTTCGTCTTTCCGCGTGGCCACAGTTGTGACTCGGTTCTGCATAGAGTAAAGGTGGCGGCGTAGACAACGGCTATCATGAGTATGGACCGCAAGGCAATGGTGCGCGCTGCTACGGTCAGGATGTATCTATCAACAAGAGGGAGTGCGCCGACATACGGAAATCTAGTAGATGTTAGTCGAGAGGTCTGGGATTGTAGGGTGTCAGACTCACGGTAGTTGTGCGTGACCAGCAATTGCTTCGTCGTGTATACTGCTGTTGCAGAGCATACCGTCCAGCACCTAAGTCACCAACAGGTTAGTCCTGCTCACGGTCCAAACCTGATGCTGTGCTCGCAGATTCCGAAGGAAGATGAGAAGAGGAAGAAGAAGGAGGAGGAGGAGAAGAAAGCCACACATACGCTGCCCTCAAGAGCTCCCGACTTTCTCTTGGAGCCTGAATCATTGTCATAGCCTCCTCATCTTTCAAGACTGCGGCCTCGAAGCGCAGCGTACAAGTCTCATCCATATTGCCCGCTCTCACAAGTCGTGGCGTGGTCGGTGTCATCTTTCAGAGGCGAGGATGAGGGCACAGGTGAAGATGGCAACTCCAGCTCGCGGTCTCATCACATTTATAGGAAAGTTGAAGGGTCGTGTATTTCACGTTGAGTTATCGCAACTTTTGCAACTTGTTTGAGTCAGGAGAGGTATTCACGGAGGTATGTACCCGACGGTCCGGCCCCGCCAACGGGAGCACTCCATCAGTAAGCGAATTTTGCAAAGGTAAAGCACCACTCCCGCGTCGGGATATTGTCATGAAACATGGAAGGTAACTTATTCTTGGAGTAGCTTCCTAAGATGCTTGACGCCTCGGATTTTCATGCTGCTTCCCCGGGCTTGGAGTTGTCCACTCTCGAACAGGTTGATTTTCGGCTTTGATTGAGTGTACCTGAGAGTTTCAACAAAGCTCTTGATGCTCCCTTCGCTTCTCCACACGATATCTTCAGTGTCGACTCCATTGTGTCGGAAAAATCAGCGTCTTAAGACTCTTGTGAGGGTTGTAGCCTAATTCATCATAGGGATAGAAATAGGAAGTCACCTGCTTAGCGCGCTTCTAGGCAGTGTTTCCCAACGTATCCCAATCTTATGCACCTTCTACGCCCGCTCTACTCGACCGGTCTCCTGGTGTCTGATAACTTCACTCAAGTCCAGCCTGGCGGAAACTTTATTTTCTACGATTGAACCTCCGGCTCTTGGCTTTGCGGGTCGCAGTCAGAGATCGCGGCTTACATTCAAGTTACAAAGCAGCAAGTGCTTCTGACTATGCTAAGGCAATTCAAGCCCTTAAAGCATGAGAATCTTCTGGCCCATGACGGAAGGGGTTCCGACAGCATCGTTTACTATTCCAAGTGTGTAATCAAGATATTGCTTGGTGTCAATCAGATGTTCATTTCTCCGTACCCACCGCATGTGGTTCTCGTGTTGTTTACGGAGTGCAGGATTTGTGTGGGTCAGTACCGGAAGATCCATCTGGCGTTTGCTCGTGAACAGTACTAGGAAGCGTGTCTCCGAAAAGTGTGTCGGACGATACGATCTTGCCCTGTCTTTCCTCGATCCCTCGATCCCGATGACGTTTTATCAAAACACAAGATCGATCAAACTAGCCAGAATCACGTACATCTATGCGATACTTTTTCACAAGGGGGTGTTTTACAAGGGCTTTATCCAATGATAGAAAGCAACACTGTCAAGTACCCAACGAAGCAAGGGTTCACGTGCAGATGTCGAACTAACATTAATTCACCCATATACGAAGTACTTCGTGATTACGAGCATGCTATTTTCAGAAGTAAATTCCCGATCGATCAAGCGGTTATATGCCATACGCGAGGGTCTAGATGCAGTTGTTTATTCATGCCTCCACCGTATTTGTACTCTCGTATAGATGGAGGTTAAAAGAAGCTTTCTGCCAAGTATTCGACAAATCTATGGCAAAAGAACAGTTGTGATTTGGAAGTTACTGATCCCTCCCAATCCCACCTCCTGAATCCAAGTAAAATTACTGCCATGACTCAAAGGGGGACGTTTAAATCAGTAGAAACAACATAGAATCGTTGAGAAGCGAGCACGTTATTCACCTAGTAATATTTTCACAGGCAAAATTCCATTTTTTTTTTACAATGCAACGTAGCCCACAAAACAACATTAATACGAGTTGCACAAATTGTTTCAGGAATGATGATGATGATGATATTGTTTAACGTCTGGAGGGGGCAGTGAAACTGCGCTATCTCAAGCCTCCCGCAGGGCATTGGAAACGTGCTAAGCTGGGGATTTTTATATATAAGAAAAGACTTTCGAGAAAGCAGTTATATAAAAGAAATGTATGATAAAAGGTTCGCTATTTGAGCCCTTCCCTTACAGGCGGGATGGTTTTCCATTGTGTTCGTGAAGTAAACTTCGAATAAAATCAAAACGCAAAAAACGCTGAATGTTTTTGTTGGTCGTATAATCAGTGGTTAAGCTAATCGGCGAAATTATACAAAACAAAGCAAAAGCGCGAGAAATCCAAAACTTTTCAATCTAGACTTTTAAAACGTTAGTAATACAATATCAGAAACATTTTCTTTAGGACGGCAATACGCTGTCCCAGAGTTTACTTAGGGCAGGTAGAAAAGTAAAACTTAGTGGTATAGAAAAGTTCCGCGAATTGCTTCGCGTTCAGCTTTTTAAGATATCGCAGTGCTTCGATGTTCGAAATGGATAAGTGATCCGGCTTTAGCGGCTAATGACGGAATCGTTTTCGGGACTTTTTATATTTTACGATGTGCAGTGGAGTTTTGCGTTTGCCGCAGAAGCATTTTAAGTTCGCGTTTGCGTGTTTGAATTTGGTATGATACTAATGGAAATCGCCGTGTGAAAAGCGAAGCGCCAGAAGTCGGTGAAGCACCGGGCGAGATAAATGCAATTCTGGAGGGTTTTTGATACGATATTCGAATTGCTACCGCTGGTAGTTCCGAGAAAAAGAGTTTTTGTGTTTAGATTATTATTTAATCCTGGCGTCGTTTTTTATCGTTTTGTAATGGAAACGTATTTTATAAATCGTCGGTTCGAAGGGCATGCCCGGGTCCTAGGGCTGACTGCTTTTATAAATGGCGAGTTTGTCCGCTGCTTTATTGCTAATTATGCCTATATGTTTTGAGGCCCACCGGACTCCGACGTCGTGTATGAGTATTATATTTTGTATTTCGTAGAACGCTTATTGTGATATCGATGACGCGTTTTTTCGTATGTATTAAATCACCGAAGTCGAATCGATGCAAAGCCAAATACGGCCGTACGTATAAGTAGGCTGCGCGCGTAGTGTTCTGGCCAGTTTTGTGCGGGCTTTTATTATTTTCGCGTCGAAGACGTGGGACTTCGTATTGATCGCCCTACAGTTCGAGCCGATCATTTTTTTATTTTGGTAAGTTATATAGCCGTAGCTAATTAATTTGTTTTTATTTGGGTATTGTTTCGTGCTATTAGAAAAGATCGTAATGTTATCGGGGGGCAGTTTGTTCTACTATTTGTTAAAGACTTTCGCGCCTTTTTTTTGTTTATTTCTAGGGTGGGATCCGTCCGGCACCCAGGAGAGAAGTGAGATGGTCGGAGTTGGGGTCGGGGGATTGGCGAAAACCAGATCGCCGCGCGCTCGACCTTCGTTTTTGCAGCCTGTCGAGTGCTTTTGCCGCGGCTTCGGGTGATTATTAGTGGAAGCATTCGTTTAATCAAGGGGTGACTTTCATTTACTGTTCGTAAGCGTAGCGCGAATCTCAGTTTGGCTTTTTTCAAAGCCGCTTCCGCTGATGGAAGGTTTGCGTCCCGAAAAAGTGTGATGTTCGAAGTGGTTTTTTATATTAGCAAAACGCTTTTAGCGGCCAGCGTGATCGTGCTTTTTATTGTGTCCAAATGCCAGCTTATTTTTGTGCTGACTTTTCTGTTTCGGACCGTTTTGGTGCGATTATTATACCACGCTTCTGCTTCGTACAAAATGGACGGGAAAACGCAGATGATTACAGCTTTTCGGAATGAATGAGCCGGAGGGCCCCGTATCGTTTTCGCTAGCTTTCGTATATGAAAAGCGAGCTTTCGAGCTTTGGTGGCCCGTTCAGATACGTGTCTTTTGAACGACAGTTTGCGATTAAACCAGATTCTCAGCCACCGTAGGGCCGGCTGTTTCCTTCGCTTTTCCGAGGTCGTGATTGGTTCGATCGTGTTGTTCTCGTCGATGACGCAGGGGGGGGCGTGATCGTGTTTTTTCTTAGTGATGTGGATCATCTCCTGTTTCTCTGACGCAAAGAAAACTTTGTTGTCGTTGCTTTATTGCAAGATCGACTTGACGTCTCCGGACAGTAGTTGCACGTTCGTATTCAGCGAGTCAGACACCCGATAGAGGCAGATATCATTAGCGTATTCGAATCGAAGTTCCGGGTCCTGTGCTATCAGCTCTGCGAGATAGAGCATGTACAGGACTGGCGAGAGAGGCGAGCCTTGAGGAGTCCCACACTTGACGTCGTAGAACTGTGTAGTGGCCTGTTCCAGTCTCATACGCACCTTGCGGTCGGAGAGAAACCCTTGTACCAGCTCTAGGAGTGGTCTGGGCCAGCCTTGCGAAATTATTCGTTGGAGCAATCTTCGCACCAGGAGGGCGTAATTGTTTCAGGAAGCGGTTCCAAACGAAGAGAAAAAAAATGTGTACGATTCGTGGTACAAAACGACGCTGTCAAGCTGTCATTGACGCTCGAGGAGAACCAATAGGAGATTAAATAGTACGCCATATTGCTTGACTAGGCAAGCAATGAATTGGTCGGTGGAGCTTCTCTACTACGGAGATTGTACTTTGAATTAGGAGAGGGGGTAGTGATGCTTACCTGACAAGCTTCGAGCAATGACTTTATCACAGGGCCAAACAAACACATCCCAAGGGTTGGGAAGCAAGCTTTGAATATACTCCTTTGAAATTAGAAGCGTGTAGCAGCTTCTTACAGACAAAATTTTCGACTTGACACATGCTCAAAGTAACTGACGACAATATCGTCCAGCTGAATATTCCAGGAGATTCTGACTACCCCTCGCACGCTGAGCTAGTACTCGGGTTTTACTTTTGATGTCCCCTCTCGATTCTCCACTTGCACGGTGGGGAAAATGCGGATAAACTTTTCTGAAGATGACCTGCCAATTTCTGCTCGAAATTTCCACTCGTCACAGGCGTAATATGACGTAGAAACGCCCTCAAGCATTGAAAAGGACCGAGATTTCAAGCTTTCGAAACTTTTTCCCATTCCTCGGAATTTCTGTTTTAGAAAAAGATAAATACGTTGCTTGTTTCCTTCCTCGCCGTCTGTAAACAACCTGATTCAGAGCTTTCAGCACGTCATATACGGCGATCAACTGGATTCCTTTTCATTTTTAAGAAAAATGATTTGTACAAACGTGCTATCAAAATTTTGTGTGTTGAGCAAGGAAAAAAAAAACTCGCTAGCAACAGAAAAGCCAAGATATGCGATCTTATTATGTGAAAATAGAATATTGAGCAGAGCAGAATTCTGGAATATTTTACGAACACTTGTACACGGAACATTTGCGGAAGCAAGGGCGCTGGATAACCCATCCTAAATCAGAAAAAAAGCCAAGTTTCAAGGCTGCAATCGCCATCTGTGATAGCTGCCAAAGGAACAATTGTATTGCAAAACAAAGACTGCAGCAAGAAGCAAAGATCGAGGAAAAGAAGAAATCGAGGAGAAGGAGAAAGGAAGGAGAAAGAAAGGAATCTATATACAAATAGTCGTTTTGCAAGCGACGGACAGGAGCGCTAAAATGTCGGCTAGTCCCGTGACGTACAGTATATGGACACATGAATATGCGCGTCGGCCCCCGACCGCGACTTTTCGCGTTTACACCAAAACACACCTTTTTTTCGCAACTATACTATTATGCCACGAACACCCGGAACGTCTCGCCAACCCCTTAGGAACCTTTCTCCAAGGGCTAGAAATCGTATTATTAGCGGTAGAAGATTTGGAGTTTCTTATACCTGGCTTGCGGAGTCGGAAAATGCAGCTCATTTGTAAGGATTGAAAGGCAGGGAAACACTAGTTCAGACAATAGAGCTCAGATAAGGTTGGATTGATAGTCAGACTGATTTCTACCTTCTACATCTTTAGTAGAAGGCGTGTATAAGTACAAAAGGAGGGGTGGAGCCTTCGAAAAAAGTATTTCCCAGGAAACCAGGCGAATTCTATTTAATATGCTTTTCCAGCTTTTATCCCGATCTTTTTTTAATTTTTTTTAATATAATTTTAATAATTGATTTTTTAGCAATTACTTTTATAAAGTATTTTATTTAAATGTTATTTTCAGCTTTTATAATATTATCCGGCTTTTACGGTTTATCCGCAGAAAATATTATTCGAAAATCGGTAAAAAGCAGAAGATTTTGGCGGATTATTTGATTTATATACGTGATATTGGTTCCTGATATTACCTTTTTTTTTAAGCTTTTGATTTCCAAAAGCGATTGATTTTTTTATGCGTATATTTCCGTATATAGCGTGCGTTACGTTTTCGAAATAACGTGCGTGTCAGGAACCAACATCACGTGTATAAGTCAGATGATCCGCCAAAACCTTCTGCCTTTTACCAATCTTCGAATAGCATTTTCTGCGGATAGGCCGTGGGGGCCGGATAGTATTATAGGGGCTGAAGATAACATTTAGGTAAAACATTTTATAAAAGTGATTGCTAAGGAACCAGTTATTAGAGTTATATTAAAAAGGATTGAAAAAAGGTCGGGATAGGAGCTGGAAAGTATATTAAATAGAATTCGCCTGGTTTTTTGGGAAATACTTTTTTCAAAGGCTTTATCCCTTTTTTTGTATTTATATACGCTTTTTATTAGAAATATAAAAAGTAGAAATTAGTTTGATTATTAATTTAATTTTATTTAAGCTTTATTGTTTGAATTAATGTTTTTTTGCTTTTTAATTTTTACATTTTGATTTTTATTTACCGGGACGGCAGTTCGATATTATTAAGACAATTTTTTATTATATTATTATATTTATATCGTTATTATCGATATTATAATTTTTCGCATTCGCAAAAAACAGGCATTTTCAGCTATTTAAGGAGATTTAGCATTTTCGGCTGCTTAAGAAAACCTCGTATTATCGTTTTTTTTGACGTTACTAGCTTTATTAAAGGCCGAAAACATTTTATTATTAGAGCGCGACGATTTTTTAACTTTTTCTATCGAAGAAATTATTAAAAAAGGCTACGCTTAAAGCGATTCGGAAAATTTTTTTATCGAAATTTTGATTTATTTGATTAATAAACGAATCCGCGCCGAATAAAAAGAAAACGATAAACGTAGAAAAATAAAAAAAAAAAGTGTACGAGTTAAAATAAAGCAGAAAAAAATTGAGAAAAAAGTTTACGAAATAATTAAAAAACTCGAAAAAACCAAAAAACGCCGAAACGAATTTCGAAAAAAAATTAAATAATTTTAACGAGAATTTAACGCTTTCGAAGATATTAAAAAAAAGGTTTTTATACTTTTTAATACCGTTTTAATTAAAAAAAAACAGAAAATAATTTAAGCCGGCGATTATTATAAAGTATTTTCGAAGCATTACGATAATAATATTTATTAAAAACGATTTAGCATTTCTTTTGAGTATATTATATTTTTTGTAAAAAACACAGCGAATTCGAGCCGAAAAGTATTAAAAATAAAAGATTTTTTAATATACCGAAAGAAAAATACTAAAAAAGCTTAATTTTTTATTCGGCGTGCAAAGCGAAGTTTCCGCCAAAATAAAAAAATAATATTTTATATCGATTAAAAGAAAATTAACGCTTGTGTTTTAGCTTTCGACGATAAAATAAAAAAAAAATGAACCGGATACGAACGACGTTTTACAAACGTTCGAATTATATAGAACGATTTTAAAAAATAGATATTAAACTTTTTGATAAATGCGGAAAATCGAAAAATCGCGGCTTCGAATTTATACGATAAAGCAAAGCAAAAAAAATATAAATTAATTAACGATTTTGTTGTTTATTTAAATAATTTCGAATAGCAGTTGCAAATAATAAACGTTGCGATTAGAAAAAAAATGTTTTTCGCAAAACTTCGATTTATTTTTCGAAAAGAAATTATTAAACGAAGTAATATTATAGCTATAAGTTCGTACGAAAAATTAATATTAATCGTTCGTTATATCGAAAATGCTAATAAAATTATTAGCGACGAAACGAAAAATAATAAACGACGAAACGAACGTACGTAAAAAAAAAAAAAAAAGAAAAAAACTTATATTTACGATTAAAGCTTAAAGGCTAAAATAAATATATATCGTTTTCGATTCGAAAATACGTTATAAAAAGAAAAACGAAAGCGAAAAAACGATAATTTTAATAAAATCTTTTGAAATTTTAAAACTTTTAACGATTTTTTTTATTTTTCGAAATGCAGTCGCTGTTAAAAGAAAGGGCATCGCATAATTAATTGTTCAGAAGTCGAATATTATAAATGTAATAAAAAAAGATATATAATTTCAAATTGCTTCGAAGCTAACAAATTTAAAAATTCGGGAAAAGCTTTCGTTCGATTTTAATTTCGTCGCTGCTAATAAAATCGAGCGAAAAAGAAAAATAGAAAATAATAATTTTAGTCGAGATTAAAAAAGTCAAAAGCGAAATTCGTACGAAACGAGCTTTTATCGATTGCGGCGCGGAAAAAAACTGCGTAATTTAAAAATTATTAATTAAATATAAATAAAAATCAAGTTAAAAACGTATTAATTTATTTACGGTTAAAAAAAAAAAAATAATTATTTACGATACGTATACGCAATTTATTCGCGTTATTAATAATTATAAAATAATTAAAAAAATACAAAGCGATTTCGTGATTTGCGATATAAATATTTTAGGGGTTTTATTTATTTTAAGATTCTTTTGATTACGAGATATCGATCCCGTTATAAGCTTTCGAGCTAAATCGTGGCGATATTTAATCGAACGTTTATAATTTAATTTTGTTATAATTAAACGTTTTAAAAAGAAATCCAAAAAAGAGCAAGCGTTTTGTATCGTTTTAAAAAAAGCTATTAAAAAACAGCATTAATTATTTTTTAAATACGACGATTACGCCGACGTGTTCGACGATACCGCCGCGGTTATTTTAGCTTTTTACTATTTTATAAAACATCGAATAAACTTTGCGAAAGGGAAAAACTTTTTTTAAAAATTAGTTTATTTTTTGTCGGAATTTGAATTTACCGAATTGCGCGAATATTTCGATTCGAATTTAAAAAAAAGCTGGATAAAAAAATTTATTAGCTTTGCTGGCGTATCGGTAATATTTATACCGAAAAAAGACGGAAGTTTACGATTATGCGTCGATTATAAGGGTTTAAACGCAGTTACGATTAAAAATCGAATTTTTTTATTTTTTATAAGCGAAACTTTGAATCGTTTAAGAAAAGCTAAAATATTTATTAAGCTAAATCTTATTTGGGCGTATTACCGCTTTCGAATAAAAGAGGGAAATGAATGAAAAACTGCGTTTCGCATTCGTTACGGACATTTCGAATATTGCGTATTACTTTTCGGTTTTTCGAACGTATTAGCAATTTTTTAAGCGTATATTAATTAAGTTTTAGTCGGTTTAATAAATATTACGTATGTAATTTATTTCGACGATATTTTAATATTTTTCGAAAATCTCGACGATTATATAAACGCGGTAAAAAAAGTTTTCGAAAAACTTCGTATTAATAAATTTTACGAAAATTTGAAAAAATATGCTTTCGATACGAATACGATTAAGTTTCTAGGTTTCGTCGTTATTTTTACGGAAATTAAAATAGACCTAGGGAAAATAAATAATATTCGGAAATAGCTTTTTTTTATTACGTGGCGAAATATTTAAATGTTTTTGGGTTTTACCAATTTTTATAAACGTTTTATTAAAAACTACGCTAAGCTTTGCCGATTTATTATAGATTTTCTAAAAAAAATGCAACGAGGAAAAATATCGGGCCTTTTTCGTTTTTTATTCGAAGCGAAGCTCGTTTTTTTACTTTTAAAAGAAAAGTTTTGCTAAGCACCGATTTTACGTTATTTCGATTTTCGATTGAAAATCCAAATCGAAATAAACGCTTCGAAATTCGCTATAAGCGAAATATTATTTTAATTATTCGAAGAAAATATACGGAAGCACGTTAGCATTTTATCGCGTATTATTCGAAAAAGCTTTTTTTTATAAAACAAAAATACGAGGTTTACGACGCTGAACTAATGGCTATAATTTACGCTTTTAAATAATAGAGCCAATATTTACGTAGCGCTTCCGATGTTATTATTATACGTATAAATTATTATAATTTAAAATACTTTTTTACGAAAAAACGTTTAAACGGACGCTAAGCGAAATGGGCCGACGAGCTAATTAAATACGATTTTGCAATCGAATATAAAACAGGAATTTCTAATCCGGCGGATAGCTTTTTTCGCCGGCCAGATTTAAAAAAAGATTTAAAAAAAAATGACGAGCAGCTATTTATATTATATTATAAGTTAAAATTAATTTATTTAAGAAATTCTAGAATGTTTTCCGCAGTAAAAATACGTCTAAAATCGGGGCATAAACTATTTCGCGCCGATAAGTATTCGAAGCTTTTGTTAACGGAATCAAAAGATAAAAAGCAAGCGGGGAAAAGCTAAATAAAAAGTTTTTTCGCCGAATTGTTTTTTATTAATATTATTAATTGTAAATAATATATATCACGAAGCGTAGCCGTTGTATTGTTATAATTCGAAACGGCTAATAACGAGCTAATAAAACCGATTTATAAAATTATTTTTAAATTATAAAAATTTAATTTTTTTGTATTATAAAAAACGTATAAATCGGCTTCGCAAAACAATCGAGCCGGATTCGAAAAATATTGGCGTATAAATTAAAATAAATTATTACGTTATAAAAAACGTGCGTATATTTCGAATAAAAGCGCTATTAAAAGCGAAATATTAAAAATTAATTACGACGATTCGACCGCCGGCTATTAAAACTTTCGGCGAACGCTAGAATTGGTCGAAAAAAAGTATTTCTGATTTAGTTTACGAAGCGACGTAAAGCGTTACGTTAATACGTATAAAAAATGCCAAAAAAGCAAGCTTAAAAAGCACCGATTTTATAGCGAATTAGCTTTTTTTTCGATTTTTACGAGATTTTAAAAAAAAATAATTATGGATTTTATTACGGGTTTATTTTTTAATAAAAAACGAAATCGTATTTACGATTCGATTGTGACGATTCACTCTGTTGCCACCTCTCGTGTCACCCCAGCAACTACGTATAGCTGCAAGCTCCCTGGTCTCCTGGTGGGTCTCCCTATCAACTATGGAAACTATCATATATATAAGGCTCTCTTCCCTTAGCAACCTCTGCCTTCTGCAGTTGTTAATTTTAAGTGAATATTTTTGTTACAAAACCAAAGGCTCGTTTCATATCATATGAACACGGCGACCAGTTGACTGATTTTCCAGCCCTCCGACTAATTAGATCGTCATATTATCAACAACTTTTTTTCTACGCTAGCGACGGCGTAAATTATCTTTCCTCTCGAATTTCTCACGGGTCATACCAAAGTGATCGACCGGTCGTGAAAAGGCCTATTTCCGCACTTCGCGAAAAATGGCTCCTGTTCAACGATCCTCCCCTCAGCAAAGCTTTTCAGCTCCTGCTATTACATTTCAACCTCCCTTCTTCTCTCAATCAGCGAAAAAGCAACCTCCCCTAAAAGCTTTTTTTTTTAAAAAACAGTTCTCCCCCCGAGAAAAAAAAAACAAAAGAAAAGGCAGAGCGCCAACCATTTCGCCTGCCATCTCCCAGCCTAGCGTTGAAAGCGTTCAATTGAGACTTTTGTAAAATCAATTGAAAAAAGCGCAAAAGCGTAAACGACAACTTTTGGAGGCTATGCGATTGCGACAGACCTTTTAATCAGAGCGTTTGGTAGAATTTATCGAACGTGCTTTTGCCAGTCGCGAATCTGCTGCTCCTCCTTTTTTTCGCAACGTTTTATTTTAATCAACAGACGCTGCAAATCAATTTCCACGCTTTTCGCGAACTCTTTTTGGATCTTCCTCTGACGGCCAAAACCCTAGCGCGCCTTTTGAACGCTATGGTTCCTATTTATCTGCTGACTCTCGATTAGCTCGTATAAAGCGCGTTCCGAATCTTAAATTTAAACTAGATAATAATAAAAATTACAAAGCACGCTATTGGAAAACTAAAGTTTTCGACAATCTCGAATTTTACCACGACTATTTCGCTAGCGATCGATTTCGCAAAAATTATATATTCGATTAGACCGAAGGCGTGGCAAAGGAGTTCCTGACCCCGCGTATCTTGGACCGTTCCGACCCTACACTTCCCGAAAAATTAATAAAAAAGGTCGCCGATTTCCTGGCCGACTTTTCAGACGTTCAAAAGGCGGAAAACGAGTTTAAAATGCTTGCAATAAGTACGCACGACGACTTTTGGCGATTTTATCTGCGATTTTCCATCTTCGCAGCGAACGCCCAAATACGAACTGACAAACAGCTTCGAAACGCCCTTCGCGACAAAATACTAAAGCGTCTACGAGAAAAGCTGCATTTGGAATAAGCGCGTACAACGATTTTTAAGGATTGGCTCACCGCCGTCCGTCAAAAAAAACAAAATCAGTTAGCTAAACGAATTTTATACGCGAATCGCTTTTCAACCAAATCTACCATTTATCAAAATGGTAGATTTTCAACCAAAGCGTACTACGAGTTAAATCGTACGTACGAGAATCGTCCAAATGTTCCACAGGCTTCTTCTCAGCCCCCTGTTCTTTCTTCTCCTCTACGCCAGAACGCCCTTTTTGGCGTTTTTCCTTTTCGATCGGACCAACGACAACGCTTGTTTTTTATTCCATATCAAAAGGTTCGAGGCCAATTTGCACGATCTTTTACGGGCCGATCCTCGGTTTCACCCAAAGGCCTTCCCAGGCTGGTAGGTGTAAACGAAATCGAACCGGCCGAGAATTCGCCCTTTAATAATAATAGTAAAGACGAAAACCTCTTTTCAAACGACTTCCAAGACGCATACGAGGAAGTCGAAAGCTCTTCTGCCAATCGGGGAAACGCCCAGGCCTAAGCAAAGCCTTCTTTTTGGGCGTATTGCGCGATATGCGTTATTTTAACGTTCGAAAGCTTTTTAATAGCGATTTACTGACAATCCCCGTTATATTTATTAAAAATAGCCTTTCGTACAAAATAAAAGCGCTCGCCGATTCTAGAGCGAACGGTTATGCGTTGATCGATTCGGCGCTGATCAAATCCTTTTCTTTTTTTTTAAAATCTTTGATTTAATTTCTCCCGGCTCTTTTTTTTGTAAAAGAGTATAATAAAGCTCGTAGCCATTTAATTACACATTTTACGCTTTTTAATCTTATTGTTAATAATCGAATACAATCGTTTACTTTTTTTTTAATTATTAACTTCGGAAATTATAATGTGATTTTAGAAAAAGCTTGGTTGGCCGAACACCAAGTTCTACTAGACTGTAATAAACGCAAGCTTTATTAGCCGAAGTTTTATTCTTCCACAGCCTTTTACGCTCGTTGTATTAAAATCTTTTATTTGCACTTCCGAAAGATTTAATCTCGCTATTAAAACGACGCTGTAAAACGTAACAAAAACCTTGACCAATTGTGGCAGATTTACGACGCTGTGCGAAGCGCGAAAAAATCGAATTTCATTCGCGGTGCCAATTTCGATAGCGACGCTAATAAGATAATACAAGAAATTACACCACTTTTTTAGGCTGCCGATTCCCTTTTTATTATTTCTTTTTCTTTTTTTCTCCTTTCGTCAAAACAGCTTTCTCGTTTTACAAAAAACAATTATACCAAAAACCGAAAAAAGACCCTCGCCGCGATGGCCTTTCAGTTTAATATAATCGATAATTTAAACAAGCCATCTCCTGAACCTTCCAAACGACCAGTTCGAAAACGAATCTCTTAATCTACTGCTTACCTAATTTCTATCTGCCAAATCATTGCATACGCTTTTAAGCTGATTTTTAGAAAAAAAATAATTGAAGTGTTTTCAATCTTCCTGTACGAAATCGATAAAATACTAGACGATTTTACGTACAACATTTTTCTTAAGACCTAATTTCATAGTTTTTTCGAACGTTTCAGAACCAATAAAATATCGATTTCGACCTTTTTAACCAGCTTAGCAGAGCTAATTTCGAATGAACCTTTCTTCGAATCTTTTCCTTCGGAGTACAAAGACTTCGAACACGTGTTTTCTAAGGCCGCCAGTAACGAGCTAGCCTTTTACCGGCCTTACGACCATAAGATCGAGCTTATTATAAATGAAAAAAAGCTGAAATATATTCTTTTGTATAAGATATCGATTCCAGAGCTCGAAATTGTTAAAACCTATTTGCAAGACAACTTTGATAAAGGTTTCATCGAATCTTTCATCGCTTTTTTCGCTGCTTTAGTACTTTTCGCTAAAAAACCCGACGGTTCACTGCGTTTCTGTATCGATTATCGAGCCTTTAATAATATTACTCGTAAAAATCGCTACCCTCTTCCTCTTATCGATAAAACCTTTGTTCGTTTCTCGGAAGCGCGAATCTTTACGAAGCTCGATATTCGTCAAGCTTTTTACAGAATTCGAATAAACCCCGCTAGTAAAAAACTGACGACGTTTCGTACGCGTTACGGCGCCTATAAATGTAAAATGCTACCTTTTGGCCTCATTAATAAATCCGCAATTTATTAACGCTATATAAACGACGTTCTCTTCGATTATTTGAACGATTTCTGCATTGTATACCTGAATGACATTTTTATTTATTCGTCCGAGCTTTTGGAACACGCCATATACGTTCGCAAGATGCTCCAAAAGCTCGCTGACGCTGGATTACAGACCGATATTCGAAAATCTGAATTCAACGTTACACGGACCCGTTACCTAGGCTTTATTATTTCGATTAAAAATTTAGAAGTAGATCTAAAGAAAATCTCCGTGGTCGTCCACTGAAAGCCTTTTATTATTGTAAAAAGTGTATAAAGCTTTTTTGGTTTTTGTAACTTCTACCGACGTTTTATTCGAAACTACGATATAATTGCAAAGCCTCTGGTCCATTTGACCAAGGCTAACGTTCCTTTTAATTTCATTTCTGAATGTCAGAAGAGTTTCGACCTTTTTACACTAGCTTTTACTACTGCATCAGTTCTACAATATTACAGGCAAAACCTTTCCTGCATATTAAAGACTGACGCTTCCGACGGCGTAGTGGCTTTTATGCTTTCGCAACTCTATAGCGACGACTGGCTCCCAGTCGCCTATTTCAGCAAAACCATGGCCCTCGCAAAGCTAAACTACGTCGTACACGACAAAAAAATGCTCGCAATCGTAAGATTTTTAAGCAATTTTCGTATTAAATTAACTAGCTTAGTTTATCAAATTAAAATAATTATTAATCACAAGGCTTTGGAATACTTTATAACCTTCAAATTTTTAAACGCTCGATAAGCACGCTAAGCCGAACTCTTCGCCGATTACAACTTTTTTATTACGTACAGATCAGGTAAACATAACCTTTTGGCTGACGCACTAACACGTCGTACGAGCGAATTCGACCGCCAAAACTCCTTTAAACGCACCCAGCGCCTGCAAACACTTTTTCGAACCGATCAGATCGATCATCGCCTTTTGACTAAAAAACTTCGACCGCTCACGGCCTTCGAAACAGCTGTTTTTATCGTTGAAATAGCTGATCTTTCATCCGCATTCCGTATCGTTAACTAGCTTTTCTACGCTAATCGCACAGCTAGCAGCCTGATGGCCCTCCGAAAAAAGCTGTACGAAACGCTACGAAAGGAAACGATAATAATATTCCGTATACATTTGAACGCGACCTGCTGCTATATCACGGTCGCTTGATAATACCAGACGTCGATCACCTTCGTTTGGCCCTTGTACGAGAAATGCACGACCAAATCTCTACCGCTCATCCTAGCGCTCGCAAAACTACGCAATTGCTTTCGGACTAATATTATTAGCGAGGTATAACAGCTTTCGTAAAACAATACTATCGCAACTATTACGTTTGTCGAAAAAGTTTTGTTTCAAAAAATAAGCGCCCCGGCTTTTTTCAGCCTCTTTCTGTTCCTGACCATTTTTAGAAGCACGTTATAATAAACTTTTGCAGTTTTAACAAAAACAAACACGGTTACGATAACGTATTCGTAATAATAGATCGCTTTTCCAAGCAAGTTATTTCGATCCTTTGCCACAAAAATATCGACGCTCGAAGCTTCGCCAAATTGTATATATTCCACGTATACAAGTATTTTGGCCTTCCAAAAAGTATTATTAGCGATCGTAGCTTTTAATATTAGTTTATCTTCTGGTTTGAATTAAACAAAATACTCGGTACGCAATTAAAGCTTTCGACAGCCGCTCATTTTGAAACCGACGGTCAGACCGAAATTTACAACCAATACTTGCAAAAACGCTTTCGACTTTTCGTAAACTTTTATCAAAACGATTAAAGCGAATTTTTCTTAATAATGGATTTCGCCCAAATGGTCTTTTTTTACGAAAATCTAGATGGCCTTTTACCTTTTGAAATTGTACACGGTTATACTCCCTACACTAATTGAAACTGGAAGTTCGATACTTCCCCTTTCCCCAACCCCTTATATAAGCTAAACGCAGACGAAGCTCGTGCGTACGCTCGCCGCCACTACGACGCCTGGAACCTCGCCAAATCGCACCTCCAACAAGCCTACGATAAAATAAAAAGGAGTGCGAATAAGTTTCGCCGCGCGAACGATTTTAACGTTGGCGACTACGTATAGTTCGATATGCGCCTATTTCCGACCTCCCGGCCCTTCCGCAAGCTCGACAATTTTACAAACGGCCCTTTTAAGATTGTAGCCAAAATTTTCGACAACGCTTTCAAGCTAAACCTTTTTAATATTATAAACGTACACCCAGTTTTTTACGCTAATCGACTGCGTAAAGCAGCTGACGACGCGCTTCCAGATCAGGTTAATTCAGCTCCTGAACTTATTAATATAATTGGTAAGCTTAAATACGAAATCGAAAAATTGATCGCCTGTCGAATGCAGCGAAAAACCTTTTAGTACAAAGCTTTTTGGGTAGGCTTAGATAAAGATTTCACGTGGTACCCCGCGTTTGATTTTATGTACGCTCCCCTGAAAGTGCGCGACTTTTATTTGGCGCATAAGAAGCTCTCCGGTCCTCCTGCAAAACTTGTAGATTGGCTGAAGGCATATTCCGAAGGTTTGGACTCGTACGATCATTTGGATAGTGACGTACCAATGGATAAAAGCTCGAGGGCGCGCTTTTTTCGGACGGGAGGGTAGTGTAACGATTCACTCTGTTGCTACCTTTCGTGTCACCCCAGCAACTACGTATAGCTGCAAGCTTTCTGGTCTCCTGATGGGTCTTCCTATCAACTGTGGAAACTATCATATATATAAGGCTTTCTCCTCTTAGCAACCTCTGTCTTCTGCAATTGTTGATTCTAAATGAATATCTTTGTTACAAAACCAAAGGCTCGTTTCATACCATATGAACACGGCGACCAGTTGACTGATCTCCCAGCCCTCCGACTGATTAGATCGTCACATCGATATTCGTTATAATAAACCGATATATAAAGCTATCGAAATATATATCGATATAAAAAACGATTTCAGTTTTAGATTTGGCTGAAATATTTATATAATACGTTTACAAAGATTTTGGCTGTTTTAAAAAGATTATTATAAACAAAAGGTTAGTTTTTATTAATAAATTTTGGTTTTTAATAATATTTTATTTATAAATACGACGTCGATTAAGCATCGTTTTTTATTTTTAAACCGATGGTTAAACGGAACGTTAAAATTAAGTTTTAAAATTTTATTTTCGTACGTATTGCGATTATCGACAAAACGATTGGGCTACGAAGCTTGCTTTAGCCGAGTTTACGTATAATAATTCGATATACGCTTTTACGGGTTTTATTTTTTCGTATATTATACGGTTTTTATTCAGAATTTAATAGCAACGTCGAAAGCGACGTCGTAAAAAAAAGGGTATCGTTAGCGGAAAAACGAATTAAAATATTGCAAAAAGAAAAAAAAGTATTTAATAAAAAACTAAAAAAAGCTAACGCGAATTACAAAAGGTTTTACGACGTTAAATATAAAAAAACTAGATTTTAAATAAGCGATAAAATATTATTATCGATTAAAAATTTTCGATAGCTGCGATTTTTTCGAAAGTTTTTAAATAAATATTTAAAACTTTTTAAAATCAAACGAATTATATACGAGCACGGCCAAGCTTATTAATTCGAGCTTTTTTTTTAATATCGTATTTACGATATTTTTTACGTTTTTTTATTAAAATTTTAATAGGATCGGAACGATATCGAGCCGAAGAATAATATAATAAAATTTTAAAAATCCGAAAAATACGAAGTTAAATTAATATAAGTTTACAAAAATATAAAAAAAAGCCGATATTATTTGGTGCGATAAAAGGGCTATTTATTAAACGAAGACTTTTGAAAATTAAAAAACTATTTTACGAACGCAAAAAAAGTTGTAAAAAAATATTTAAAAAATACGATAAATAATAGCAACGAAGCAGTAACGAATGCGCGTTGTAAAAATAAAAAAAAGAAAATAAACACATTTAGAAAATCTTAGAACCGCCGTTAAGCTAATTTATTTTTATTATCGTTATTTTTTTTTTTATTTTTATCGCTATTTTTTTTAAATTTAAAAGCAGCGGCAAATTAAACAAAATTAATATTAAACGAATTCGCAGAATATTTGATTTATTTTAATTAAAGCTTTTATAATAGCCGTAATCGAATTTTAAATTATAGCTACGATATTTTCGTAAAAATCCAGAATTTAATTTAATTAATTAAAATAAATCCGAGCGACGTTTTCGAAACGTCGGAAAATACGTTTTATATTAGCGTCGTTAAAAAAAAAGGCCGGCGCAGCTAAAGCTTTTAAAACAGCAGCAGCCGCTAAATCGGCAGAAACGGACGCAGCAGCAGCGGCGGTAATTCGAATCGCGGCGCGATTCGTACGATTTTCGATTATTATAAAAACCGAAGCGTTATTTTTTTTTAAACGATTTATATAAGCGTCGTGGATAATAAAATCGATAAAAGTTTTAATAAAAGCTTTGGCTTCGGCAGCAAAAAAAAAAAAGCGGCAGCGGTTATAATAGCATCGAAACGATTTATAAAATCGTTAAGGCTCGCGAAAAAAGTTTGCGCTTCGATAGCGCGTGCGATAAGAATTTGTAATTAATTAAAAGCGAATTCGAATAAAAATTTAAAAAATTTATAAAAAAGCATTAAATATGCGAAGCTTTGCAACGGTTATATTTTACGCTAAAAAGCTCGAAAACGCAAAAAAGTAAAAAGGCCGTTATAATGCTTTCGCGTAAAATTAAGCGGACATACCGAAAGCAAATAAAAGTCAAAAGCATTTTGAAAATTCGCGGCGAACGCGGCGAGAAATAATTAATTAAAATAGAAAAAAAGCTAATAAAAAAATAAAAAAAAAAAAAAAAAAAAAGTTAAGCAGAAAAATTACGGTTATTTTAAAAAAAAAAGCTTTTTTAAACGAAAATACGAGCGTTATCGAAAATAAAAAAAACAGAATAGTAAAACAGCCATAATTTACGATTAAAAGCGGAAGAAATAATTATAATTTACGACCGAAAGCGAAAGAAACCGTACGTTATTTCGAAGGCGTAACGCACGTTATATACGGAAGCATACGCATAAGAAAATCAATCGCTTTTGAGAACCAAAGGCCTAAAAAAAAAGGTAATATCAGAAATTAATATTACGTATATAAATCAGATAATCCGCCAAAACCTTTTGCTTTTTATTAACTTTCGAATAGCATTTTCTGCGGATAGGCCGTAAAGGCCGGATAATATTATAAAAGCTGGAAATAATATTTAAATAAAATATTTTATAAAAATAATTGCTAAGAAATCAGTTATTAAAATTATATTAAAAAGAATTAAAAAAAGGTCGGGATAAGGGTTAGAAAGCATATTAAATAAAATTCGCTTGGTTTTTTAGGAAATACTTTTTTCGAAGGCTCCACCCCTCCTTTTGTATTTATACACGTTTTCTATTAGAAATGTAAAAGGTAGAAATCAGTCTGACTATCAACCCAATTTTATCTGAGCTTTATTATTTGAACTAGTGTTTCCCTGCCTTTCAATCCTTACAATGCGGTTTTTTTCGCTTTCGGTCGTAAATTATAATTGTTTTTTCCGCTTTTGATCGTGAATTATAATTGTTTTGCTGTTTTGTTTTTTTATTTTCGGTAGCGTTCGTATTTTCGTTTAAAAAAGCTTTTTTTTTTAAAATGGCCGTTATTTTTTTGCTTAATTTTTTTTTTTTTATTTTTATTTTTTTTTTTTCGTCAGCTTTTTTTTATTTTAATCAACTGCTTTTCGCCGCGTTCGCCGCGAATTCTCAAAATGCTTTTAATTTTTATTTGCTTTCGGTGCGCACGCCTGATTTCACGCGAAAGTATTATAACGGCCTTTTTGTTTTTTTGCGTTTTCGAGCTTTTTAACGTAAAATGCAACCGCTACAAAGCTTCGCATATTCAATGCTTTTTTATAAGTTTTTTAAATTTTTATTCGGATTCGCTTTTAATTAGTTATAAATTCCTGCCGCACGCGCCATAAAAGCGCAAACTTTTTTCGCGGGCCTTAACGATTTTATAAATCGTTTTAATATTGCCACCGCCGTTGCCGCTTTTTTTTTTCTGCTGTCGAAATTAAAGCTTTTGTTAAAACTTTTATCGATTTTATTATCTACGACGCTTATATAAATCGTTTAAAAAGGGGTGACGCTTCGGCTTTTATAATAGTCGGAGGTCGTGCGAATCGCGCCGCGGCTCGGGCTGCCGCTGTTTTAGAAGCCTTGGCTGCGCCGGCCCCTTCCTCTAACGACGCCAGTATAAAACGTATCCTCCGACGTTTCGAAAACGTAGCTCGGATCCATTCTGACCAATTGGATCAAATTCTGAATTTCTACGAAAATATCGTGGCTGCAATTCAGAATTCGATTACGGCTATCGTAGGAGCTTTGATTGGGATAAGTCGAATACTTTGCGAATTCGTCTAGTATTAATTTTTTTTTAGTTTGCCGCTGCTTTTGAATTTAAAAAAAATGGCGAAAAAAAAAAAAAAAAAAAAATAACGATAATAATATTAATAACGAATTGCTTTAGCGGCGGTTCTGAGGTTTTTTAAATGTTTTTATTTTCTTTTTTTTGCTTTTACGGCGCGCATTCGTTATTGCTCCGTTGTTATTATTTATCGTGTTTTTTAAATATTTTTTTATAATCTTTTTTGCGTTCGTAAAATAGTTTTCTAGCTTTTACGAGTTTTCGCTTAGTAAATAACTTTTTTATCGCATTAAATAATATCGGCCTTTTTTTGTATTTTTGTAAACTTGTATTAATTTAATTTCGTATTTTTCGGGTTTTTAAAGTTTTATTATATTATTTTTCGGCTCGGTGTCGTTTCGATCCTGCCAAGGTTTTAGTAAAAAAACGTGGAAAGTATTATAAATATAATATAAAAAAAAAAGCTCGAATTGATAAGCTTGGCCGTGCTCGTATATAATTCGCTTAATTTTAAAAAACCTTAGATATTTATTTGAAAGTTTTCGAAAAAATCGCAGCTGTCGAAAGTTTTTAATCGATAATAATATTTTGTCGCTTATTTAAAATTTAATTTTTTTATATTTAACGTCGTAAAACCTTTTATAATTCGCGTTAGCTTTTTTTTAGCTTTTTATTAAATATATTTTTTTTTTTTGCAATATTTTAATTCGTTTTTTCGCTGACGATATTTTTTTTTTTACGACGTCGTTTTCGACGTTGTTATTAAGTTTTGAATAAAAGCCGTATAATATACGAAAAAAAGTAAAACCCGTGGAAGCGTATATCGAATTATTATACGTAAACTCGGCTAAAGCAAGTTTCGTAGCTTAATCGTTTTGTCGATAATCGTAATACGTGCGAAAATAAAATTCTAAAATTTAATTTTAACGTTCCGTTTGGCCATTTGTTTAAAAATAAAAAGCGGTGCTTAATCGACGTCGTATTTGTAAATGGAATATTATTAAAAACCAGAATTTATTAGTAAAAACTGATTTTTTATTTGTAATAATTTTTTTAAAACAGCTAAAATTTTTATAAACGTGTTATATAAATATTTCAGCCAAATTTAAAGCTAAAATCGTTTTTTGTATCGGTATATATTTCGATAATTTCGTATATCGATTTATTATAATAAGTATCGAATCGTAAATACGATTTCGTTTTTTGCTAAAAAGTAAATTCGTAATAAAATTTATAATTATTTTTTTCCAAAATTTCGTAGAAATCGAAAAAAAAGTTAATTCGCTATAAAATCGGTGTTTTCTAGATTTGCTTTTTTAGCATTTTTTATACGTATTAACGTAACGTTTTACGTCGCTTTGTAAACTAAGCCAGAAATACTTTTTTTCGACCAATTTTAACGTTCGCCGAAAGCTTTAATAGCCGGCGGTCGGATCGTCGTAATTAATTTTTAATATTTCGCTTTTAATAGCGCTTTTATTCGAAATATACGCACGTCTTTTGTAACGTAATAATTTATTTTAATTTATACGCTAATATTTTTCGAATTCGGCTCGATTGCTTTGCGAAGCCGATTTATACGTTTTTTATAATATAAAAAAATCAGATTTTTGCAATTTAAAAATAATTTTATAAATCGGTTTTGCTAACTCGTTATTAACCGTTTCGGATTATAGCAATACAGCGGCTACGTTTTGTAATATATATTATTTGCAATTAATAATATTAGTAAAAAACAATCCGGCGAAAAAGTTTTTTATTTGGCTTTTTTCCGCTTGCTTTTTACCTTTTGATTTCGTTAATAAAAGCTTCGAATATTTATCGGCGCGAAATAATTTATGCTTCGATTTTAAGCGTGTTTTTACTGCGAAAAATATTTTAGAATTTCTTAAATAAGCTAATTTTAGCTTACGATGCAGCGTAAGCAGCTGTTCGTTATTTTTTTTTAAATTTTTTTTTAAATTTGGCCGGCGGAAAAAACTATCCGCCGGGTTAAAAACTTCTGTTTTATATTCGATTGCAAAATCGTATTCAGCTAGCTCGTCGGCCTATTTCGCTTGGCGTCCGTTTAAACGTTTTTTCGTAAAAAAATATTTTAAATTATAATAATTTATACGTATAATAATAACGTCGAAAACGCTACGTAAATATTGGCTTTATTATTTAAAAACGTGAATTATAGCTATTAGCTTAGCGTTGTAAATTTCGTATTTTTGTTTTATAAAAAAAAGCTTTTTTAAATAATACGCGATAAAATGTCAACGTGCTTTCGCATTTTCTTCGAATAATTAAAATAATATTCCGCTTATAACGAATTTCGAAGCGTTTGTTTCGATTTGAATTTTTAATCGAAAATCGAAATAGCGTAGAATCGGTGCTCGGCAAAACTTTTTTTTTAAAAGTAAAAAAGCGATTTTCGCTTCGAATAAAAAACGAAAAAAGTCCGATATTTTTCTTCGTTGTATTTTTTTTAAAAAATTTGTAATAAGCCGGCAAAGCTTAGCGTAGTTTTTAATAAAACGTTTGTAAAAGTTAGTAAAACCCAAAAATATTTAAATATTTCGCTACGTAATAAAAAAGGGCTATTTCCGAATATTATTTATTTTTTTTAGATTTATTTTAATTTTCGTAGGAATAACGACGAAGCTTAGAAATTCGATCGTATTCGTATCGAAAATACATTTTTTTAGATTTTCGTAAAATTTATTAATACGAAGTTTTTCGAAAACTTTTTTTACCGCGTTTATATAATTGTCGAAGTTTTCGGAAAATATTAAAATATCGTCGAAATAAATTATATACGTAACATTTATTAAACCGATTAAAACTTGATTAATATACGCTTGGAAGATTGCTGATGCGTTCGAAAGGCCGAAAAGTAATACGTAATATTCGAAATGTTCGTAACGAATGCGAAACGCAGTTTTTTATTTATTTATTTTTTTTATTCGAAAGCGATAATACGCCCAAATAAAATCTAGCTTAATAAATATTTTAGCTTTTTTTAAACGATCCAAAGTTTCGCTTATAAAAAATAAAAAAGTTCGATTTTTAATTGTAATTGCGTTTAAATTTTTATAATCGACGTATAATCGTAAACTTCCGTTTTTTTTCGGTATAAATATTACCGGTGCGCCGATAAAATTAATAAATCTTTTTATCCAGCCTTTTTTTAAATTCGAATCGAAATATTCGCGCAATTCGGTAAATTCAGATTCCGATAAAAAATAAATTGGTTTTTAAAAAGGGTTTTTCCTTTTCGCGAAGTTTATTCGATGTTTTATAAAATAATAAAAAGCTAGAATAACCGCGGCGGTATCGTCGAACACGTCGGCGTAATCGTTGTATTTGAAAGGTAATTAATACTGTTTTTTAATAGCTTTTTTTAAAACGATATAAAACGCTTGTTTTTTTTTAGATTTTTTTTTAAAACGTTTAATTATAACGAAATTAAATTGTAAGCGTTCGATTAAGTATCGCTACGATTTAGCTCGAAAGCTTATAACGAAATCGATATTTCGCAATCAAAAAAACCTTAAGATAAATAAAATCTTTGGGATATTTATATCGCAAGCTACGAAATCGCTTTGTATTTTTTTAATTATTCCATTATTATCAATGGCGCGAATAAATTGCGTATGCGTGTCGTAAATAATTACTTTTTTTTTTTTAACCGTAAATAAATTAATACGTTTTTAAATTGATTTTCATTTATATTTAATTAATAATTTTTAAATTACGCAGTTTTTTTCCGCGCCGCAATCGATAAAAGCTCGTTTCGTACGAATTTCGCTTTTGGCTTTTTTAATTTCGATTAAAATTATTATTTTTTGCTTTTTTTTTTCGCTCGATTTTATTAGCAGCGACGAAATTAAAATCGAGCGAAAGCTTTTTCCGAATTTTTAAATTTGTTAGTTTCGGAGCAGTTTGAAATTATATATTTTTTTCTGTTGCATTTATAATTATAACGATCTAATCAGTCGGAGGGCTGGAAGATCAGTCAACTGGTCGCCGTGTTCATATAATATAAGAAACGAGCCTTTGGTTCTATAACAAAAATATTCACTTAGAATCAACAACTGCAGAAGGCAGAGGTGCTAAAAGAGAAGTGTTTTATATATATAAATAGTTTTTACAGTTGATAAGAAATCTACTAAAAGACCAGGGAATTTGCAGCTACACGTAGTTGCTGGGATGATACGAAAAATGGTAAAAAAATAAATCGTTATATTATTTTCCCGTCCGAAAAAACGCGTTTTCGAGCTTTTATTTATTAGTACGTCGCTATTTAAATAATCGTACGAATTTAAACCTTCGGAATACGTTTTTAGCCAGTTTATAAGTTTTGCAAAAGGACCGGAGAGCTTTTTATGCGTCAAATAAAAATCGCGCATTTTCAGAAAAGCATATATAAAGTCAGACGCGGAGTATTACGTGAGATTTTTATTTAAGCTTATTTAAAAAGCTTTATATTAAAAGGTTTTTCGCTGCATTCGATAGGCGATTAATTTTTCGATTTCGTATTTAAACTTACCAATTATATTAATAGATTTAAAAACTGGGTTAATCTGATTTGAAAATGCGTCGTTAGCTGTTTTACGCAGTCGATTAGCGTAAAAAACTAGATATACGTTTATAATATTAAAAAGATTTAGTTTAAAAGCGTTATCGAAAATTTTGGCTATAATTTTAAAAAGGCCGTTTGTAAAATTATCGAATTTGCGAAAAGGCCGGAAGGTCGGAAATGGGCGTATATCGAGCTATACGTAGTCGCTAATATTAAAATCGATCGCGCGGCGAGATTTATTCGCATTTTTTTTTATTTTATCGTAGGTTTATTAAAAATGCGATTTAGCGAAATTTCAAGCGTCGTAATAGCGGCGAGCGTACGTACTGTAAAACGGTGATACCTTGTATTGATGGGAGTTGGTAGTTTTAGCTATGGTCGAGGCATGGACCCCTCCGAGACCTCCTGCCACTGACTACCTTTAACAGATATAAAAGCAAGGCTCTCCCTTAGATAGTATTATAGGCACGCATTTCATATTTATATTTTTATTTATTTTTCTTTTTTTTTTTTAATTTCTTTTAGGAATTCCTTAGATTATTTTACTCACCGATATATGGCCGTATTAATTTGGTTTTCCTATTTACTTTTACATTTGGTGATTTACGCAAGAATTCAAATTTCGGTGTTTCGTTTTTATATATTCGCCGATGCATTTTTTAAATTTACAGTTAAAATCGATTTCGATATTTCGCTATTACGGCTTAAAAGATTTCTTATATAGTATTATTCGCAATTGCATTATATGAAAGACTTTTAATAATTTCTTTTATTTTACGCATAATTATTAAATTATAAAAATGCAATATATTTTAAAAACGTTTAAAATTACGGTCAGGCAATTTTGAACCGTGCGAAATTCAAAGCTCGAAAATCGCTTTTTTGTTTAAAAATAATAAATCGAATATTAGTTCGTACGCTTCGACCGCTGCGCTCGGCCTTTTTAAATTAAATTTTTTTTAATTAAACGCCTGGCGAAAACTTAATTTTCTGATTTTACGCTTTGTAATTATAGCAATTACAATTTGCGGCTTTTTATTAGAAATAGTAAAAAAATAGCTGTACGTGTATTGGCCTGAGCCACGGAATATCGAAATCGTAAATTATATAGTAATATTATATTAATTTAATTAACTTATTAAAAAACAAATTTTTTAATATATTATTTAAATGTTTAGACGCAATTTTATTTTATTTAATTCCTTTAGAAAACACAAAGATCTTTTTAATAGCTTTTTTATTAAAAACGATTTTTTTTATATTAAAAACTTTTAATTTGCAACTCCGAAAAACATTTATTTATTTAATTCAAATTTTATTAATACTTTTATTAATATTATAAACAACGACGCTTTTCGTTTTTTTATGCGAGGCCGTATACCTTTTTTTGGCTCCTTTGGTGCACTTTTATTTAATAGCGCCAATATTACCGATTTTATCGAAAATATAAAAAAACCTGTAAGGATTTCGGAGTTTTTAAAATTAAAATATTCGATAAACTTTTTCGCTATTATAACCCAATTATTAAGAATATTATCAAATCGATAAATAAATAAAAAGCTATTAAAGCTCGAAACTGGCGTAAGCTAATTAAAGCTTTGAAATCGGAATTCCGAAACCACGATCGCTAGCAAATTCGTAATATTATCGCTTTTTTTAAACAGTTTATTATAACGATCCGCTAAGCTAAAAAACTTAAAGTTTATTATCGTATTTATACGATAGTTTTTAACGTTTTCGTTAATAAAAAAGTCTTAAGCGAGATTAAGCAAAAAAAATTGTTTTTACTTGGCTTTTTAATTAGCATTCGCAACAAAACTATTAAGTATTTTAAAATTAATAAACAAAACCTTGAAATTTTCGATTAATATTTTAAATTTGTGAAATTCGTTTTTAAACAAAACCAAAGCGAACGTATTATTAAAATTATAAACTAAAAGAAATCTTTTTTTTTCATTTACAAAAAGAACGTGAAAGCTTTAGTGCAAAAATATATTCAGCTATTAAAAATTACCGAAATCGCTAAAAAATAATTAATTATTATATTATTTAATCGTTTTGTAAAATCTACTGGCTTAGAAAAGCTTAATAAGAATATCGAAACTTTTGTATTAAAATTTACCGATATTAAAATTTAAAAATTTCAAAGCAAAATCGAAGATTTTATGCAATAACAGAAAAAACTTTTTTACGTTAATTCGGATAATAAAAACTATTAAAATAGCTTTTACAATAATTACTTTTTTTAAAATACGCGAAGTAATTAGCCTCGCCAAGCCATCGTAAAAATAATAACTGTCTAATAGCAACTTTTCCGTGCTAACGATCAAAATCAGCGAAATATTAATTATAATAACGATTATTGAAAAAAAAAAGGAAACCAACGCGGAAATTAAAATCGCGGCTATTAAAATAATAAAGATAATTATCAAAACAGATTTCGTAGTTTTAAATGCGGATTTTGTAATAATAAAAAAATTTATTACGAAAAATTTTATATTCGCTTAAAATATAAAGCATTTAATTTTTGTATAAATAATAATATTTGTTATATTAATAAGTATAAAGCGATTTGCTTCGGACCGACGGAAGCAGAAATAAGCTTTTTTAATAAAACTGAAAATCAGAATTAATTAAATACTATTCGTTTGAAAATAAAAAGTACGAAATAAAACGATTATTTAAAAAACAGAAAAAATGCAAAAACGATTTTTATTAATAAAAAAAAAAATTTCAAAAAGCGTACTAATCAAAAAGAAAATCCTTACCTTAAGCGTAAATGAAATTTAAATATATAAATAAAAAACAAATATATATATTACTAATGCAATTATCGCATTTGCAAATATTATAATTGCATAATCAAGCCAGCGAATTATAAAAAAGCAAAACGCTTCTGTTTTATTCGCCAAATCAATTAAAATAAAAAAAAACGTTAGAATCGAAAAAAAAAAAGATTTTAAAATTCGAAAAAAATCCGATAAAATTATTAAAAAAACGCTTATAATAAAAGAAATTAACGACGATATAAAAAATATCGACACCGATATTCCGGTTTAAATTATTTAAAAAGTACCAGCTTTTAAGCGCTTATTACTAATACGAAGCGAAAAATAAATCGATAAATATATTAGTTCCGAAACCGTCGACGAAGCTATTAAAAAAATCATAAAACAAAAAATTAAATTAAAATTCAGCGATTTATTTAGCATAAAAAAAAAATTCGATAAAGTTATTAATAAACAAATTTTTATATTAAAAAAAAACGAAAAAATTAAAATTATTCGAAAAAAAACGATTTTAAATTAAAAAAAAATCAAAAAGAAATTTATAACACCGCAGTTAATTTAGCCGATAAAAAAAAATCTTCGGAAAAAGTTAGACTTTTAATTTTCGTTATAAAAACCCAAAAGTCAAAACGACGAAACTATTTTTATACGGTTATAAAAGCGCTTAAAATAAAAATTATGCTTAAGAAAAATACGACCGCCTTCGCTTTATTCGATAATAAAACCGAAATCAATTATATAAATCAGAAAACGGCCGAAGCTAATAATATTCCGATTATTACCGACAAACGAATAATTTATACGATTATTAATAAAAATATTATTAAGTTTAATAAAATTATACGAAATATAAAAGTCGACGTTAAAAATATTATTATTTATAAAAATTTTTTAATAATAAAAAAATGCTTTTATTTTATTATTTTTAAAATATTTTGAATTTTAAAAAATCTCGTTAATTTTAAATATATCGAAAACGGCCAAATAAAAGCTTTTTTTTAAAACTAAAACCGATTTTTTTAAAATTAAATCATCGTCGCCGGCGATAAGATTTTTTTAATCGACGTTTTGTCGGAAAACGAATAGCCGGCTTTGGTTTTAAAACAAACGCTGAATTATAACAAAACCTGAAAAATATTCGATTAAAAGCATTTACGTCGCTAATCGAAATAACACCGCGAATAAAATTGGCTAATATTAATATTTTTGGCTATTAATTCGGAAATAAAAGTTTCGAAAATTTCGTTTTCGTATTAAATAAATCCGACTTATATATTTTACTTTTTTGTATTAATATTAGCATTTTTTATAAGCGCAAAACTAATAAAGTACGACTCGTGAATCTTAGCGAATCCGATAGAAATATTTCCGGAAAAATAAACGATTAGTTCGAAAAAAACGAAGTAATAAAACTATTTCAATCAGTTATTAGCGAATTCGAAGAATTTATTACCGGCCGATTTTCTAGCTTATTATTTGACAGCCGATTTATAAAAAAACGATTTAATAATTTAGCAATCGGAATTTAATTTTTGCTAAAAAAAAAAAAAGTTTTATACGAAGTTTTACGCAATCGAAAAAAAGTTATAGTTTTCGATTTTATCGAAATAAGCTAATTCAGTTTTAACGTTACGTTTTATATCGATATTAAAACCGTATTTTACGAAGCCTGGCAAAAAAAAACTTTTTCAGTTTTTAAAATCTTTTAAAATAAAATAGTCGAAATGCTAAAAAAACGAATTAAGCAAAAAATCCTCGAATTTTGCTACGGCTTATATAAAAACAAATGGTTTATTATTGCGAAAAAAAAAAAAAAGCATTTACAAATTTATTATCGCAATCGTCGAAATAAATAAAATAACGATACGAAACGTTAACGTATTATTTAACGTCGATTAATTTTCAAACGAATTCGCAAAACTAACGATCGCTTTTTTTTTCGATTTGTTTTCCGGCTACGATTATTTAATGCTTAACCTACGATTTCGAAATATAACGGCAATTCAAATATCAATCGGTTTATTGCGTATAACGAAAGTATTTATAAAAGCTATTAATTTAATCGTTTAATTTGTAAAAATCGTATATAAAATTTTTATAATTTGCATTTTTAATATCGCTTTTTTTTACGTTGACGACGTCGAAGTAAAAAGCTTTAAATTATATTATAATAATAAAAAGATTTTTTTTAAAATTCGGCGTTATATAATAAAATATATTTAAAATATCGATAAAATTATAATTTGTTTCGAAAAAGCCAAAGCTATTATTGGCCTTCGATTAAAATTTTGCATATTCGAAATAAATATCGTTAGCTATATAATTAATAGCGCTGGCCGCTATTTTTAACGAAAAAAAATTAAAAAAATCTGCGAATAAAAAAAGTATAAAAATATTATCGAAGCTAAAGTTTTTATTAGCGTTATGATTTATTATCGTAATTAAATCAAAAACTTTTTTTAAAAAGCTGCATTTATTTACGCTACGATAAAAAAAAAATCGATTTCGTTAAAAAAAAAAAAGCAAAGCAAAATTATAAAAATTTTTAAAAACGATTTTTTATCGGCTTTATCGCTTATGCGAATCGATTATAATTTAAACGCAAGAAAAATTATTTTAATTGTCGACGCTAATATTTTCGGTTAAGAAATTGTATTATAATAAATCGACGAAAACAAAAAACGGTATTTTTTACGATTCGAAAGCGGCTTATAATTTTTCGCGGAAATACGCTACGATGCTATTAAACGAAAATATCGAAGCGTTTTCAAAGTAATAAAAAAAATAAAAAGCGAATTGTACGGCGTATATTTCATTTTGAAAACAAACTTAAAAATCCTTGTCGATTAATTAAATAAAAAAACCAGTGATTTGCTAAAAGCATTTATTATTAATTAAATAGCTTAGATGCGATTTATGAATTTCGAAATCAAATATATTAAAAAAATAATTAATACAGCGGCAAACGGCTTTTTTAAAAAAAAACGTTTTTATTCGTTTGATTTCGCTAAATAAAGCGAATAAAATATCGATAAATAAATCGCTGACGAAATCGGCTGCTTTGCTATTTGCGCCCTGAATTTTACAAAGCCAAAATTATTCGCGTTATTATTTCGGCTAGCATCGCGAATAAAAAATATTAATTTTCGGATCGAAAAAGCATTCGCGTTATTATTTCGGCTAGTACCGCGAATAAATTTAATCGAAAACGATCGGAATAAGCCGATTAACAACGAAGATAAATTTTTAATCGATAATTACGAAACCGAAGACTTTTATTTAATCGTATACTATTTAATTATTTTGTTTAAATTATTTAGCGTATTAAATTATTAATTTAAATTATTTAAAAATCAAGCTTTCGATTATATTTTAGCCGACAGAAAGCTATATAAGATAAAAAATAATATATATTAAAAACGCTTAGTAATAAATAATAAAGCCGACAAATTTTAAGTTATAAAAAAAGCTTACGAAAAAATGTTTTATAAAAGAACTAAAGCTATTTATCACCGAACCAAAAACGATTTTTAATAAAAAAAATGCTTCGAAAACTGCAAAGCTTTCGTTAAAAGCTACATTTTTTATTAAAAACGAAAACTTAGCCGAAAAAAAAATTTATTATATTCGACGTAGTTTTTTAAAATTTAGAAAAAAGTCAATTTCGACGTTATACGCGTATTAATTATCGATCGCGGTTATATATGCTTTATATTTGCTATTAACGACTTATCCGAATAACTTAAAAAAAAACTTTTTCGAAACGTTATTTCCGAAGTTATAGCGATTTTTTTTTAAAAAAATATAATATATCGATACGGTTTGTTTAGCAAATTAAACGTCGATAATAAATCCGAAAACAAAAGCGTTATCGAAACTTTTATAAAAAAATACGAAATTTAGCGTATTTAAATTTCAGCCTATAATTCGAAAAGCAACGGATCCGTTAAACGAAATTACAGAAATATTTTCGACGACTTTTTAAAAGTTATTCGAAAAAATTATAAGCGTTGGTCGCGGAAATTTTCGGAAATGCTTTTTATTATACGTATATATATATACGCTTTTATTAAAATAATTTTATTTTTTATTTAATACGGCAAAAACGCTCGATTGTTTTTGAAAACAAAATGGCCTGTATAAAAGTTTTATAACGTAATTAAAATAAAAACGAAAGCAGATTTATTAATAATAAAATTTAAACAGCTAAATTACCGCGATATAAATATAAAAAAAATAATTTAAAAAAAAAAAATATAAAAAAAAGCAGTTAAAAAAGTTTGAAATAAAACTAAGATTTTAAAAAAAACGTTAATTAAAAAAAAAAATCTGATTTTAATTTACGACGTTTAACGCGCTATTAATAAATCGGCCGATATTAAGCTTGATTATAAATGGTTCGGATTTTACGAAATATACGAGGCCGAATTAAATAAAAATTATTATAAGTTTACGGAATTTAATAAAATAAAACTGAAAAAAACGTTCGTCGTTAATCGGTTAAAACGATTTTAAAAAAAAACCAGCAAATTTATTTTTTAAATTCTAATTTAAATAACGATTTCGATTTCAGCGAATCCGACGACGATTTCGATCAAAACGATTATATTTTTAAAAAAAAAAAACCTTTTGGAAAAGTTTAAAAACAGCCGAACGATAATTCCGCTATTAAAACCATAGTTTAAATCGTGATTTTATTTATAACCGAAAAAAAAAAATGCTTATAAAATTGTTTACTAACTGTTTTATTATTTTTATTATTTATTGTTTTTTTTTTATTATATATTATTTTATTATTTTTATTTTGCTTGCTTATATATAATTTAATTATTTTGTTTTATATACGCTGTTTATTTTAAAAACCTTTTTTTATATTATTTAAAATATTTATTATACTTTTTTTTATTTAATTATACTTTTGTTTATTAAAACAAAAGCTTTGTATATGTTTGAGCCGTAATTTTGATATATTTATATTATTCGCATATTTTACGAAAACTATTTTTTATGCATTTTATTATTTGCTACTTTTTGTATTATTTACTTTTTTCACTGTTCTGAACGGATGCTTGCCTGAACAATTATAATTTATTAGAAAAATAATATACGAATCTTCGTGATTTTTGAATATAAATATTTTATAATTCCCGTATTTTTTTTTATTTTTTTTTTAATAAATATAACATATTTTTTTAATTAATAAACCTATCGATATTATATCGTTTTTTAAACAAAGCGTTATTAAACTTAGCAAATTTATTTTTAATTTATTTTGGAACGGAATTATTATACGCAACTTTTCCGAATTTAAATAAGCATATAATACCGCTATTTTAAATTAATAAATAGCTTTCGTAAAAACATTTATAAAACAATTCGATATAATAATTAAAAACGTTAACGAATTTTTATTCGATTACGAAAGCTTCGTTAAAGCTGAATTCGTTTGTAAAAATCTTAATTACGATAAATTTCTATTAAATTACGATAACGTTTTAAAAGCTTTCGTCGGAACAAAAAAAGCTCGAAATAACAAAAAGAAAATAACAGACCGAATATTACGCTTTTTGCTAAATTAACGAAAAAAAAATATTTAAAAATACGTTTTTAGTAAAATCACCGGTGTTATTTTATTTCGGCATTTCGCTCGCTTTTTCGAAATTATTATTTTTACGAAAAAAGAAATCTGGGTATTAAACGCTTATATTTTCAAAACGTAAGCTCTGAAAGCTAATAATCCAAAAGTCCGCAGATTCATAGGTTTTTTTACAATTGTTTGCAAACTGGTCGACGACGTTATATAATTATCGGAAAAAATTCTAATCGGTTGCGAAATTTCAAATTTGATTTTTTTTTAAAGCAAAAAACTAAACGTCGCTAAATACGGTATTTTTATACCGAAAAAAAAAAACGAAGCTATTCCGATATTTCAAATCTACGACGACGAAAAAAACGAAAAAGCTAATATTATTTTCGTTTAATTCGAAAAAATATACGCGGTAGCAATTAATATTTTTAAAACAGCTAAAATAATTCGGCGATTTTTATTTTTAATTATCGAAAACGAATTCGAAAACGAAATCAAAAGCGTAATAGCAAATAATCGCTTATTCGAATATAAAAAATTTATTATATTTATAAAAACGATTTTAAAAAAAATAAAAACAAAAAACGTAGAAAAACGCGCCGATATTTCCGAAATTTTTTTTATTCGAAAAAAAAAAATTATTCGCGTCGTTAAAAAAAAAAGCATTGCGAATAAAAACAGCCGGAAATCGACGCCGAGTTATAGCTTTTAAGCTAATTAATAAAAAACGCGACGATTTTACGAAATCAAATTTAGAAAATATCGGTATTCCGAAAAAAAAAAATCCAAACGATTTTAAATTTGATTTTTCGAAATTAAATACGCAAATATTAAAAACGCTTGCTGCGTTTAAAAACGTCGTACCGCTAATATTTTAAATTTTAATAAAAGCATTTAAAATCTCGATTATTATACGATTCGATCGAAAAAGCTTGGAAAAAAATATCGAAATTATCGCGGAAAAAATTATATAAAAAGTATAAAATTAAATTATTTTATTTAAAATTTTCGTTTTCGACGACGAAACGATTTAGAAATTTTATTTCGATACTTTTATATAAAAATTAAATAAATCCGTTAGCTTTTTTTTTTTTTATTTCGAACGAAAACTAAATTAAGTTTTTTTCGGAAAATTGCAAATATAATACGCCGAAACAAATAAAAAAAACTTTTAAAAACGATAATCCGTTTTTACTCGAGCTTTTTTTCGTTAAAAAACTTCGATTTTTTAATTTCGTTTTTACGAATAACGTTAACGCTAAAAAAAACGGCAAGTTCTGCTATTTTTATATATGCTATTACGCGGCGTATTGCGATTTAATTATAAACAAAATCGATATTATCGATTTCGCTAATCGATTCGTTGCTATTAAAAATTCGGATTACGACGTATTCGAAATTAATTTTAATAATTAATTTATATTTCGACGAAAAACTGCGAGAATTATTTAAATATATGCTAAGGTTTATTTGGGCTACGTAAATTTTAAAGCAGATTTTAAAGTTTTTAACGCGATTATAAAATTCGATTAAAACGTAAAAAAATAAAAGCAACGAATATTTTTAAAAGCCGATTTTTCTGGCTTTTCGACCGAAAGTATATTTTAAAATTTATTTAAATTAAGCTGCGAATTCGTTAATTACGTAAAATTTCATAACGAAAAAAACAAATTATTATTATATTTTATAAAAAAAAAAAAAATTATATATAAATATTATTTTCGATTAATTAAAACCCAAAAAACGCTTATAGCTTTTTTCGCTAATATATTTTATAATTTTATTTAATAAGCTTTTAAAATGCACTCCGGCTTTTATTTCGCTGTTTTAATTATTCGGAATTTTAAAAACTGCCGCTTCGTAATATATTTTAACGTTTCGATCGCTTTAAGTTTCGCTGGTTCCGATCGTATTATAATTATAAAATTCGATATCGCCGATTTTTAAAAAAAAAAAAAAATCGAAAATTTTACCGACGCTATTTTCGATTATTACGTTTTGCTTATATTTGTATATAATTCGAAAATAATCGAAGCTTATTTGCAATTATACTACGACGCCAAGCTAATTAAAACTATTTAGAAAAACCCAGCTTTTTCGTATTTTAGCGCGTTTAAAGTAATAGTTTCGGTTATTTTATCGAATTACGAAACCGAAAGCTATAAAATAAAAAATAAAATAATTTTTATCAGCTTTTCGATTAAGCAAAAAGTTTTCGTCAGATTTAAAATTTAAAAAACCGACGGCGCGATATTAATTTATTCGAATAATTATACGGCGCAGAAATACAAAAACCATTTCGAAAACGACGCTTCGATAGGCCATTTAATATTGTTTATATTAAAGCGAAAGCAATTATAATATTTTCGGTGATTTCGATTGCAAACGATTATTTCCGAACTATTTCGTAAAAATTTTTTTTTATAAGTTTCGAAGCCTTTTTAAAAGCATTTGTCGGCAAATAACCGTAATCCGACCTATTAATTTTACGCGAAACAAAAGCGTTAATCGGTTTTAATTATAACGAACTAATCGATTATTTTTACGATTTTAATACAAAACTTTTCAACGTTTTTTGCAAAGCGTAAAATGTAAGGATTAAAAGGCAGGGAAACATTAGTTCAGACAATAAAGCTCAGATAAAATTGGGTTGATAGTCAGATTGATTTTTATCTTTTACATTTTTAATAGAAGGCGTGTATAAGTACAAAAGGAGGGGTGGAATCTTCGAAAAAAGTATTTTTCAGAAAACCAGGCGAATTTTATTTAATATGCTTTCTAGCTTTTATTCCGACCTTTTTTTAATTTTTTTTAATATAATTTTAATAACTGGTTTTTTAGCAATTATTTTTATAAAATATTTTATTTAAATATTATTTCCAGCTTTTATAATATTATCCGGCTTTTACGATTTATTCGTAAAAAATACTATTCGAAAGTTGGTAGAAAGCAAAGGATTTTGGCGGATTATTTGATTTATATACGTAATATTGGTTTCTGATATTATTTTTTTTTTTAAATTTTTGGTTTTTAAAAGCGATTGATTTTTTTATACGTATGCTTTCGTATATGGCGTGCGTTACGCTTTCGAAATAACGTGCGGTTTTTTCCGTTTTCGGTTGTGAATTATAGCTGTTTTTTCCGCTTTTAATCGTGAATTATAGCTGTTTTGCTGTTTTGTTTTTTTTGTTTTCGGTAGCGCTTGTATTTTCGTTTGAAAAAACTTTTTTTTTTAAAATGGCCGCAATTTTTCTGCTTAACTTTTTCTTTTTTTTTATTTTTATTTTTTTATTAGCTTTTTTTTATTTTAATTAATTGCTTTTCGCCGCGTTCGCCGCGAATTTTTAAAATGCTTTTGACTTTTATTTGTTTTCGGTATGTCCGTCTGATTTTACGCGAAAATATTATAACGGCTTTTTTGCTTTTTGCGTTTTCGAGTTTTTTAGCGTAAAATACAACCGTTGTAAAGCTTCGTATATTTAATGCTTTTTTATAAGTTTTTTAGATTTTTATTCGGATTCGCTTTTAATTAATTATAGGTTTTTATCGTACGCGTTATCGAAACGTAAACTTTTTTCGCGGGCTTTAACGATTTTATAAATCGTTTCGATATTATTATAACCGCTATTGCTTTTTTTTTTTTTGCTGCCGAAGCCAAAGCTTTTGCTAAGACTTTTGTCGATTTTATTATTTACGACGTTTATATAAATCGTTTAAAAAAAAATAACGCTTCGGCTTTTATAATAATCGAAAATTATGCGAATCGCGCCGCGGCTCGGGCTGCCGCCGTTGCTGCTGCGTTCGTTTTTGCCGGTTTAGCGGCTGTTGCTGTTTTTAGAAGTTTTGGCTGCGCCGGCCTTTTTTTTTAACGACGTTAGTATAAAACGTATTTTCCGACGTTTCGAAAACGTTGCTCGGATTTATTTTAATTAATTAAATTAAATTTTAAATTTTTACGAAAATATCGTAATTGTAATTTAAAATTCGATTACGGCTATTATAAAAGCTTTAATTAAAATAAATCGAATATTTTGCGAATTCGTTTAATATTAATTTTGTTTAGCTTGCCGCTGTTTTTAAATTTAAAAAAAATAGCGATAAAAATAAAAAAAAAAATAACGATAATAAAAATAAATTGGCTTAACGGCGGTTTTAAAGTTTTTTAAATGTTTTTTTTTTTTTTTTTTTGCTTTTACGACGCGTATTCGTTATTGCTTCGTTGCTATTATTTATCGTATTTTTTAAGTATTTTTTTATAATTTTTTTTGCGTTCGTAAAATGGTTTTTTGGCTTTCAGAAATTTTCGTTTGATAAATAGCTTTTTTATTATATTAAATAATATCGGCTTTTTTTGTATTTTTATAAATTTATATTAATTTGATTTCGTATTTTTCGAGTTTTTAAAATTTTATTATATTATTTTTCGATTCGGTATCGTTCCGATTCTGTTAAGATTTTAATAAAAAAACGTAAAAAGTATCGTAAATACGATATTAAAAAGAAAATTCGAATTGGTAAGCTTGGCCGTGCTTATGTATAATTCGCTTAATTTTAAAAAGCTTTAGATATTTATTTAAAAGTTTTCGAAAAAGTCGCAGCTGTCGAAGGTTTTTGATCGATAATAATATTTTATCGCTTATTTAAAATTTAGTTTTTTTATGTTTAGCGTCGTAGAATTTTTTATGGTTCGCGTTGGTTTTTTTTAGCTTTTTATTAAATACTTTTTTTTTTTTTTGCAATATTTTAATTCGTTTTTCCGCTAACGGTACTTTTTTTTTTACGACGTCGCTTTCGACGTTGCTATTAAGTTTTGAATAAAAGCCGTATAATATGCGAAAAAAAATAAAATCCGTAAAAGCGTGTATCGAGTTATTATACGTAAATTCGGCTAAAGCAAGTTTCGTAATTTAATCGTTTTGTCGATAATCGTAATACGTGCGAAAATAAAATTTTAAAATTTAATTTTAACGTTTCGTTTGGTTATCGGTTTAAAAATGGAAAGCGGTGCTTAATCGATATCGTATTTGTAAATAGAATATTATTAAAAACCAGAATTTATTAATAAAAATTAATTTTTTATTTGTAATAATTTTTTTAAAACAGTTAAATTTTTATAAACGTGTTGTATAAATATTTTAGCTAAATCTGAGGCTAAAATCGTTTTTTGTATCGGTATATATTTCGACAGCTTCGTATATCGGTTTATTATAACGAATATCGAATCGTAAATACGATTTCGTTTTTTACTAAAAAATAAATTCGTAATAAAATCTATGGTTATTTTTTCTTAAGGTTTCGTAAAGGTCGAAAAAAAGGCTAATTCGCTATAGAATCGGTGTTTTTTAAATTTGCTTTTTTAGTATTTTTTATACGTATTAACGTAACGTTTTACGTCGTTTCGTAAATCAGGCCAGAAATACTTTTTTTCGACCAGTTTTAGCGTTCGCCGAAAGTTTTAATAGCCGGCGGTCGGATCGTCGTAATTAATTTTTAATATTTCGCTTTTAATAGCGCTTTTATTCGAAATATACGCACGTTTTTTATAACGTAATAATTTATTTTAATTTATACGCTAATATTTTTCGGATTCGGCTCGATTGTTTTACGAAGCCGATTCGTACGTTTTTTATAATATAAAAAAATCAGATTTTTGCAATTTAAAAATAGTTTTATAAATCGGTTTTGCTAGCTCGTTATTAGCCGTTTCGGATTGTAGCAATACAACGGCTACGTTTCGTAATATATATTGTTTGTAATTAATAATATTAGCAAAAGACAATCCGGCGAAAAAGCTTTTTATTTAGCTTTTTTCCGTTTGCTTTTTACTTTTTGATTTCGTTAATAAAAGTTTCGAATATTTATCGGCGCGAAATAATTTATGCTCCGATTTTAGACGTGTTTTTATTGCGAAAAACACTTTAGAATTTTTTAAATAAGCTAGTTTTAGCTTACGATATAACGTAGGCAGCTGTTTATTATTTTTTTTTAAATTTTTTTTTAAATTTGGCCGGCGAGAAAAATTATTCGCCGGATTAAAAATTTTTGTTTTATATTCGATTGCAAAATCGTATTCAGCTAGCTCGTCGGCTTATTTCGCTTGGCGTCCGTTTAAACGTTTTTTCGTAAAAAAGTATTTTAAATTATAATAATTTGTACGTATAATAATAACGTCGGAAGCGCTACGTAGATATTGGCTTTATTATTTGAAAACGTGAATTATAATTATTAGTTTAGCGTCGTGAATTTTATATTTTTATTTTATAGAAAAAAGCTTTTTCGAATAATACGCGATAAGATATTAACGTGTTTTCGTATTTTTTCCGAATAATTAAGATAATATTTCGTTTATAGCGAATTTCGAAGCGTTTGTTTCGATTTGGATTTTTAATCGAAAGTCGAAATAGCGTAGAATCGATGCTTAGCAAAACTTTTTTTTAAAAATAAAAAAGCGAGCTTCGTTTCGAATAAAAAACGAAAAGGGCTTGATATTTTTTTTCGTTACATTTTTTTTAAAAGATTTGTAATAAGTCGGCAAAGCTTAGCGTAGTTTTTAATAAAACGTTTGTAAAAGTTAATAAAACTTAAAAATACTTAAATATTTCGCTACGTAATAAAAAAAAGCTATTTCCGAATATTATTTATTTTCTTTGGATTTATTTTAATTTTTATAAAAATAACGACGAAGCTTAGAAATTCAATCGTATTTATATCGAAAGCATATTTTTTCAGATTTTCGTAAAATTTGTTAATACGAAGTTTTTCGAAAACTTTTTTTACCGCGTTTATATAATCGTCGGGATTTTCGAAAAATATTAAAATATCGTCGAAGTAAATTATATACGTAATATTTATTAAACCGATTAAAGCTTGATTAATATACGCTTGAAAAGTTGCTGGTACGTTCGAAAAACCGAAGAATAATACGCAGTATTCGAAATGTTCGTAACGAATACGAAACGCAGTTTTTTATTTATTTCTTTTTTTTATTCGAAGGCGGTGGTACGTTTAAATAAGATTTAGTTTAATAAATATTTTAGCTTTTTTTAAACGATTTAAAGTTTCGCTTATAAAAGGTAGGGAAGTTCGATTTTTAACCGTAATTGCGTTTAGACTTTTATAATCGACGTATAATCGTAAACTTTTGTTTTTTTTCGGTATAAATATTACCGGTGCGCTAGCAGAGCTAATAGATTTTTTTATTCAGCTTTTTTCTAAGCTCGAATCGAAATATTCGCGCAATTCGGTAAATTTAGATTCCGACAAAAAATAAATTAATTTTTAAAAAAAGTTTTTTTTTTTCGCGAAATTTATTCGATGTTTTATAAAATGGTGAAAAGCTAGAATAACCGCGGCGGTATTATCGAATACGTCGGCGTAGTCGTCGTATTTGAAAAGTAATTGATATTGTTTTTTAATAGCTTTTTTTAAAACGATATAAAACGCTTGCTTTTTTTTAGATTTTTTTTTAAAACGTTTAATTATAACGAGATTAAATTGTAAGCGTTCGATTAAATATCGCTACGATTTAGTTCGAAAGCTTATAGCGGGGTCGATATTTCGTAATTAAAAGAATCTTAGAATAAATAAAACTTTTAAAATATTTATATCGTAAGTTACGAAATCGTTTTGTATTTTTTTAATTGTTTTATAATTATTAGTGGCGCGAATAAATTGCGTATGCGTGCCGTAAATAATTACTTTTTTTTTTTTAATCGTAGATAAATTAATACGTTTTTAAATTAGTTTTTATTTATATTTAATTAATAACTTTTGAATTACGCAGTTTTTTTTTGCGCCGCAGTCGATAAAAGCTCGTTTCGTACGAGTTTCGCTTTTAGCTTTTTTAATTTCGATTAAAATTATTATTTTTTGCTTTTTTTTTTCGCTTGATTTTGTTAGCAGCGACGAAATTAAAATCGAGCGGAAGCTTTTCCCGAATTTTTAAATTTATTAGCTTCGAAGCAGTTTAAAATTATATATTTTTTTTTATTGCATTTATAATATTCGATTTTTAAATAATTAATTATGCGGTGCTTTTTTTTTTGGCAGCGATTGCATTTCGAAAAATAAGAAAAGTCGTTAGGAATTTGAGGATTTTAAAGGATTTTGTTAAAATTGTCGTTTTTTCGCTTTCGTTTTTTTTTTTGTAACGTATTTTCGAATCGAAAACGGTATGTATTTGTTTTAGCTTTTAAGCTTTGATCGTAAATATAAGTTTTTTTTTTTTTTTTTTTTTTTTTGCGTTCGTTTCGTCGTTTATTATTTTTCGTTTCGTCGTTGATAATTTTATTAGTATTTTCGATACGACGAGCGATTGATATTAATTTTTCGTGCGAATTTGTAATTGTAATATTATTTCGTTTAATAATTTTTTTTCGAAAAATAAATCGGAGTTTTGCGAAAAGTATTTTTTTTTTAATCGCATCGTTTGTTATTTGCAATTGCTATTCGAAATTATTTAAATAAATAATAAAATCGTTAATTGATTTATGTTTTTTTTGCTTTGCTTTATCGTATAAATTCGAAGCCGCGATTTTTCGATTTTCCGTATTTATTAAAAAGTTTAATATTTATTTTTTAAAAATCGTTTTATATAATTCGAACGTTCGTAAAACGTCGTTCGTATCCGGTTTATTTTTTTTTTATTTTATCGTCGAAAGCTAAAATACAGGCGTTAATTTTTTTTTAATCGGTATAAAATATTATTTTTTTATTTTGGCGAAAACTTCGCTTTGCACGCCGAATAAAAAATTAAGCTTTTTTAATATTTTTTTTTCGGTATATTAAAAAATCTTTTATTTTTAATATTTTTCGGCTCGAATTCGCTATGTTTTTTACAGGAAGTATAATATATTTAAAAAAAATGCTAAATCGTTTTTAATAAATATTATTATTATAATATTTTAAGGATATTTTATAATAATCGCCGGCTTAAATTATTTTCTGTTTTTTTTTCAGTTGGGGCGGTATTAAAAAGTATAAAAACTTTTTTTTCGATATTTTCGAAAGCGTTAAGTTTTCGTTGGAATTATTTAATTTTTTTTCGGAATTTGTTTCGGCGTTTTTTGGTTTTTTCGAGTTTTTTAATTGTTTCGTAGATTCTTTTTTCAGTTTTTTTCTGCTTTATTTTAATTCGTATTTTTTTTATTTTTTTACGTTTATCGTTTTTTTTTTATTCGGCGATTCGTTTATCAGCTAAATAAATCAGAGTTTCGGTGGAAAGTTTTTCCGAATCGCTTTAAGCGTGGCTTTTTTTAATAATTTTTTCGATAAAAAAAGTTGAAGAATCGTCGCGTTCTGATGATAGGATATTTTCGGCTTTTGATAAAGCTGATAACGTTAAAAAAAACGATAATACGAGGTTTTTCTGAGCAATCGAAAGTGTTAGGTTTTTTTAAATAGTTGGAAATATTTGTTTTCTGCGAATGCGAAAAGCTATAATATCGATAATAACGATGTAAATATAATAGTATAATAAAAGATTGTTTTAATAATATCGAACTGCCGTTTCGGTGGATAAAAATCAGAATATAAAAATTAAAAAGCAAAGAAATATTAGTTTAGATAATAAAGCTTAAATAAAATTGGATTGATAATCAAACTGATTTTTACTTTTTATATTTTTAATAAAAAGCGTGTATAAATACAAAAAAAGGAATGGAACCTTCGAAAAAAGTATTTCCCAGAAAACCAGGCGAATCTTATTTAGTATGCTTTTTAGCCTTTATTCCGACCTTTTTTTAATCCTTTTTAATATAACTTTAATAACTGGTTTTTTAGCAATTACTTTTATAAAATGTTTTATTTAAATGTTATTTTTAGCTTTTATAATATTATCCGGCCCTTACGGCTTATCCGCAGAAAGTGTTATTCGAGGGTTGGTAAAAGGCAGAGGGTCTTGGCGGATCACCTGACTTATATACGTGATATTGGTTCCTGATATAAAATCACGTTTAAAAGCTAAAATTTATTATTTATAAAAAAAAATCGTAAAAAGCATTCGTCGCGGCGACGCTTAATAATATTATCGACGAAAAAGCTATCAAAACGTTCGTAAATTTAAACGATACTTCGATTAATATTTTATCGAGCTATTTTTTAAAAAAGCAAAATAAATAAAATAATTTAAACGATAAGCGAAACGTTATTTTTTCGCAGAAGCTAATAATAAAAAAGCTAAAAACGGATTAAAAAACCGAAAAAGTATAAAATTAAAAAATTCGGTTTTTAATTAATTAGTTTTTCAATTATATAAAATAAATTAAATTATATTTATTAAAATTATGTTTTTTTTTGGTTGTAATCAAAAACGATTACGTATATTATTTAAAATAAAATATAAAACGGTGATATTTTGTATTAATAAGAATTAATAATTTTAATTATAATCGAGGCATAAACTTTTTCGAGATCTTTTATTATTAACTACTTTCAACAGGTATAAAAGCAAAGCTTCCTTTTAAATAATATTATAAATACGCATTTTATATTTATACCTTTATTTATTTTTTTTTCCTTTTTTCAATCTTTTCTAGGGATTTCCTAAACTATTTTACCCATCGACATATGGCCGTATCAGTCTGGTTTTCCTACCTACTTTTACATTATAGCCTAGCGCTAAAAGCGTTCAGTTGAAACTTTTGCAAAATTAATTAAAAAAAGCGCAAAAGTATAAACGATAATTTTTGAAAACTATACGATTACGACAGATTTTTTAATTAAAACGTTTAATAAAATTTATCGAACGTACTTTTGCCAATCGCGAATCTGCTGCTTCTTTTCGCAACGTTTTATTTCAACTAATAAACGCTGCAAACCAACTTCTACGCTTTTCGCGAATTTTTTTTAAATCTTTTTTTAACGGCCAAAACTTTAGCGCGCTTTTTAAACGTTATAATTCCTATTTATTTGCTAATTTTCGATTAGCTCGCATAAAACGCGTTTCGAACTTTAAATTTAAATTAAATAATAATAAAAATTACAAAGCATGCTATTAAAAAATTAAAGTTTTCGATAATTTCGAATTTTATCACGATTATTTCGCTAGCGATCGATTTCGCAAAAATTATATATTCGATTAAACCGAAAGCGTAGCAAAAAAGTTTTTTACTTCGCGTATTTTAAACCGTTCCGATTTTATACTTTTCGAAAAATTAATAAAAAAGGTCGCCGATTTCTTAGCCGATTTTTCAAATATTTAAAAAGCCGAAAACGAATTTAAAATGCTTGCAATAAATACGCACGACGATTTCTGGCGCTTTTATCTGCGATTTTCTATTTTCGCAGCGAACGCTTAAATACGAATTAACAAACAGCTTTAAAACGCTTTTCGCGATAAAAAATCAAAGCGTTTACGAAAAAAGCTGCATTTAAAATAAGCGCGTACAACGATTTTTAAAAATTAGCTTACCGCCGTCCGTTAAAAAAAATAAAATCAATTGGTTAAACGAATTTTATACGCGAATCGCTTTTTAATTAAATCTATTATTTATCAAAATAATAAATTTTTAACCAAAGCGTACTACGAGTTAAATCGTACGTACGAAAATCGTTTAAATGTTTTATAAGCTTTTTTTTAGCTTTTTGTTTTTTTTTTTTTTTTTTTTACGCCAAAACGCTTTTTTTAGCGTTTTTTCTTTTCGATCGAATTAACGACAACGCTCGTTTTTTATTTTATATCAGAAAATTTAAAAAAGCTAATTTGCACGATTTTTTACGGGCCGACTTTCGGTTCTATTTAAAAGCCTTTTTAAACTAATAAATATAAACGAAATTAAATCGGCCGAAAATTCGCTTTTTAATAATAATAGTAAAAACGAAAACTTTTTTCCAAACGATTTTCAAAACGCATATAAAAAAATTAAAAGCTTTTCCGCTAATCGGAAAAACGCTTAAATTTAAGCAAAGCCTTTTTTTTAAGCGTATTACGCGATATGCGTTATTTTAATATTCGAAAGCTTTTTAATAGCGATTTATTAACAATTTCCGTTATACTTATTAAAAATAGCTTTTCGTACAAAATAAAAGCGTTCGCCGATTTTAAAACGAACGATTATGCGTTAATCGATTCGGCGTTAATTAAATCTTTTTTTTTTTTTTTTTAAACTTTTGATTTAATTTTTCCCGGCTTTTTTTTTATAAAAAAATATAATAAAGCTCGTGGCTATTTAATTATATATTTTACGCTTTTTAATTTTATTATTAACAATCGAATACAATCGTTTACTTTTTTTTTAATTATTAATTTCGAAAATCATAATATAATTTTAAAAAGCTTGGTTGGCCGAATATTAAATTTTACTAAATTGTAATAAACGCAAGCTTTATTAGCCGAAGTTTTACTTCTTCATAATTTTTTACGCTCGTTATATTAAAATCTTTTATTTACACCTTCGAAAAATTCAATCTCGCTATTAAAACGACGTTGTAAAACGTAATAAAAACTTTAACTAATTGTGGCAGATTTACGACGTTATGCGAAGCGCGAAAAGATCGAATTTTACTCGCGGTGTTAATTTCGATAGCGACGCTAATAAAATAATACGAAAAATTACACCATTTTTCCAGGCTGCCGATTTTTTTTTTATTATTTTTTTTTTTTTTTTTTTTTTTTTTTTTCGTTAAAATAGCTTTTTCGTTTTACGAAAAACAATTATACTAAAAACCGAAGAAAAGCTTTCGCCGCGATAGCCTTTCAGCTTAATATAATCGATAGTTTAAATAAGCAACTTTTTTCTGAATTTCTTAAACGACTAGTTCGAAAACGAGTTTTTTAATTTATTGTTTATTTAATTTCTATTTGCTAAATTATTGCATACGCTTTTAAGCTGATTTTCAAAAAAAAAGCAGTTGAAATATTTTCAATCTTTTTATACGAAATCGACAAAATACTAAACGATCTTACGTATAACACTTTTTTTAAAACCTAATTTTACAATCTTTTCGAACGTTTCAAAACCAATAAAATATCGATTTCGACCCTTTCAATCAGCTTAACAAAGCTAATTTCGAATAAACCTTTTTTCGAATCTTTTTCCTCGAAGTACAAAAACCTCGAACACGTATTTTCTAAAGCCGCCAGTAACGAGCTAGCTTTTTACCGGCTTTACGATTACAAAATCGAGCTTATTATAAATAAAAAAAAACTGAAATATATTTTTTTATACAAAATATCGATTTTAAAACTCAAACGTATTAAAACTTATTTGCAAAATAATTTCAACAAAAGCTTTATCGAATTTTTTATCGCTTTTTTCGTTATTCTAATGTTTTTCGCTAAAAAATCCGACGGTTTATTACGTTTTTGTATCGATTATCGAACTTTTAATAACGTTACTCGTAAAAATCGCTATTTTTTTTTTTTATCGATAAAACTTTTGTTCGTTTTTCGAAAACGCGAATTTTTACGAAGCTCGATATTCGTTAAACTTTTTACAAAATTCGAATAAACTCCGTTAATAAAAAACTAACGACGTTTCGTACGCGTTACGGCGCTTATAAATGCAAAATGCTACCTTTTGGCCTTATTAATAAATCCGCAATTTATTAACGTTATATAAACAACGTTTCGATTATTTAAACGATTTTTGCATTGTATATTTAAATAATATTTTTATTTATTCGTCCGACCTTTTAAAATACGTTATATACGTTCGCAAAATGTTTCAAAAACTCGCTAACGCTAAATTATAGGCCGATATTCGAAAGTTTGAATTTAATATTATTCGGATCCGTTACTTAAGTTTTATTATTTCGACTAAAAGCTTAAAAATAAATTTAAAAAAAGTTTCCGTAATCGCTTACTAAAAACCTTCTACTATTATAAAAAATATATAAAGCTTTTTTGGTTTTTGTAACTTTTACCGACGTTTTATTCGAAACTACGATATAATTGCAAAGCTTTTAATTTATTTAACTAAAGCTAACGTTTTTTTTTTTTTTTTTTTTTTTTTAAATATCAGAAAAGTTTCGACCTTTTTATACTAGCCTTTATTATTATATTAGTTTTATAATATTACAGGCAAAACTTTTCTTGTATATTAAAAATTAACGCTTTCGACGGCGTAATAGCTTTTATATTTTCGCAATTTTATAATAACGATTGGCTTTCAATCGTTTATTTTAATAAAATCGTAGCTTTCGCAAAACTAAATTACGTTGTACACGATAAAAAAATGCTCGCAATCGTAAAATTTCTAAGCAATTTTCGTACTGAATTAGCTGGCTTAGTTTATTAAATTAAAATAATTATTAATTACAAAACCTTAAAATACTTTATAATTTTTAAACTTTTAAACGTTCGATAAATACGCTGGGCCGAGCTTTTCGTCGATTACAACTTTTTTATTATATATAAATCAAATAAATACAATCTTTTAGCTAACGTATTAATACGTCGTACGAGCGAATTCGACCGCCAAAACTTTTTTAAACGCATTTAGCGTCTGCAAACTTTTTTCCGAACAAATCAAATCGATTATCGCCTTTTGATTAAAAAACTTCGACTTTTTACGGCCTTCGAAACAGCTGTTTTTATCGTTGAAATAGCTGATTTTTTTTTCGCATTCCGTGTCGTTAACCAGCTTTTCTACGTTAATCGCATAGCTAGCAGCCTGATAATATTCCGAAAAAAAGCTGTATAAAACGCTACGAAAAAAAACGACGCTAATAATATTTCGTATATATTTAAACGCGATTTACTGTTATATTACGATCGCTTAATAATATCAGACGTCGATTATTTTCGTTTGACTTTTATACGAAAAATACACGACCAGATTTCCACCGTTTATTTCAGCGCTCGTAAAACTACGCAATTGTTTTCGGACCAATATTATTAACGAAATATAACAGCTTTCGTAAAACAATATTATCGCAATTGCCACGCTTATCGAAAAAGTTTTATTTTAAAAAATAAGCGCCCCGGCTTTTTTTAATCTTTTTTTTGTTTTTAACCATTTTTAAAAATACGTTATAATAGACTTTTGCAGCTTTAATAAAAACAAATACGGTTACGATAACGTATTCGTAATAATAAATCGCTTTTTTAAGCAAGTTATTTCGATTTTTTATTATAAAAATATCGACGTTCGAAGCTTCGTTAAATTATATATATTTCACGTATACAAGTATTTTAGCCTTTTAAAAAGTATTATTAACGATCGTAGCCTTTAGTATTAATTTACCTTTTGGTTTGAATTAAACAAAATACTCGATATATAATTAAAACTTTCGATAGCCGCTTATTTTAAAACCGACGGTCAGACCGAAATTTATAATTAATATTTGCAAAAACGCTTTCGACCTTTCGTGAATTTTTATTAAAACGATTGGAGCGAATTTCTTTTAATAATAAATTTTGCCTAAATAATCTTTTTTTACGAGAATCTAAATGGCCTTTCATTTTTTAAAATTGTATACGATTATATTTCCTATACCAATTGAAATTAAAAGTTCGATACTTTTCCTTTTTTTAATTTTTTACACAAGCTAAACGCAAACGAAGCTCGTACTGTAAAAGTAGGTAGGAAAACCAGACTGATACGGCCATATATCGGTGGGTAAGATAGTCTAAGAAATTCCTAGAAGAAACTGAAGAAAGAAAAAGAAAAATAAATAAAGGTATAAATATGGAATGCGTGCTTATAATATTATTTAAAAAAGAGCTTTGCTTTTAAATTTGTTAAAAATAGTTAGTGGCAAAAAGTTTCGGAAGGGTTTATGCTTCGATTATAGCTAAAACTATTAATTTTTATTAATATAAAATATTACCGTTTTATATTTTGTTTTAAATAATATATATAATCGTTTTTAATTACGACCAAAAAAAAATATAATTTTAATAAATATAATTTAATTTATTTTATATAATTTAAAAATTAATTAATTAAAAACCGAATTTTTTAGTTTTATATTTTTTCGGTTTTTTAATCCGTTTTTAGTTTTTTTGTTATTGGCTTCTGCGAAAAAATAGCGTTTCGCTTATCGTTTGAATTATTTTGTTTATTTTACTTTTTTAAAAAATGGTTCGATAAAATATTAATTGAAATATCGTTTAGATTTACGAACGTTTTGATAGCTTTTTTGTTAATAATATTATTAAGCGTCGCCGCGACGAATGCTTTTTACGATTTTTTTTCGTAAATAATAAATTTTAGTTTTTAAACGTGGTTTTACGCTTTGTAAAAAGCGCTGAAAATTTTTGTATTAAAATCGTAAAAATAATCGATTAGTTTGTTATAATTAAAACCGATTAACGCTTTTGCTTCGCGTAAAACTAATAGATCGGATTACGGTTGTTTGCCGACGAATATTTTTAAAAAAGCTCCGAAGCTTATAAAAAAAATTATTTTACGAAATAATTCGAAAATAATCGTTTGTAATCGAAACTACCGAAAATGCTATAATTGCTTTCGCTTTAATATAAATAATATCAAATGGCTTATCGAAGCGTCGTTTTCGAAATGGTTTTTGTATTTTTGCGCCGTATAATTATTCGAATAAATTAGTATCGCGCCGTCGGTTTTTTGGGTTTTGAATCTAACGAAAACTTTTTGCTTAATCGAAAAGCTAATAAAAGTTATTTTATTTTTTATTTCGTAGCTTTCGGTTTTATAATTCGATAAAATAGCCGAGGCTATTGTTTTAAACGCGCTGAAATACGAAAAAGCTGGGCTTTTTTAAATAATTTTAATTAGCTTGGCGTCGTAATATAATTGCAAATAAGCTTCGATTATTTCCGAATTATATACGAATATAAGCAGAACGTAATAATCGAAAATGGCGTCGGTAAAGTTTTCGATTTTTTTTTTTTTTTTTAAATCGGCGATATCGAATTTTATAATTGTAATACGGTCGGAACCAGCGAAACCTAAAGCGATCGGAACGTTAAAATATATTATAAAACGGCAGTTTTTAAAATTTCGGATAATTAAAACAGCGAAGTAAAAGCCGGGATGTATTTTAAAAGCTTGTTAAATAAAATTGTAAAATATATTAGCGAAAAAAATTATAAGCGCTTTTTGGATTTTAACTAGTCGAAAATAATGCTTATATATAATTTTTTTTTTTTTTATAAAATACAATAGTGGTTTGTTTTTTTCGTTATAAAACCTTACGTAATTAACGAATTCGCAGCTTAATTCAAATAGATTTTAAAATATATTTTCGGTCGAAAAGCTAGAAAAATCGGCTTTTAGAAATATTTATTGCTTTTATTTTTTTACGTTTTAATCGAGCTTTATAATCGCGTTAAAAACTTTAAGATTTGTTTTGAAATTTGCGTAGCTTAAATAAGTTTTAATACGTGCTTAAATAGTTTTCGCAGTTTTTCGTCGGAATATAAATTAATTATTAAAATTAATTTCGAATACGTCGTAATCCGAATTTTTAATAACAGCGAATCGATTAATAAAGCCGATAACGTCGATTTTTTTTATAATTAAATCGTAATACGCCGCGTAATAACGCATATAAAAATAGCAGAATTTGCCGTTTTTTTTAGCGTTAACGTTATTTGTAAAAACGAAATTAAAAAATCGGAGTTTTTTAACGAAAAAAAGCTCGAATAAAAACGGGTTATCGTTTTTAAAAGTTTTTTTTATTTGTTTCGGCGTATTATATTTGCAGTTTTCCGAAAAAAGCTTAATTTAATTTTCGTTCGAAGCAAAAAGAAAAAAACTAACGGATTTATTTGATTTTTATATAAAAGTGTCGAAATAAAACTTTTAAATCGTTTTATCGTCGAAAACGAAAGTTTTAAATAAAATAATTTAATTTTATGCTTTTTATATAATTTTTTCCGCGATAATTTCGATATTTTTTTTTAGATTTTTTCGATCGAATCGTATAATAATCGAAATTTTAAATATTTTTATTAAAATCTGAAATATTAGCGGTACGACGTTTTTAAACGCAGCAAGCGTTTTTGATATTTGCGTATTTAATTTCGAAAAATCAAATTCAAAATCGTTTAAATCTTTTTTTTTCGAAATACCGGTATTTTTTAAATTTGATTTCGTAAAATCGTCGCGTTTTTTATTAATTAACTTAAAAATTATAATTCGGCGTCGATTTCCGGCTGTTTTTATTCGCGGTGCTTTTTTTTTTAGCGACGCGAATAGCTTTTTTTTCCGAATAAAAAAGATTTCGGAAATATCGGCGCGTTTTTTTACGTATTTTATTTTTATTTTTTTTAAAATCGTTTTTATAAATATAATAAATTTTTTATATTCGAATAAGCGGTTGTTTGCTATTACGTTTTTAATTTCGTTTTCGGATTCGTTTTCGATAATTAAAAATAAAAATCTTCGAATTGTTTTAATTATTTTAAAAATGTTAATTATTATCGCGTATATTTTTTCGAATTAAACGAAAATAATATTAGCTTTTTCGTTTTTTTCGTCGTCGTAAATTTAAAATATCGAAATAGCTTCGTTTTTTTCTTTCGGTATAAAAATACCGTATTTAGCGACGTTTAGTTTTTTATTTTAAAAAAAAATTAAATTTAAAATTTCGCAGCCGATTAAAACTTTTTTCGATAATTATATAACGTCGTCGATTAATTTGCAAACAGTTATAAAAAAATCTGTAAATCTGCGGGCTTTTAAATTATTAGCTTTTAAAGCTTGCGTTTTAAAAATATAAGCGTTTAATATCCAAACTTTTTTTTTCGTAAAGGTAATAATTTCGAAAAAGCGAGCGAAATGCCGAAATGGAATAATACCGGTGATTTTGCTAAAAACGTATTTTTAAATATTTTTTTTTTATTAATTTAATAAAAAGCGCAATATTCGATCTGTTATTTTTTTTTTATTATTTCGAGTTTTTTTTGCTTCGGCGAAAGCTTTTAAAACGTTATCGTAATTTAGCAGAAATTTATCGTAATTAAAATTTTTGCGAACGAATTTAGTTTTAACGAAGCTTTCGTAATCGAATAAAAATTCGTTAACGTTTTCAGTTATTATATCGAATTGTTTTATAAACGTTTTTACGAAAGCTGCTTATTAATTTGAAATAGCGGTATTATATATTTGTTTGAATTCGAAAAAATTGCGTATAATAATTCCGTTTTAAAATAAATTAAAAATAAATTTATTAGGTTTGGCAACGCTTTGCTTAAAAAACGATATAATATCGATAAATTTGTTAATTAAAAAGATATATTATATTTGTTAAAAAAAAATAAAAAAAAATACGAGAATTATAAAATATTTGTATATAAAAATTACGAAGATTCGTATATTGTTTTTTTAAAAAATTATAATTGTTCAGGCAGGCATTTGTTCAGAACAGCGAAAAAAGTAAATAATACAAAAAATAGCAAATAATAAAATGCATAAAAAATAGTTTTCGTAAAATATGCGAATAATATAAATGTATCAGAATTGCGGCTTAAATATATACAAAACCTTTGTTTTAATAAACAAAAGTATAATTAAATAAAAAAAAGTATAATAAATATTTTAAATAATATAAAAAAAGGTTTTTAGAATAAACAGCGTATATAAAACAGAATAATTAAATTGTATATAAGCAAGCAAAACAAAAATAATAAAATAATATATAATAAAAAGAAAAATAATAAATAATAAAAATAATAAAATAATTAGTAAACAATTTTATAAACACTTTTTTTTTTTCGATTATAAATAGAATTACGATTTGAATTATAGTTTTAGCAGCGGAGTTATCGTTCGGCTGTTTTCAGACTTTTTTAAAAGGTTTTTTTTTTTCAGAAATATAATCGCTTTGATCGAAGTCGTCGTCGGATTCGCTAAAATCGAAGTCGCTGTTTAAATTAAAATCTAAAAAATAAATTTGCTGGTTTTGTAAAATCGTTTTAATCGGTTGGCGGCGAACGTTTTTTTTAGTTTTGTTTTATCGAATTTCGTAAATTTGTAATAACTTTTATTTAATTCGGCTTCGTATATTTCGTAAGATCCGAGCTATTTATAATTAAGTTTAATATCGGCCGATTTGTTAATAGCGCGTTAAACGTCGTAAACTAAAATCAAATCTTTTTTTTTAATTAGCGTTTTTTTTTAAATTTTGGTTTTATTTCAAACTTTTTTAATTGCTTTTTTATACTTTTTTTTTTTTAAAGATTATTTTTTTTATATTTATATCGCGGTAATTTAACTGTTTAGATTTTATTACTAATAAATCTGTTTTCGTTTTTATTTTAACCACGTTATAAAGCTTTTATATAAGCCATTTTGTTTTTAAAAGCAGTCGGGCGTTTTTGCCGTATTAAATAAAAAATGGAATTATTTTAATAAAAGCGTGTATATATATGCGTATAGCAAAAAGCATTTCCGAGAATTTCCGCGATTAACGCTTATAACTTTTTCGAATAGCTTTTGAAAAATCGTCGAAAATATTTTTATAATTTTGTTTAACGAATCCGTTGCTTTTCGAATTATAAACTAAGATTTAAATGCGTTAAATCCCGTATTTTTTTATAAAAGTCTCGATAACGCTTTTGTTTTCGGATTTATTATCGACGTTTAATTTATTAAATAAATCGTATCGATATATTATATTTTTTTAAAAAAAAATCGCTATAGCTTCGGAAATAGCGTTTCGGAAAAGTTTTTTTTCAAGCTATTCGGATAAATCGTTAATAATAAATACAAAATATATATAATCGCGATCGGTAATTAATACGCGTATAACGTCGAGATTAATTTTTTTTTAAATTTCAGAAAATTATATCGGATATAATAAGTTTTTTTTTCGGCCAAGTTTTCGTTTTTAATAAAAAATGTAGCTTTTAACGAAGGTTTTGCAGTTTTCGAAATATTTTTTTTATTAAAAATCGTTTTTAATTCGGTAATAAATGGCTTTAGCTTTTTTATAAAACACTTTTTCGTAGGTTTTTTTTATAATTTAAAATTTATCGGTTTTATTATTTATTACTAAGCGTTTTTAATATATATTATTTTTTATTTTATATAACTTTCTGTCGGCTAAAATATAATCGAAAGCTTGGTTTTTAAATAATTTAAATTGATAATTTAATACGCTAAATAATTTAAATACAATAATTAAATAATATGCGATTAAATAAAAATTTTCGATTTTATAATTATTGATTAAAAGTTTATTTTCGTCGTTAGTCGGCTTATTTCGATCGTTTTCGGTTAAATTTACTCGCGGTATTAGCCGAAATAATAACGCGAATGTTTTTTCGGCTCGAAAATTAATGTTTTTTACTCGCGATATCAGCCGAAATAATAACGCGAATAGTTTTGGCTTTGTAAAATTCAAAGCGCAGATAGCGAAACAGCCGATTTCGTTAGCGATTTATTCGTCGATATTTTATTCGTTTTATTTAGCGAAGTTAGACGGATAAAAGCGTTTTTTTCTGGAAAGGCCGTTTGCCGCTATATTAATTGTTTTTTTAATATATTTGATTTCGAAATTTATAAATCGCATTTAAATTATTTAATTAATAATAAATGCTTTTGGCAAATTATTAGCTTTTTTATTTAATTAGTCGACAAAAACTTTTGCGTTTGTTTTTAAAATAAAATGTACGCCGTATAATTCGCTTTTTATTTTTTTTATTATTTTAAAAACGCTTCGATATTTTTGTTTAATAATATCGTAGCGTATTTTCGCAAAGGATTATAAGCCGCTTTCGAATCGTAAAAAATACCGTTTTTTGTTTTCGTCGATTTGTTATAATATAGCTTTTCAACCGAAAATATTAGCGTCGATAATCAGAATAATTTTTTTTGCGTTTAGGCTGTAATCGATTCGCATAAGCGATAAAGCCGATAAATAATCGTTTTTAAAAAACTTTTATAATTTTGCTTTGTTTTTTTTTTTAAACGAAATCGATTTTTTTTTTATCGTAGCGTAAATAAATGCAGCTTTTTAAAAAAGGTTTTTAATTTAATTGCGATAATAAATTATAACGCTAATAAAAGCTTTGGCTTCGGTAATATTTTTATATTTTTTTTATTCGCAGATTTTTTTAATTTTTTTTCGTTGAAAATAGCGGCCAACGTTATTAATTATATAATTAACGATATTTATTTCGGGTATACAAAATTTTAATCGAAGGCTAATAATAGCTTTGGCTTTTTCGAAGCAAATTATAATTTTATCGATATTTTAAATATATTTTATTATATAACGCCGAATTTTAAAAAAAATCTTTTTATTATTATAATATAATTTGAAGCTTTTTATTTCGACGTCGTTAACGTAAAAAAAAAGCGATATTAAAAATGCAAATTATAAAAATCTTATATACGACTTTTACGAATTAAGCGATTAAATTAATAGCTTTTATAAATACTTTCGTTATACGCAGTAAACCGATTAGTATTTGAATTGCCGTTATATTTCGAAATCGTAGGTTAAATACTAAATGGTCGTAGCCGGAAAACAGATCGAAAAAGAAAGCGATCGTTAATTTTGCGAATTCGTTTGAAAATTAATCGACGTTAAATAATATATTAGCGTTTCGTATCGTTATTTTGTTTATTTCGACGATTACGGTAATAAGTTTATAAATGCTTTTTTTTTTTCGTAATAATAAACCATTTGTTTTTATATAGGCCGTAGCAGAATTCGAAGATTTTTTGTTTAATTCGTTTTTTTAGCATTTCGACTATTTTATTTTGAAAGATTTTAAAAATTAAAAAGGTTTTTTTTTGCTAGGCTTCGTAAAATACGGTTTTAATATCGATATAAAACGTAATGTTAAAACTAAATTAGCTTATTTCGGTAAAGTCGAAAGCTATAGCTTTTTTTCGGTTGCGTAAGATTTCGTATAAAATCTTTTTTTTTTTTTAATAAAAATTAGATTCCGATTGCTAAATTATTAAATCGTTTTTTTATAAATCGGCTGCCAAATAATAAGCTGGAAAATCGGCCGGTGATAAATTCTTCGAATTCGTTAATAATTAATTAAAATAGTTTTATTACTTCGTTTTTTCGAATTAATCGTTTATTTTTTCGGAAATATTTTCACCGGATTCGCTAAGATTTACAAATCGTATTTTATCAGTTTTGCGCTTGTAAAAAATGCTGATGTTAATACAAAAAGGTAGGATGTATAGGTCGGATTTGTTTAATACGAAAACGAAATCTTCGGAACTTTTATTTTCGAATTAATAATTAAAAATATTAATATTAGCTAATTTTATTTGCGGTAGTAGTAGTAGTAGTAGTATTGATTAACGTCTAGCGGAGTGCAGCCGAGAGGCTGCCCTTCTAGGACCTTCCAGGGGATACGGAAACGTGTTAAGCTAAGGAATTAAATACAAAATACGATCCCGAAAGCAGTTCGTGTTGGTACAGTTAAAACTGCTATCGTTTACGCTTTTCGCCGCTTTTTGCGATAGTTCGTTAATGAAAAATATAAGCGTAAAGCTTAAAAAAAAAAAAAGCTTAAAAAGTATATATACGGCATCGATTAAAATATAATTTGTCGGTTGCGTGGAAACGCATAATAGTATAGCTAATAAGCCGAAAAAAAAAAAAGAAAAGCAATATTTAAATATCCGAATTTAAAAATTAAAAGCGAAAAATAAATTTGCGCTTATTAAAATAAAAAATTATCCGTTATATAAATGTGTAAATTAGTATTCGCTCCGTTGTAACGTCGCTTCGCGCGGCCGTACGCAATTTATTTTGTTCGAGCTGCAATCGATTAAAGCAAATAATATATATGTAGCAGAATTGGTTATATTTGAAAGATTGTAATAATAACGCGTAAAAACGTTATAAAATCTTTTGGCTCGCAAAACAGGTTTTTAAAAAATATTACGGCTTTTCGCTCGGTTCGGAAAAAAGCGTTTGGTCGAATTTTCTTAGACTAATTAAAAAAACGTTTAATCGCGCGGCGGTATAATATTAAATATAATAAGGTTTTGAACTTTTTGCATTTACAACGCAGTTTAGCGTCGGTGTAATTATATTTGACGTAATATTATTTATAATTTTTATAAATAGTTTTGGTCGCTAAATAATAGTAAAACAGTCGTTTCGGTATATCGAGCTTTAGCAAAAATTTAACCGCGTAAATCGGATTTTATTATTTATAATTCCGTAAAAGCTTTTTGCTAACTGTTTTTTATTAGCGGCTTCGATGCGAATTTCGCATTTTTTTTAAAATCGGAGCGTATTTTATTTATAATCGGTTCGGACGCAAAACTTTTATTTTAAAAGGTTTTTTTTTGCATTTGTATTTGCTAGTTTATCGGCGGCTTTGTTGCTTTCGATACTTATATAATCCGATGCTTATTTGACTTTTACGTCGTATGTTTTTATTATTTTTTGGCAGGCCAGAAAAGCTTATTAAAAGGAAAAAAAAAGTATTCCGCGTATTTTTTAAATTATTAAAATATTATCGATATATATTTATAGCTTTTGCGTGCGTATTTCGGCTAGTATACTCGTAGTTTTTTTGCAAGCTTTTTTATATTTTTATCGCTTTTTTGCGTCGAAAACGTAAAAATGGTCGTTTATCGAGCCGTATTTAAACGTTATTTGCCTGCGGTTTTAATATATAACGTATTCGTAATTTACGAAATAAGCGCCGTTTTTATATTTTTCGCAATCGTTCGAAAAAAATCGTAACGTTTCCGGAAAGTAGTTTTGCCTATTATTTTTTAAAATTTTCCGCGGCTTTTTTTTTTTAACGCTTATAATAAAATCGATGCGGCTGCCGGGCGAAAAATGCGGAAAAATCAGTTTAAATCGTAAAATTTATAGAAAAATATCGCCGAAACGCTGGATTTTCGTTTTAGCGGCTATATATATATCCGCGTATTTGCTTCGAAAGATTATTAAAATAAAAATGCGTTAAATTAAAAAATGCGTTTCGTTTACGATTTGTAATTTTATCGCAAAGCGTATTTTAGTTTTTTTTAAAACCGCGTTTGCGAAGAAAAAACTTGCGTTTCGTATTATTATAATAAGAAAAATGGTGCGTTATATAAAAAGTATTTTTCGTACGGCTAAAATAATAGTTTTTTTGTATCAGATCGATATAACCGCCGAAACGGATATTAATTTGGCTGTTTCGTTCGGTTCGGCGTTCGGGTTTCGTACGGCTTACGTATTAAATTTCGGTTTTAAATAGTATCGAAAAAAAAATACAAATAATTATTGCTTTTCGCAGCGCGTTGGCCGAAAGGCTATTATTAATTCGGCCGAAGCTTTTAATATATTACGCCGTTTATTATATTTTGCTTGCGCGTTTTTTAACGTATCGTTTAAAAGTAAATTTTCGATCGAATTAAACTTTTAATTAACGCAGCGCGAATTGCTCGTTTTTTTTCGTTGTAATAATATAAAAAATCGTAATTTTGTCGTCGATTATAATCGGAAAAGCGTAATTATTATTTTGCGTAATAATATATATTATTTCGATTTTTTTCGACGCGAAAACGATTTTGTGTTTGTTTTTTTATTCGAAAATATCGCGAACGTTTTTCGCAAATAGCTCGATATTATTATTTAAGCTATATAAAATACGATAAATTAATATATCGTTTGCGTATTTAAAACGAAAAATAAAGTTTTAATTAAGCAATTCTGCTAAATATAATATATATAAAACCGAAGAAAATGGCGATTTTTAAAAAATGCCGTAGTAAACGTAGCTAAAATCGATGGTTTTTTTTTCGAATCGTATTTGCATTCGTTGTTTCGTAAAAAACGATTTGATTAATAAAAAAAATAAAAAAAGTTATTTTTGCTCGGTTATTTTTTTAAGCAGGCGTCGAATTAAAACGGCGTCGAACGCGTTTTGCACGTTTAAAATAATAATCGTAATATGTTTTTTTACGGCGAACGTAGTTTCGATATCGGCCGTAAAATACGTTATTAAATCGAAAGCAAAGCGTTTCGGAAAAGCGCTTTTATATTATAAATTAAGCAGGCCGGTCGTAAGCGTTATTTACGCGATTTTGCTAGTAATAATTTTTTCGAAGCTTTTGAATATGCAAAAAAAAAAAACGATCGGACGTTATAAGCGTAAAAAGAATTTGTTTCGTTTATCGGTTTTAATTATTATAGTTATTTCGGCCAGCTTTTAAAAGGTCGGAAAGTGGTTCGTTGCGAAGCAGCGGTTAAATAAATTATATATAACGGTTTTGATTTTTTTCTAATAAGTTTTTAAAAGTTTTATCGTGATCCGGTTAATGCTCGAGGAAATACTAATAATTTCGATATAATATTTTTTTATTTTTTCGAACGATACGAAGTCTGTTTAAAAAAAATGGCCCGATTTTGCTTATTCGGTAAAAAGATTTTGGTCGAAATTGTGACGACTCACTCTTTTGGCCCCTCGTGTCACCCCAGCAACCACGTGTAGCTGCAAGCTCCCTGGTCTCCTGATGGGTCTCCTTATCAACTATGGAAACTATTCATATATAAAAGGCTTTTTCTTTTTAGCAACTTCTGCCTTCTGCAGTTATTAATTCTAAATAAATATCTTTGTTACAAACCAAAGGCTCGTTTTTTATATTATATGAACACGGCGACCAATTGATTAATCTTCCAGCCCTCCGACTGATTAAATCGTTATATTATTAACAATTTTTTTTCTACGCTGGCGACGGCGTAAACTATTTTTTTTTTCGAATTTCTTACGAATTATACCAAAATGATCGACCGGTCGTAAAAAAGCTTATTTCCGTATTTCGCGAAAAATAGCTTTTGTTCAACGATCCTTTTTTTAGCAAAGCTTTTCAGCTTCTGCTACTACATTTTAATCTCTCTTTTTTTAATCAGCGAAAAAGCAGCCTTCCTTAAAAGCTTTTTTTTCTGAAAAACAGTTTTTTCTCCGAAAAAAGAAAAACAAAAAAAAAGGCAGAGCGCCAATCATTTCGCTTGCCATTTTTTTCTTATAGCTTAGCGCTGAAAGCATTTAGTTGAAACTTTTGCAAAATTAATTAAAAAAAGCGCAAAAGCGTAAACGATAACTTTTGGAAATTATACGACTGCGACAAACCTTTTAATTAAAGCGTTTGATAAAATTTATCGAATATGCTTTTGCCAATCGCGAATCTGCTGCTTTTTTTTTTTTCGCAACGTTTTATTTTAATTAACAAACGCTGCAAGTTAATTTCCACGCTTTTCGCGAATTTTTTTTAAATTTTTTTATAACGGCCAAGATTTTAGCGCGCTTTTTAAACGCTATGGTTTTCATTTATCTGCTGATTTTCGATTAATTCGTATAAAGCGCGTTCCGAATTTTAAGTTTAAATTAAATAATAATAAAAATTATAAAACACGCTATTAAAAAACTAAAGTTTTCGATAACCTCGAATTTTACTACGATTATTTCGCTAGCGATCGATTTCGCAAAAATTATATATTCGATCAGACCGAAAGCGTGGCAAAAGAGTTTCTGACCCCGCGTATTTTAAACCGTTCCGATTTTATTTCTTCCGAAGAATTAATTAAAAAAATCGCCGATTTTTTGGCCGATTTTTCAAATGTTTAAAAGGCCGAAAACGAATTTAAAATATTTGCAATAAATACGCACGACGACTTTTGGCGATTTTATCTGCGATTTTCCATTTTCGCAGCGAACGCACAAATACGGATTAATAAACAGCTTCGAAACGCTTTTCGCGATAAAATATCAAAGCGTTTATAAAAAAAGCTGCATTTGGAATAAGCGCGTACAACGATTTTTAAGGATTGGTTTACCGCCGTCCGCTAAAAAAAACAAAATCAATTAACAAAACGAATTTTATACGCGAATCGCTTTTCGATCAAATTTATTATTTATCAAAGTGGTAGGTTTTTAATCAAAGCGTATTACGAGTTAAATCGTACGTACGAAAGTCGTTTTAATGCTTTACAGGCTTTTTTTTAGCCCTTTGCTGTTTTTTCTTTTTTTCCACGCCAAAACGCTTTTTTTGGCGTTTTTTTTTTTCGATCGAATTAACGGCAACGCTCGTTTTTTATTTTATATCAAAAAGTTCAGAAAAGCCAATCTGCACGACTTTTTACGGGCCGATCTTCGGTTCCACTCAAAAGCTTTTTTAGGCTGGTAAATATGAACGAGATCGAATCGGCCGAAAATTCGCTTTTTGATAATAATAATAAAAACGAAAACCCTTTTCCAAACGATTTTCAAAACGCATACGAGAAAATTAAAGGTTTTTTCGCCAGTCGGAAAAACGCTCAGGCCTAAGCAAAGCTTTTTTTTTAAGCGTGTTGCGCGATATACGTTATTTTAACGTTCGAAAGCTTTTTGGTAGCGATTTATTAACAATTTCTATTATACTTATTAAAAATAGCTTTTCGTATAAAATAAAAGCGCTCGCCGACTTTGGAACGAACGGTTATACGTTAATCGATTCGGCGCTAATTAAATTCTTTTTTTTTTTAAAACTTTTAATTTAATTTTTTTCGGCTTTTTTTCCTATAAAAAAATATAATAAAATTCGTAATTATTTAATTATATATTTTACGCTTTTTAATTTTATTATTAATAATTAAATACAATCGTTTACTTTTTTTTTAATTATTAATTTCGGAAATTATAATATAATTCTAGGAAAAGCTTGGCTGGCCGAATATTAAGTTTTATTAGACTGTAATAAACGCAAGCTTTATTGGCCGAAATCTTACCCCCCCACAGTCTTTTACGTTCGTTGTATTAAAATCTTTTATTTACATTTCCGAAAGATTTAATTTCGCTATTAAAACGACGCTGTAAAACGTGACAAAAACTTTGATTAATTGTGGCAGATTTACGACGCTATGCGAAGCGCGAAAAGATCGAATTTTATTCGCGGTGCTAATTTCGATAGCGACGCCAATAAAATAATATAAAAAATTATACCACCGCTTTTCCAGGCTAACGATCCTTTTTCTATTATTTTTTTTTTTTTTTTTTTTTTTTTTTTTTCGTCAAAACAGCTTCTTCGTTTTACGAAAAACAGTTATATTAAAGACCGAAGAAAAGTCTTCGCCGCGATGGCTTTTTAGTTTAATATAATCGATAATTCAAACAAAAAACCTTTTTTTGAACTTCCTAAACAATTAGTTCGAAAACGAGTCCCTTAACCTACTGCTTATTTAATTTTCATCTGCCAGATTATTGCATACGCTTTTAAGCTGATTTTCAGAAAAAAAGCAGTTGAAATGTTTTTAACCTTTTTGTACGAAATCGACAAAATACTAGACGATTTTACGTATAACACTTTTTTTAAAACTTAATTTCATAATTTTTTCGAACGTTTTAAAATCAACGAAATATCGATTTCGACTTTTTTAATCAGCTTAGCAAAGCTAATTTCGAATAAACCTTTTTTCGAATTTTTTCTTCCGGAATACAAAAACTTCGAACACGTGTTTTTTAAAGCCGCTAATAACGAGCTAGCTTTTTACCGGCTTTACGATTATAAAATCGAGCTTATTATAAATAAGAAAAAGCTGAAATACACTTTTTTATATAAAATATCGATTTTAAAGCTCGAAATTATTAAAACTTATTTGCAAAATAATTTTAACAAAAGCTTTATCGAACTTTTTACCGTTTTTTTCGCTGTTCCAATATTTTTCGCCAAAAAACCCGACGGTTTACTGCGTTTTTGTATCGATTATCGAGTTTTTAATAATATTATTTATAAAAATCGTTACTTTTTTTTTTTTATCGATAAAACCTTTGTTTGTTTTTCGGAAGCGCGAATTTTTACGAAGCTCGATATTCGTTAAGCCTTTTACAAAATTCGAATAGACTTCGCCAATAAAAAACTAACGACGTTTCGTACGCGTTACGGCGCTTATAAATGCAAAATGCTACCTTTTAGTTTTATTAATAAATCCGTAATTTATCAACGTTATATAAACGACGTTTTTTTCGATTATTTAAACGATTTTTGCATTGCATACCTGAATAATATTTTTATTTATTCGTCCGACCTTTTAAATACGTTATATACGTTCGCAAAATGCTTTAAAGATTCGCTAACGCTAAATTACAGGCCGATATTCGAAAGTCTGAATTCAACGTTATTCGGACCCGTTATTTAAGTTTTATTATTTTTATTAAAAGCTTAGAAATAAATTCAAAAAAAGTCTTCGTGGTCGTTTATTAAAAGTTTTTTATTATTATGAAAAATATATAAAGCTTTTTTGGTTTTTGTAATTTTTACCGACGTTTTATTCGAAATTACGATATAATTGCAAAACTTTTGATTTATTTAACCAAAATTAACGTTTTTTTTAATTTTATTTTTAAATATTAAAAAAGTTTCGACCTTTTTATATTAGCTTTTATTATTACACTAGTTTTATAATATTACAGGCAAAACCTTTTTTGTATATTAAAAACTAACGCTTCCGACGGCGTAATAGCTTTTGTGCTTTCGCAATTTTATAGCGACGATTGGCTTTTAATTGTTTATTTTAGCAAAACTATAGCTTTCGCAAAATTAAATTACGTCGTATACGATAAAAAAATATTTGCAATTGTAAGATTTCTAAGCAATTTTCGTATTAAATTAGCTGGCTTAGTTTATCAGATTAAAATAATTACTAATTATAAAGCTTTAAAATATTTTATAATTTTCAAATTCTTAAACGCTCGATAAGCACGCTGGGCCGAGCTTTTCGCCGATTACAACTTTTTTATTACGTACAAACCAGATAAACACAATTTTTTAAGCTAACGTATTAATACGTCGTACGAGCGAATTCGATCGCTAAAACTTTTTTAAACGCATTTAGCGCCTGCAAATTCTTTTTCGAGCCGATCAGATTGATTACCGTTTTTTAATTAAAAAACTTCGATTTTCCACGGCCTTCGAAACAGCTGTTTTTATCGCTGAAATAGCTGATTTTTTTCCCGTATTCCGTGTCGTTAATCAAATTCTTTACGCTAATCGCATAGCTAGCAGCTTAATGGCTTTTCGAAAGAAAGCTGTACGAAACGCTACGAAAGAAAACGACGATAATAACATTTCGTTTTCGTATATATTTAAACGCGATCTGCTGTTATATTACGGTCGTTTAATAATACCAAACGTCGATTATTTTCGTTTGGCCTTTATACGAAAAATATACGATTAGATTTTTACCGTTTATTTTAACGCTCGCAAAACTACGCAATTGCTTTCGAATTAATATTATTAGCGAGGTATAATAGATTTCGTAAAACAATATTATCGCAATTGCTATGCTTATCGAAAAAGTTTTGTTTTAAAAAATAAGCGCCTCGGCCTTTTTCAGCTTTTTTTTGTTTTTAATCATTTTTGAAAACATATTATAATAGATTTTTGCAGCTTTAACAAAAACAAATACGGTTACGATAACGTGTTCGTAATAATAAATCGTTTTTCCAAGCAAGCTATTTCGATTTTTTATTACAAAAATATCGACGTTCGAAACCTCGTTAAATTATATATATTTTACGTATACAGGTATTTTGGCTTTTTAAAAAGTATTATTAGCGATCGTAGCCCTTAGTATTAGTTTACTTTTTGGTCTGAATTAAACAAAATACTCGGTACGCAATTAAAGCTTGCGATAGCCGCTTATTCTGAAACCAACGGTCAAACCGAAATTTACAATTAATATCTGCAAAAACGCTTTCGACTTTTCGTAAATTTTTACCAAAACGATTAAAACGAATTTTTTTTAATAATAGATTTCGCTTAAATAATCCTTTTTTACGAAAGTCTAAATGGCCTTTTATTTTTTAAAATTGTATACGATTATACTTTTTATATTAATTGAAACTGGAAGCTCGATATTTTTCTTTTTTTTAATTTTTTATATAAGCTAAACGCAAACGAAGCTCGTACGTACGCTCGCCGCTATTACGACGCTTAAAACTTCGCTAAATCGCATTTTTAATAAGCTTACGACAAAATAAAAAAAAGCGCGAATAAATTTCGCCGCGCGATCGATTTTGATATTAGCGATTACGTATAGCTCGATATGCGTCCATTTCCGACCTTCCGGCCTTTTCGCAAATTCGACAATTCTACAAACGGCCCTTTTAAAATTGTAACCAAAATTTTCGATAACGCTTTTAAGCTAAACCTTTTTAATATTATAAACGTACATCTAGTTTTTTACGCTAATCGACTGCGTAAAACAGCTGACGACGCGCTTTCAGGTCAGATTAATCCAGCTTTTAAACTTATTAATATAACTAATAAGTTTAAATACGAAGTCGAAAAATTAATCGCATATCGAATGCAGCGGAAAACCTTTTAATACAAAGCTTTTTAAATAAGCTTAAATAAAAATTTCACGTGGTATTCCGCGTCTGACTTTATATATGCTTTTTTAAAAATGCGCGACTTTTATTTGGCGCATAAAAAGCTTTCCGGTCTTTTTGCAAAACTTGTAAATTGGCTAAAAGCGTATTCCGAAGATTTGGATTCGTACGATTATTTGGATAATAACGTACCAATAAATAAAAGCTCGAAAGCGCGCTTTTTTCGGACGGAAAGATAATATAACGATTTATTTTTTTGGCCCCTCGTGTCATCCCAGCAACCACGTGTAGCTGCAAGCTTTTTGGTCTCCTAGTGGGTTTTCCTATCAACTGTGGAAACTATTCATATATATAAGACTTTTTTTTTTTAGTAATTTCTGCCTTTTGCAGTTGTTGATTCTAAATGAATATTTTTGTTACAAAACCAAAGGCTCGTTTTTCATACCATATGAACACGGCGACCAGTTGACTGATCTCCCAGCCCTCCGACTGATTAGATCGTTACAGAAATCGTCGGTGGCTAAAAAGCGGCCAAATATTTCGTTTTTTAAAATATTAGTTTTATTTTTAATATTTTTAATTACAACGCCGTTTATTATTAATAAAAAAGCTTTAAAGTTCGTAGTTATTCGGTGCTAGTTTATTATTTTATACAGCTTTTCGTTATTATCGATTTCGTTAATAAACTTTCGTTAATAGTTTTTTTTCGCTTTACGTATTATAACGAAAAATTGCTTGGTTTTTTCGAAGATTTTATCGTTGTATATTATTTTGCGCGTTCGCAAATATTTGTTTTTGGTTTTTTGATATTCGTCGATTTATTATAAGATAGCTTATAAGCTTTTTTGAAAAGGCTTTCCGGCAGTTATAATGCTTTTTTAAAAGATTCGAGCCAGCGTAGCCGCGTATTCGTTTAGCTTTTTTAACGTTAATAATATAACGGAATCCGTAAGTCGGCTGATTTTTACGCGTATTAGATTTGCGAATTTGCCGAATTTTAAATCGGGTATTTTGTAATATATTTAAATTACGGATATTTTTTTTTTGCTAAAAAGGTCGTTATTTAAGTTTCGTAATTTAAGCCGTTATATATATCGTATCGTATCGTAATAATCGAATTGAATACGTTCGAAAAAATAAGATTTAAAACGTATTTTTTATTATAAATGGATTTGTTAGCGGCGCCGATAAAATTTATATCCGAAATAGCGGCTTAATTCGCGAAATGTTTTTTTTTTTTTTATTATATCCGATTTCGGTTCGAAAGTGTCGTATCGAGCATTAAAATCGCCGTTTATTATATAATTAAAAAATAATTCGAAGTATATTACGTAGTTTAGTATTTGTTAAATATGATTTTGTTTATATACGTTAAAAATAGAATATATGTTTACGTTTAGCCAAAGCAGGTTTTTGCTATTAATTAATCGTCGTTGTTATAAATTGAATTTTGCGCTTTTTCGGATATAAATTAGTATTTTAAAACGTATTCGCTCGAAGATTTTCTTTTCGGTTTCGTTTTATAAATCGATCGGTATATATAAGTCGTATAACGGATGGTTTTATGTTTTGGTTTTCGAAGCGTTTTAAAGTTTTTATACGCAAATTACGTTTATACGCTTTGTATCGTATAAATGCAAAAGCGTAATATGCTTCGGTTATTTTTTTTAAACGTTTGCTTAGCAAATATTAAAATTTGTTTTAAGCTTTCGGTTGCGAAATTTTTCGTATTATTTGTAAAAGTGTTTTATTATTAAAAAAAAATAAAAGTATTAATATCGATATTTATTTTTTTTAATTCGTTTGCGAAAATTTAAAATTTATTTCGTAATTGATTCGATAAAAACGGATGGATTGCTTTTGACGAAATAAAAAAAAGCGTGCTTTGCGAAAAGGCTACGAAAGCCGTATCGTCGAAAATCGAATATGTTTTTCGATCAAAATGCTAAATATTTAGCGATTGTTTTAAAGCTGAGTTTCGAATTAAACGGTCCGAAAAAATTACGTTTAGCGTTGTAGCCGCGGCGAAAATAATAATTAAAAGCGCGGTGGTTTTTTTCGTTCGTATGCCGTTACGGCGTTTTCGCGTTTTTTTTTTTCGGCCCGCGTTATTAGAAATCGGATTATTATTATTTAAAAAAAATAAAAACTTTAATAATAAAAGTGATCGCGATCGAATAAGCCGCTTTTTTTAAATCGCCGAACAGTTTTTAATTTTTTTTTGATTAGTCGTATTATTTTATCGTTTACGCGGCGAAAAGCCGCAAAACAGCGTAAATAATTCGCAGCGTATAATTTATAGCAATTCGCGTATTATAAAGCTGTTTTGCAATTAAAACTAGTCGGGCTATCGTAGTTTTGTGTTCGGTTGCTATAATAATTACAACGAGCGTATCGAATACAAATTAATAAATTGCAAAAGCTTTGGTATTTAAAATCGTGGCGAAATATAGCCGGTTTTTTATCGATAAGCTTGGCTTAGGCGCTAACGCCGAAAAAAATAAAACTTTTGATTGGTTGTAAAAAAAAAATAATTTAAGTTTGCTTACTTATAGCTAGGTTTGCTTTGTATCGGAAAAAACGCGTATTAATCGGTTTGATTTTAATTTAAATAAAAACTTCGTTTTTTATATGTTTTAAGCAATAAAAAACGTCGCCGAATAGCTTCGGAATCGTAGCTAAAACGTTTTGTATCGCGTAATTATATTATTTTTCCGGAATACGTACGGCGATGGCTCCGAGTATTTTGCGAAAAATTTCGACGTTTTTTTAAATAATAAAAAAGTTTTTGATTTTTAAATCGATTAAATAAAAAGCTTAATTTGTTTTCGTAAGCGTTAGGTTTTTAATCGCGTTTTTCGTTAGGCCCGATATAAACTTCGCGATTTTTTGCTTAAAAACGAAAATATTATAAAACGGTGATACCTTGTATTAATAGGAGTTGATAGTTTTAGCTATGATCGAGGCATGGACCCCTCCGAGACCCTCTGCCACTGACTATCTTCAACAAATATAAAAGCAAAGCATCCCCTTAAATAGTATTATAAGCACGCAGTCCAATTCATACCTTTACTTATTTTTCTTTTCTTTTTTTTAATCTTTTCTAAGGATTTCCTAAACTATTCTACCCACCGATATATAGCCGTATTAATTTGATTTTCCTATCTACTTTTATATTTGATAATTTACGCAAAAATTCAAACTTCGGTATTTCGTTTTTATATATTCGCCGATGCATCTTTTAAAATCGCAGTTAAGGTCGATTTCGATATTTCGCCATTACGGCTTGAAAAACCTTTTATATAATATTATTCGCAGCTGCATTATATAAAAAACCTTTAATAGCTTTTCTTATTTTACGCACAGTTATTAAACTATAAAAATGCAACACATTTTAAAAACGTTTGAAATTACGGTTAGGCAATTCTGAACCGTGCGAAATTCAAAGCTCGAAAATCGCTCTTTTATTTAAAAATAACAAATCGAATATTGGTTTGTACGCTTCGACCGCTGCGCTCGGCCCTTCTGAACTAAATCTTTTTTGGTTAAACGCTTGGCGAAAACTCAATCTTCTGATTTTACGCTTTGTGATTATAATAATTACAATTTGCGACTTTTTATTAGAAATAATAAGAAAATAATTATACGTGCATTAGCCTGAGCCACGGAATATCGAAACCGTGGATTATATAATAATATTATATTAATTTAATCAATTTATTAAAAAACAAATTTTTTAATACGTTACTTAAATATCTGAACGCAATTTTATATTATTTAATTTTTTTAAAAAATACAAAAATCTTTTTAATAGCTTTTTTATTAAAAACGATTTCTTTTATACTGAAAACCTTTAATTTGCAACTTCAGAAAACATTTATTTATTTAATTCAAACCTTACTAATACTTTCGTTAATATTATAAACAACGACGCTTTCCGTTTTTTTATACGAGGCCGCATGCCCTTTCTTGGCTTCCCTGATGCATTTTTATTTAATAGCGCTAACGTTACCGATTTTATCGAGAAATATAAAAAAATCTGCGAAAATTTCGAAGTTTCTAAAATTAAAATGTTCGATAAACTTTTTCGCTATTATAACCCAACCACCAAAAATATTATTAAATCGATAAATAAATAAAAAGCTATTAAGGCTCGAAACTGGCGCAAGTTAATTAAAGTTTTAAAATCGGAATTTCGAAACCACGATCGCTAATAAATTCGCGATACTATCGCTTTTTTTAAACAATTTATTATAATAATTCGCTAAGTTAAAAAACTCAAAATTTATTATCGTATTTATATAAAAGTTTTTAACGTTTTCGTTAATAAAAAAGTCTTAAGCGAAATTAAATAAAAAAAATTGTTTTTACTTGGCTTTTCAACCAGTATTCGCAACAAAACCATTAAGCATTTTAAAATTAATAAACAAAACCTTGAAACCTTCGATTAATATTCCAAATTTGTAAAATTCGTTTTTAAATAAAACCAAAGCGAACGTATTATCGAAGCTATAAACCAAAAGAAATCTCTCTTTTTTATTTACAAAAAAAACGTAAAAACTTTAATACAAAAATATACCCAGTTATTAAAAATTACCGAAATCGCTAAGAAATAATTAATTATTATATTATTTAATCGCTTTGCAAAATCTACAGGCTTGGAAAAGCTTAATAAAAATATCGAAACTTTCGTATTAAAATTTACCGATATTAAAATTCAAAGATTTTAAAGCAAAATCGAAAATCTTATGCAATAGCAAAAGAAACTTTTTTACGTTAACTCGGATAATAAAAACGATTAAAATAGTTTTTATAATAATTATTTTTTTTAAAATGCGCGAAGCGATTAGCTTCGCCAAGCTATCGTAAAAGTAATAGCTGCCTAATAGCAACTTTTCCGTGTTAACGATTAAAATCAGCGAAACATTAATTATAATAACGATTATTAAAAGAAAAAAGGAAATCAACGCGAAAATCAAAATCGCGGCTATTAAAATAATAAAAATAATTATTAAAACAGATCTTATGGCTTTAAGTATAAATTTTGTAATAATAAAAAAATTTACTGCGAAAAATCTTATATTCGCTTAAAATGCAAAGCATTTAATTTCTATATAAATAATAAAATCTGTTATATTAATAAATACGAAGCGATCTGCTTCGGACCGACGAAAGCGGAAATAAGCTTTTTTAACAAAGCTGAAAACCAAAGCTAATTAAATATTATTCGTTTAAAAATAAAAGGTACGAAATAAAACGACTGCTTAAAAAACAGGAAAAATGCGAAAACGATTTTTACTAATAAAAAAAAAACATTTTAAAAAGCGTACTAATTAAAAAAAAAACCTCTACCCTAAATGTAAATAAAATTCAAATATATAAATAAAAAATAAATATATATATTACTAATGCAAATATCGCATTTGCAAATATTATAGCTGCATAATTAAACCAGCGAATTACAAAAAAGCAAAATGCTTTTATTTTATTCGCTAAACCGACTGGTATAAAAAAAAACGTTAAAATCGAAAAGGAAAAAGATTTTGGAATTCGAAAAAAAACCGATAAAATTATTAAAAAAACGCTTATAATAGAAAAAATTAACGACGATATAAAAAATATCGATACCGATATTCCGATTTAAATTATTTAAAAAGTACCAGCTTTTAAACGCCTATTATTAATACGAAGCAAGAAATAAATCGACAAATATATTAGCTCCGAAGCCGTCGACGAAGCTATTAAAAAAATCATAAAACAAAAAATTAAATTGAAATTTAACGATTTATTTAATATAAAAAAAAAATTCGACAAAGTTATTAACAAACAAATCCCTATATTAAAACGAAACGAAAAAATTAAAATTATTCGAAAAAAAAACGATTTTAAATTAAAAAAAAATTAAAAAGAAATTTACAACACCGCAATTAATTTAGCCGATAAAAAAAAATCTTCGGAAGAAATCAGTCTTTTGGTTTTCGTTATAAAAATCCAAAAGTCAAAACGACGAAACTGCTTTTATACGGCTATAAAAGCGCCAAAAATAAAAATAATACTTAAAAAAAATACGACCGTTTTCGCTTTATTCGATAATAGAGCCGAAGTTAATTATATAAACCAGAAAACAGCCGAAGCTAATAATATCCCGATTATTACCGATAAGCGAATAATTTATATTATTATTAATAAAAATACGATTGAATTTAATAAAATTATACGGAATATAAAAATCGACGTTAAAAGTATTATTATTTATAAAAACTTTTTAATAATAAAAAAATACTTTTATTTTATTATTTTTGAAATGCTTTGAATTCTGAAAAGTTTCGTTAGTTTTAAATACACCGAAAACGGCCAGATAAAAGCTTTTTTTTGAAATTGAAACCGGTTTTTTTAAAATCAAATTATCGTCGCCGGCGACAAAGTTTTTTTAATCGACGTTTTATCGGAAAACGAATAGCCGATTCTAGTTTCAAAACAAACGCTAAATTATAATAAAATCTGGAAAATATTCGGCTAAAAGTATTTACGTTATTAATCGAAATAGCACCGCGAATAAAATTGGCTAATATTAATATTTTTGGCTATTAACTCGGAAATAAAAGTTCCGAAGATTTCGTTTTCGTATTAAATAAACCCGATTTATATATTTTACTTTTTTATATTAATATCAGCACTTTTTATAAACGCAAAGCTAATAAAATACGATCCGTGAATTTTAGCGAATCCGATAGAAATATTTCCGAAAAAATAAACGATTAGTTTAAAAAAAACGAAGCAATAAAACCATTCTAATTAATTATTAGCGAATTCGAAAAACTTATTATCGGTCGATTTTTCAATTTATTATCTAACAGCCGATTTACAAAAAAACGATTTGATAATTTAGCAATCGAAACCCAATTCCTGCTAAAAAAAAAAAAGGTTTTGTACGAAATCCTACGCAATCGAAAAAAAGCTATAGCTTTCGATTTTACCGAAATAGGCCAATTCAGCTTTAACGTTACGTTTTATATCGATATCAAAACCGTATTTTACGAAGCTTGGCAAAAAAAAACCTTTTCAGTTTTTAAAGCTTTTTAAAATAAAATAGTCGAAATGTTAAAAAAACGAATTAAGCAAAAAATCTTCGAATTCTGCCACGGCCTATATAAAAACAAATAATTTATAATTGCAAAAAAAAAAAAAGCATTTACAAATTTATTACCGCAATCGTCGAAATAAACAAAATAACGATACGAAACGCTAACGTGCTATTTAACGTCGATTAATTTTCAAACGAATTCGCAAAGCTGATAATCGTTTTTTTTTTCGATCTGTTTTTCGGCTACGATTATTTAATATTTAATCTACGATTTCGAAATATAATAGCAATTTAAATATTAATCGATTTGCTGCGTATAACGAAAATATTTATAAAAGTTATTAATTCAATCGCTTAATTCGTAAAAATCGTATATAAAGTTTTTATAATTTGCATTTCCGATATTGCTTTGTTTTATATTAACGACGTCGGAGTAAAAAGCCTTAGATTATATTATAATAATAAAAAGATTTTTTTTAAAGTTCGATGTTATATAATAAAATATATTTAAAATATCGATAAAATTATAATTTGTTTCGAAAAAACTAAAGCTATTATTAGCCCTCGATTAAAATTTTGTATATCCGAAATAAATATCGTCGGTTATATAATTAACAGCGCTGGCCGCTATTTTTAACGAAAAAAAATTAAAAAGATTTGCGAATAAAAAAAGTGTAAAAATATTACCGAAGCTAAAGCTTTTATTAGCGTTATAATTTATTATCGCAATTAAATTAAAAACTTTTTTTAAAAAGCTGCATTTATTTACGCCACGATAAAAAAAAAATCGATTTCGTTTGGGAAAAAAAACAAAGCAAAATTATAAAAATTCTTAAAATCGATTTTTTATCGGTTCTATCGCTTATGCGAATCGATTACAGCCCAAACGCAAAAAAAATTATTTTAACTATAAACGCTAGTATTTTCGGTTGAAAAGCTGTATTATAATAAATCGATAAAAACAAAAAACAGCATTTTTTACGATTCGAAAGCGGCTTATAATTTTTCGCGAAAGCACGCTACGATATTATTAAACGAAAATATCGAAGCGCTTTTAAAATAATAAAGAAAATAAAAAGCGAATTGTACGGCGTGTATTTTATTTTGGAAATAAACGCAAAAGTTTTTGTCGATTAATTAAATAAAAAAGCTAATAATTTATTAAAAGCGTTCGTAATTAATTAAATAGCTTGGATGCGATTTATAGATTTCGAAGTTAAGCATATTAAAAAAATAATTAATATAACGGCAAACGGCTTTTCGAAACGAAAACGCTTTTATCCGTTTAATTTCGCTAAATAAAACGAATAAAATATCGACGAATAAATCGCTAACAAAATCGGCTGCTTCGTTATTTGCGCTTTAGGTTTTATAAAACCAAAACCATTCGCGTTGCTATTTCGGCTGGCACCGCGAATAAAAAATATTAATTTTCGGGCCGAAAAAGCATTCGCGTTATTATTTCGGCTAGCATCGCGAATAAATTTGATCGAAAACGATCGGAATAAGCCGATTAACGACGAAAATAAACTTTTAATCGATAATTACGAAACCGACGATTTTTATTTAATCGTATATTATTTAATTATTTTGGCCAAATTATTTAGCGTATTAAATTATTAATTTAAATTATTTAAAAACCAGGCTTTCGATTATACTTTAGCCGACAAAAAGCTATATAAAATAAAACAATATATATTAAAAACGCTTAATAATAAATAACAAAGCTGATAAGTTTTAAATTATAAAAAAAACCTACGAAAAAGTGTTTTATAAAAAAGCTAAAGCTATTTATTACCGAATCAAAAACGGCTTTTAATAGAAAAAATGCTTCGAAAACTGCAAAGCCTTCGTTAAAAGCTGTATCTTTTGCTAAAAACGAAAGCTTAGCCGAGAAAAAAATTTATTATATCCGACGTGGTTTTTTAAAATTTAAAAAAAAATTAATCTCGACGTTATACGCGTATTAATTACCGATCGCGGTTATATATATTTCGTATTTGCTATTAATAATTTATTTAAATAGCTTAAAAAGCGATTTTTCCGAAACGCTATTTTCGAAGCTATAACGACCTTTTTTTAAAAAAACGTTATATATCGATATGATTTGTTTAGCAAATTAAACGTCGATAATAAATCTGAAAACAAAAGCGTTATCGAAATTTTTATAAAAAAATACGAAATCTAACGCATTTAAATTTTAATTTACAATTCGAAAAGCAACGGATTCGTTAAACAAAATTATAAAAATATTTTCGACGGCTTTTTAGCTATTCGAAAAGGTTATAAGCGTTGATCGCGGAAATTTTCGGAAATGCTTTTTGCTATGCGTATATATATATACGCCCTTATTAAAATAACTCTATTTTTTATTTAATACGGCAGAAACGCTCGATTGTTTCTAGAAACAAAATGGCTTGTATAAAAGCTTTATAACGTGGTTAAAATAAAAACGAAAGCAGACTTATTAATAATAAAATCTAAACAGCTGAATTACCGCGATATAAATATAAAAAAAATGATTTTTAAAAAAAAAAAATATAAAAAAACAATTAAAAAAGTCTGAGATAAAACTAAGATTTTAAAAAAAACGCTAATTAGAAAAAAAAATCTAGTTTTAATTTACGACGTTCAGCGCGTTATTAATAAATCGGCCGATATTAAGCTTAATTATAAATAGCTCGGATTTTACGAAATATACGAAACCGAATTAAATAAAAGCTATTATAAGTTTACGAAACTCGATAAAACAAAACTGAAAAAAACGTTCGCTGCCAACCGGTTAAAACGATTTTACAAAAAAAATCAGCAAATTTATCCCCTAGATTCTGATTTAAACAGCGACTCCGATTCCAGCGAATCCGACGACGATTTCGACCAAAGCGATTATACTTCTAAAAAAAAAAAGCCCAATCCCCTGAAAAAGTTTGAAAACAACCGGACGATAACTTTGCTGCTAAAAATATAATTCAAATCGTAATTCTATTCATAATCGAAAAAAAAAAATGCTTACAAAATTGTTTATTAATTGTTCTATTATTTTTATTATCTATTGTTTTTCTTTTTATTATATATTATTTTACTGTTTTTGTTTTGCTTGCTTATATACAATTTAATTATTTTGTTTTATATATATTATTTATTTTTAAAATCTTTTTTTATATTATTTAAAACATTTATTATACTTTGTTTTATTTAATTATACTTTTGTTTATTAAAACAAAAGCTTTGTATACGTTTAAGCCGCATATTTAATACATTTATACCGCTCGCATATTTTACAAAAATTATTTTTTATGCATTTTATTATTTGCTACTTTCTGCACTGTTTATTTTTTTCGTTATTCTGAACGAATATCTGCCTGAATAATTATAATTTATTAAAAAAATAGCATGCGGATTTTCGTAACTTTTAAATACAAATATTTTATAATTTCCGTACTTTTTTCCATTTACTTTTTAACAAACACAACACACTTTTTTAATTAACAAACCCATCGATATTATATCGTTTCCTAAATAAAGCGTTGCTAAATCTGACAAATTTATTTTTAATTTATTTTGAAACGGAATTATTATACGTAATTTTTCCGAGTTTAAGCAAGCATATAATGCTATTATTTTAAATTAATAAGCAGTTTTCGTAAAAATATCTATAAAACAATTCGATATAATAATTGAAAACGTTAACGAATTTTTATTCGATTACAAAAGCTTCGTTAAAATTAAATTCGTTCGCAAAAGCTTTGATTACGATAAATTTCTGCTGAACTACGATAACGTTTTAAAAGCTTTCGCCGGAGCAAAAAAAGTTCGAAATAATAAAAAAAAAATAACAAACCGAATGCTACGCTTTTTGTCAAATCAACGAAAAAAAAATATTTAAAAATACGTTTTTAATAAAATCACCGATATTATTTTATTTCGGCATTTCGCTCGCTTTTTCGAAACTATTACTTTTATTAAAAAAAAAGTTTGAATACTAAACGCTTATATTTTTAAAGCGCAAGCTTTAAAAGCCAACAACTTAAAAGCCCGCAGATTTATAAGCTTTTTTACAACTGTTTGTAAATTGGTCGACGACGCTATATAATCGTTAAAAAAAGTTTTAATCGGCTGCGAAATCTTAAATCTGATTCTTTTTTAAAACAAAAAACTAAGCGTCGCTAAATGCGGCATTTTTATATTAAAAAAAAAAAAGACGCTATTCCGATATTTTAAATTTACGACGACGAAAAAAAAAAAGAAATTAATATTATTTTCGTTCAATTCGAAAAAATATACGCGGTAGCAACTAATACTTTTAAAATAGCTAAAACAATTCGGCGATTTTTATTTTCAATTATTAAAAACGAATCCGAAAACGAAACCAAAAGCGTAATAGCAAATAACCGCTTATTCGAATATAAAAAACTTATTATATTTATAAAAACGATTTCGAAAAAAGTAAAAACAAAAAACGTAAAAAAGCGCGCCGATATTTCCGAAACTTTTTTTGTTCGGAAAAAAAAACTATTCGCGTCGTTAAAAAAAAAGGCATCGCGAATAAAAACAGCCGGAAATCGACGCCGAATTATAAGTTTTAAGCTAATTAATAGAAAACGCGACGATTTTACGGAATCAAATTTAAAAAACGCCGGCATTTTAAAAAAAAAAGATTTAAACGATTTTAAATTTAATTTTTCGAAATTAAATACGCAAATATTAAAAACGCCTGCTGCGTTTAAAAACGTCGTACCATTACCGCTAATATTTTAAATTTTAATAAAAGCATTTAAAATCTCGATTATTATACGATTCGATAAAAAAGATTTGAAAAAGAATATCGAAATTATCGCGAAAAAAATTATATAAAAAGCATAAAATCAGATTATTTTATTTAAAACTTTCGCTTTCGACGACGAAACGATTTAAAAATTTTATTTTAATACTTTTATATAAAAATCAGATAAATTCGTTAGTTTTTTTTTTTGCTTCGAATAAAAACTGAATTAAGCTTTTTTCGAAAAATTGCAAATATAATACGTTAAAGCAAATAAAAAAAACTTTTAAACACGATAATCCGTTTTTATTCGAGCTTTTTTTCGTTAAAAAACTCCGATTTTTTAATTTCGTTTTTACGAATAACGTTAACGTTAAAAAAAACGGCAAATTCTGCTATTTTCACGTATATTATTACGCGGCGTACTGCGATTTAATTATAAAAAAAATTAATATTATCGGTTTCGCTAATCGATTCGCTATTATTAAAAATTCGGATTACGACGTATTCGAAATTGATTTTAATAATCAATTTATATTTCGACGAAAAACTGCGAAAATTATTTAAGCGCGTGCGAAAGCTTATTTAAGCTATATAAATTTTAAAACAGATTTCAAAGCTTTTAGCGCGATTATAAAGCTCGATTAAAACGTAGAAAAATAAAAGCAACGAGTATTTCCAAAAGCCGATTTTTTTGGCTTTTCGACCGAAAATGTATTTTAAAATTTATTTAAATTAAATTGCGAATTCGTTAATTACGTAAGGTTTTATAACGAAAAAAACAAGCCGCTGCTATATTTTATAAAAAAAGAAATAGCTATATATAAATACCATTTCCGACTGATTAAAACCCAAAAAGCATTTATAGCTTTTTTCGCCAATATGCTTTACAGTTTTATTTAATAAGCTTTTAAAATGCATCCCGGCCTTTACTTCGCTGTTTTAATTATTCGAAATCCTGGAAACTGCCGCTTCGTGGCATATTTTAAACGTTCCGATCGCTTTAGATCTCGCTGGCCCCGACCGTATTACAATTATAAAATTCGATATCGCCGATTTTTAAAAAAAGAAAAAGATCGAAAATCTTACCGACGCTATTTTCGATTATTACGTTTTGTTTGTATTCGTATATAATTCAGAAATAATCGAAGTTTATTTGCAATTACATTACGACGCCAAGCTAATTAAAACCATTTAAAAAAGCCCAGCTTTTTCGAATTTTAGCGCGTTTAACAATGGCTTCGGCTGTTTTATCGGATTACGAAACCGAAAACTACGAAATAAAAAATAAAATAACTTTTGTCAGCTTTTCGACTAAGCAAAAGGTTTTCGTCAGATTTAAAACCCAAAAAACCGATAGCGCGATGCTAATTTATTCGAATAATTATACGGCGCAAAAATATAAAAACCATTTCGAAAACGACGCTTCGATAAGCTATTTAATACTGTTTGTATTACGGCGAAAGCAATTATAGCATTTTCGATAATTTCGATTGCAAACGATTATCTCCGAATTATTTCGTGAAATAATCTTTTTTACAAGCTTCGAAACCTTTTTAAAAGCATTCGTCGGCAAACAATCGTAATCCGATCTATTAGTTTTACGCGAAGTAAAAGCGTTAATCGGTTTTAATTACGACGAATTAATCGATTATTTTTACGATTTTAATATAAGACTTTTTAACGCTTTTTGCAAAGCGTAAAACCACGTTTAAAAGCTGAAATTTATTATTTACGAAAAAAAAAAAAAGTCGTAGAAAATATTCGTCGCGGCGACGCTTAATAATATTATCGACGAAAAAGCGATTAAAACGTTCGTAGATTTAAACGATACTTCGATTAATATTTTATCGAATTATTTTTCAAAAAAGCAGAATAAACAAAATAATTCAAACGATAAGCGAGACGCTACTTTTTCGCAGAAGCCAATAGCAAAAAGATTAAGAACGGGTTAAAAAAATCGAAAAAGTATAAAGCTAAAAAGTTCGGTTTTTGATTAATTGGTTTTTAGATTATATAAAATAGGCTAGATTGTATTTACTGGAATTGTGTTTTTTTTTAATCGTAGTCAGAAACGATTACGTATATTATTTGGGATAAGATATAAAACGGTGATATTTTGTATTAATAAAAATTAATAGTTTTAGCTATAATCGAGGCATAAACTGTGAGGGGATGGGACGTCAGTTCGTTGGTCACGTGGTCCGAAAGTCACGTTGTTATCACGTAACATCGGAGCCCGCACACATTATATCTTAGATTTCACGACACCTCTAAACTTAGAATTTCGTAATTAATACAATTTATTTACGAACCTTCTGCTCGTTCACACCTCTGATATATTAACTACCAAATCCTTTTTGATATTTCTATTTCAGCCCTTAAGCTGAAAAGGCCTGCCAATTCTGTTTTGCCTTTGCGTATACGAAAAGTTAATAAACCGCGATAACAATTTTTACGATTTTAAAAATAATTTTTACGATACGAAACTACGAAACGATAATCTTCTTTAATATAAGACCTATATTCAAAAAACCCCGTTCTGCTTTTGCTTATATCCCGGAACAAAATATATTTTACGCTTTTTTTTTAACAAGCTATATCGGACCATCTCAAATTATCGGAATCTTTTAATTGCTTTATTTTAGAGCATTTTAAATATTCCGACCAAATCGTCGCCGCTTTAATCGCTAATACGAAAGCTTGCTTTTAAGAAATTTTCGATATTTTCGCTTACGCGGTAAAGCAGAACGATATAATAGTATTATTCAAAGTTAAATTAAATAATCTCGCTTAAAAGCTGAATATTCAAACGGTATAATATTAAGAAAAAAAAACTTTTTAAAAAAAAATAATTTAAAACCGCGAAGCCGAGCTTGCCAATCTCCGAAAACAAGCTTTTATCAGTTAAAATACACCGAACACTTTAAACACAAAGAGAAAAACATTTGTTTTTTTCGATCTCGATAAATTCACAGGTTCGGATAGCACCGGCAACGTTACGAAACATTTTATTATTTTTTTTTAAAATATAATTTTAAAGCTCCGTTTTAATCAGAACTGATATACGACCGAACAGAATCGTATAAATTACTTTTTTTCTCGCTTTTTCGATACAGCCAAAAGCGCTTTACAAAAAGGTTTACGTACGGACGGCACCTTTTTCTTTTTGATTATTACAAAAATAATTTAAATCTTTTAATAATCGTTCGGTATTTTTAATTAATAAGCAGATGCATTTAAAAAAATTTTGTTTTTTAAATAAAGCAATTAATTTCTGTCCATTTTTTTTTCTATCTGGCTGGAAATTAAAAATCATACTAAGTTTAATAACGAAGCCGCTATCGCTATTCTGCGCGAAGCTTTTTATTTTAATATAATTATCCGTTTGTCGTATATTAATTTTTCCGATTTGAAAACCGATTTTATTGGTTTTTGCGTTTAAATGCGCGAAACCGATACCGTTTTTCGATAATTAAATTTCAATTATTATAAAATCGAAGGCCGTAATACGAGAATTATTTCTTTTTCCGCTTTTATATTTAAAACTATTATTACGACTATTATTCAAAACGATCTTATGGATTTCAGCGCTATCCAAACCAAAGCAATTATATAAATCGCAGCTGATATAACAAAAAACAAACGCCTAATCGGTAACGCCGAAAAGCTAGCTCGCCGAATCTACTTTTTTGCTAACAACTTTTGTTTATAATATGCTAGCGATAAACACCGAGCTGCTGACTGCCCCGATTTTTTTTGGGTTAAAAAAATTAAAGCCGAGGCAAAAAAGTCGGGAAATTAATTGTTTTTAATAATTGTTATTATTAAAAACTTTTAAAAAATAAATTAAAATTATTTGCTTTGAATAGCGTTCCGAAATCATATTTGGTATTGCTTTGTATTATAACTGCTAATAATATATATATTAAAATTTATTTCTTAAACGACTCCGGAGCTACCGATAATTTTATTAATTATGCTTTCGTATAATACTACGAATTGATTTTTGTTTTATTTATTAATTCACGTAAATTTACCGTGGTTAACAAACGTTTTTTTATTTACGGCGACGTTATTTATTAAGTTTTCTTTTAAATTAATATCGCCCGTTATACCGAACGAATTACAATTTTTATTATAATACTCGGGAAATACGATTTTATTCTAGGCAAACCTTGGCTTAAAATACACAACCTTTATATTAATTGGATTACGAATACTTTTTGCTTTAATTTAAACTTTTGTCGTTCGAATTATTTATTTTAAAACTTTTATTAATTGGCTGTTTCAGGCTTAGTTCAAAAACGCTATTTTTACAAGTTAATCGTTTAATCAGCCTTTTTTCGCCGTACAGAAGCTGCTGCTTTTAATATTCTATTTTTTTAGCCCGGAATCGAAGTATTTTCAGCCTTATTATACGAAATCGATTAACGTTTATAAAAACTCGGCGCTATAATTAAAAACGATTTTAATTCTGCATTACTAAAAATAAACCAGTTACGATAAAAACTTTTTTAAGCTGAACGGTAATATTTATCAGCTGAATTTTATTTCGCTGAAGCTTTTTTGAAAAATATTCGTTTAGCTTTTTAAACCAAATTATCAATCGATTTTCGAATAAAACTCTTTTAATACTATTATTATTATTTGGCCGCTTTCGATCTTATTAAAACTAATAAATTTGCGTTTTATAAAAAAAAAACGTTGATTATACGATAGAACTTCGTTTTGGCGCAGTACTTTTATACGGCCTTTTGTATAATATATTAATTAACGAATTTTAAGTTTTACGCAAATTTCTGAAGGAAAACCTCGAAAAAGGCTGGATTCGAGCTAGCTTTTTCTCCGCCGTATTTTTAATTTTATTTGCGAAAAAACCAGAAGGCGGATTACGTTTTTACGTCGATTATAGAATTCTTAACGCTATTACAATCAAAAACCGGTATTTTTTGTTATTAATTTAAAAAACATTTTTTCGATTAAATAAAACGAAGTTTTATATTAAATTTAACGTTTTTGCCGCTTTTAATAAGATTCGAATAAAAAAGGGCCATAAATGGCTTACTGCGTTTAATACGAGATACGGTTTATTCGAATCGTTAATAATACTTTTCGGTTTATATAACGCTTTTGCCATTTTTCAATTTCGTATAAACGATATTCTACGATTTTATTTAGATATTTTTTACACAGCTTATATAAACGATATTTTAGTTTATTCAAACGATTTTTAAAAACTATAAAAAAAATACGTTAATTTCGTTTTTTAAGCTTTTTTCGACGCTGGCTTGCAATTAAATATAAAAAAATGCGAATTTGAAATTTAAAAAGTCGTTTACCTAGGAATAATTATTTTTATTACTAGAATTAAAATAAATTTTAAAAAATTGGAAGCTATTATTAGCTGGAACCTTCTATTTAACGTTAAAAACGTATAAGCGTTTTCTAGGTTTTGCAAATTTTTACCGACGCTTTATTAAAGGTTTCTTTCGCATCGTTACCCTTTTGGTAAATTTGACGAAAAAAAATATTAAATAGGATTTTAATAATAATTATATTAAGGCTTTCGAATTTTTTAAATCAGCTTTTATTATTACACCTATATTATTTCATTTTAATTCTGATAAAAAAATTTTCGTTAAAACCGACGCTTCTAACTACGTTTTTTTAGAAATTCTTTTTCAGAAGAACGATGCAAAAGTATTTTATTTAATCGCTTTTATATCGAAAAAATTCGATTTAGCCGAATGCAATTACGAAATTTATAATAAAAAATTCCTCGCTATTATACGTTGCTTCGAGGATTGGCGAGCCGAATTACAAAAAGCTGCTTATTTAATTCGAGTATTTACAAACCATCGAAATTTGAAATATTTCATAACGACTAAGTAATTTAACAGGCGTTAAATACGCTGAAGCGAGTTTTTAGCTGGTTTTGACTTTGTAGTTATATTTAAACCTAAAAAACAAAATGGCAAATCTGATTTTTTAATTCGACGTTTTCAAAATCTTTTCTAGAATTTTTTAAACAAGAAAATTTAGTTCCAAAATCAAGCTTTTTTTAAGAAATACTACTTGACTAAAGTTTTAAACGCTTTTCCAGTTTTACTTAAATAAATACCCAAGGCAAACGACGAAAAGCTTTTACGATTATTAAACGAATATTATTCTATTAATAAGCTATAAATTATTATTAAAAAAAAAATACTTAAACCAAAAAGTATTCCGAGATTAAAAAACTTACAACTTTCCGAATACTTTATACGCAATAATAAATTGTATTTTCGAAACCGATTATACGTTTTAAATATACCGAGTTTAAATATTCTTATTCGCATCTGGCTTTTGCAAATGGCTTATAATTTAATAAAAACAGGCCATTTCGGAAAAAACAAATTATACGAGATTATCAGCAGAAATTATTATTAGCCATTGATTTCTGAGAATTGCAAAAGATTTGTACGCAATTGCAACGGCTGTTTTTCGCAATATAAGTATTAATCAACGTTATCAAAAACTTCTCAAACCTTTGCTTATTCTTTTACGCCGTTAAAATTATATATCAATCGATTTTATAAGCTTTTTTCCCGTAAAAAAGCATAAAAATCGAAATAATCTGATTATAATAATAATATATCGCTTTACTAAAAAACGATATTATATAGCCTGCTATTCAATTATAAAAGCGTTAGATTTAGCTAAGCTGTTTTATAAAAATATCTGGCGCTTATATAGCCTTTCGGACTTTATAATTTTAAACCGAAGCTTTTTGTTTATTTTATAATTCTGAAAAGCTATTAATCACCGTTTCGGAACTAATATTACGCTATCCACCAGTTTTTATTCCGAAACAAATGGCCAAACCGAAAACGCAAACGCTTATTTACTTTTTTATTTAAAATAATTCGTTAAATACGCCCAAGAAAATTGGAAAAACTGGCTTCTTCTAGCCGAATTCGCAGCAAATAACGTTGTAAACGCTTTTATCGGAGTCTTTCTTTTTTACGCCAACAAAGGTTTTTATCCCCGACTAAGCTTTTTTCCATCCAAATCTATTCTAGCTTCGACTTTTCGCACGTTACAAATAGCAGACGCGAAAGGAAACGATTTTGCAAATAAAATAAAAAAAATAAAACTATTGTTACGTACGAATTTGATTTTAGCGCTGGCCGACTAAAAATATTATTTTAACCGATACCGCTAATTAGCATTTGCCTACCGAATAAAGAATAGCGTGTTTTTTAATAGGCGTAATATTATTTTTATTAAACTAATTAAAAAGTTCGATAATAAGTTTTACGGTTTTTACAAAATCGCCGAAGTTTTAAGCTTTTATAATTATAAATTAAAACTATTTTTCGAGCAAAAATTATTACACTTCGTTTTTTATATTAATTTGCTCAAACCTGCTTACAACGACTTTTTTTCAGGACAGGAAAACCTTTTTTTATTATTTGTTTTTATCGACGCCGACGGCAGCTTGTTATAAGCTATAAACGCTATTTTCGATTCTAAACGAAACTTTAACTTTTTTTATTTTATATAATAGCGCGGCTATAACGCCGAAAATCAGTTTTAAAAATTATTAAAAAACGTTATTAACGCATATAATTTTATAACTGAATTCGCTATACGTTTTTTTCAGAAACTTTATCCGATTAAAACAAAACTAGCTAAAACCAGAATTGCTAACAAAAAACGTGTTAAATCGACGAATAACGAAAACGAGCTTTTACCATTAAAAAAAGCTTTTACAACCGTTATCAAATACAAGAAAATTGCTATTAATTTCTTTTTTATTACAAAGGAATTAATTGTTTTGCTTCCGAAATTAAAAAAACCTGCCTTTTTTACCATTTTTTTTACTATTCCAGCTAAACTCCGCATTCGTTTACAAAAACGCTTCGCGAACGAAGCTCGATTTATAAAAATAAATTCCGACGATAAAGAAATTAAATGAAAAATAGGAAAAAGAACTATATATGAAAAGATGGGACGTCAGTTCGTTGGTTACGTGGTCCGAAGGTCACGTTGTTATCACGTGACATCGGAGCCCGCACACATTGTATTTTAAATTTTACGACACTTTTAAACTTAGAACCCCGTAGTTAATGCAATTCATCCACGAACCTTCTGCTCGTTCACACCCCTGACATAAACCCCTCCGAAACCCTCTGCCACTAATTACCTTCAACAAGTATAAAAGCAAAGCACCCTTTTAGATAGTATTATAAGCACGCAGTTTAATTTATACTTTTATTTTTTTTTTTTTTCCTTTTTTCAGTTTTTTTTAGAGATTTCCTAAATTATCCTACCTACCGACATATGGCCGTATCAGTCTGGTTTTCCTATCTACTTTTATAATATTAAACTTATTTAATAAAATGCTTTTCGCCGACGTAATTAAAAAGCGATGGTTTTATCGAATTTTTGCTAATTAATTTTTAATAAACGAGTTTAAAAAAACGCGTAAGGTTTCGCTGATAAACGGACGCGTTTATTATTATAGCTTTTTAGCGGTGATCGATTTTAATTTCTCGGAGTTTATTAAAGTTTTTTTAAGATTTTTCGTAAAATTCGATTTGTTTAAATAATTGATTTAGCAAAAAAAAAAAAAAAAAAAAGGTCGATACTGCTTAGCGAAGCGGCGAAAAAAGTAATAAAAGCGCGGGTTTGCAAAAAAAAAAATAAGATTTTTTGCAAGTTTTTCGGCGTATTATCGCGCTTTAAGTTTTTTTTTGTTAGTTTACGACGCTGTCGACAGCGGTCGCGAATTATATTTATATTTTACGGCGTATTTAAAACTGTCGGTTTGCTTCGTCGAGCTGGCTAATAATAACCGACGTTGCAATAATAAATGTTCGCGCTTCGTATTTTAAAACGAAAAAAAAAAAAAACGAATGCTAAAAATATTCGCCTGCTTTTTTTTTTTAAAATACAAATTCAATTAAAACGATAAGATTGCGTTTATAAAGCGAATATATAATTCGTCGTAATCGTAGTCGTAATCGTCGGACGACCGAAAGAAAATGGAAAGAATTATTTCGCGAGCTGTACGGCGAACGCGACGAGTTTTCGAACTGATTTCTCGAAATTCGGAAAAAGACGAGTTTCCCGAATCGAATGCAATGAATTTGATAATTGTTGCGAATAAAAAGTAGAATCCGTGTATATTATAAAAAATAATTTTATTTGCGATGCTATTTCGATTGGCGACGTAAATGCTTTTGGTCGAATATTTTTCAGGTTTTATTATAGCTTAGCGTTTATTTTGGAACTAAAGCCGGCTATTCGTTTTCCGACAGAACGTCGATTAAAAAGATTTTATCGCCGGCGACGGTGATTTAATTTTAAAAAAATCGGTTTTAATTTCAAAAAAAAGCTTTTATTTGGCCGTTTTCGGTATATTTGAAACTGACGAAACTTTTTAAAATTCAAAGCATTTTAAAAATAATAAAATAAAAGTATTTTTTTATTATTAAAAAATCTTTATAAATAATAATATTTTCAACGTCGATTTTTATATTTCGTATAATTTTATTAAATTTAATAATATTTTTATTAACAGTCGTATAAATTATTCGTTTGTCGGTAATAATCGGGATATTATTAGTTTCGGCCGTTTTTTAATTTATATAATTAATTTCGGTTTTATTATCGAATAAAACGAGGGCGGTCGTATTTTTCTTAAGTATAATTTTTATTTTGGGCGCTTTTATAGCCGTGTAAAAGCAGTTTCGTCGTTTTGATTTTTGGGTTTTTATAATAAGAGCTAAAAAGCTGACTTTTTCCGAAAATTCTTTTTTATCGGCTAAATTAACTGCGATGTTATAAATTTTTTTTTGATTTTTTTTTAATTTAAAATCGTTTTTTTTTCGAATGATTTCAACTTTTTCGTTTTTTTTTTAATAAAAGAATTTATTTGTTAATAATTTTGTCGAATTTTTTTTTTATATTAAATAAATCGCTGAATTTTAATTTAATTTTCTGTTTTATAATTTTTTTAATAGTTTCGTCGACGGCTTCGAAGCTAATATATTTGTCGATTTATTTTCGCTTCGCATTAATAGTAGGCGCTTAAAAGCTGATATTTTCTAAATAATTTAAACCGGAGTGTCGGTATCGATATTTTTTATATTATCGTTAATTTCTTTTATTATAAGCGTTTTTTTAATAGTTTTATCGGATTTTTTTCGAATTTCAAAATCTTTTTTCTTTTCGATTTTAACGTTTTTTTTTATTCCAGTTGGTTTAGCGAATAAAACAAAAGCGCTTTGCTTTTTTATAATTCGCTGGCTTGATTATACAGCTATAATATTTGCAAATGCGATAATTATATTAATAATATATATATTAGTTTTTTATTTATATATTTGAATTTTATTTACGCTTAGGATAAAAGTTTTTTTTTTAATTAATACGCTTTCTGAAATGTTTTTTTTTATTAGTAAAAATCGTTTTTGCATTTTTTCTGTTTTCTAAGCAATCGTTTTATTTCGTATCTTTTATTTTCAAGCGAATAGTATTTAATCAGCTCTGATTTTCAACTTTATTAAAAGGGCCTATTTCTGCTTCCGTCGGTCCGAAGCAAATCGCTTCGTATTTGTTAATATAACAAATACTATTATTTATATAAAAATTAAATGTTTTGTATTTTAAGCGAATATAAGGTTTTTCGCAATAAATTTTTTTGTTATTACAAAATCCGCATTTAAAGCTACGGAATCTGTTTTAATAATTATTTTTATTATTTTAATAGCCGCGATTTTGGTTTTCGCGTTGGTTTTTTTTTTTTTTTAATAATCGTTATTATAATTAATATTTCGCTGATTTTGGTCGTTAGCACGAAAAGGTTGCTACTGGGCAGCTATTACTTTTACGGTAGCTTAGCGAGGCTGATTATTTCGCGCATTTTGAAAAAAGTAATTGTTGTAAAAGCCATTTTAATCGTTTTTATTATTCGAGTTGATATAAAAAAGTTTTTTTTGTTATTATATAAAACTTTCGATTTTGCTTTGAAATTTTTAAATTTTAATATCGGTAAATTTTAACACGAGAATTTCGATATTTTTATTAAGCTTTTCCAAATTAATAAGTTTTGCAAAACGATTAAATAATATAATAACTGATTGTTTTTTAGCGATCTCGGTAATTTTTAATAGCGGGACATATTTTTGTACTAAAGCTTTTACGTTTTTTTTGTAAATGGAAAAAAGAGATTTCTTTTGGTTTATAATTTTAATAATACGTTCGCTTTGGTTTTGTTTAAAAACGAATTTTATAAATTTAAAATATTAATCGAAGGTTTCAGAGTTTTGTTTATTAATTTTAAAATACTTAATAGTTTTATTACAAATACTAATTAAAAGGCCAAATAAAAACAATTTCTTTTGCTTAATTTCGCTTAAAACTTTTTTGTTAACGAAAACGTTAAAAACTTTCGTATAAGTACGATAATAAGCTTTGAATTTTTTGGCTTAGCGAGTCGTTATACAAATTGTTTAAAAAAAGCGATAATATCGCGAATTTGCTAGCGATCGTGGTTTCGGAATTCCGATTTCAAAGCTTTAATTAGCTTACGCCAGTTTCGAGCCTTAATAGCTTTTTATTTATTTATCGATTTAATAATATTTTTAATAGTTGGGTTATAATAGCGAAAAAGTTTATCGAATATTTCAGTTTTAAAAACTCCGAAATTTTTACAGATTTTTTTATATTTTTCGATAAAATCGGTAATATTGGCGCTATTAAATAAAAATGCATCAAAGGAGCCAGAAAAGGGCATGCGGCCTCGTATAAAAAAACGAAAAGCGTCGTTGTTTATAATATTAATAAAAGTGTTAATAGGATTTAAATTAAATAAATAAGTGTTTTCCGGAATTGCAAATTAAGGGTTTTCAGTGTAAAAAAAATCGTTTTTAATAAAAGAGCTATTAAAAAGATTTTTGTGTTTTCTGAAGGAAATAAATAAAATGAAATTGCGTTCAGATATTTAAATAATATATTAGAAAATTTGTTTTTTGATAGATTAATTAAATTAATATAATATTGTTATATAATCTACGGTTTCGATATTTCGTAGCTCAGGCCAATATACGTACAGCCATTTTTTTACTACTTTTAATAAAAAGCCGCAAATTGTAATTATTATAATTATAAAGCGTAAAATCAAAAGGTTAAGTTTTCGCCAGGCGTTTAACCAAAAGAAATCTAATTCAGAAGGGCCGAGCGCAGCGGTCGAAGCGTACGAACCAATATTCGATTTGTTATTTTTAAATAAAAAAGCGATTTTCGAGCTTTAAATTTCGCACGGTTTAAAATTGCCTGACCGTAATTTTAAACGTTTCTGAAATATATTGCATTTTTATAATTTAATAACTATGCGCAAAATAAAAAAAGCTATTAAAAGTTTTTTATATAATGCAGCTGCGAATAATATTATATAAAAGGTTTTTTAAGCCGTAGTGGCGAAATATCGAAATCGACTTTAATTATAAATTTAAAAAATGCATCGGCGAATATATAAAAACGAAACACCGAAGTTTGAATTTTTGCGTAAGTTATTAAATATAAAAGTAAATAGGAAAACCAAATTAATACGGCTATATATCGGTAAGTAAAATAATTTAAGGAATTTTTAAAAAAGATTGAAAAAAGAAAAAAAAAAATGAATAAAGATATGAATATGAAATGCGTGCTTATAGTATTATTTAAAGGGGAGCTTTGCTTTTATACCTGTTGAAGGTAGTCAGTGGCAGGGGGTCTCGGAGGGGTCCATGCCTCGACCATAGCTAAAACTACCAACTCCTATTAATACAAGGTATCACCGTTTTACAATAAGAAAAAAATGGCAGGCGAAATGATTAACGCTCTGCTTTTTCCTTTGTTTTTTTTTTTTCGAAGGGAGAACTGTTTTTCAAAAGAAAAAGCTTTTGGAAAAGGCTGCTTTTTCGCTGATTAAAAAAAGGAAGGTTATAATATAGTAGCAGAAGCTGAAAAGCTTTATTAAAAAAAAGATCGTTAAACAAAAGCTATTTTTCGCGAAATACGAAAATAGATTTTTTTACGACCGGTCGATCATTTTGATATAACCCGTAAGAAATTCGAGGAAAAAAATAATTTACGCCGTCGCTAGCGTAAAAAAAAAATTATTAATAATATAACGATCTAATTAATCGAAGGGCTAAAAGATCAGTTAATTAATCGCCGTGTTTATATAATATAAAAAACGAGCCTTTGGTTTTGTAACAAAAATATTTATTTAGAATTAACAATTGCAAAAGGCAGAGGTGCTAAAAGGAAAATGCCTTATATATATAAATAGTTTTTACAGTTGATGGAAGACCCATCAGAAGACCAGGGAGCTTGCAGCTACACGTAGTTGCTGAGGTGACACGAGAGGTGGCAAAAGAGTGAATCGTTATAATAATATTCGACTTTTAAACAATTGGCTATACGATATCTTTTCTTTTAGCAGCGATTGCATTTCGAAAAATAAAAAAAGTCGTTAAAAGTTCTAGGATTTTAAAAGATTTTATTAAAATTATCGTTTTTTCGCTTTCGTTTTTCTTTTTGTAACGTATTTTCGAATCGAAAACGATATGTATTTATTTTAGCTTTTAAGTTTTAATCGTAAATATAAGTTTTTTCTTTTCTTTTTTTTTTACGTTCGTTTCGTCGTTTATTATTTTCGTTTCGTCGCTAATAATTTTATTAGCATTTTCGATACGACGAGCGATTAATATTAATTTTTCGTGCGAATTTATAGCTGTAATATTGCTTCGTTTAATAATTTCTTTTCGAAAAATAAATCGGAGTTTTGCGAAAAGCATTTTTTTTTTAGTCGTATCGTTTATTATTTGCAATTGCTATTCGAGATTATTTAAATAAGCAACGAAATCGTTAATTAATTTATGTTTTTTTTGCTTCGTTTTATTATATAAATTCGAAGCCGCGATTTTTCGATTTTTCGCATTTATCAGAAAATTTAATATTTATTTTTTAAAATCGTTTTATATAATTCGAATATTCGTAAAACGTCGTTCGTATTCGGTTTATTTTTTTTTTATTTTATCGTCGAAAGCTAAAACACAGTCGTTAATTTTTTTTTAATCGGTATAAAATATTACTTTTTTATTTTGGCGGAAACTTCGCTTTGCACGCCGAATAAAAAATTAAGCTTTTTTAGTATTTTTCCTTCGATATATTAGAAAATCTTTTATTTTTAATGTTTTTCGGCTCGAATTCGCTGTGTTTTTTACAAAAAGTATAATATGCTTAAAAAAATGCTAGATCGTTTTTAATAAGTATTATTATCGTAATGCTTCGAAAATATTTTATAATAATCGCCAGCTTAGATTATTTTCTGTTTTTTCTTAGTTAAAACGGTGTTAAAAAATATAAAAACTTTTTTTTCGATATTTTCGAAAGCGTTAAGTTTTTATTGGAATTATTTAACTTTTTTTCGGAATTCGTTTCGGCGTCTTTTGGCTTTTTCGAATCTTTTAATATAAAACGGTGATACCTTATATTAATAGGAGCTGGTAGTTTTAGCTATAATTAAGGCATAGATCCCTCCGAAACCCCCTGCCACTGACTACTTTCAACAGATATAAAAGCAAAGCATTCCTTTAAATAATACCATAAGCACGCAATCCAATTCATACCTTCACTTATTCTTTTTTTCCTTTTTTCAGTTTTTTTTAGGAATTTCCTAAACTATTTTACCTACCGATATATAACCGTATCAATCTGATTTTTCTATTTATTTTTATATTTGATAATTTACGTAAAAATTCAAACTTCGGTGTTTCGTTTTTATATATTCGCCGATGCATTTTTTAAATTCGCAATTAAAATCGATTTCGATATTTCGCCACTACGGCTTGAAAAACCTTTTATATAATATTATTCGCAGCTGCATTATATAAAAAACTTTTAATAGCTTCTTTTATTTTGCGCATAATTATTAAATTACAAAAATGTAATATATTTAAAAACGTTTAAAATTACGGTCAAACAATTTTAAACCGTGCGAAATTCAAAGCTCGAAAATCGCTTTTTTATTTAAAAATAACAAATCGAATATTAATTCGTACGCTTCGACCGCTGCGCTCGGCCTTTTTAAATTAAATTTCTTTTGGTTAAACGCCTGGCGAAAACTCAACCTTTTAATCTTACGCTTTGTAATTATAGCAATTACAATTTGCGACTTTTTATTAAAAATAGTAAAAAAATGGCTGTACGTGCATTGGCTTAAGCCACGGAATATCGAAACCGTAAATCATACAGTAATATTATATTAATCCAATCAATTTACCAAAAAAAAAATTTTTTAACATATTATTCAAATATCTGAACGCAATCTTATTTTATTTAGTTTTTTTAAAAAATACAAAAACTTTTTTAATAGCTTTTTTATTAAAAACGATTTATTTCATATTAAAAACTTTTAATCTGCAATTTCAAAAAACACTTATTCGTTTAATTCAAATCCTACTAACACTTTTACTAATATTACAAATAACAACGCTTTTCGTTTTTTTATACGAGGCCGCATGCTCTTTCCTAGCTCTCCTGATGCATTCTCGTTTAATAGCGCCAACGTTACCGATTTTATTAAAAAATATAAAAAAACCTGCGAAAATTTCGGAGTTTTTAAAACTGAAATGTTCGACAAACTTTTTTACTATTATAACCCAACCACTAAAAATATTATTAAATCGATAAATAAATAAAAAGCTATTAAAGCTCGAAACTAACGTAAATTAATTAAAGCTTTGAAATCGGAATTCCGAAACTACGATCGTTAGCAAATTCGCGATATTATCGCTTTTTTTAAACAATTTGTTATAATAACCCGCCAAGCCAAAAAATTCAAAGCTTATTATCGTATTTATACGAAAGTTTCTAACGTTTTCGTTAACAAAAAAGTCTTAAGCGAAATTAAGCAAAAAAAATTGTTTTTACTTAGCTTTTTAACTAGCATTCGCAACAAAACTATTAAGTATTTTAAAATTAATAAACAAAATCCTAAAACCTTCGATTAGTATTCCAAATTTGTGAAATTCGTTTTTAAGCAAAACCTGTGACGACTCACTCTTCTTGCCCCTCGTGTCACCCCTGCAACTACGTATAGCTGCAAGCTCCCTGGTCTCCTGGTGGGTCTTCCCATTAACTGTGGAAACTATTTATATATATAAAGCCCTTTTCTTTTAGCAATTTCTGCCTTCTGCAGTTGTTGATTCTAAATAAATATCTTTGTTACAAAACCAAAAGCTCGTTTTATATCATATAAATACGGCGATCAATTGATTAATCTCCCAGCCCTTCGATTAATTAAATCGTTATATTATTAACAACTCTTTTTCTACGCTGGCGACGGCGTAAATTTTTTTTTTTTTCGAATTTCTTACGAGTCGCATTAAAATAATCGACCGGTCGTAAAAAGGCTTATTTCCGCACTTCGCGAAAAATAGCTTTTGTTCAACGATCCCCCTTTCAGCAGAGTTTTTCAGCTTTTGCTATTACATCTCAACCTTTTTTTTAATCAGCGAAAAAGCAGCCTCCCCCAAAAGCTTTTTTTTTTAAAAAACAATCCTTCCTCCGAAAAAAAAAAAACAAAAGAAAAGGCAGAGCGCTAATCATTTCGCCTGCCATTTTTTTTTTGCAATTTAGCGCTAAAAATATTTAGTTAAAACTTTTGCAAAATCAATTAAAAAAAGCGCAAAAGCATAAACGACAACTTTTGGAAATTATACGATTGCGACAGATTTTTTAATCAAAGCGTTTAATAAAATTTATCGAATGTATTTTTACTAATCGCGAATCTGCTGCTTTTCCTTTTTTTCGCAACGTTTTATTTTAATTAATAAACGCTGCAAACCAATTTCCACGTTTTTCGCGAATTTTTTTTAAATTTTCTTTTGACGGCCAAAACCTTAGCGCGCTTTTTAAACGCTATAATTTCTATTTATTTGCTACTTTTCGATTAGCTCGTATAAAACGCGTTCCGAATCTTAAGTTTAAGCTAAATAATAGTAAAAATTACAAAGCACGCTATTAAAAAACTAGAATTTTCGACAATTTCGAACTTTATTACGATTATTTCGCTAGCGATCGATTTCGCAAAAATTATATATTCGATCAGACCGAAAGCGTAATAAAAAAGTTTCTGATCCCGCGTATTTTAAACCGTTCCGATTTTATACCTTTCGAAAAATTAATTAAAAAAATCGCCGATTTCCTAACCGATCCTTTCGACGTTCAAAAGGCCGAAAACGAATTTAAAATACTTATAATAAATACGCACGACGATTTTTAGCGATTTTATTTGCGATTTTTTATTTTCGCAGCAAACGCTTAAATACGGATTAATAAACAGCTTCGGAACGCTTTCCGCGATAAAATACTAAAGCGTTTACGAAAAAAGCTGGATTTGGAATAAGCGCGTACAACGATTTTTAAAAATTAATTTACCGCCGTCCGACAAAAAAAACAAAATTAATTGGCTAAACGAACTTTATACGCGAATCGCTTTTTTATTAAATCCATCATTTATCAAAATAATAAGTTTTTAATTAAAGCGTATTACGAATTAAATCGTACGTACGAAAATCGTTTAAATGCTTTATAAACTTTTTTTCAGCCCTTTGTTTTTTCTTTTTTTCCACGCCAAAACGCTTTTTTTAGCGTTTTTTTTTTTCGATCGGACCAACGATAACGCTCGTTTTTTATTTTATATCAGAAAATTCAGAAAAGCCAATTTGCACGATTTTTTACGGGCCGATCTTCGGTTTTATTTAAAAGCCTTTTTAAACTGATAAATATAAACGAAATCGAACCGGCCGAAAATTCGCTTTTTAATAATAATAATAAAAACGAAAACTCTTTTTTAAACGATTTTCAAAACGCATACGAGAAAATTAAAGTTTTTCCGCCAATCGGAAAAACGCCCAAGCCTAAGCAAAACCTTTTTTTTAAGCGTATTGCGCGATATACGTTATTTTGACGTTCGAAAGCTTTTTAATAGCGATTTATTAACAATTTCCGTTATATTTACTAAAAATAGCTATTTGTATAAAATAAAAGCGCTCGCCGATTTTAAAGCGAACGATTATACGTTGATCGATTCGGCGCTGATTAAATTTTTTTTTTTTTTTTTAATTTTTAATTTAATTTCTTTCGGCTTTTTTTTTTATAAAAAAGTATAATAAAGCTCGTAACCATTTAATTATATATTTTACGCTTTTTAACTTTATTATTAACAACCGAATACAATCGTTTACTTTTTTTTTAATTATTAACTTCGGAAATCATAATATAATTCTAGAAAAAGCTTAGTTGGCCGAATATTAAATTTTATTAAATTATAATAAACGCAAATTTTATTAGCCGAAATCTTATTCTCCCACAGCCTTTTACGCTCGTTGTATTAAAATTTTTTATTTGCATTTCCGAAAAATTTAATTCCGCTATTAAAACGACGCTGTAAAACGTAATAAAAACTTTAACCAATTGTGAAAAACCTACGACGCTGTGCGAAGCGCGAAAAAATCGAATTTTACTCGCGGTGCCAGTTTCGATAGCGACGCCAGTGAAATAATATAAAAAATTACATCATTTTTCCAGGCTAACGATTCCTTTTCTATTATTTCTTTTTCTTTTTTTTTCTTTTCGTTAAAACAGCTTTTTCGTTTTACGAAAAACAATTATATCAAAAACCGAAAAAAAGCTTTTGCCGCGATGGCCTTTCAGCTTAATATAATCGATAGTTTAAATAAACAATCTTTTTCTGAATCTTCCAAACGACCAGTTCGAAAACGAATCCCTCAATCTACTGCTTATCCAATTTTTATCTGCCAGATTATTGCATACGTTTTTAAGCTGATTTTCAGAAAAAAAACAATTAAAATATTTTCAACCTTTTTATACGAAATCGACAAAATATTAAACGATCTTACGTATAACACTTTTTTTAAAACCTAATTTCACAGCCTTTTCGAACGTTTCAAAACTAATAAAATATCGATTTCGATTTTTTCAACCAGCTTAACAAAGCTAATTTCGAATAAACCTTTTTTCGAATTTTTTTTTCCGAAATACAAAAACTTCGAGCATATGTTTTCTAAAGCCGCCAGTAACGAGCTAGCTTTTCACCGGCCCTACGACCATAAAATCGAGCTTATTATAAATAAAAAAAAGCTAAAATATATTTTTTATATAAAATATCGATTCCAAAGCTCGAAACTGTTAAAACCTATTTGTAAAATAATTTTAATAAAAGCTTTATCGAATTTTTCACCGCTTTTTTCGCTGTTTTAATGCTTTTCGTTAAAAAACCCGACGGTTTACTACGTTTTTATATCGATTATCGAATTTTTAATAACGTTATTCGTAAAAATCGTTATTTTTTTTTTTTTATCGATAAAATTCTGGCTTGTTTTTCGAAAACGCGAATTTTTACGAAGCTCGATATTCGCTAAGCTTTTTATAGAATTCGAATAGACCCCGTTAATAAAAAACTAACGACGTTTCGTACGCGTTACGGCGCTTATAAATGCAAAATGCTATTTTTTGATTTTATTAATAAACCCGCAATTTATCAACGTTATATAAACGACGTTTTTTTCGATTATTTAAACGATTTTTATATTATATATCTGAATAATATTTTTAATTTATTCGTCCGATCTTTTGAAATACGTTATATACGTTCGCAAAATGCTTTAAAAGCTCGCTGACGCTGGATTACAGGCCGATATTCGAAAATCTAAATTCAACGTTATTCGGACCCGTTATTTAAGCTTTATTATCTCGACTAAAAGCTTAAAAATAAATCCAAAAAAGATTTCCGTAATCGCTTACTAAAAGCCTTTTATTATTGTAAAAAATGTATAAAGCTTTTTTGGTTTTTATAACTTTTACCGACGTTTTATTCGAAATTACGATATAATTGCAAAGCTTTTAATTTATTTAATCAAAGCTAACGTTTTTTTTAATTTTACTTTTAAATATCAAAAAATTTTCGATCTTTTTATATTAGCTTTTATTATTGCATTAATTTTACAATATTATAAGCAAAACTTTTTTTGTATATTGGAAATTAACGCTTTCGACGGCGTAATAGCTTTTATATTTTCGCAATTTTATAATAACGATTGGCTTTCAATCGTTTATTTTAATAAAATCATAGCTTTCGCAAAACTAAATTACGTTGTACACGATAAAAAAATGCTCGCAATCGTAAAATTTCTAAGCAACTTTCGTACTAAACTAGCTGATTCAGTTTATTAAATCAAAATTATTATTAATTACAAAGTTTTAAAGTATTTTATAACTTTTAAACCCTTAACGCTCGACAAACACGCTAAGCCGAGCTTCTCGCCGATTACAATTTTTTTATTACGTACAAATCAAATAAACACAATCTTTTGGCTGACGTATTAATACGTCGTACGAACGAATTCGACCGCCAAAACTTTTTTAAACGCATTTAGCGCCTGCAAACCCTTTTTCGAGCCGATCAGATCGATTACCGCTTTTTAATTAAAAAACTTCGATTTTCCACGGCCTTCGAAATAGCTGTTTTTATTATTAAAATAGCTGATTTCTTTTCCGCATTTCGTATCGTTAATTAAATTTTCCACGTTAATCGCATAGCTAGCAGCCTGATAGCTGTGAGGGGATGAGATGTCAATTCGTTGGTCACGTGGTCCGAAGGTCACGTTGTTGTCACGTGACATCGGAGCCCGCACACACTGTATCTTAGACTTCGCGGCACCTTTAACTTAGAAACCCCGTAGTTAATGCAAATCATCTACGAACCTTTTGCTCGTTCGCACCCTTTGATATATTGACTACCAAACCTTTTTGACACTTCTATTTCAGCCCTCGAGCTGAAAAAGCCTGTCAACTCTGTTCTGCCCTTACGCATATAAAAAATCAATTTTATCGCGATAATAATCTTACGACCCCTACGACTTCTACGACCTTTTACACGAAATTACGAAACGACAACTTCCTTTAACACAAAACTTACATTCGAAAAACCCTGTTCTGCTTCTGCCTATATTCCGGAATAAAACATATTTCACGCTTCTTTTTTAACGGGCACCAATATCGAAAATGTCGAAACTTCCCAAATTATCGAAATCCCCCAATTGCTTTATTTTAAAGCATTTTAAATACCCCGACCAAATCGTCGCCGTTCTGATCGCTAATACGAAAGCCTGCTTTTAAAAAATTCTCGATATCTTCGTTTACGCGATAAAGCAGAACGATATAATAATATTATTCAAAGCTAAATTAAATAATCTCGTTTAAAAGCTGAATATTCAAACGGTACAATACTAAAAAAAAAAAGCCTTTTAAAAAAAAAAATTCAAAACCGCGAAGCCGAATTTGCCAGCTTTCGAAAACAAGCTTCTATTAATTAAAATACACCGAACATTTTAAACGCAAAAAAAAAAACATCTGCCTTTTCCGACTCCGATAAATTCACAGGTTCGAATAGCACCGGCAACGTTACGAAGTATTTTACCATCTTTTTTTAAAACATAATTTTAAAGCTCCGTTTCAATTAAAACTGATATGCGACCGAACAAAATCGTATAAATTACTTTTTTTTCCGTTTCGATATAGCCAAAAGCGCTTTACAAAAAGGTTTATATACGAACGGCATTTTTTTTTATTTAACTGTTGCAAAAATGATTTAAATCTTTTAATAATCGTTCGGTGTTTTTAATTAATAAGCAAATGCATTTAAAAGAATTTTATCCTTTAAGCAAAGCAATCAATTTCTATCTATTTTTCTTTTTATTTAGCTGAAAGTTAAAAATTATATTAAATTTAATAACGAAGCCGCTATCGCTATTTTGCGCGAAACTTTTTATTCTGATATAATTACCCGTTTATCGTATACTAATCCTTTCGATTTAAAAACCGATTTTATTAGTTTTTGCGTTTAAATACGCGAAACCGATACCGTTTTTCGACAATTAAATCTTAATTATTACAAAACCGAAAGCCGCAATACGAAAATCATTTTTTTCGCTCCTATATTTAAAACTGCTATTACGATTATTATTTAAAGCGATCTTATAAACTTCAGCGCTATCCAAACCAAAACAATTATATAAACCGCAGCTAATATAATTAAAAACAAACGTCCAGTCGGTAACGCCGAAAAGCTAGCTCGCCGAACCTATTTTTTTGCTAATAACTTTTGCTTATAATATATCAGCGATAAACACCGAATTGCTAACTGCCCCGATTCTTTTTAAATTAAAAAAGCTAAAGCCGAGGCAAAAAAGTCGGAAAACTAACTGTTTTTAATAATTGTTATTATCAGAAACTTTTGAAAAATAAATTAAAATTATTGTAAAACGGTGATATCTTGTATTGATAGGAGTTGGTAGTTTTAACTATGGTCGAGGCATAGACCCCTCCGAGACCCCCTGCCATTGACTACCTTCAACAAATATAAAAGCAAAGCATTCCCTTAGATAATACCATAAGCACGCAGTCCAATTTATACCTTCACTTATTTTTCTTTTTTTTTTTTTATTTTTTTCTAGGAATTTCCTAGATTATCTTACCCACCGATATATAGCCGTATCAATTTGGTTTTCCTATCTACTTTTACATTTAATAATCTACGCAGAAATTCAAACTTCGGTATTTCGTTTTTATATATTCGCCGATATATTTTTTAAATTTATAATTAAAATCGATTCCGATATTTTGCCACTACGGCTTAAAAAACCTTTCGTATAATATTATTCGCAGCTATATTATATAAAAAAATTTTAATAGCTTTCCTTATCTTACGTATAATTATTAAATTACAAAAGTATAACATATCTCAGAAACGTTTGAAATTACGGTCAGGCAATTTTAAACCGTGCGAAATTCAAAACTCGAAAATCGCTTTTTTATTTAAAAATAATAAATCGAATATTAGTTCGTACGCTTCGACCGCTGCGCTCGGCCCTTCTGAATTAGATTTTTTTTGGTCAAACGCCTGGCGAAAATTCAACTTTCTAATCTTACGTTTTATAATTATAACAATTACAATTTGCGATTTTTTATTAAAAATAATAAAAAAATGGCTATACGTATATTAGCCTGAGCCACGAAATATCGAAATCGTAAATTATATAATAATATTATATTAATTTAATTAATTTATCAAAAAACAAGTTTTTTAATACGCTACCCAAATATTTGAACGCAATTTTATTTTATTTAATTTTTTTAGAAAACACAAAAACCTTTTTAATAGCTCTTTTATTAAAAACGATTTCTTTTATATTAAAAACCTTTAATCTGCAACTCCAGAAAACATTTATTTATTTAATTCAAACCCTACTAACATTTTCGTTAACACTATAAACAACGACGCCTTTCGTTTTCTTATGCGAAGCCGCATGCTCTTTTCTGGCTCCTTTGATACACCTTTATTTAATAGCGCCAATATTACCGATTTTATCGAAAAATATAAAAAAATTTATAAGAATTTCGGAGTTTTTAAAACTGAAATATTCGACAGACTTTCTCGCTATTATAACCCAATTATTAAAAATATTATTAAATCGATAAATAAATAAAAAGCTATTAAAGCTCGAAATTAGCGAAAGCTAATTAAAACTTTAAAATCGGAATTCCGAAACTACGATCGCTAGCAAATTCGCGATACTATCGTTTTTTTTAAACAGTTTATTATAATAATTCGCTAAGCCAAAAAACTTAAAGTTTATTATCGTATTTATACGAAGGTTTTTAACGTTTTTATTAACAAAAAGATTCTAAGCGAAATTAAACAAAAAAAATTGTTTTTATTTAGCTTTTTAATTAATATTCGCAACAAAACTATTAAGCATTTTAAAATTAATAAACAAAACCCTAAAACCTTCGATTAGTATTTTAAATTTGTAAAATTCGTTTTTAAACAAAACTAAAGCGAACGTATTATTAAAGTTATAAACCAAAAAAAATCCCCCTTTCTTATTTACAAAAAAAACGTAAAAGCTTTAGTGCAAAAATATGCCCAGCTATTAAAAGTTACCGAAATCGCTAAAAAACAACCAGTTATTATATTATTTAATCGTTTTGCAAAATCTATTAGCTTGGAAAAACTTAATAAAAATATCGAAATTCTCGTATTAAAATTTACCGATATTAAAATTCAAAAGCTTTAAAGCAAAATCGAAAATCTTATGCAATAGCAGAAAAAACTTTTTTACGTTAATTCGGATAATAAAAACGATTAAAATAACTTTTATAATAATTATTTTTTTTAAAATACGCGAAGCGATTAATTTCGCTAAGCTATCGTAAAAGTAATAACTGCTTAATAGCAATTTTTCCGTGCTAGCGATTAAAATCAGCGAAACATTAATTATAATAACGATTATTAAAAAAAAAAAGAAAACCAACGCGAAAATCAAAATCGCGGCTATTAAAATAATAAAAATAATTATTAAAAAAAACCTCGTGGCCTTAAGTATAAATTTTGTAATAATAAAAAAATTTATTGCGAAAAACCTTATATTCGTTTTAAATACAAAACATTTAATTTTTGTATAAACAATAGTATTTATTATATTAACAAATACGAAGCGATCTGTTTCGGACCGACGAAAGCAGAAATAAGCTTTTTTAACAAAACTGAAAATTAAAACTAATTAAATACTATTCGCTTAAAAATAAAAAATACGAAATAAAACGATTGCTTAAAAAACAAAAAAAATGCAAAAACGATTTTTATTAATAAAAAAAAAAACATTCCAAAAAGCGTATTAATCAAAAAGAAAACTTTTATTCTAAGCGTAAATAAAATCCAAATATATAAATAAAAAACAAATATATATATTACTAATACAATTATCGCATTTGCAAATATTATAGTTGCATAATTAAATCAGCGAATCATAAAAAAGCAAAATGTTTCTGTTTTATTCGCTAAATTAGCTAATATAAAAAAAAACGTCAGAATCGAAAAGAAAAAAGATTTTGAAATTCGAAAAAAAACCGATAAAATTATTAAAAAAACGCTTATAATAAAAAAAATTAACGACGATATAAAAAATATCGACACCGATATTCCGGTTCAAATCATTCAGAAAATACCAGCTTTTAAGCGCTTACCACCAATACAAAACGAAAAATAAATCGACAAATATATCAGCTCCGAAGCCGTCGACGAAGCTATTAAAAAAATTATAAAACAAAAAATTAAATTAAAATTCAGCGATTTATTTAATACAAAAAAAAAATTCGACAAAATTATTAATAAACAAATTCTTGTATTAAAAAAAAACGAAAAAGTTGAAATTATTCGAAAAAAAAACGATTTTAAATTGGAAAAAAACCAAAAAAAGATTTACAATATCGCAGTTAATTTAGCCGATAAAAAAAAATTTTCGAAAAAAATCAGCCTTTTGGCCCTCGTTATAAAAACCCAAAAGTCAAAACGACGAAACTGCTTTTACACAGTTATAAAAGCATTAAAAATAAAAATTATACTTAAGAAAAATACGACAGCCTTCGCTTTACTCGATAATAAAACCGAAATCAATTGCATAAACTAAAAAACGGCCGAAGCTAATAATATCCCGATTATTACCGACAAACGAATAATTTATACGACCGTTAATAAAAATATTATTAAATTTAACGAAATTATACGAAATATAAAAATCGACGTTAAAAATATTATTATTTATAAAACTTTTTAATAATAAAAAAATACTTTTATTTTATTATTTTTAAAATATTTTAAATTTTGAAAAGTTTCGTCAGTTTTAAATATACCGAAAACGGCCAAATAAAAGCTTTTTTCTGAAACTAAAACCGATTTTTTTAAAATCAAATTATCGTCGCCGGCGATAAAATTTCCTTAATCGACGTTTTATCGGAAAACGAATAACCGGTTTTAATTTTAAAACAAACGCTAAGCTATAATAAAACCTGAAAAATATTCGGCTAAAAACACTTACGTTATCAATCGAAATAGCACCGCGAATAAAATTAGCTAATATTAATATTTTTAGCTATTAATTCGAAAATAAAAGTTCCGAAGATTTCGTTTTCGTATTAAACAAATCCGACCCATATACCCTATCTTTTTATATTAATATCAGCATTTTTTATAAGCGCAAAGCTGATAAAATACGATCCGTAAATTTTAGCGAATCCGGTAAAAATATCTTCGGAAAAATAAACGATTAATTTAAAAAAAACGAAATAACAAAACCATTTTAACTAATTACAAACGAATTCGAAAAGCTTATCATCGGCCGATTTTCCAGCCTATTATTTAGCAGCCGATTTATAAAAAAACGATTTAATAACCTAGCAATCGGAACCCAATTTCTATTAAAAAAAAAAAAAGTTTTATACGAAATTCTACGCAACCGAAAAAAAACTATAGCCTTCGATTTTACCGAAATGGGCCAATTCAGTTTTAACGTTACGTTTTATATCGATATTAAAACCGTGCTTTACGAAACCTGGCAAAAAAAAACCTTTTTAATTTCTAAAACCTTCCAAAATAAAATAATCGAAATATTAAAAAAACGAATTAAATAAAAAATCTTCGAATTCTGCCACGGCCTATACAAAAACAAATAATTTATCGTTGCGAAAAAAAAAAAAAGCATTTACAAACTTATTATCGCAATCGTCGAAATAAACAAAATAACGATATAAAACGCTAATATGCCATTTAACGTCGATCAATTTTCGAACGAATTCGCAAAACTAACGATCGCTTCCTTTTTCGACTTTTTTTTAAACTACGACCATTTAATACTTAATTTACGATTTCGAAATATAACAGCAATTTAAATTTTAATCGATTTGCTACGTATAACGAAAATACTTATAAAAGCTACTAATTCAGTCGTTCAATTCGTAAAAATCGTATATAAAATCCTTATAATTTATATCTCCGATATTGCTTTGTCTTACGTTAACGACGTCGGAATAAAAAGCCCCAAATTATATTATAATAATAAAAATTTTTTTTTAAAATTCGACGCTATATAATAAAACATATTCAAAACATCGATAAAATTATAATCTGCTTCGAAAAAGCTAAAGCTATTATTGGCCTTCGATTAAAATTTTATATATCCGAAATAAATATCGTCGGTTATATAACTAACAGCGCCGGCCGCTATTTTTAACGAAAAAAAATTAAAAAAATCTGCGAATAAAAAAAATATGAAAATATCACCGAAGCCAAAACTTTTATTAGCGTTATGATTTATTACCGCAATTAAATCAAAAACTTTTTTTAAAAAGCTGCATTTATTTACGCTATAATAAAAAAAAAATCGATTTCGTTTAGGAAAAAAAGCAAAACAAAATTATAAAAATTTTTAAAAACGACTTTTTATCGGCCTTATCGCTTATGCGAATCGATTATAATCCAAACGCAAAAAAAATCATTTTAATTATCGACGCTAATATTTTCGGTTGGAAAGCTGTATTATAACAAATCGATAAAAACAAAAAACGGCATTTTTCACGATTCGAAAGCGATTTATAATCCTTCGTAAAAATACGCTACGATATTATTAAACGAAAATATCAAAGCGCTTTTAAAATAATAAAAAAAATAAAAGCGAGCTATACGACGTATATTTTATTTTAAAAACAAACGCAAAAATTTTTATCGATTAACTAAACGAAAAAACTAATAACCTATCAAAAGCGTTCGTTATTAATTAAATAGCTTAGATGCGATTTATAAACTTCGAAATCAGGTATATTAAAAAAATAATTAATACAGCGGCAAACGGCTTTTCCAAACGAAAACGCTTTTATCCGTCTGACCTCGCTAAATAAAACGAGTAAAATATCGACGAATAAATCGCTAACGAAATCGGCTGCTTCGCTATTTGCGCCCTAGGTTCTACAAAACCAAAAGCATTCGCGTTGCTATTTCGGTTGGCACCGCGAATAAAAAACATTAATTCTCGGGCCGAAAAAGCATTCGCGTTATTATTTCGGCTGATACCGCGAATAAATTTAATCGAAAACGATCGGAATAAGCCGATTAATAAAAAAAATAAATTTTTAATCGATAACTACGAAACCGAAAACTTTTATTTAATCGTATACTATTTAACTATTTTATCTAAACCATTTAACGTGCCGAATTATCAGTTTAAATTATTTAAAAACCAAGCTTTCGATTATATTCTAGCCGATAAAAAATTATACAAAATAAAAAATAATATATATCAAAAACGCTTAATAATAAATAATAAAACCGATAAATTTTAAATTATAAAAAAAGCCTACGAAAAAGTGTTTTATAAAAAAACTAAAGCTATTTATTATCGAATTAAAAACGATTTTTAATAAAAAAAATACTTCGAAAACTGCAAAGCCTTCGTTAAAAGCTGCATTTCTTATTAAAAACGAAAACCTGGCCGAAAAAAAAATCTATTATATCCGACGTAATCTTTTAATATTTAAAAAAAAGTCAATCTTAACGTTATACGCGTACCGATTACCGACCGCGGATATATATATTTTATATTCGCTATTAACGACCTGTTTAAATAGCCTGAAAAGCGACTTTTCCGAAACGCTATTTCCGAAGCTATAACGACTTTTTTTTAAAAAAACGTTATATATCGATACGGTTTATTTAGCAAATTAAACGTCGATAATAAATCCGAAAACAAAAGCGTTATCGAAACTTTTACAAAAAAATACGGCATTCAGCGTATTTAAATTTCAGCCTATAATTTAAAAAGCAACGGCTTCGTAAAACGAAGCTATAAAAATATTTTTAACGGACTTTCAAAAGCCATTCGAAAAAGCTATAAGCGTTAATCGCGGAAATTTTCGAAAATGCTTTTTATTATACGCATATGCATATACGCTTCTACTAAAATAACTTTATTTTTCATTTAATACGGCAAAAACGCTCGACTGCCCCTAGAAACAAAATAGCTTATATAAAAGCTTTGTAACGTAATTAAAATAAAAACGAAAGCAAACTTATTAGCGATAAAATCTAAACAGCTGAATTACCGCGATATAAATATAAAAAAAATAATTTTAAAAAAAAAAAAATATAAAAAAGCAATTAAAAAAATCTGAAATAAAACCAAAATCCTAAAAAAAACGCTAATTAAAAAAAAAAATCTGATTTTAATTTACGACGTCCAGCGCGCTATTAACAAATCGGCCGACACTAAGCTTAATTATAAATAACTCGGACCCTACGAAATATACGAGGCCGAATTAAATAAAAGCTATTACAAGCTTACGAAATTCGATAAAACAAAATTAAAAAAAACATTCGCCGCCAACCGATTAAAACGATTTTACAAAAAAAACTAACAAATCTATCTCCTGGATTCTGATTCAAACAGCGATTCCGATTCCAGCGATTCCGACGACGATTCCGATCAAAGCGATTATATTTCTAAAAAAAAAAAACCTTTTGAAAAAATCTGAAAACAGCCGAACGACGACCCCACTGCTAAAAGCACAATTCAAATCGTAATTCCACCCATAACCGAAGAAAAAAAAAGTGCATATAAAATTGTTCACTAACTGTTCTATTATTTTTGTTATCTATTATTTTTCTTTTTATTATATACTATTTTATTATTTTTGTTTTGATATATATTATTTATTTTTAAAACCTTTTTCTATATTATTTAAAACACCTATTGTATTTTTTTTTATTTAACTATACTTTTGTTTACCAAAACAAAAGCTTTATACATATTTGAGCCGCATACTTAATATATTTATATTATTCGCACATTTTGCGAAAACTATCTTTTATGCATTTTATTATTTGCTATTTTCTGTATTATTTACTTTTTTCGCTGTTTTAAACGAATACCTGCCTAAACAGTCATAATTTATTAAAAAACAGTATGCGAATTCCCGTAACTTTTAAATACAAATATTTTATAATTCCCGTACTTTTTCTCAATTACTTTTTAACAAATACAATATATCTTTTTAATTAATAAACCTATCGATATTATATTATTCCTTAAGCAAAGCGTTGCTAAACTTAGCAAATTTATTCTTAATTTATCTTAAAACGGAACTATTATACGCAACCTTTCCGAATTCAAGCAAATATATAATGCCGCTACCTTAGATTAACAAACAGCTTTCGTAAAAACGTTTATAAAATAATTCGATATAATAACTAAAAACGTTAACGAATTTTTATTAAATTACGAAAACTTCGTTAAAGCTGAATTCGTTCGTAAAAATTTTAATTACGATAAATTTCTGCTAAACTACGATAACGCTTTAAAAGCTTTCGCCGAAGCAAAAAAAGCTCGAAATAACAAAAAAAAAATAACAGACCGAATATTACGCTTTTTGCTAAATTAACGAAAAAAAAATATTTAAAAATACGTTTTTAACAAAATCACCGGTATTATTTTATTTCGGCACTTCGCTCGCCTTTTCGAAATTATTACCTTTATTAAAAAAAAAATCTAAATATTAAACGCTTATATTTTTAAAACGCAAGCTTTAAAAATCAACAATCTAAAAGCCCGCAGATTTACAAATTTTTCTACAATTATTTGCAAATTGGTCGACGACGCTATACAATCGCCAAAAAAAATTCTAATCGGTTGCGAAACTTTAAATCTGACCCTTTTTTAAAATAAAAAACTAAATATCGCTAAATACGGCATTTTTATATCAAAAAAAAAAAACGACGCCATTCCGATACTTCGAATTTACGACGACGAAAAAAACGAAAAAGCTAATATTATCTTCGTTTAATTCGAAAAAACACACGCGATAATAATTAATATTCCTAAAACAGCTAAAACAACTTAGCGACTTTTATTTTCAATTATCGAAAACGAATTAAAAAACGAAATCAAAAGCGTGATAGCAAACAACCGCTTATTTAAATACAAAAAGCTTATTATATTTATAAAAACGATTCCGAAAAAAATAAAAATAAAAAACGTAAAAAAACGCGCCGATATTTTCGAAATCTTTTTTATTCGAAAAAAAAAACTATTCGCGTCGCCAGCAAAAAAGGCACCGCGAATAAAAACAGCCGGAAATCAACGCCGAATTATAAATTTTAAATCAATTAATAAAAAACGCGACGACTTTATAAAATCAAATTTAAAAAACTTTAGTATTCCGAAAAAAAAGAATTTAAACGATTCTGAATTTAACTTTTCGAAATTAAATACGCAAATATTAAAAACGTCTGCTGCGTTTAAAAACGTCGTATTATTACCGCTAATATTCGAAACTTTAATAAAAGCATTTAAAATCTCGATTATTATACGATTCGACCGAAAAAGCTTGAAAAAAAATATCGAAATTATCGCGAAAAAAATCATATAAAAAACACAAAATCAAATTATTTTATTTAAAACTTTCGCTTTCGACGACGAAACGATTTAAAAATTTTATTTCGACATTTCGATACAAAAACCAAATAAATCCGTCAGCTTTTTTCTTTTTGCTTCGAACGAAAACTAAACCAAGCTTTTTTCGGAAAATTGCAAATATAATACGCTAAAGCAAATAAAAAAAACTTTTAAAAACGGTAACCCGTTTTTATTCGAACTTTTTTTCGTTGAAAAACTTCGATTTTTTAATTTCGTTTTTACGAATAATATTAACGCTAAAAAAAACGGCAAATTCTGCTATTTTTATATACGTTATTACGCGGCGTACTGCGATTTAATTATAAAAAAAATTAACGTTGTCGGCTTCGCTGATCGATTTACTATTATTAAAAATTCGGATTACGACGTGTTCGAAATTAATTTTAATAATTAATTTATATTTCGACGAAAAACTGCGAAAACTATTTAAATACGTATTAAAGCTTATCTAGGCTACGTAAATTTTAAAGCAGATTTCAAAGCATTTAGCGCGATTATAAAGCTCGACTGAAACGTAAAAAAGTAAAAGCAACAAATATTTCCAAAAGCCGATTTTTCTGGCTTTTCGACCGAAAATATATTTTAAAATCTATTTAAATTAAACTGCGAATTCGTTAATTACGTAAAATCTCACAACGGAAAAAACAAACCATTATTATATTTTTTAAAAAAAAAAATAATTATATATAAGTATTATTTTCGACTAGTTAAAACCCAAAAAGCATTTACAGCCTTTTTCGCTAATATATTTTACAATTTTATTTAATAAGCTTTCAAAATACACCCCGGCTTTTATTTCGCTGCTTTAATTATTCGAAACTTCGAAAACTGCCGTTTCGTAGCTTATTCTAACGTTCCGATCGCTCCAGGCCTCGTTAATTCCGACCGTATTACAATTACAAAATTCGATATCGCCGATTTTTAAAAAAAAAAAAAAATCGAAAACTCTACCGACGCCATTTTCGACTATTACGTTCTGCCTGCTTTTGCATATAACTCGAAAATAATCGAAGCTTATTTGCAATTATACCACGACGCAAAACTAATTAAAACTATTTAAAAAAACCAGCTTTTTTATACTTCAGCGCGTCTAAAATAATAGCCTCGGCTATTTTATCGGATTACAAAACCGAAAGCTACGAAATAAAAAATAAAATAATTTTTGTCAGTTTTTCGACTAAGCAAAAAGTTTTCGTTAAATTCAAAACCCAAAAAACCGACGGCGCAATACTAGTTTATTCGAACAATTATACGGCGCAGAAATACAAAAACTATTTCGAAAACAATAATCCGATAAGCAATTTAATATTATTTATACTGCGGCGAAAGCAATTACAGTATTTTCGATAATCTCGATTGCAAACGACTACTTCCGAACCATTTTGTGAAATAATTTTTCTTATAGGCTTCGGAGCTTTTTCAAAAACATTCGTCGGCCGATAACCGTAATCCGACCTATTAATTTTACGCGAAACAAAAGCGTTAATCGGTTTTAATTATAACGAATTAATCGATTATTTTTACGATTTTAATATAAAACTTTTCGGCGCCTTTTGCAAAGCGTAAAACCACGTTTAAAAGCTAAAATCTATTATTTACGAAAAAAAATCGTAAAAAGCATTCGTCGCGGCGATATTTAATAATATTATCGACGAAAAAGCTATTAAAACGTTCGTAAATTTAAACGATATTTCGACTGACATTTCATCGAATCACTTTTCAAAAAAGCAAAATAAATAAAATAATTCAAACGATAAGCGAAACGCTATTTTTTTATAAAAGCCAACAGCAAAAAAGCCAAAAACGGGTTAAAAAACCGAAAAAGTATAAAGCTAAAAAGTTCGGTTTTTAATTAATTAGTTTTTAAACTATATAAAATAAACTAAATTACATTTATTAAAATTATATTTTTTTTTGATCGTAGTTAAAAACGATTACGTATATTATTTAAAACAGAATATAAAACGGTAATACTTTGTATTAATAAAAATTAATAATTTTAATTATAATCGAGACATAAACCCCTTCGAAACCCTCTGCCACTAACTACCTTCAACAGGTATAAAAGCAAAGCACCCTTTTAAATAATACTATAAGTACGCAGTCCAATTTATACTTTTACTTATTCTTTTTTTCCTTTCTTCAGTCTTTTCTAGGGATTCCCTAAACTATCTTACCCACCGATATATGGCCGTATCAGTCTGGTTTTCCTACCTACTTTTATATTATTTGCTTTAAATAGCGTTTCGAAATTATATTTAATATTGTTTTATATTATAACTGTTAATAATACACATATTAAAATCTACTTTTTAAACGATTCCGAAGCTACCGATAATTTTATTAACTATACTTTCGTACAACACTACGAATTAACCTTTGTTTTACTTACCAACCCACGTAAACTTACCGTAATTAACGAACGTTTTTCTATATACGGCGACGTTATTTATCAAATCTTTTTTCAAATTAATATCGTCCGCTACATCGAACGAATTACAACTTTTATTATAACATTTAGGAAATACGATCTTATTCTAGGCAAACTTTGACTTAAAACACATAACCCCTATATTAATTAAACTACGAATACCTTTTGCTTCAATTCAAACTTCTGCCGTTCGAACTATCTATCCCAAAACTTTCATTAATTAGCTATTTCAGGCCTAATCCAAAAACGCCACTTTTACAAAACCGTCGTTCTACCAGCTATACCTCGTCGTACAAAAGCAGCTGTGTTTACCATCTTAGCTTTTCAACCAAAAGTCGAAATATTCTCAGCCTTTTTATACGAAATCAATTAACAACTACACAAACTAAGCGTTCCAACCGACGATTTTCCCTCTATCATATTATTTAAAATCGATTAATTACAAAAAAATAAGCTTTTTCAAACTGTACGACAACAACTTTCAGCCGAATTCTACCTCGCTAAAGCTTTATTAAAAAATATTCGTTTGGCTTTTTAAACCAAACCGCTAATCGACCTTCGAATAAAATTCTTTTTTCACTACTATCACCATTTAGCCGCTTTTAATTTTATCGAAACTGATAAGCTTGCATTTTATAAAAAAAGCGTTAATTATACGATAAAATTTCGACCTGAAGCAATATTTTCACACGGCCTTTTATATAATATATTAATCGACGAATTTTAAGTTTTACGCAAATTTTTTAAAAAAAACCTCGAAAAAAAAATAAATCCGAGCGAGCTTTTTCTCCGCGGCTTTTTCAGTTTTATTTGCGAAAAAATCAAAAAAAGGATTACGATTTTACGTCGATTACAAAGCTTTTAACGCTATTATAATTAAAAACCGATACTTTTTATTATTAATTTAAAAAACGCTTTCACGATTAAACAAAACCAAATTTTATATTAAATTCGACGTTTTCGCCGCTTTTAATAAAATTCGAATAAAAAAAGGCTATAAATGGCTTATTGTATTTAATACGAGGTATAATCTATTCGAATTTTTAATTATACTTTTCGGATTATGCAACGCTTTCGCCACGTTTCAATTCCGTATAAACGATATTCTGCGATTTTATTTAAATATCTTTTGCACAACTTATATAAACGATATTTTAGTTTATTCAAACGATTTTTAAAAACACAAAAAAACACGTCAACCTCGTTTTTCAAGCTTTTTTTAACGCTGGCCTGTAATTAAATATAAAAAAATACGAATTCGAAGTTTAAAAAGTCGTTTATTTTAAAATAATTATTTTTATTATTAAAATCAAAATAAACTTTAAAAAACTCGAAGCGATTACAGACTGAAATCTTCCTTCCAACGTTAAAAACGTATAAGCGTTTTTAGATTTTGCGAATTTTTATCGACGATTTATCAAAAGTTTTTTTAAAATCGTTATTTTTTTAATAAATTTAACGAAAAAAAACATTAAATAAAACTTTAATAACGATTATATAAAAGCCTTCGAATTTTTCAAATTAGCTTTTACGATTGCATTTACGTTGTTTTATTTTAACTTTAATAAAAAAATATTTGTTAAAACTAACGCTTTTAACTACGTTTTTTCAAAGATTTTCTTTTAAAAAAACGATGCAAAAGTATTTTATTTAATCGCTTTTATATCGAAAAAGTTCGATTCAGCCGAATACAATTACGAGATTTATAATAAAAAACTTTTCGCAATTATACGTTGTTTCGAAGATTAGCGAGCCGAATTACAAAAAGCTGTCTATTTAATTCGAATATTTACAAACCACCGAAATTTAAAATATTTCATAACGATTAAACAATTTAACAAACGTTAAATACGCTAAAGCGAGTTTTTAATTAATTTTAATTTTATAATTATATTTAAATCTGAAAAACAAAATAGCAAATCGGACTTTTTAACCCGACGCTTTCAAAACCTTCCTCAAAACTTTTCAAACGAAAAAATTCAGTTTCAAAACCAGGCCCTTTTTAAAAAACACCATTTGACCGAAGTTTTAATCGCTTTTCCGGCTTTGCTAAAACAATCCGAAGCAAACGACGAAAAGCTTTCACGACTTTTAAATAAATATTATTTTATTAATAAGCTGTAAATCGCTATTAAAAAAAAAATATTCAAATTAAAAAGTATTCCGAAATCCAAAACGTTACAATTTTTTAAATACGTTATACGCAATAACAAATTGTATTTCCGAAACCGACTTTACGTTTCCGATATATCGAATTTAAACGTTTTTATTCGTATCTGGCTTTTACAAATAACCCATAATTTAATAAAAACAGGCCATTTTAGCAAAACAAACTTTACGAAATTATTAATAAAAATTATTATTAACCATTAGTTTCCGAAGATTGCAAAAGATTTGTTCGCAATTGCAACGGCTGCTTTCGTAATACAAGCATTAATCAACGCTATCAAAAACTTTTTAAATTTTTATTTATTTTTTTACGCCGTTAAAGCTATATATCGGTCGATTTTATAAATCTTTTTCCAATAAAAAAGCATAAAAATCGAAACAATTTAATTATAATAATAATTTATCGCTTTATTAAAAAACGATATTACACAATCTGCTATACAATTATAAAAGCGACAGATTTTGCCAAATTGTTTTGCAAAAATATCTGGCGTTTATATAATCTTTCCGATTTTATAATTTCAAACCGAAGTTTCTTATTTGTTTTACAATTTTAAAAAGCTATTAATCACCGTTTCGAAACTAATATTACGCTATTTATTAGCTTTCACTTCGAAACGAACGGCCAAACCGAAAACGCGAACGCCTATCTATTTTCTTATTTAAAACAATTTATCGAATACGCTTAAAAAAATTAAAAAAACTGGCTTCCTTTAGCTGAATTCGCAGCGAATAACGCTGTAAACGCTTCCACCGGAGTTTCCCCCTTTTACGCTAATAAAAGTTTCTATTCCCGAATAAGCTTTTCTTTATCTAAACTTATTTTAAATTTCATTTTACGCATTTTACGAATAGCAAATACGAAAAAAAACGATTTCGCCGACAAAATAAAAAAGTTAGAATTATTTTTACGTACAAATTTAATTTTAGCGTTGGCCGACCAGAAACACCATTTTAATTAACAACGCTAATCAGCTCCTGCTTACAAAATAAAAAATAACGTATTTTTTAATAAACGTAATATAATTTTTATCAAACTAATTAAAAAACTAAATAATAAATTTTACGATTTTTATAAAATCGCCGAAGTTCTAAGCTTTTATAATTACAAGCTGAAATTACTTTTCGAATAAAAACTATTATATTTTATTTTTCATACCAATCTGTTCAAACCTATCTACAACGACCTCTTTTTAAAACAAAAAAACCCTCCTCTTCCATTTGTTTTTATCGACGCAAACGAAAGTTTATTATAAGCTATAAACGCTATTTTCGATTTTAAACGAAACCTTAATTTTTTTTATCTAATATAATAACGTGGCTATAACGCCGAAAACCAATTTTAAAAACTATTAAAAAACGTTGTTAACGTATATAATTTTATAGCTGAATTCGCTACACGTTTTTTTTAAAAATCTTATCCGACCAAAGCAGAACTGGCTAAAGCCAAAATTGCTAACAAAAAACGTGCTAAATCGATAAATAACGAAAACGAGCCTTTACTACTAAAAAAAGCTTTTACAACCGTTACTAAACACAAAAAAACTGCTATTAATTTCTTTTCTATTACAAAAAAATTAATTATTTTGCTTCCGAAACTAAAAAAGCCTGCCTTTTCTACCATTTTTTTTATTATTCTAGCTAAACCCCGCATTCGTTTATAAAAACGCTTCGCGAACAAAGCTCGATTTATAAAAATAGATTCCGACGACGAAAAAATTAAATAAAAAATAAAAAAAAGGACCATATATAAAAGAATGAAATATCAGTTCGTTAATCACGTAGTCCGAAAATCACGTTGTTATTACGTAACATCGGAGCCCGTACACATTGTATTTTAGACTTCGCGACACCTCTAATTTAAAAACCCCGTAGTTAATGCAAATCACCTACGAACCTTCTGCTCGTTCGCACCCCTTAACAATAGCCCTTCGAAAAAAAGCTGTACGAAACGCTACGAAAAAAAACGACGCTAATAATATTTCGTATATATTTGAACGCGATTTATTGCTATATTACGGTCGTTTAATAATATTAAACGTCGATTATTTTCGTTTGGCTTTTGTACGAAAAATATACGACCAAATCTCTACCGTTTATTTCAACGCTCGCAAAACTACGCAATTAATTTCGAATTAATATTATTAGCGAAATATAACAGCTTTCGTAAAATAATATTATCGCAATTGCTACGTTTATCGAAAAAGTTTTGTTTTAAAAAATAAGCGCCCCGGCCTTTTTCAGCTTTTTTTTGTTTCTGACCATTTTTGGAAATACGTTATAATAAACTTTTGCAGCTTTAATAAAAACAAATACGATTACGATAACGTATTTGTAATAATAAATCGCTTTTCCAAGCAAATTATTTCGATTTTCTGTTATAAAAATATCAACGTTCGAAATTTCGCTAAGTTATAAATATTCCACGTATATAAGTATTTTAGCTTTTTAAAAAATATTATTAGCGATCGTGACCCTTAATATTAATTTATTTTCTGGTTTAAATTAAACAAAATATTCGGTACGTAATTAAAGCTTTCGATAGCCGCTTATTTTGAAACCGACGGTCAGACCGAAATTTACAATTAATATCTGCAAAAACGCTTTCGATTTTTCGTGAATTTTTATTAAAACGATTAAAACGAATTTTTTTTAATAATAGATTTCGTTTAAATAATTTTTTTTTACAAAAGTTTAAATAGTCTTTTACTTTTTGAAATTGTATACGATTATACTTTTTATACCAATTGAAACTGGAAGCTCGATATTTTTTTTTTCCAACCTTTTATATAAGCTAAACGCAAACGAAGCTCGTGCGTACGCTCGCCGCTATTACGACGCTTGAAACCTCGCCAAATCGCATTTTTAATAAGCCTACGATAAAATAAAAAAAAATGCGAATAAGTTTCGCCGCGCGATCGATTTTAACGTTGGCGACTACGTATAATTCGATATACGTTTATTTCCGATTTTCCGGCCCTTTCGCAAGCTCGACAATTTTACAAACGGCCTTTTTAAAATTATAACCAAAATTTTCGATAACGCTTTTAAGCTAAACCTTTTTAATATTATAAACGTACATTTAATTTTTCACGTTAATCGACTGCGTAAAGCAGCTAACGACGCGTTTCCAAATCAAATTAATTCAGCCTTTAAATCTATTAATATAATTAATAAGCTTAAATACGAAATCGAAAAATTGATCGCCTATCGAATGCAACGAAAAACCCTTTAATACAAAGCTTTTTAAATAAATTTAAATAAAGATTTCACGTGGTATTTCGCGTCTGATTTTATATACGCTTTTTTAAAAATGCGCGACTTTTATTTGACGTATAAAAAGCTTCCCGATTCTTTTGCAAAACTTATAAACTGGCTAAAAGCGTATTCCGAAAGTTTAAATTCGTACGATTATTTGGATAGCGACGTACCAATGGATAAAAGCTCGAAGGCGCGCTTTTTTCGGACGGAAGGATAGTGTAACGACTTATTTTTTTTGTTCCTCGTATCACCTTTGCAACTACGTATAGCTGCAAGCTTTCTGGTCTCCTGGTGGATTTTTCCATCAACTGTGAAAACTATTTATATATATAAAACCCTCTTTTTTTAGCAACTTCTGCCTTTTGCAATTGTTGATTCTAAATGAATATTTTTGTTACAGAACCAAAGGCTCGTTTTATACCATATGAACACGGCGACCAGTTGACTGATCTCCCAGCCCTCCGACTGATTAGATCGTCACAAAACCAAAGCGAACGTACTATTAAAATTATAAACCAAAAGAAATCTCCCTTCTTCATTTACAAAAAAAACGTAAAAGCTTTAATACAAAAATATGCCCAGCTACTAAAAGTTACCGAAATCGCCAAAAGATAATTAATTATTATATTATTCAATCGTTCTGCAAAATTTATTAATTTGGAAAAGCTTAATAAAAATATCGAAACTTTCGTATTAAAATTTACCGATATTAAAATTTAAAAACTTCAAAGCAAAATCGAAGGTTTTATGCAGTAACAAAAAAAACTTTTTTACGTTAACTCGGATAATAAAAACGATTAAAATAGCTTTTATAACAATTATTCCTTTTAAAATGCGCGAAGCGATTAACTTCGCCAAGCTATCGTAAAAATAATAACTGCCTAATAGCAATCTTTTTATATTAGCGATCAAAATCAGCGAAATATTAACTATAATAACGATTATCAAAAAAAAAAAAAAACCAACGCGAAAACCAAAATCGCGATTATCAAAATAATAAAAATAATTATTAAAACAGACCTTATGGCTCTAAATATAAGTTTTGTAATAATAAAAAAATTCACTGCGAAAAACCTTATATTCGCTTTAAATACAAAGCATTTAATTTTTATATAAACAATAATATTTGCTATATTAATAAATACGAAGCGATTTGCTTCGGCCCGACGAAAACAGAAATAAGCCTTTTTAACAAAGCTGAAAATTAAAACTAATTAAATATTATTCGTTTAAAAATAAAAAGTACGAAATAAAACGACTGTTTAAAAAACAAAAAAAATGCAAAAACGATTTTTATTAATAAAAAAAAAACATTCCAAAAAACGTACTAATCAAAAAGAAAACCTTTATTCTAAGCGTAAATAAAGTTTAAATATATAAATAAAAAATAAATACATGTATTACTAATGCAATTATCGCATCTGCAAATATTATAGCTGCATAATCAAACCAGCGAATCATAAAAAAGCAAAATATTTCTGTCCTATTCGCCAAATTAATTAAAATAAAAAAAAACGTTAAAATCGAAAAAAAAAAAATTTTAAAATTCGAAAAAGATCCGATAAAACTATCAGAAAAACGCCTATAATAAAAGAAATTAACGATAATATAAAAAATATCGACACCGACATTTCGGTTCAAATTATTCAGAAAGTACCAGCTTTTAAGCGCCCATTATTAATGCGAAACGAGAAATAAATCGACAAATATATCAGCTCCGAAGCCGTCGACGAAACTATTAAAAAAATTATAAAACAAAAATTTAAATTGAAATTCAACGATTTATTTAACACAGGAAAAAAATTCGACAAAATTATTAATAAACAAATTTTTATAAAAAAAAAAAACGAAAAAGTTAAAATCATTCGAAAAGAAAACGATTTTAAATTAAAAAAAAACTAAAAGAAATTTATAACATCGCAATTAATTTAGCCGATAGGAAAAAATCTTCGGAAAAAATCAGCTTTTTGGCTTTTATTATAAAAACCCAAAAGTCAAAACGACGAAACTGCTTTTACACTGCTATAAAAGCGCTAAAAATAAAAATTATGCTTAAAAAAAGTACAACCGCCCTCGCTCTATTCGACAATAAAACCGAAAATAAACCAGAAAACAGCCGAAGCCAATAATATCCCGATTATCACCGACAAACGAATAATTTATACCACCGTTAATAAAAACACGATTAAATTTAATAAAATTATACAAAATATAAAAATCGACGTTAAAAATATTATTATTTATAAAAACTTTTTAATAATAAAAAAATGCTTTTATTTTATTATTTTTAAAATGCTTTAAATTCTGAAAAATTTCGTCAGCTTCAAATATACCGAAAACGGCCAAATAAAAGCTTTTTTCTAAAACTAAAACCGGTTTTTTTAAAATCAAATCACCGTCGCCGGCGATAAAGTCTTTTTAATCGACGTTTTATTAAAAAACGAATAGCCGGTTTTAATTCCAAAATAAACGCTAAGCTATAACAAAACCTGGAAAATACTCGGCTAAAAACACTTACGTCGCTAATCGAAATAACACCGCGAGTAAAATTAGCTAATATTAACATTTTTAGCTATTAACTCGGAAATAAAAGTTCCGAAAACTTCGTTTTCGTATTAAACAAACCCGATTCATATACCCTATCTTTTTATATTAATATCAGCACTTTTTACAAGCGTAAAGCTAATAAAATACGATCCGTAAATTTTAGCAAATCCGATAAAAATATTTTCGGAAAAATAAACGATTAATTTAAAAAAGATAAAGCAATAAAACTATTATAATTAATTATTAGCGAATTCGAAAGATTTATTATCGGCCGATTTTTTAGCTTATTACCTGGCAGCCGATTTACAAAAAAACGATTTGATAATTTAATAATCGAAACCCAATTTCTGCCAAAAAAAAAAAAGGTTTTGTACGAAGTTTTACGCAACCGAAAAAAAGCTATAATCTTCGATTTTACCGAAATAAGCCAATTTAGCTTTGATATTACGCTTTATATCGATATTAAAACTATACCGTACGAAATCTGGCAAGAAAAAACCTTTTTAATTTTTAAAATTTTCCAAAATAAAATAATCGAAATGCTAAAAAAACAAATTAAGCAAAAAATCTTCGAATTTTGCTACGGCTTATATAAAAATAAATAGTTTATCGTTATTAAAAAAAAAAGCATTTACAAACTTATTATCGCAATCGTCGAAATAAACAGAATAACGATACGAAACGCTAATATGCCATTTAATATCGATTAATTTTTAAACGAATTCGCAAAACTGACGATCGCCTTTCTTTTCAATTTGTTTTCCGGCTACGACCATTTAATATTTAATCCACGATTTCGAAATATAACGGCAATTTAAATTCCAATCGGTTTACTACGTGTAACGAAAATACTTATAAAAACTATTAATTTAATCGTTTAATTCGTAAAAATCGTATACTGTAAAACGGTGATACCTTGTATTGATGGAAGCTGGTAGTTTTAGCTATGGTCGAGGCATGGACCCCTCCGAGACCCCCTGCCATTGACTATTTTTAATAGGTATAAAAGCAAGGCATTTCCTTAGATAGTACCATAGGCACGCAATTCAATTTATATTTTTATTTATTTATTTTTTTTTTTTTTTTTAGTTTTTTCTAGAGATTTCCTAAATTATTTTATTTACCGATATATGGCCGTATTAGTTTGGTTTTTTTTATTTATTTTTATATTTAATAATTTACGCAGGGATTCAAACTTCGGTGTTTTGTTTTTATATATTCGCCGATGCATGTTACGATTCTGGCCGGTGGTAAATTGCCAGTGGTAATTGCTAGTGGTAATTGCCAGTAGTAATTGCCAGTGGTAGGATGGTTTGCGCACGGACCCCTACCAACCTGTATTTAATAGTTCAGAGCTCCCGTTTATCTTAGAGCTTTTCATCTTAGTATTCAACGTACACGCGTATTTTTCGGCCCATATCATTCACCATGATCATCCTTAAGCCAGCTGTCACATAATACTAAGGTCAAACACATATACTCCGCTGAGAAGCTTTGTATTTAGCTGGGAAGCTTTGTATCTACGGTTAAAAACTCGATCTGCTTTTGCAATTCGTACTTTTTACGCCACTCGTACCGACGATGTGTTCGTCGGTGCTTCGATTAATATTCCTTTCCATTGATCTTGTTTCCAGAAAAAGCTGGAGCCCGTCTCTCATTTCGACTTGCTTCTGCAATTCGAAACCCTTTTTTTTTCAACGATTCGACCTTTTCGCTGAGTCTGTCGATTTATCAGAGCTTGCACTTAACTGCATACTATTTAATACGATTCGACCTTTTCGATAAGCCTGTCGATCTACGAGCTCGCATTTTAACTGCTATCAAAGCTTGCACTTAACTGCATACCATTTAATACGATTCGACCTTTTCGATAAGCTTGTCGACCTACGAGCTTGCACCTGACTGCAAATAATGGCTAGCAACCTACCTCTGCTTATACGATTAAAACGGCTGGCAACTTACCCTTGCTTATACGATTAAAACGGCTGGCAACCTACGCCTGCTTTTGCGACAAAATGGCTGGCAACCTACGTCTGCCTGATGGGTTGAAAATATGGAAGGAAATACGGGTTGGGTTCTACGGCTTCAGATCTGGGAACCAGTTCTTTAAAAGGGGGGGGTAGTGTTACGATTCTGGCCGGTGGTAAATTGCCAGTGGTAATTGCTAGTGGTAATTGCCAGTAGTAATTGCCAGTGGTAGGATGGTTTGCGCACGGACCCTTACCAACCTGTATTTAATAGTTCAGAGCTCCCGTTTACCTTAGAGCTTTTTATCTTAGTATTCAACGTACACGCGTATCTTTCGGCCCATATCATTCACTATGATCACCCCTAAGCCAGCTGTCACAATGCATTTTTTAAATTCGCAGTTAAGATCGACTTCGATATTTCGCTATTACGGCTTAAAGGACTTTTTATATAATATTATTCGCAGCTGTATTATATAAAGGATTTTTAATAGCTTTTTTTATTTTGCGTATAATTATTAAATTACAAAAATGCAATATATTTTAAAAACGTTTGAAATTACGGTCAGGCAATTCTGAACCGTGCGAAATTTAAAGCTCGAAAATCGCTTTTTTATTTAAAAATAACAAATCGAATATTAGTTTATACGCTTCGATCGCTGCGTTCGGCTTTTTTAAATTAGATTTTTTTTGATCAAACGCTTAGCGAAAATTTAACTTTTTGATTTTACGCTTTATAATTATAGCAATTACAATTTGCGGCTTTTTATTAAAAATAGTAAGAAAATGGCTATACGTGTATTGGCTTGAGCTACGGAATATCGAAACCGTAAATTATATAGCAATATTATATTAATTCAGTTAATTTACCAAAAAATAAGTTTTTTAATATATTATTTAAATGTTTAAACGCAATTTTATTTTATTTAATTTTTTTAAAAAACACAAAAACTTTTTTGATAGCTCCTTTATTAAAAACGATTTATTTTATATTAAAAATTTTTAACCTGCAATTTTAAAAAACACTTATTCGTTTAATTTAAATTTTATTAATACTTTTATTAATACTATAAATAATAACGCTTTTCGTTTTTTTATGCGAGGCCGCATGCTTTTTCCTGGCTTTTTTGATGCATTTTTATTTAATAGCGCCAATATTACCGATTTTATCGAAAAATATAAAAAAACCTGCGAGGATTTCGGAGTTTTTAAAATTGAAATATTCGACAAATTTTTTCGCTATTAACCCAATTATTAAAAATATTATTAAATCGATAAATAAATAAAAGGCTATTAAGGCTCGAAATTGGCGCAAGCTAGTTAAAGCTTTGAAATCGGAATTTCAAAATTACGATCGTTAGCAAATTCGCGATATTATCGCTTTTTTTAAACAGTTTGTTATAATAATTCGCTAAGCCAAAGAACTTAAGGCTTATTATCGTATTTATACGAAAGTTTTTAACGTTTTCGTTAATAAAAAGGTTTTAAGCGAAATCGAGCAGAAAAGATTATTTTTATTTGGCTTTTCAACTAGTATTCGCAACAAAACTATTAAGCATTTTAAAATTAATAAACAAAACTTTAAAATCTTCGATTAGTATTTCAAATTTATAAAATTCGTTTTTAAATAAAATTAAAGCGAACGTATTATCGAAGCTATGGATTAAAAGAAATCTTTTTTTTTTATTTATAAAAAAAACGTAAAAGCTTTAATACAGAAATATGCCCAACCATTAAAAATTATCGAAATCGCCAAAAGACAATCAATTATTATATTATTTAATTGTTTTGTAAAACTTATTAGCTTGGAAAAGCTTAATAAAAATATCGAAACTTTCGTATTAAAATTTACCGATATTAAGATTTAAGAATTTTAAAATAAAATCGAAGATTTTATATAATAACAGAAGAAACTTTTTTACGTTAATTCGAATAATAAAAACGATTAAAATAGCTTTTATAATAATTATTTTTTTTAAAATGCGCGAAGCGATTAGCTTCGCTAAGCTATCGTAAAAATAATAGCTGCCTAGTAGCAATTTTTTCGTGTTAGCGATCAAGATTAGCGAAATATTAATTATAATAACGATTATTAAAAAAAAAAGAAATCAACGCGGAAATCAAAATCGCGGCTATTAAAATGGTAGAAGTAATTATTAAAACAAATTTTATAACCTTAAATATAAATTTTATAATAACAAAGAAATTTATTGCGAAAAATTTTAAATTCGCTTAAAATGCAAAGTATTTAATTTTTGTATAAATAATAGTATTTGTTATATTAATAAATACGGAACGATCTGCTTCGGACCGACGAAAGCAGGAATAGATTTTTTTACTAAAACTAAAAATTAAAGCTGATTAAATATTATTCGCTTGAAAGTGAAAGGTACGGAATGGGACGACTGTTTGGAAAACAAAAAGAATGCGAAAACGATTTTTATTAATAAAAAAAAAATATTCCAAAAGGCGTACTAATTAAAAAGAAAAATCTTATTTTAAATATAAGTAGAATTTAAATGTATAAATAAAGGACAAATATACATATTGCTAATACAAGTATCGCATTTGCAAATATTATAGTTGTATAATTAAGCTAGCGAATTATAAAAAAGCAAAATGCTTCTGTTTTATTCGCCAAATCAATTGATATGAAAAAAAACGTCAGAATCGAAAGAAAAAAAGATTTTGGAATTCGAAAAGAAACCGATAAAACTATCAAAAGAACGCTTACGGTAGAAAAAATTAACGACGATATAAAAGATATCGATACCGATATTCCGGTTTAAATTATTCAGAAAGTACCAGCTTTTAAACGCTTATTATTAATGCGAAGCGAAAAATAAATCGATAAATATATCAGCTTCGAAGCCGTCGACGAAGCTATTAAAAGGATTATAAAACAAAAAATTAAATTAAAATTCAACGATTTATTTAATATAAAAAAAGATTCGACAAAATTATTAATAAACAAATTTTTATATTAAAAAAAAACGAAAAAGTTAAAATCATTCGAGAAAAAAACGATTTTAAATTGAAAAAAAATTAGAAAAAAATTTACAATACCGCGGTTAATTTAGCCGATGAAAAAAAATCCTCGGAAAAAGTCAGCTTTTTGATCCTCGTTATAAAAACTTAAAAATCAAAACGACGAAACTGTTTTTACACGGCTATAAACGCCAAAGATAAAAATTATGTTTAAAAAAAATACGACCGCCTTCGTTTTATTCGATAATAAAGCCGAAATTAATTGCATAAACCAGAAAACAGCCGAAATTAATAATATTCCGATTATTACCGATAAACGAATAATTTATACGATTGTTAATAAAAATATTATTAAATTTAATAAAATTGTACGGAATATAAAAATCGACGTTGGAAATATTATTATTTATAAAAACTTTTTGGTAATAAAAAAATGCTTTTATTTTATTATTTTTAAAATGTTTTAAATTTTGAAAAGTTTCGTCAGTTTTAAATACATCGAAAACGGCCAGATAAAAGCTTTTTTCTGAAACTGAAACCGATTTTTTTAAAATCAAATTATCGTCGCCGGCGATAAAGTTTTTTTAATCGATATTTTATCGAAAAACGAATAGCCGGCTTTGGTCCTAAAACAAACGCTGGGTTATTATAAAACCTGGAAAATATTCGGCTAAAAGCATTTACGTCGCTAATCGAAATAGCATCGCGAATAAAATTGGCTAATATTAATATTTTTGGCTATTAATTCGAAAATAAAAATTCCGAAGATTTCGTTTTCGTATTAAACAAATCCGATTTATATATTTTACTTTTTTGTATTAATATCAGCATTTTTTACAAACGCAAAGCTGATAAAATACGATTCGTAAATTTTAGCGAATTCGGTGGAAATATTTCCGGAAAAATAAACGATTAGTTTAAGAAAAATAAAATAATAAAATTATTTTAATTAATTATTAGCGAATTCGAAAAATTTATTACCGGCCGATTTTCCAGTTTATTATTTAACAGCCGATTTATAAAAAAACGATTTGATAATTTAGTAATCGGAACCTAATTTTTGCCAAAAAAGAAAAAGGTTTTGTACGAAGTTTTACGTAATCGAAAAAAAGCTATGATTTTCGATTTTACCGAAATAAATTAATTTAGCTTTAACGTTACGTTTTATATCGATATTAAAACCGTGCTTTACGAAGCTTGGCAAAAAAAGATTTTTTCAGTTTTTAAAGCTTTTCAGAATAAAATAATCGAAATGCTAAAAAAACGAATCAAACAAAGAATTTTCGAATTTTGCCACGGCTTATATAAAAACAAATGGTTTATCGTTGTAAAAAAAAAAAAAAGCATTTATAGATTTATTATCGCAATCGTCGAAATAAACAAAATAACGATACGAAACGCTAACGTACTATTTAACGTCGATTAATTTTCGAACGAATTCGCAAAATTAACGATCGCTTTTTTTTTCGATTTGTTTTTCGGCTACGATTATTTAATATTTGATTTACGATTTCGAAATATAACGGCAACTTAAATATTAATCGGTCTGCTGCGTATAACGAAAGTATTTATAAAAGCTATTAATTTAATCGTTTAATTCGTAAAAATCGTATATAAAATTTTTATAATTTGCAATTCTGATATTGCTTTTTTTTACGTTAACGACGTCGGAGTAAAAAGCTTTAAATTATATTATAATAATAAAAAAATCTATTCTGAAATTCGACGTTATATAATAAAATATATTTAAAATATCGATAAAATTATGATTTGCTTCGAAAAAGCCAAAGCTATTATTAGCCTTCGATTAAAATATTGCATATCCGAAATAAATATCGTCGGTTATATAATTAATAATGCTGGTCGCTATTTTTAACGAAAAAAAATTAAAAAGATTTGCGAATAAAAAAAGTGTAAAAATATTACCGAAGCTAAAGCTTTTATTAACGTTATAATTTATTATCGCAATTAAATTAAAAACTTTTTTTAAAAAGCTGTATTTATTTACGCCACGATAAAAAAAAAAATCGATTTCGTTTAGAAAGAAAAACAAAATAAAATTATAAAAGTTTTTAAAAACGATTTTTTATCGGTTTTATCGCTTATGCGAATCGATTATAATCTAAACGCAAAAAAAATCATTTTAATTATCGACGTTAATATTTTCGGTTAAAAAGCTATATTATAACAAATCGATAAAAATAAAAAACGATATTTTTTACGATTCGAAAGCGGCCTATAATTTTTCGCGAAAGCACGCTACGATATTATTAAACGAGAATATCGAAGCGTTTTTAAAATAATAAAAAAAATAAAAAGCGAATTATACGACGTATATTTTATTTTGAAAACGGACGCAAAAGTTTTTGTCGACCAATTAAATAAGAAAACTAATAATCTGTTAAAAGCATTCGTTATTAATTAAATAGCTTAGATGCGATTTATAAATTTCGAAATCAAATATATTAAAAAAATAATTAATACAACGGCAACGGCTTTTCGAAACGAAAACGTTTTTATTCGTTTGATTTCGCTAAATAAAACGAATAAAATATTAACGAATAAATTGCTAACGAAATCGGCTGTTTCGCTATTTGCGCTTTGGGTTTTATAAAACCAAAACCATTCGCGTTGTTATTTCGGCTGGCACCGCGAATAAAAAACATTAATTTTCGGGCCGAAAAAGCATTCGCGTTATTATTTCGGCTAGTATCGCGAATGGATTTAACCGAAAACGATCGGAATAAGCCGATTAGCGACGAAAATAAATTTCTAATCGATAATTACGAAACCGAAGATTTTTATTTAATCGTATATTATTTAATTATTTTGTTTAAATTATTTAGCGTATTAAATTATTAATTTAAATTATTTAAAAACCAAGCTTTCGATTATATTTTAGCCGACAGGAAATTATATAAAATAAAAAATAATATATATTAAAAACGCTTAGTAATAAATAATAAAACCGATAAATTTTAAGTTATAAAAAAAGCTTACGAAAAAGTGTTTTATAAAAAAGCTAAAGCTATTTATTACCGAATTAAAAACGATTTTTAATAAAAAAAATGCTTCGAAAATTGCAAAGCTTTCGTTAAAAATTGCATTTTTTGCTAAAAACGAAAGCCTGGCCGAAAAAAAAACTTTTTATATTCGACGTAATTTTTTGAAATTTAAAAAAAAATTAATTTCGATATTATACGCGTATTAATTATCGATCGCGGGCATACGTATTTCGTATTCGCTATCGACGATCTGTTTGGATAATTTAAAAAACGATTTTTCCGAAACGTTATTTTCGAAGTTATAGCGATTTTTTTTTAAAAAAACGTTATATATCGATACGATTTATTTAGCAAATTAAACGTCGACGGTAAATTCGAAAATAAAAGCGTTATTAAGATTTTTATAAAAAAATACGATATTTAACGGATTTAAATTTCAGTTTATAATTCGAAAAGCAACGGATCTGTTAAACAAAGCCATAGAAATATTTTCGACGGCTTATTAAAAGCTATTCGAAAAGGTTATAAGCGTTGGTCGCGGAAGTTTTCGGAAATACTTTTCGCTATACGCATATATATATACGCTTTTACTAAAATAATTCCATTTTTTATTTAATACGGCAAAAACGTTCGATTATTTTTAAAAACAAAATGGTTTATATAAAGGTTTTATAACGTAATTAAAATAAAAACGAAAGCAGATTTATTAATAATAAAATTTAAATAATTAAATTACCGCGATATAAATATAAAAAAAATAATTCTACGAAAAAAAAAGTATAGGGAAGCAGCTAAAAAAGTTTGGAATAAAATTAAGGTTTTAAAAAAAACGCTAATTAAAAAAAGAGATCTGGTTTTAATTTACAACGTTTAGCGCGCTATTAACAAATCGGCCGATATTAAACTTGATTATAAATGGTTCGGATTTTACAAAATATACGAGGCCGAATTAAATAAAAGCTATTATAAGTTTACGGAATTCGATAAAACAAAACTAAAAAAAACGTTCGCCGCTAATCGATTAAAACGATTTTACAAAAAAAACTAGTAAATTTATTTTTTAGATTTTAAATTAAACAGCGATTTCGATTTTAGCGATTTCGACGACGATTCCGATCAAAACGATTATATTTTTAAAAAAAAAAAATCTTTTGAAAAGGTTTGAAAACAACCGAACGATAACTCCGCGGCTAAAAGCATAATTTAAGTCGTAATTTTATTTATGACCGAGAAAAAGAAAAATGTATATAAAATTGTTTATTAACTGTTTTATTGTTTTTGCTGTTTATTATTTTTTTTTATTATATACTATTTTATTATTTTTATTTTGTTTTGTTTATATACAATTTAATTATCTTGTTTTATATATATTATTTATTTTTAAAACTTTTTTTTATATTATTTGAAATATTTATTATATTTTTTTTTGTTTAACTATATTTTTACTTACCAGAACAAAAGCTTTATATATATTTAAACCGCATATTTGATATATTTATATTACTCGTATATTTTACGAAAACTATTTTTTATGCATTTTATTATTTATTATTTTTTGTATTATTTATTTTTTTCGTTATTTTGAACGGGTGTTTATTTAAACAGTCGTAATTTATTAAAAAAATAATATGCGGATTTCCGTGATTTTTGGATATAAATATTTTATAATTCTCGTACTTTTTTTTAATTATTTTTTAATAAATATAATACATTTTTTTAATTAATAAACCTATCGATATTATATCGTTTTTTAAGCAAGGCGTTGCTAAACCTGGCAAATTTATTTTTAATTTATTTTAAAACGGAATTATTATACGTAATTTCTTCGAATTTAAGCAAGCATATAATACGGCTATTTTAAATTAATAAGCTGTTTTCGTAAAAACATTTATAAAATAATTCGATATAATAATTGAAAACGTTAACGAATTTTTATTCGATTACGAAAGTTTCGTTAAAACTAAATTCGTTTGCAAAAGTTTTAATTACGATAAATTCCTGCTGAATTACGATAACGCTTTAAAAGCTTTCGCCGAAGCAAAAAAAACTCGAAATAATAAAAAAAAAATAACAAACCGGATTTTACGCTTTTTGCTAAATTAATAAAAAAAAAATATTTAAAAATACGTTTTTAACAAAATTACCGGTGTTATTTTATTTCGGCATTTCGCTCGCTTTTTCGAAACTATTACTTTTATTAAAAAAAAAATCTGGGTATTAAACGCTTATATTTTTAAAGCGTAAGCTTTGAAAGCTAACAACCCAAAGGCCCGTAGATTTATAAGCTTTTTTACGGCTGTTTGCAAACTAATCGACGACGTTATGCAATCGCTAAAAAAAGTTTTAGTCGGCTGCGAAATTTTAAATCTGATTTTTTTTTAAAACAAAAAATTAAGCGTCGTTAAATGCGGCATTTTTATATCGAAAAAAAAAAACGACGCTATTCCGATATTTTAAATTTACGATAACGAAGAAAACGAAGCTAATATTATTTTCGTTTAATTCGAAAAAAACATACGCGGTGGCTATTAATATTTCCAGGGCAGCTAAAACAATTCGGCGACTTTTATTTTTAATTATCGAAAACGAATTCGAAAACGAAATTAAAAGCGTAATAATAAATAACCGCTTATTCGAATATAAAAAATTTATTATATTTATAAAAATAATTCCGGAAAAAATAAAAATAAAAAACGTAAAAAAGCGCGCCGATTGTTACGATCCTCCCCTGGCCAGTGGTATGATTGCCGGTGGTGTTGGAATAAGGTTTGGGCACGGACCACCTCGGCCACTAGGCCTCGCGCTAAATTACGTGACCCATAAGCGCAACCTATTGTACATAAAATTCGCGACCCCGAATATTCTAGCTCGGTGTTTTTTTTTTAATTTACATACGTACCTTTTAGTTTATATTATCTTTTTAATTATTTTTAAGCTAGCTGTGATATAAAAAAAAACCAAACAATTTTCGCTGAAAAGCTTTGTATCTACGATTAAAAATTCGATCTGCTTTTGCAATTCGAATTTTTTTCAAGCCGTTCGTACCGACGTTTATTTATCGATGCTTTAATCAGAACTCTTTTTTATTAATTTTGTTTCCAAAAAAAAGCTGGAGTTTTTTTTTTTATTAATTCGATCTGCTTTTGCAATTCGAATCGCTTTTTTTTAATATTACAACATCTTATGTTTTTCTTATAAATCGACGTAGCATCCGAAAACGAACGCAATTCGTACGATTCGGCTTCGAATCAACATTTCCATCCTTTGCTTTTGCTTTTAGCGTTTCCGAATTTCTATTCGTTCCAGGCTTTTTCGACGATTCTGGCAGCGAATTTTTATTCCACGACTTTTTTACCGAATTACAATTATTTGCTGCTGAATCCTTTCGTTTTACTATCGAATTTAATATCGAATTATACGACGCTAATATTTTAATATTTTTAAACCGACGAATGCCTTTACGATTGCTTAGCATATTTGCTAACGCTAAAAGATTTACTGCGGCCCAACAGTTTCAAATCGCTTAAATAATCGTTTAAGCTATCGCCGCCGCTCGTTTTCCAGCTTTCGCTAATATCGTCCGCGACGCTTTTTTTTTATTCCGAATTTCGCGCGCTTTTATCGCAGATTTTTAATTAATTTCCGAATATTATTTCTTCGTTTTTAATTTAATTATTCTCCGAATCGAACTATCCAAAATCAAATACTTTCGCTACGCTTTTAACGATTATTAAAAAAAAATTAAATATCACGTATAAAAAATAAATATAAAACTGTTTATTAAAAAATATTTAAGAAATTTTATATAAAATATAAACTAAGCCAAAGTATATTTTAAATATATTATTAAAAAAGCAAAAATTATTATTTTGAAATATTTGAATTCCGAGTTTTATAACCAAGCCTAATCGGCCCGAAACGTTTTTCGCATTTTTAATTAGCGCTTTTTTAATTACAACCGCGTTTAATTTGCTAAATTGCAATATAATAAGTTTTATATAAACAACGGTTAAATTTATAATAATTTTCGTTTTTTATTTATTCGTTACGCAATTATTAGTAAAATTGTTAAAAACCGTTGGTTTAAAAACATATGCGAAAAAATTACTTTTATTTTTAAATACGATTTTCGAATAAAAAAATACAAAATAAATAACGATTATATTGTTTTAAACGAGTATTTGGCCGTTGCGAATAAAAAATCACGTAATATCCGAGCTGAAAAAATAATTTTTATTCGTCGTATAAATTATTTTTTTTTTGCTATAGCTTTTGTTAATTAAAACTCTAGGCGTATTTCCGGTATTTTCAAAGCTTTTTAGCGTTTTACTTTTCCAGTCCTTTTTGCTCGTATAGTTTTTTTTTTAACAAAAATTCTTACGAGCGTATAATTGCTATTTTTGTTATTTCCGGTTTTTTCCGCTTGGCTGCGCGTTTTTTTAACGCTTATTATAATTGCGGCAAGCCCGGCCATTTCGCAAACGTTTGCTCCGACGCCAAGCTTAATCGTAAAATCGCCGAAATAATTATCGACGAAAAATAAAACGATTTGTTAAAAAACTTTTAAGCCGTGGCAAAAACTTTTATTATAGCAAAAAATTCGATTTATAAAAAAATTTAAAGTTTAATTAGCGCTTTTTAATAAAAAAGCGATAGTTTTTAATTTTTATAAAATTAGCACGTAATAAATTATATATTAAAACATTTGTATATATCGATAACGAAGCTAATATTTTCGATACGATTAAAACTTTTTTAACGTATTAATTTTCTTAACGTTTCGAAATAAGTTTTATTCGGCTGCATAAATTTATTATATCTACCGGCTATAATAGCGAGCCGAAAAAGCTTATTTTTTTTATTATTTTTTTTTTTTTTATAATTAACCGACGTCGTATAAATTTTTTTTTTTTGATTATAAACCTGGGTTTTACCGACGTTTTTATTAGTCGCAAATTTTTATAATATTACGATTTAAAGCAAGCGTATAGCCAAAAAAAAAACAAAATAAAATAGCTATTCGATATGCTTATTATTTTTTATTTTAATAAACAATTATTCGTCGATTTTAATTAGCAAACAAAACCTAAAATGCTTAGTCGCATATATTAAAAAAATGCAAACAAACGAAACAGCGTAATAAAAGCTTTATATACTTTTGCCAACATTTTTACGACGATTAAAAAAGCTTATTTAAGTTTTAAAACTAATAAACCTTTTACGTTTATACGAAATTTCAAAAGCAATTTGTATAAAATAAAAAAGTTTTTTATTAGCAGCTTTAAACCGACCAAGCCGGTTTTTTTAATCGGGCCAATTGCTATTTTTTTTATTTTTAATTGCAATATTAGTTGTATTTTCGCTTTTATATTCAGCGCTTTACAAATACGTTACGAAAAGCGAATGCGGGCCGTAAAAAAAAAAGAATTACCATTATTCAGCGATTATACGTTTATTACTTTTATATATAATATAAATAAAAAACGTTTTCGCCGTGCGAAAATCGTCGAATTTAAAAAAGTTATATAATTCGCGGCAATAAAAAGCATTTCCGTCCTCGACGCTTTGCAAACCAAATATAACGATAACGTAGTTTTTATAAAAAAGTTTTTTTTAATTTAATATTCGGAATTCGAAAAACTGTTTTATAAACAAAAAAGCGATAAGCTCGCTTTTCGCCGCCTCGGTATAAATCATAAAATACATTTTGCCACGGAAAATACGCTTTTTATAAAATTATTTAAACGTTTTACGAATAAACAGTTTACAAAAATTAAAAGTTATATTTTCGATAATTTATACAAAAGTTTTATTAAACTTTTTAATGTTTTTTTCGTCGCTTCGATTTTTTTTATTAAAAAGTCAAACGGCTTTATACGCTTATATATCGATTACCGCAAGCTTAACGATTTTACGAAAAAAAAAATTTATTTTTTGCTTTTAATCGACGAAATACTAGCGCGAATTATTAAAGCCAAAGTGTTTACGAAAATTAATATTTAATAAATATTTAATCGAATCCGAATATTCGAAAAATCTAAAAAACTAATTAATTTTCGCATCCGATACGGCATATATAAATATAAAATCCTTCCGTTCGGCTTTATTAATAAGCCCGCTATATTTCAACGTTTTATTAATAATAATATTCTTATAAAATATTTAAATAATTTCTGCTCGGCGTATTTTAACGATATTTTTTATTTATTTCGCGAACGATTTAAAATATAAAATTTACGTTAAAAAGATTTTATCGATTTTAAAAAAAAATACGATTTAAAAACTGATATTAAAAAAATGCGAATTTAATATTACGAAAACCAAATTTTTAAATTTCGTTATTAACACTTAAAATATTAAAATAAACCCGGAAAAAATCGCTATTATTAAAAACTAGTAATATGCAGCGAATATGCGAAGCGTATAAAACTTTTTAAACTTTTGTAATTTTTACAAACGCTTTATAATCGGCTATAATCGTATTTGCCGCTTTTTCACTGCTTTCATAAGTAAAAACGTTTTTTTTGTATTCGAAAAAAAACAGAAAAACGTATGGAAAATATTACGCAAAGCTTTGCTAAATACTTCCATTTTGTGCTATTACGACTTTTATAAGCAAACGCGCTTAAAAACCGATTTTTTTAATAAAATAATAACTGGCGTATTATCGCAATTACAAAAAAAAAATTTTTATTATTCGGTCGGTTTTTTTTTTAAAACTATAATCGACGCCGAATTTAATTATTCGATTTACGACAAAAAGCTTTTCGCTATTTTTCGCTTTTTCAAAAATTATAAGCCGAAGCTGTTAAACGTTTAAAAAAACGTATATATATATACCGATTACCGCGTTTTAAAATATTTTATAATAATTAAAAATCTTTCGGCCCGATAAGCCCGATAAACCGAGTTTTTCGCCGATTTTTATTTTATAATTATATACCGGTCGGAAATTATTAATACGCTCGCTAATACTTTTTCTCGCAAAAACCAAAACATTTTTTTATTAAAAGCCCGACAGCGAACAGCTCGAAAGCAGCAAATGCTTTTCGACGATAAATTAAATTTTTAAATTTTAAAAAAAATGGCTGCTAAAAGCATAACTACGCTAGCATTTATAAAAATAGCTTCCGACGAACACGACAACGACGGCATTTTTTCCGAAAAAAACAGCGAAAGCAAAAAAAATAAAATACTTATAAAAAAACTCGCAAACCTAATTTTCGTAATCGTATACGATATATATAATTATACAATTATAAACGATTTACTATAAACTAACAAAAACTTTTTTTTTTTCGAAGCGCAGCAAGCGCAGATCCGTAATTACAGCTTTAATTATCAACTGCGATAAAATAAATTATTTTTCCAAAGCAAATTAATAATATTTTTAAAACCTTCCGAACTGCGAATCTTTTTGATCCGATATATCCACGAACAACTTTGCGTAATATACGTTAAAATAAAAAAAATAAAGCTTTTGATCGGTCGCAAATATTATTAAAAAATTATAAAAGCAAATATATAATAATACGTTTCGAATTATCGTTGTATATAAATAAAAACTAGACGCGACAAAATCCCGGGCTTTTTAAAGCTTTTGCCTATACCCAGCAAATTTTATTAATATTTAACGATAAATTTTACGAAGCTTTTATTAAACGAAAATAATCACGATTTCGCTTTCGTAATAATAAATCGCCTGTTTAAAAAGCTTTTGTCAGTTTTTTGCCACAAAATTATCACAGCGAAAAAACTGACAACTTTGTTTTTAATTTATTAAATACGCCATTTCGGCATGCCGGATTTAATTATTTCGGATCGAAAAGCTTAATTTGTTTCGGTCTTTTAGCAAAAACTTTGCCGCATATTAAAAACCAAAATTAAATTAATTATTATATACAATTTTAATATCGATAAGCAGACCGAAATAATAAATTAATATATTAAGCAACGCTTCCGCCCTTTTTGCTTTTATTACTAAAACAATTAAAAACGCTTTTTATTTTTAATAAATATTATACAATTGACCTTGCCGTTGTAACGATCTAATCAGTCGGAGGGCTGGGAGATCAGTCAGCTGGTCGCCGTGTTCACATAGTATAAAACGAGCCTTTGGTTCTGTAACAAAAATATTTATTTAAAATCAACAACTGCAAAAAACAAAAATTGCTAAAAGAAAAAAGCCTTATATACATAATAATCTCCACAATTGATAAAAAACCCACCAAAAGACCAGAAAGCTTGCAGCTATACGTAGTTGCTAGAATAACACGAAAGATAGCAATAAAATAAATCGTCATACTACCCCCCCGTCCGAAAAAAGCGCGCCCTCGAGCTTTATCCATTAGTACGTCGCTATTCAAATAATCGTACGAATCCAAACCTTCGGAATACGCTTTCAGCCAATCTACAAGTTTTGCAAAAAGACCGGAAAACTTCTTATGCGCTAAATGAAAATCGCGCATTTTCAAAAAAGCGTACATAAAATCAAACGCGAAATACCACGTAAAATCTTTATTTAAGCCTATTTAAAAAGCTTTGTACTAAAAAGTCTTCCGCTGCATTCGATAAACGATCAAGTCTTCGATTTCGTATTCAAGTTTACTAATTATATTAATAAATTCAAAAACTAAATTAACCTAATTTAAAAGCGCGTCGTCAGCTGCTTTACGCAGTCGACTAGCGTAAAAAACTGAATATACGTTTATAATACTAGAAAAATCTAATTTAAAAGCGTTATCGAAAATTTTGGCTATAATTTTAAAAAGGCCGTTTGTAAAGTTGTCGAGCTTACGAAAAAGCCGGAAAATCGGAAATAAACGCATATCGAGCCATACGTAATCGCTAACGTTAAAATCGATCGCGCGGCGAAACTTATTCGCATTCTTTTTTATTTTGTCGTAAATTTGTTAGAAATGCGATTTGGCGAAGTTTCAGGCGTCGTAATAGCGGCGAGCGTACGCACGAGCTTCGTTTGCGTTTAGCTTATATAAAAAATTAAAAAAAAGAAAAGTATCGAGCTTTCAATTTCAATTAGTATGAAAAGCGTAATCGTATACAATTTCAAAAAGTAAAAAACCATCTAGACTTTCGTAAAAAAAAATTATTTAAGCGAAATCCATTATTAAAAAAAATTCGCTCCAATCGTTTTAATAAAAATTTACGAAAAATCGAAAGCGTTTTTGCAAATATTAGTTGTAAATTTCGGTCTGACCGTCGGTTTTAAAATAAGCGGCTGTCGAAAACTTTAATTGCGTATCGAATATTTTGTTTAATTCAAATCAAAAAGTAAATTAATATTAAGGGCCACGATCGTTAATAATACTTTTCGGAAAACCAAAATATTTGTATACGTGAAATATATACAATTTGGCGAAGCTTCGAGCGTCGATATTTTTATAATAAGAAATCGAAATAATTTGCTTGGAAAAGCGATTTATTATTACGAATACGTTATCGTAACCGTATTTGTTTTTATTAAAATTGCAAAAGTCTATTATAACGTGTTTTCAAAAATGGTCAGAAACAGAAAAAAGCTGAAAAAAGCCGGAGCGCTTATTTTTTAAAATAAAACTTTTTCGATAAGCGTAGCAATTGAGACAGTATTGTTTTACGAAAACTGTTATACCTCGCCAATAATATTAATTCGAAAGCAATTGCGTAGTTTTGCGAGCGTTGAAATAAGCGGTGGAAATCTGGTCGTATATTTTTCGTACAAAAGCCAAACGAAAATAATCGACGTTTGATACTATCAGGCGACCGTAATATAATAGCAAATCGCGTTTAAATATATACGAAAACGGAATATTATTATCGTCGTTCTTTTTCGTAGCGTTTCGTACAACTTTTTTTCGGAAGGCCATTAAATTGCTAATTATACGATTAGCGTGGAAAAGCTGATCAACGACACGAAATGCGGAAAAGAAATCAGCTATTTTAACGATAAAAACAGCTGTTTCGAAAGCCGTAAAAAATCGAAGTTTTTTAATTAAAAAACGGTAATCGATCTGATCGGCTCGAAAAAAAGTTTGCAGGCGCTAAATACGTTTAAAAAAGTTTTAGCGGTCGAATTCGCTCGTACGACGTATTAATACGTTAGTTAAAAGATTATATTTACCTGGTTTGTACGTAATAAAAAAGTTATAATCGGCGAAAAGCTCGGCTTAGCGTGTTTATCGAGCGTTTAAAAGTTTAAAAGTTATAAAATATTTTAAAGCTTTATGATTAATAATTATTTTAATTTAATAAACTAAGCTAATTAATTTAATACGAAAATTACCTAGAAATCTTACGATTGCGAGCATTTTTTTATCGTATACGACGTAGTTTAACTTTACGAAAGCTATAATTTTGCTAAATAAACGACTGGAAGCCAATCGTCGCCATAAAATTGCGAAAGCATAAAAGCTACTACGCCGTCGAAAGCGTTAATTTTTAATATGCAAAAAAAGTTTTGCTTATAATATTATAAAACTAATACAATAGTAAAAGCTAATATAAAAAAGTCGAAATTCTTCTGACATTTAAAAATAAAATTGTAAAAAACGTTAGTCTTAATTAAATAAACCAAAAGCTTTGCAATTATATCGTAATTTCGAATAAAACGTCGGTAAAAATTACAAAAACCAAAAAAGCTTTATACACCTTTTACAATAATAAAAGGCTTTTAATAAGCGACCACGAAAACTTTTTTTAAATCTACTTCTAAGCCTTTAATCGAAATAATAAAGCCTAAATAACGGGTCCGAATAACGTTAAATTCAAACTTTCGAATATCGGCCTGTAATTTAGCGTTAACGAGCTTTTGAAACACTTTGCGAACGTATATAGCGTATTTTAAAAAGTCGAACGAATAAATAAAAATATTATTTAAATATGCAATACAAAAATCGTTTAAATAATCGAAAAAAACGTCGTTTATATAGCGTTGATAAATTACGGATCCATTAGTAAAGCCAAAAAATAGCATTTTATATTTATAAACGCCGTAACGCGTACGAAACGTCGTCAGTTTTTCACTGGCGGAATCTATTCGAATTTTATAAAAAGCTTAACGAATATCGAATTTCGTAAAAATTCGCGCTTTCGAAAAACGAGCAAAAATCTTATCGATAAAAAAAAAAAAATAACGATTTTTACGAATAACATTATTAAAAGCTCGATAATCGATACAAAAACGTAGTAAACCGTCGGGTTTTTTGGCGAAAAGCATTGGAACAGCGAAAAAAGCGGTAAAAGATTCGATAAAACTTTTATTAAAATTATTTTACAAATAAATCTTAATAATTTCGAGTTTTGAAATCGATATTTTATATAAAAAAGTATATTTCAGCTTTTTCTTATTTACAATAAGCTCGATTTTATAATCGTAAGGCCGGTAAAAAGCTAGCTCGTTACTAACGGCCTTAGAAAACACGTGTTCGAAATTTTTATATTTCGAGAAAAAAAATTCGAAAAAAGATTTATTCGAAGTTAGCTCTGCTAAGCTGGTTAAAAAAGTCGAAATCGATATTTCATTAGTTTTAAAACGTTCGAAAAGATTATAAAATTGAGTTTTAAAAAAAATATTATACGTAAAATCGTTTAATATTCTGTCGATCTCGTACAAAAATTAAAAACATTTCAACTGCTTCTTTTCTAAAAATCAGCTTAAAAGCGTATGCAATAATCTAGCAAATAAAAATTAAATAAATAATAGGTTAAGAAATTCGTTTTCGAACTGATCGTTTAAAAAATTCAGAAGAAGATTTTTTATTTAAATTATCGATTATATTAAACTGGAAGGCCATCGCGGCAAAAGTTTTTTTTCGGTTTTTAATATAACTGTTTTTCGTAAAACGAAAAAGCTGTTTTTAACGAAAAAAAAAAAAAAAAAAAAAAAAAAAAAAATAATTAAAAAAAAATCGTTAATTTAAAAAAATAATGTAATTTTTTATATTATCCCATTGGCGTCGCCATCGAAATTAACACCGCGAATAAAATTCGACCTTTTCGCGCTTCGCATAGCGTCGTAAATCTGCCACAATTAATTAAAATTTTTATCACGTTTTACAGCGTCGTTTTAATAACGAAATTAAATCTTTCGGAAATGCAAATAAAAAACTTTAATACAACGAGCGTAAAAGGCTGTAAAAAAATAAAACTTCGGCCAATAAAACTTACGTTTATTACAGTCTAATAGAATTTAATGTTCGGCCAACCAAGCTTTTCTTAAAATCACACTATAATTTCCGAGGTTAATAATCAAAAAAAAAGTAAACGATTGTATTCGATTATTAATAATAAAATTAAAAAGCGTAAAATATGTAATTAAATAGCCATAAGTTTTATTATACCTTTTTACAAAAAAAAAAGCCGAAAAAAATTAAATTAAAAGTTTTAAAAAAAAAAAAAAAAACTTAATCAGCGCCGAATCGATCAACGCATAACCGTTCGCTTTAAAATCGGCGAGCGCTTTTATTTTGTACGAAAAGCTATTTTTAATAAATATAACGGAAATTGTTAATAAATCGCTATTAAAAAGCTTTCGAACGTTAAAATAACGCATATCGCGCAATACGCCCAAAAAAAAAGCTTTGCTTAGGCCTGGGCGTTTTTTCGATTAACGGAAAAACCTTCGACTTTTTCGTATACGTTTTAAAAATCGTTTAAAAAAAGGTTTTCGTTTTTACTATTATTATTAAAAAGCGAATTTTCGGCCGGTTCGATTTCGTTTACATTTATTAGCTTAGAAAAGCTTTTGGGTGGAACCGAAGATCGGCCCGTGAAAAATCGTGCAAATTGGCCTTTTTAAATTTTTTAATATAAAATAAAAAACGAGCGTTATCGTTGGTCCGATCGAAAAAAAAAAACGCTAAAAGGGGCGTTTTAGCGTAGAAGAAAAGAAAAAACAGCAAAAAGCTAAAAAAAAGCTTATAAAGTATTTAAACGATTTTCGTACGTACGATTTAATTCGTAATACGCTTTGGTTAAGAATTTACTATTTTAATAAATAATAGATTTAAAAAAGCGATTCGCGTATAAAATTCGTTTAGCCAATTGATTTTGTTTTTCTTGACGGACGGCGGTAAGCCAATTTTTAAAAATCGTTGTACGCGCTTATTTTAAATACAGCTTTTTTCGTAAGCGTTTTAATATTTTATTACGAAAGGCGTTTCGAAGCTGTTTATTAATTCGTATTTAAGCGTTCGCTGCGAAAATGGAAAATCGCAAATAAAACCGCTAAAAATCGTCGTGCGTATTTATTGCAAGCATTTTAAATTCGTTTTCGGCTTTTTGAACGTCGAAAAAATCGGCCAGGAAATCGGCGATTTTTTTTATTAATTTTTCGGAAAGCGTAAAATCGGAACGGTTTAAAATACGCGGGGTCAGAAACTCTTTTGCTACGTTTTCGGTTTGATCGAATATATAATTTTTACGAAATCGATCGCCAGCGAAATAATCGTAGTAAAATTCGAAATTATCGAAAATTTTAATTTTTTAATAGCGTGCTTTGTAATTTTTACTATTATTTAATTTAAATTTAAAATTCGAAACGCGTTTTATACGAGCTAATCGAAAGTTAGCAAATAAATAAAAACCATAACGTTTAAAAAGCGCGCTAAAATCTTGGCCGTTATAAAAAAATCTAAAAAAAGTTCGCGAAAAGCGTAAAAGTTAATTTGCAACGTTTATTAATTAAAATAAAACGTTGCGAAAAAAGAAAAAAGCAGCAAATTCGCGATTGATAAAAGCACGTTCGATAAATTCTACCAAACGCTTTGATTAAAAGATTTGTCGCAGTCGTATAATTTCCAAGAATTATCGTTTACGCTTTTGCGCTTTTTTTAATTGATTTTGCAAAAGTTTCAATTAAACGCTTTTAACGCTAAATTGCAAAAAAATGGCAGGCGAAATAATTAGCGCTCTGCTTTTTCTTTTGTTTTTTTTTCCTCGGAAAAATAACTGTTTTTCAGAAAAAAAAGCTTTTAAGAAAGGCTGTTTTTTCGCTAATTAAAAAAAAAAGAAAAGTTAAAATATAATAGCAAAAGCTGAAAAGCTTTGTTAAAAAAAAAATCGTTAAACAAAAGCCATTTTTCGCGAAATGCGAAAATAAGCCTTTTTACGACCGGTCGATCATCTTGGTGTAATTCGTAAAAAATTCGAAAAAAAAAATAATTTACGCCGTCGCTAGCGTAAAAAAAAAGTTATTAATAATATAACGATTTAATTAATCGAAAAGCTAAGAAATCAATCAGCTGGTCGCCGTATTTATATAATATAAAACGAGCTTTTAATTTTATAACAAAAATATTTATTTAAAATCAACAACTGCAAAAAGCAAAGGTTGCTAAAGGAAAAAAGCCTTATATATATAATAATCTCTATAATTGATAGAAGACCCATCAGAAGACCAGAGAGTTTGCAGCTATACGTAGTTGCTGGAATGACACGAGAGGTGGCAACAGAGTGAATCGTCACAGCCGTACGAATTTTTCGGCAACGTTTTTTTTTTTCAAATCTTAAATAAATACGAAGCTCGTATATTTTGAAATATAAACAATCTGTTACAGCTAGCTTGAGGATGATCGGGATGATATGGACCAAAAGGTACGCATGTAAATTGAAAAAAAAACACCGAGCTAGAATGCTCGGGGTCGCGAACTTTATGTACAGTGGGTTGCGCTTATGGGTCACGTGATTTAGCGCGAGGCCTAATGGCCGAGATGGTCCGTGCCCAAATCTTAATTCAACACCACCAGCATTTATACCATTGGCAACTATATCATTGGCAATCATACCATTGGCAGCTATACCACTGGCAGCCATATTATTAGATTAGCAGCCAGAATCGTAATATTATTCCCCTTTTCCGAAAAACTGCGTTTTCGCAGTTGCAGTTATAAGTTTATCGTTTTTTAATTTAATATAATTCTGCCTTTGTTATAAGTTTGCAGCTATGCGAAAAGCGCTCGTGAAAAACCTTTAGCGGTAGGATATAATCGGTGGAATGCTTAAAAAATATAAAAGGCCGTTATAGCGTCAAAACAAAAATACTATTCGAAATTTTTATTAGCGCTTTTTCAATTGATTTAATATTGCAATATTTTTTTATATAACCTCGAATCTATTATTTTTTCGATTTTTTATTCCGTTTGCTTAGAAAATAATTAAATAAAAGCTGGTTCGGAACGGCGTTGGCCAAATAAAAGGTTGCTAATATGCTTTCGGAGCGAATATAAATAAAAAATTAAATGAATTAATCAGTCTGCGAAAAAATCAAACTTTTAATTTTTTTCTATTTTTTCGACGATTTTAACTGGGCCGTACCATTTGTTTAAAAGCTTCCGAAAAGGTCGGTCGAGCTTTTAATTTTTAATATTTACCAATATTTCGTCGCTTATATTCTAATTTATTAATCGTTTATGCAAATTAACGAAGCGTTTTATTTTGGCTTATTATTATATAATAAACGATTGCGCGTATTTTACAACTTTTTTAGTTCGAAAGGCCAGATGCAAAACTTCGTCGCGGTTAAGCTTTTCGATAGCCGAGCGAAAAAAACGAAGATTGTTTATATTTCAGAATATACGAGTTTCGTATTTATTTAAAACTTAGAAAAAAAAAACGTTGCCGAAAAACTCGTGCGGCAAAATCAGTTATATAATATTTATTAAAAATAAAAAGCGTTTTTAATTATTTTAGTAATAAAAACAAAAAAAGCGGAAACGTTGCTTAATATATTAATTTATTATTTCGATCTGCCTATCGATATTAAAATTATACGCAATAATCAATTTGATTTTGATTTTTAATATACGGCAGAGTTTTTGCTAAAAAACCGAAACAAATTAAGCTTTTCGGTCCGAAACAATTAAATCCGGCATATCGAAATAACGTATCCAATAAATCAAAAACAAAGCTGCCAATCTTTTCGCTGTAATAATCTTATAGCAAAAAACTAACAAAAGCTTTTTAAACAAGCGATTTATTATTACGAAAGCGAAATCGTAACTATTTTCGTTTAATAAAAACTTCGTAAAGTTTATCGTTAAATATTAATAAAACTTGTTAAGTATAAACAAAGGTTTTAAAAAGCCCGAGGTTTTGTCGCGCCTAGCTTTTATTCGTATGCAACGACAATTCGAAACGTATTATTATATATTTGCTTTTATAATCTTTTAATAATATTTGCGACCGACCAAAAGCTTTATTTTTTCTATTTCAGCGTATATTACGCAAAGCTGTTCGTAAATATATCGGATCAAAAAAATTCGCAGTTCGGAAAATTCCAAAAGCATTATTAATCTGCTTTGGAAAAACAATTTGTTTTATCGTAATTAATAATCAAAGTTATAATTACGAATTTGCATTCGTTGCGCTTCGAAAAAAAAAAAGTTTTTATTAATTTGCAGCAAATCGTTTATAATTATATAATTATATATATCGTATGCGATTACGAAAATTAAATCTGCGGGTTTTTTTATAAATATTTTATTTTTTTCGCTTTCGCTGTCTTTTTCGAAGGAAATGCCGTCGTTATCGTATTTATCGGAAGCTATTTTTATAGGCGCTAGCGTGGTTATGTTTTTAACAGCTATTTTTTTTAAAATCTGAAAATCCAATTTATCGTCGGAAAATATTTGCTGCTTTCGAGCTGCTCGCTATCGTGCTTTTAATAAAAAAATATTTTGGTTTTTGCGAAAAAAAGTATCAGCGAGCGTATTAGTAATTTCCGACCGATATATAATTATAAAATAAAAATCGGCGAAAAACTCGGCCTATCGGATTTATCGGGCCGAAAAATCTTTAATTATTATAAAATATTTTAAAACGCGATAATCGATGTATATATATACGTTTTTTTAAGCGCTTAACAGCTCCGGCTTATAATTTTTAAAAAAGCGAAAAATAACGAAAAGCTTTTTGTCGTAAATCGAATAATTAAGCTCGGCGTCGATTATAATTTTAAAAAAAAAACCGACCGAATAATAAAAATTATCTTTTTGCAATTGCGATAATACGCCAGTTATTATTTTATTAAAAAAGTCGGTTTCCAGACGCGTTTGCTTATAAAAGTCGTAATAGCACAGAATAAAAGCATTTAACAAAGCTTTGCGCAATGTTTTTTATACGTTTTTCTGCTTTTTTTCGAATACGAAAAAAACGTTTTTGCTTATAAAAGCAGTGAAAAAGCGGCAAATACGGCTATAGCCGGCTATAAAGCGTTTGTAAAAATTGTAAAAACCTAAAAAGCTCTGCACGCCTCGCATATTCGCTATATATTACCAGTTTTTAATAATAGCGATTTTTCCGGGTTTATTTTAATATTTTAAATATTAATAACGAAATTTAAAAATTTAGTTTTCGTAATATTAAATTCGCATTTTTTAATATTAGCTTTTAAGCCGTGCTTTTTCAAAATCGATAAGATTTTCTTAACGTAAACTTTATATTTTAAATTATTCGCGAAATAAATAAAAATATCGTTAAAATACGCCGAATAAAAATTATTTAAATATTTTATAAAAATATTATTAATAAAACGTTGAAATATAGCGGGTTTATTAGTAAAACCGAACGAAAGGATTTTATACTTGTATATGCCGTATCGAATACGAAAATTAATCAGTTTTTTAAATTTTTCGGATATCCGGATTCGATTAAAAGCTTATTAAATATTAATTTTCGTAAATACTTTAGTTTTAATAATTCGCGCTAGCATTTCGTTAATCAAAAGCAAAAAGTAAAAATCTTTTTTCGTAAAATCGTTAAGCTTACGGTAATCGATATAAAAACGCATAAAGCCGTTTAACTTTTTAATAAATAAAATCGGAGCGGCGAAAAAAATATTAAAAGATTTAATAAAACTTTTATGCAAATTATCGAAGATATAACTTTTGATTTTTATAAGCTGTTTATTCGTAAAACATTTAAATAGTTTTATAAAAAACGTATTTTCCGTGGCAAAATATATTTTATAATTTACACCGGAGCGGCGAAAAGCGAGCTTATCGTTTTTTTATTTGTAAAATAGTTTTTCGAATTCCGAATATTAAACTGAAAAAAGCTTTTTTACAAAAACCACGTTATCGTTATATTTGGTTTGCAAAGCGTCGGGAACGGAAATGCTTTTTATTGCCGCGAGTTATATAACTTTTTTAAACTCGGCGATTTTCGCACGGCGGAAACGTTTTCTGTTTATATTATATACAAAAGCAATAAACGTATAATTGTTGAATAATAATAATTCTTTTTTTTTTGCGGCCCGCATTCGCTTTTCGTAACGTATTTACAAAGCGTTAAATACAAAAGCGAAAATACAGCTAATATTACAATTGGAAATAAAAAAAATAGCAACTGGCCCGGTTAAAAAAACCGGCTTGATCGGTTCAGGGCTGCCAATAAGAAACTTTTCCATTTTGTGCAAATTGCTTTTGAAATTTCGTATAAATATAAAAGGCCTACCAGTTTCAAAGCCTAAATAAGCCTTTTTAATCGTTGTAAAAATGCTGGCAGAAATATATAAAACTTTTATTGCGTTGTTTCGTTTATCTGTATTTTTTTAATATATGCGATTAAGCATTTTAAGCTTTGTTCGCTGATTAAAATCGACGAACAACTGCTTATTAAAATAAAAAATAATAAGTATATCGAATAGCTATTTTATTTTGTTTTTTTTTTAGCTATACGCTTGCTTTAAATCGTAGTATTATAAAAATTTACGATTAATAAAAACGTCGATAAAGCCTAAGTTTGTAATTAGAAAAGAAAAATTTATACGACGTCGGTTAATCGTAAAAAAAAAAAAAAAACAGAAAAAATAAATTTCCCCGGCTCGCTATTATAGCCGGTGAATATAATAAGCTTATGCAGCCGAATAAAACTTATTTCGAAACGTTAAAAAAGTTAATACGCCAAAAAAATTTTAATCGCATCGAAAATATTAGCTCCGTTATCGATATATGTAAATGTTTTAATATATGATTTATTGCGTATTAGTTTTATAAAAATTAAAAACTGTCGTTCTTTTATTAAAAAACGCTGATTAAATTTCAAATTCTTTTATAAATCGAATCTTTTGCTATAATAAAAATTTTTGCCACGATTTAAAAGTTTTTTAATAAATCGTTTTGTTTTTCGTCGATAATTATTTCGGCGATTTTGCGACTAAGCTTGGCGTCGGAGCAAACGTCTGCGAAATGGCCGGGCTTGCCGCAGTTATAATAAGCGCTAAAAAAACGCGCAGCCAAACGGAAAAAACCGAAAATAGCAAAAATAGCAGCTATACGTTCGTAAAAATTTTTGTTAAAAAAAGGAAAAGCTATGCGAGCAGAAAGAGCTAAAAAGATAAAACGTTATAAAACCTTAAAAATACCGAAAGTACGCCTAGAGTTCTGATTAGCAAAAGCTATAGCAAAAGAAAAATAGCTTATGCGACGAACAAAAGCCATCAGCTCGGATATTGCGTAATTTCTTATCCGCAACGGCCAAAAACTCGTCCAAAGCAATGTAATTACCATTTATTTTATACTTTTTTATTCGAAAATCGTATTTAAAAATAAAAATAACTTTTTCGCATATATTTTCAAATCAACGATTTTTAGCAATTTTGCTAGTAATTGCGTAACGAATAAACAAAAAACGAAAGTTATTATAAATCTGACCGTTATTTATATAAAACTTATTATATTGCAATTTAACAGACTAGACGCGGTTGTAATTAAAAAAGCGCTAATTAAAAATACGAAAAACGTTTCGGGCCGATTGGGCTTGGTTATAAAACTCGGGATTCAAATGCTCCAAAATAATAGTTTTTACTTTTTTAATAATATATTTAAAATATGCTTTGGCTTAATTTATATTTTATATAAAATTTCTTAAATACTTTTTAATAAACAGCTTTATATCCATTTTCTATACGTTATATTTAATCTTTTTTTAATAGTCGCTGAAAGCGTGGCGAAAATATTTAATTTTAAATGGTTCGACTCGAAAAATAACTGGGTCGAGGACGGAAAAGTAATACTCGGGAATTGATTAAAAATCCGCCGTAAAAGCGCGCGAAGCTCGGAATAAAAAAAAAAGCGTCGCGAGCGATATTAGCGGAAGCTGAAAAGCGAGCGGCGGCAATAGCTTAAACGATTATTTAAGCGATCTGAAGCTGCTGGGCCGTAATAAATTCTTTAGCGTTGGCAGATATACTAAACAGTCGTAAAAATATTCGTCGGTTTAAAAATACTGAAATATTAGCGTCGTATAATTCGATTTTAAATTCGATAATAAAACGAAAAAATCTAGCAGTAAATAATTATAATTCGGTAAAAAAGTCGTAGAATAAAAACTCGCTGCTAAAATCGTCGAAAAAGCTTGGAACGAATAGAAATTCGGAAGCGGCAAAAGCAGAAACAAAAAATGGAAATGCTAATTCGAAGCCGAATCGTACGGATTGCGTTCGTTTTCGGATGCTACGTCGATTTATAAAAAAAGCATAAAATATTATAATATTAAAAAGAAATGATTCGAATTGCAAAAGCAGATCGAATTAATAGAAAAAAAAAACTCCAGCTTTTTCTGGAAATAAAATTAATAAAAAAAAGTTCTGATTAAGACACCGATAAATAAACATCGGTACGGACTGTAACGATTCACTCTGTTGCCACCTTTCGTGTCACCCCAGCAACTACGTATAGCTGCAAGCTCCCTGGTCTCCTGGTGGGTCTCCCATCAACTATAGAAACTATCATATATATAAAGCTTTTTCCCCTTAGCAACCTCTGCCTTTTGCAATTATTAATTTTAAATAAATATTTTTATTACAAAACCAAAGGCTTGTTTTATATTATATAAATACGGCGACCAGCTGACTAATCTTCCAGCCTTTCGATTAATTAAATCGTTATATTATTAACAATTTTTTTTCTACGCTGGCGACGGCGTAAATTATTTTTTTCTTCGAATTTCTTACGAATTATACCAAAATAATCGACCGGTCGTAAAAAAGCCTATTTCCGCATTTCGCGAAAAATAGCTTCTGTTCAACGATCTTCTTTTTAGCAAAGCTTTTCAGCTTTTGCTATTATATCTCAATCTCTTTTCTTTTTTTAATCAGCGAAAAAGCAGCTTTTTCCAAAAGCTTTTTTTTCTGAAAAACAATTATTTTTCCGAAAAAAAAAAAACAAAAAAAAAGGCAAAGCGTTAATCATTTCGCCTGCCATTTTTTTGCAGCCTAGCGCTAAAAGCGTTTAATTAAGATTTTTGCAAAATCAACTGAAAAAAACGCAAAAGCGTAAACGACAATTTTTAAAAACTATACGACTGCGACAAATCTTTTAATTAAAGCGTTTGATAAAATTTATCGAACGTGCTTTTGCTAATCGCGAATCTGCTGCTTTTTCTTTTTTTCGCAACGTTTTATTTCAACCAACAAACGCTGCAAATTAATTTTCACGTTTTTCGCGAATTTTTTTTAAATTTTTTTATAACGGCCAAGATTTTAGCGCGCTTTTTAAACGTTATAATTTCTATTTATTTATTAACTTTCGATTAGCTCGTATAAAACGCGTTTCGAATTTTAAATTTAAATTAAATAATAATAAAAAATTACAAAATACGCTATTAAAAAACTAAAATTTTCGATAACCTCGAATTTTACTACGATTATTTCGCTAGCGATCGATTTCGCAAGAATTATATATTCGATCAAACCGAAAGCGTAGCAAAAAAAGTTTTTAATTAATCCCGCGTATTTTAAACCGTTTCGATTTTACGCTTTCCGAAAAATTAATAAAAAAAAGATCGCCGATTTTCTAGCCGATTTTTCCGACGTTTAAAAAGCCGAAAAAAACGAATTTAAAATGCTTATAATAAATACGCACGACGACTTTTGGCGGTTTTATCTGCGATTTTTTATTTTCGCAGCGAACGCTCAAATACGAACTAACAAACAGTTTCGAAACGCTTTTCGTAATAAAATATTAAAACGCTTACGAAAAAAGCTATATTTAAAATAAGCGCGTATAACAACTTTCAAAAATTAGCTCACCGCCGTTCGTTAAAAAAAACAAAATCAATTAATTAAACGAATTTTATACGCGAATCGTTTTTTTAAATTTACCATCTATTAAAATAATAAATTTTTAATTAAAACGTACTACGAGTCAAATCGTACGTACGAAAATCGTTTAAATATTCCACAGGCTCCTTTTTAGCCCTCTGCTATTTTTCCTTCTTTTCTACGCCAAAACGCCCCTTTTGGCGTTTTTTCTTTTCGATCGGACCAACGATAACGCTCGTTTTTTATTTTATATCAAAAAGTTTAAAAAAGCCAATCTGCACGACTTTCTACGGGCCGACCTTCGGTTCCATTCAAAAACCTTTTCAGGCTAATAAATGTAAACGAAATCGAACCGGCCGAAAATTCGCCTTTTAATAATAATAATAAAAACGAAAACCTTTTTCCAAACGATTTTCAAAACGCATACGAAAAAGTCGAAAGCTTTCCCGCCAATCGGAAAAACGCTTAAGCCTAAGTAAAACCTTTTTTTTAAGCGTATTACGCGATATACGTTATTTTAACGTTCGAAAGCTTTTTAATAGCAATTTATTAATAATTTCCGTTATACTTATCAAAAATAGCTTTTCGTATAAAATAAAAGCGCTCGCCGATTTTAAAGCGAACGGTTATACGTTAATCGATTCGGCGCTAATTAAATTTCTTTTTTTTTTTTTAAAACCTTTAATTTAATTTTTCCCGGCTTTTTTTTCTGTAAAAAAATATAATAAAGCTCGTAGCCATTTAATTATATATTTTACGCTTTTTAATTTTATTATTAACAATCGAATACAATCGTTTACTTTTTTTTTAATTATTAATTTCGGAAATTATAATATAATTTTAAAAAAAGCTTGATTGACCGAATATTAAATTCTACTAAACTGTAATAAACGCAAGCTTTATTGGCCGAAGTTTTACCTTTTTATAGCCTTTTACGCTCGTTGTATTAAAATCTTTTATTTGCATTTCCGAAAAATTTAATTTCGCTATTAAAACGACGTTGTAAAACGTAATAAAAACCTTAACCAATTATAACAGATCTACGACGCTGTGCGAAGCGCGAAAAAGTCGAATTTTATTCGCGGTGCCAATTTCGATAGCGACGCCAATAAAATAATACAAAAAATTATATTACTTTTCTAGGCTAACGATTTCTTTTTTATTATTTTTTTTTTTTTCTTTTTCCTTCGTCAAAACAGCTTCTTCGTTCTACGAAAAACAATTATATTAAAAACCGAAAAAAGACTTTTGCCGCGATGGCCTTTTAGTTAATATAATCGATAATTCAAATAAAAAACCTTTTTCTAAACTTTCCAAACGACTAATTCGAAAACGAATCCCTCAACCTACTGCTTACTTAATTTTTATCTGCCAAATTATTACACACGCTTTTAAGCTGATTTTCAGAAAAAAAGCAATTAAAATGTTTTTAACCTTTTTATACGAAATCGATAAAATACTAAACGATTTTACGTATAATATTTTTTTTAAAACCTAATTTTATAATTTTTTCGAACGTTTCAAAACCAATAAAATATCGATTTCGACCCTTTTAACCAGCTTAGCAAAGCTAACTTCGAATAAATCTTTTTTCGAATTTTTCCTTCCGAAATACAAAAACCTCGAATACGTGTTTTCTAAGGCCGCCAATAACGAGCTAGCCTTTTATCGGCCTTACGACCATAAAATCGAACTTATTATAAATAAAAAAAAGCTGAAATATACTTTTTTGTATAAAATATCGATTTTAAAACTCGAAATTATTAAAATCTATTTATAAAATAACTTTAACAAAAGCTTTATCGAACCTTCCACCGCTTTTTTCGCTGTTCTAATACTTTTCGTTAAAAAACCCGACGGTTTATTACGTTTTTATATCGATTATCGAATTTTTAATAATATTATTCGTAAAAATCGCTACCCCCTTTCTTTTATCGATAAAACCTTTGCTCGTTTTTCGAAAGCGCGAATTTTTACGAAGCTCGATATTCGTTAAGCTTTTTATAAAATTCGAATAAACTTCGCTAATAAAAAACTGACGACGTTTCGTACGCGTTACGGCGTTTATAAATGCAAAATGCTACCTTTTGGCCTTATTAATAAACCCGCAATTTATCAACGTTATATAAACGACGTTTTTTTCGATTATTTAAACGATTTTTGTATTGCATACCTGAATAACATTTTTATTTATTCGTTCGACCTTTTAAAACACGTTATATACGTTCGCAAAATGTTTTAAAAGCTCGCTAACGCTGAATTACAGGCCGATATTCGAAAATCTGAATTTAACGTTATTCGGATCCGTTATCTAGGCTTTATTATTTCGATTAAAAGCCTAAAAATAAACCCAGAAAAAGTCTTCGTGATCGCTTATTAAAAACCTTTTACTATTATAAAAAATATACAAAGCTTTTTTGGTTTTTGTAATTTTTACCGACGTTTTATTCGAAATTACGATATAATTGCAAAGCTTTTAATTTATTTAACTAAAGCTAATGTTTTTTACAATTTTATTTCTGAATATCAGAAAAGTTTCGACCTTTTTATACTAGCTTTTATTATTATACCAGTTTTATAATATTATAAACAAAACTTTCCTTGTATATTAAAAACTAACGCTTCCGACGGCGTAATAGCTTTTATGCTTTCGCAACTTTATAGCGACGACTGACTTCCAATCGCCTACTTCAGCAAAATTATAATTTTCGTAAAATTAAACTACGTCGTACACGATAAAAAAATGCTCGCAATCGTAAAATCTTTAAGCAATTTTCGTATTAAACTAGCTAGTTTAATTTATCAAATTAAAATAATTATTAATTATAAAATCTTGAAATATTTTATAATTTCCAAACTTTTAAACGCTCGATAAGCATACTAAGCCGAGCTTTTCGCCGATTACAACTTTTTTATTACGTACAAACCAAATAAACACAACCTTTTGGCTAACGCACTAATACGTCGTACGAGCGAATTCGATCGTCAAAACTTTTTTAAACGCATCCAGCGTTTATAAACCCTTTTTCGAGCCGATCAGATCGATCACCGCTTTTTAATTAAAAAACTTCGACTTTCTACGGTTTCCGAAACAGCTGTTTTTATCGTTAAAATAGCTGATTTTTTTTTCGCATTCCGTATCGTTAACCAGCTTTTCTACGCTAATCGCACAGCTAGCAGCCTGATAGCTTTTCGAAAAAAAGCTATACGAAACGCTACGAAAAAAAACGACGATAATAACATTCCGTTTTCGTATATATTTAAACGCGATCTGCTGTTATATCACGATCGTTTAATAATATCAAACGTCGATTATTTTCGTTTGGTTTTTGTACGAAAAATATACGACCAAATTTCTACCGTTTATCCCAGCGCTCGTAAAACTACGCAATTGCTTTCGAACTAATATTATTAGCGAAGTATAATAGCTTTCGTAAAATAATACTGTCGCAACTGCCACGTTTATCGAAAAAGTTTTATTTTAAAAAATAAACGCTCCGGCCTCTTTTAGCTTTTTTCTGTTTTTGACCATTTTTAAAAGCATATTATAATAGACTTTTGCAGCTTTAATAAAAACAAACACGGTTACGATAACGTATTCGTAATAATAAATCGTTTTTCTAAGCAAATTATTTCGATTTTTTGCTATAAAAATATCGACGCTCGAAGCTTCGCCAAATTATATATATTTTACGTATACAAATATTTTGGCCCTTCGAAAAGTATTATTAGCGATCGTAGCTTTTAATATTAATTTATTTTCTGGTTTGAATTAAATAAAATATTCGATACGCAATTAAAGCTTTCGACAGCCGCTCATTTTAAAACCGACGGTCAGACCGAAATTTATAACTAATACTTGCAAAAACGCTTTCGACCTTTCGTAAATTTTTATTAAAACAATTAAAACGAATTTTTTTAAATAATAAATTTCGTTTAAATAATTTTTTTTTACGAAAGTTTAAATAACTTTTTATTTTTTGAAATTATATACGATTACGCTTCTTATATCAATTAAAACTGAAAGCTCGACACTTCCCCCTTTTCCAACCTTTTACATAAGCTAAACGCAAACGAAACTCGTGCGTACGCTCGCCGCTATTACGACGTTTAAAACTTCGCCAAATCGCATTTTTAATAAGCCTACGATAAAATAAAAAAGAATACGAATAAATTTCGCCGCGCGATCGATTTTAACGTTAGCGATTACGTATAACTCGATATACGTTCATTTCCGATTTTTCGGCCCTTTCGCAAGCTCGACAATTTTATAAACGGCTTTTTTAAGATTGTAGCCAAAATTTTCGATAACGCTTTTAAGCTAAACCTTTTTAATATTATAAACGTACATCCAGTTTTCACGCTAATCGACTGCGTAAAGCAGCTAACGACGCGCTTCCAGGTCAGATTAATTTAGCCTTTGAATTTATTAATATAATTAATAAACTTAAATACGAAATCGAAAAATTAATCGCTTATCGAATACAACGGAAAACCTTTTAATACAAAGCTTTTTAAATAAACTTAAATAAAAATCTTACGTAATACTCCGCGTCTGATTTTATATACGCTTTTCTAAAAATACGCGATTTCTATTTGGCGCATAAAAAACTCTCCGGTCCTTTTGCAAAACTTATAGATTGGCTAAAAGCGTATTCCGAAAGTTTGGATTCGTACGATTATTTGGATAACGACATATTAATAGATAAAAGCTCGAAGACGCGCTTTTTTCGGACGGGAGAATAATATAACGATTTATTCTGTTATTACCTTTCGTATCATCCCAGCAACTACGTATAACTGCAAGCTCTCTGGTCTTCTGGTGGGTCTCTTATCAACTGTAAAAACTATTATATATATAAAACTTTTTTTTTTTAGCAACTTCTGCCTTTTGCAATTGTTGATTCTAAATAAATATCTTTGTTACAAAACCAAAGGCTCGTTTCATACCATATGAACACGGCGACCAGCTGACTGATCTTCCAGCCCTCCGACTGATTAGATCGTCACACGGACGGCTTAAAAAAAATTCGAATTGCAAAAGCAGATCGAATCCTTAACCGTAAATACAAAGCTTCCTAGCGAAGATTGTTTTAATCTTTTTTTATATTATAGCTAGCTTAAAAATAATCGGAATAATATGGACCAAAAGATACGCATGTAAATTAAAAGAAAAACACCGAGCTAGAATGCTCGGGGTCGCGAACTTTATATACAGTAGGTTGCGCTTGTGGATCACGTGACTTAGCGCGAGGCCTAGTGGCCGAGGTGGTCCGTGCCCAAACCTTAATCCAACACCACCAGCATTCATACCACTGGCAACCATACCACTGGCAACCATACCACTGGCAGCCATACCACTAGCAGCCATACCACTAGACTAGCAGCCAGGATCGTAACACAATCTCCGTCCTTTTCGCTCGGCTACCGAAAAGCTTAACCGCGACGAAGTTTTGCATTTGGCCTCCCGAATTAAAAAAATTATAAAATACGCGCAATCGTTTATTACGCAATAACAAACCAAAATAAAACGCCTCGTTAATTTGCATAAACAATTAATAAATTAAAAAATAAGCGACGAAGTATTAATAAATATCAAAAATTAAAAATTCGACCGACTTTTCCGGAAGCTTTTAAATAAATAATACGGCCCAATTAAAATCGTCGATAAAATAAAAAAAAATTAAAAGCTTAATTTTTTCGCAAATTAATTAATTTACTTAATTTTCCATTTATATTCGCTCCGAAAGCATATTAGCAACCTTTTATTTGGCCAACGCCGCCCCGAACCAGCTTTTATTTAACTATTTCCTGAATAAACGGAATAAAAAATCGAAAAAATAATAAATTCGAAATTATATAAAAAAGTATTACAATACCAAATCAATTAAAAAAGCGCTGATGAAAATCTCGAATAATATTTTTATTTTGACGCTATAACGGCCTTTTATATTTTTTAAGCATTTCACCGATCGCATTCCACCGCCAAAAGCTTTCCACGAGCGCTTTCCGCATGGTTGCAAACTTACAACGAAAACAAAAAAAATTACACTAAATTGAAAAACGATAGACCTATAACCGCAACTGCGCGGACGCAGTTCTTCGGAAAAGGAGGGTAGTGTTACGATCCTCCCCTGGCCAATGGTATAATTGCCGATGATATTGGAATAAGGTTTGGGCACGGACCACCTCGGCCATTAAGCCTCGCGCTAAATCACGTGACCCATAAGCGCAACCCATTGTATATAAAGTTCGCGACCCCGAGCATTCTAGCTCGGTGTCTTTTTTTCAATTTACATGCGTACCTTTTGGTCCACATCACCCTTCTGATCACCCTCAAGCTAGCTGTGACACCGATATTTCCGAAATCTTTTTTGTTCGAAAAAAAAAACTATTTACGTCGCTAGCAAAAAAAACACCGCGAATAAAAATAGCCGGAAATCAACGCCGAGTTATAAATTTTAAATTAATTAATAGAAAACGCGACGATTTTATAAAATCGGATTTAAAAAACGCCGGCATTCCGAAAGAAAAGGATTTAAACGATTTTAAATTTAATTTTTCGAAACTGAATACGTAAATATTAAAAACGCTTGCTGCGTTTAAAAACGTCGTACCGCCAATACTTCAGATTTTAATAAAAGCATTTAAGATTTCGACTATTATACGATTCGACCGAAAAAGCTTGGAAAAAAATATCGAAATTATCGCGGGAGAAATTATATAAAAAATATAAAATTAAATTATCCTATTTAAAACTTTCGCTTTCGACGACGAAACGATTTAAAAGTTTTACTTCGGCATTTTTATATAAAAACCAAATAAATCCGTTAGCTTTTTTTTTTTTGCTTCGAACGAAAACTAAATTAAATTTTTTTCGGAAAATTGCAAATATAATACGCCGAAACAAATAAAAAAGACTTTTGAAAACGGTGATCCGTTTTTATTCGAATTTTTTTTCGTTAAAAAACTTCGATTTTTTAATTTCGTTTTTACGAATAACGTTAACGCTAAAAAAAACGGCAAGTTTTGCTATTTTTACGTGCGTTATTACGCGGCGTATTACGATTTAATTACAAAAAAAAATCGACGTTATCGATTTCGCTGATCGATTCGCTGTTATTAAAAAATTCGGATTACGACGTGTTCGAAATTGATTTTAATAATCAATTTATATTCCGACGAAAAACTGCGAAAATTATTTAAATACGTATTAAAATTTATCTGGGCTACGTAAATTTTAAAACAAATTTTAAAGCTTTTAGCGCGATTATAAAATTCGATTAAAACGTAGAAAAATGGAAGCAACGAATATTTTTAAAAGCCGATTTTTCTGGCTTTTCGATCGAAAATGTTTTTTAAAATTTATCCGAATTAAACTGCGAATTCGTTAATCACGTAAGGTTTTATAACGGAAAAAACAAGTTATTGCTATATTTTATAAAAAAAAAAGTAATTATATATAAGCATTACTTTCGATTAATTAAAACCTAAAAAGCGCCTACAGCTTTTTTCGCTAATATGCTTTACAGTTTTATTTAATAAACTTTTAAAATGCATTTCGGCTTTTATTTCGCTGTTTTAATTATTCGAAATTCTGAAAACTGCCGCTTCGTAGCATATTTTAACGTTCCGATCGTTTTAGGTTTCGCTGATTCCGATCGTATTACGATTATAAAATTCGATATCGCCGATTTTTAAAAAAAAAAAAAAAAATCGAAGATTTTATCGACGTTATTTTCGACTATTACGTTTTATTTGCATTCGCATATAATTCGGAAATAATCGAAGCTTATTTGTAATTATATTACGACGCTAAGCTAATTAAAATTATTTAAAAAAGCCCAGCTTTTTCGTATTTCAGCGCGTTTAAAACAATAGCTTCGGTTATTTTATCGGATTACGAAACCGAAGGTTACGGAATAAAAAATAAAATGATTTTTATTAGTTTTTCGATTAAGCAAAAGGTTTTCGTTAAATTCAGGATTTAAAAAACCGACGGCGCGATACTAATTTATTCGAACAATTATACGGCGTAAAAATAAAAAAACCATTTCGAAAACGACGCTTCGATAAACTATTTAATATTGTTTATATTACGGCGAAAGCAATTATAATATTTTCGATAGTTTCGATTGCAAACGATTATTTCCGAATTATTTCGTAAAATAGTTTTTTTTATAGGCTTCGGAGCCTTTTTAAAAGTATTCGTCGGCAGATAATCGTAATCCGATTTATTAATCGTACGCGAAGCAAAAGCGTTAATCGGTTTTAATTACGACGAATTAATCGATTATTTTTACGATTTTAATATAAAACTTTTTAACGCTTTTTGCAAAGCGTAAAATTACGTTTAAAAGCTGGAATTTATTATTTACGCAGAAAAGTCGTGGAAAATATTCGTTGCGGCGACGCTTAATAATATTATCGACGAAAAAGCTATCAGAACGTTCGTAAATTTAAACGATACTTCGATTGATATTTTATCGAGCTATTTTTTAAAAAAGCAGAATAAATAAAATAATTCAAACGATAAGCGAAACGCTATTTTTTCGCAGGAATTAATAGCAAAAAGGCTAAGAACGGGTTAGAAGACCGAAGGAGTATAAAACTAAAAAATTCGGTTTTTGATTAATTGGTTTTTAAATTATATAGAATAGGCTAAATTGCATTTATTAAAATTATATTTTTTTTTGGTCGTAATTAAAAACGATTACGTATATTATTTAAAACAGGATGTAAAACGGTAATACTTTGTATTAATAAAAGCTGATAGTTTTAGTTATGGTCGAGGCATAAACTTTTCCGAAATTTTCTGTTATTAATTACTTTTAATAAATATAAAAGCAAAGCACCTTCTTAGATAGTACCATAAGCACGCAGTCTAATTCATACTTTTACTTATTTTTTTTTTCTTTTTTTTAGTTTTTTCTAGGGATTTCCTAGACTATTTTACCCACCGATATATGGCCGTATCAGTCTGGTTTTCCTACCTACTTTTATAATATAAGATTTTTATAATTTGCATTTCTGATATTACTTTTTTTTACGTTGATAATATCGGAATAAAAGGCCCCAGATTATATTATAATAATAAAAAGATTTTTTTTAAAATTCGACGTTATATAATAAAATATATTCAAAACATCGACAAAATTATAGTCTGCTTCGAAAAAGCCAAAGCTATTATTAGCTTTCGATTAAAATTTTGCATATCCGAAATAAATATCGTCGGTTATATAATTAACAGCGCTGGCCGTTATTTTTAACGAAAAAAAATTAAAAAAATCTACGAATAAAAAAAATATAAAAATATTACCGAAGCCAAAACTTTTATTAGCGTTATAATTTACTACCGCAATTAAATCAAAAACTTTTTTCAAAAAGCTGCATCCATTTACGCTACAATAAAAAAAAATCGATTTCGTTTAGAAAAAAAAGCAAAGCAAAGCTATAAAAGTTTTTAAAAACGATTTTTTATCGGCTTTATCGTTTATACGGATCGATTATAGCCCAAACGCAAAAAAAAACATTTTAATTATCGACGCTAATATTTTCGGTTAGAAAATTATATTATAACAAATCGACGAAAACAAAAAACGGTATTTTTTACGATTCGAAAGCGGCCTATAGTTTTTCGCGAAAGCACGCTACGATATTATTAAACGAAAATATCGAAGCGTTTTTAAAGTAATAAAAAAAATAAAAAGCGAATTATACGGCGTATATTTTATTTTAAAAACAAACGCAAAAGTTTTTATCGATTAATTAAACGAAAAAGCTAATAATTTATCAAAAGCGCTCGTTATTAATTAAATAGCTTGGATGCGATTTATAAATTTCGAAATCAAGCATATTAAAAAAACAATTAATACAGCGGCAAACGGCCTTTTCAAACGAAAACGCTTTTATTCGTTTGATTTCGCTAAATAAAACGAATAAAATATCGACGAATAAATCGCTAACGAAATCGGCTGCTTCGCTATTTACGCTTTAAGTTTTATAAAGCCGAAATTATTCGCGTTGCTATTTCGGCTGGCACCGCGAATAAAAAACATTAATTTTCGAGCCGAAAAAGCATTCGCGTTATTATTTCGGCTAGCACCGCGAATAGATTTAACCGAAAACGATCGGAATAAATCGATTAACGACGAAAATAAACCTTTAATCGATAATTACGAAACCGAAAGCTTTTATTTAATCGCATATTATTTAACTATTTTATTTAAATTATTTAACGTATTAAATTATTAATTTAAATTATTTAAAAATCAAATTTTCGATTATATTTTAGCCGACAAAAAGCTATACAAAATAAAAAAATAATATATATTAAAAACGCTTAGTAATAAATAACAAAATTAATAAGTTTCAAATTATAAAAAAAGCCTACGAAAAAATGTTTTATAAAAAAGCAAAAGTTATTTATTACCGAACCAAAAACGATTTCTGATAAAAAAAGTGTTTCGAAAATTGCAAAGTCTTCGTTAAAAATTACATTTTTTATTAAAAACGAAAACCTGGCCGAAAAAAAAATCTATTATATCCGACGTAGTTTTTTAAAATCTAAAAAAAAATCAATTTTAATATTATACGCGTATTAATCACCGATCGCGGTTATATATATTTCGTATTTGTTATTAACGATTTATTTAAATAGTTTAAAAAGCGATCTTTTCGAAACGCTATTTTCGAAATTATAACGATTTTTTTAAAAAAACGTAATATATCGATACGGTTTATTTAGCAAATTAAACGTCGATAATAAACCCGAAAACAAAGGCGTTATCGAGACTTTTATAAAGAAATACGAGATTTAGCGCATTCAAATTTTAATTTATAATTCGAAAAGCAACGGATCTGTTAAATAAAACTATAAAAATATTTTCGACGGGCTTTTAAAAGCTATTCGAAAAAGCTATAAGCGTTGGTCGCGAAAATTTTCGAAAATGCTTTTTGCTATACGCATATGCATACACGCTTTTATTAAAATAATTTTATTTTTTATTTAATACGATAAAAACGCTCGACTGCTTTTAAAAACAAAATAGCTTATATAAAAGCTTTATAACGTAATTAAAATAAAAACGAAAACGGATCTGCTAATAATAAAATCTAAATAATTAAATTACCGCGATATAATATAAAAAAAATAATTTTAAAAAAAATAAAAATATAAAAAAGCAGCTAAAAAAGTCTAAAATAAAATCAAAATTCTAAAAAAAACATTAATCAAAAAAAAAAATTTGATTCTAGTTTACAACGTTCAGCGCGCTATTAATAAATCGGCCGATATTAAACTTAATTATAAATGGCTCGGATTTTACGAAATATACGAAGCCGAATTAAATAAAAGCTATTATAAGCTTACGAAACTCGATAAAACAAAACTGAAAAGAACGTTCGCCGCTAACCGGTTAAAACGATTTTATAAAAAAAACTAGCAAATTTATTTTTTAAATTCTGAATCAGAAAGCGACTTCGATTTCAGCGATTTCGACGACGATTCCGATTAAAGCGATTATACTTTTAAAAAAAAAAAACCTTTTAAAAAAGCTTAAAAACAACCGAACGATAATCCCGCGGCTAAAAGTATAATTTAAATCGTGATTTCACTTATAACCGAAAAAAAAAATGTTTATAAAATTATTTATTAACTATTTTATTATTTTTGTTATTTATTGTTTTCCTTTTTATTATATATTATTTTACTGTTTTTATTTTGCTTGCTTATATACAATTTAATTATTTTATTTTATATATATTATTTATTTTTAAAATCTTTTTTTATATTATTTAAAACATTTATTATACTTTTTTTTGTTTGATTGTATTTTTGTTTATCAAAACAAAAGCTTTATATATATTTAAGCCGCATATTTAATATATTTATATTGCTCGTATATTTTACGAAAACATTTTTTATGTATTTTATTATTTACTATTTTCTGTATTATTTACTTTTTTTATTATTTTAAACAAATACTTATTTTAACAATTATAATTTATTAAAAAAATAATATACGAATTCCCGTGATTTTTAAATACAAATATTTTATAATTCCCGTACTTTTTCCTAATTATTTTTTAACAAATATAACACACTTTTTTAATTAATAAACCTATCGATATTATATCGTTTTCTAAGCAAAACGTTATTAAATTTAGCAAATTTATTTTTAATTTACTTTGGAACGAAATTATTATACGCAATTTCTCCGAATTTAAACAAATATATAATGCCGCTATTTTAAATTAATAAACAGCTTTCGTAAAAATATTTATAAAACAATTCGATATAATAACTAAAAACGTCAACGAATTTTTATTCGATTATAAAAGCTTCGTTAAAACTGAATTCGTTCGTAAAAGCTTTAATTACGATAAATTTCTGTTAAATTACAACAACGTTTTAAAAGCCTTCGCCGAAGCAAAAAAAGCTCGAAATAATAATAAAAAAATAACAGACCGAATATTACGTTTTTTGCCAAATCAACAAAAAAAAAAAATTTAAAAATACGTTTTTAGCAAAATCACCGGTGTTATTTTATTCCGATACTTCGCTCGCTTTTTCGAAACTATTATTTTTATTAAAAAAAAAAATTGAATATTAAACGCTTATATTTTTAAAACGCAAATCTTAAAAGCTAACAATCCAAAAGCCCGCAGATTCACAAGCCTTTTTACAATTATTTGCAAACTAATCGACGACGTTATATAATCGCCAAAAAAAGTTTTAATCGGCTGCGAAATCTTAAATCTAATTTTTTTTTAAAACAAAAAACTAAGCGTCGTTAAATACGGCATTTTTATATCGAAAAAAAAAACGACGTTATTTCGATATTTTAAATTTACGACGACGAAAAAAACAAAAAAGCTAATATTATTTTCGTTTAATTCGAAAAAACATACGCGGTAGCAATTAATATTTTCAAAACAGCTAAAATAACTCGACGATTTTTATTTTCGACGGTTAAAAACGAATCCGAAAATAAAATCAAAAGCGTAATAATAAACAATCGCTTATTCGAATATAAAAAATTTATTATACTTATAAAAACGATTCCGAAAAAAATAAAAACAAAAAATATAAAAAAACGCGCCGATATTTCCGAAATTTTTTTTATTCGGAAAAAAAAACCATTCGCGTCGCTAACAAAAAAGACACCGCGAATAAAAACAGCCGGAAATTGACGCCGAGCTATAAGCTTTAAGCTAATTAATAAAAAACGCGACGATTTTACGAAATTAAATTTAAAAAACGCCGGTACTCCGAAAAAAAAAGATTTAAACGACCCTGAATTTAACTTTTCGAAATTAAATACGCAAATATTAAAAACGTTTGCTGCGTTTAAAAACGTCGTACCATTATCGCTAATATTTCAGATTTTAATAAAAATATTTAAAATTTCGATTATTATACGATTCGACCGAAAAAGCCTGAAAAAAAATATCGAAATTATCGCGAAAAAAATTATATAAAAAGCATAAGATTAAATTACTTTGCTTAAAACTTTCGCTTTCGACGACGACGATTTAAAAGTTTTATTTCGATATTTTTATATAAAAATTAAATAAATCCGTCAGCTTTTTTTTTTGCTTCGAACGAAAATTAAACTAAGCTTTTTTCGGAAAACTGTAAGTATAATACGCCGGAACAAATAAAAAAAACTTTTAAAAACGGTGATCCGTTTTTATTCGAGCTTTTTTTCGCTAAAAAACTTCGATTTTTTAATTTCGTTTTTACGAATAACGTTAACGCCAGAAAAAACGGCAAGTTTTGCTATTTCTACGTATGTTATTACGCGGCGTATTGCGATTTAATTACAAAAAAAATCGACGTTATCGGCTTCGCTGATCGATTTGCTATTATTAAAAATTCGGATTATAATATATTCGAAATTGATTTTAATAATCAATTTATATTCCGACGAAAAACTACGAAAATTACCTAAGCACATGCTAAAGTTTATTTGAATTACGCAAATTTTAAAGCAAATTTTAAAGCTTTCAGCGCGATCACAAAATTCGATTAAAACGTAAAAAAATAAAAACAACGAATATTTTTAAAAGCCGACTTTTTTAGCTTTTCGACCGAAAATATATTTTAAAATCTATCTGAACTAAACTGTTAATTCGTTAATTACGTAAGATTTTATAACGGAAAAAACAAATTATTGTTATATTTTATAAAAAAAAAAATAGCTATATATAAGTATTATTTCCGATTAATTAAAATCCAAAAAACGCTTATAACTTTTTTCGCTAATATATTTTACAATTTTATTTAATAAGCTTTTAAAATGCATTCCGGCCTTTATTTCGCTGTTTTAATTATTCGAAATCTTGAAAACTGCCGCTTCGTAGTATATTTTAACGTTCCGATCGTTTTAAATTTCGCTGATTCCGATCGTATTACGATTATAAAATTCGATATCGCCGATTTTTAAAAAAAAAAAATCGAAAATTTTACCGACGCTATTTTCGATTATTACGTTCTGTTTGCATTCGCATATAATTCGAAAATAATCGAAGCTTATTTGTAATTATATTACGACGTTAAGCTAATTAAAACCATTTAAAAAAACCCAGCTTTTTCGTATTTTAGCGCGTTTAAAACAATAGCCTCGGCTATTTTATCGAATTACGAAACCGAAAACTACGAAATAAAAAATAAAATAACTTTTATTAGCTTTTCGATTAAATAAAAAATTTTCGTCAGATTCAAAACTTAAAAAACCGACGGCGCGATGCTAATTTATTCGAATAATTATACGGCGCAAAAATACAAAAACCATTTCGAAAACGACGCTCCGATAAACAATCTAATATTATTTATATTGCGACGAAAGCAATTATAGCATTTTCGGTAATTTCGATTGCAAACGATTATTTCCGAATTATTTCGTAAAATAATTTTTTTTATAAATTTTAAAGCTTTTTTAAAAGCATTCGTCGGCAAATAATCGTAATCCGATTTATTAATCTTACGCGAAGCAAAAGCGTTAATCGGTTTTAATTACGATAAACTAATCGATTACTTTTACGATTTTAATATAAAACTTTTTAACGCTTTTTGCAAAGCGTAAAACCACGTTTAAAAACTGAAATTTATTATTTACGCAGAAAAGTCGTAGAAAGTATTCGTTGCGACGACGCTTAATAATATTATCGACGAAAAAGCTATCAAAACGTTCGTAAATCTAAATAATACTTCGATTAATATTTTATCGAGCTATTTTTCAAAAAAACAAAGCGAACAAAATAATTCAAACGATAAGCGAAACGCTATCCTTTTATAAAAGCCAATAGCAAAAAAGCCAAAAACGAATTAAAAAACCGAAAAAATATAAAATTAAAAAGTTCGGTTTTTAAATAATTAGTTTTAAATTATATAAAATAAACTAGATTGTGTGACGATCTAATCAGTCGAAGGGCTGGGAGATCAGTCAACTGGTCGCCGTGTTCATATGGTATAAGAAACGAGCCTTTGGTTCTGTAATAAAAATATTTATTTAGAATTAATAACTGCAGAAGGCAAAGGTTGCTAAGGGGAGAGAGCCTTATATATATGATAGTTTTTATAATTGATGGGGAGACTTATCAGAAGACCAGGGAGCTTGCAGCTATACGTAGTTGCTGGGGTGATACGAAAGATGGCAACAGAATAAATCGTTATATTATTTCCCCGTCCGAAAAAAACGCGTTTTCGAGCTTTTATTTATTGGTACGTCGTTATTCAAATAATCGTACGAGTCCAAACCTTCGGAATACGCCTTCAGCCAGTTTATAAGTTTTGCAGAAGGACCGGGAAGCTTTTTATGCGCCAAGTAAAAGTCGCGCACTTTTAAAAAAGCATATATAAAATTAAACGCGGAATACCACGTAAAATTTTTATTTAAGCTTATTTAAAAAGCTTTGTATTAAAGGGTTTTTCGCTGTATTCGATAGGCGATTAATTTTTCGATTTCGTATTTAAACTTATTAATTATATTAATAGATTTAGAGGCTGGGTTAATTTGTTTTGAAAACGCGTCGTCAGCTGTTTTACGCAGTCGATTAGCGTAAAAAACTGAATGTACGTTTATAATATTAAAAAGGTCTAGCTTAAAAGCGTTGTCGAAAATTTTGGCTATAATTTTAAAAAGGCCGTTTATAAGATTGTCGAGCTTGCGAAAAGGCCGGAAGGTCGGAAATAAACGCATATCGAGCTATACGTAGTCGCTAACGTTAAAATCGATCGCGCGGCGAGATTTATTCGTATTTTTTTTTATTTTGTCGTAGGCTTATTAAAAATGCGATTTGGCGAGGTTTCAGGCGTCGTAATAACGGCGAGCGTACGTACGAGCTTCGTTTGCGTTTAGTTTGTGTAAAAAATTGGAAAAAAAGGAAGTATCGAGCTTTTAATTCTAATTGGTATAGGAAGTATAACCGTATACAATTTTAAAAAATAAAAGGCTATTTAGATTTTTGTGAAAAAGGATTATTTAAGCGAAATTTATTATTAGGAGAAATTCGTTTTAATCGTTTTAATAAAAATTTACGAAAGGTCGAAAGCGTTTTTGCAGATATTAATTATAAATTTCGGTTTAATTATCGGTTTTAGAATAAACGGCTGTCGAAAGCTTTAGTTGCGTATCGAGTATTTTGTTTAATTCAGACCAGAAGGTAAATTAATATTAAAAGCTACGATCGCTAATAATACTTTTTAAAAAGCTAAAATACTTATATACGTGAAATATATATAATTTGGCGAAGCTTCGAGCGTCGATATTTTTATAATAAAAAATCGAAATAGCCTGCTTAGAAAAACGATTTATTATTACGAATATATTATCGTAACCGTGTTTATTTTTGTTAAAATTGCAAAAGTCTATTATAACGTGCTTTTAAAAATGGTCGGAAACAGAAAAAAGCTGAAAAAGGCCGGGGCGCTTATTTTTTAAAACAAAACTTTTTCGATAAGCGTGGCAATTGCGATAATATTGTTTTACGAAAGCTGTTATACCTTGCTAATAATATTAATTCGAAAGCAATTGCGTAGTTTTGCGAGCGTTGGAATAAGCGGTGGAAATTTGATCGTGCATTTTTCGTACAAAGGCTAAACGAAAATAATCGACGTCTGGTATTATCAGGCGATCGTAATATAATAGCAGGTCGCGTTTAAATATATACGAAGTGTTATTGTCGTCGTTTTTTTTCGTAGCGTTTCGTATAATTTCTTTTCGGAAGGCTATTAAGCTGCTAGTTGTACGATTAGCGTGGAAAAGCTGATTAACGATACGGAATGCGAAAGAAAAATCAGCTATTTTAATAATTAAAAACAGCTGTTTCGAAGGCCGTGAAAGGTCGAAGTTTTTCAGTTAAAAAGCGGTGATCGATCTGATTTGCTCGAAAAAGGGTTTGTAAGCGTTAAGTGCGTTTAAAAAAGTTTTGGCGGTCGAATTCGTTTGTACGACGTATTAATACGTTAGCCAAAAGATTGTATTTATTTGGTTTGTACGTAATAAAAAAGTTGTAATCGGCGAAAAGCTCGGCCTAGCGTGCTTGTCGAGCGTTTAAAAGTTTAAAATTATAAAATATTCTAAAGTTTTATAATTAATAATTATTTTGATTTAATAAACTGAATTAATTAATTCAGTACGAAAATTGCTTAAAAATCTTACGATTGCGAGCATTTTTTTATCGTATACGACGTAGTTCAGCTTTGCGAAAGCTATAGTTTTGCTGAAATAAACGATTAAAAGCCAGTCGTCGCTATAAAATTGCGAAAATATAAAAGCTACTACGCCGTCGAAAGCGTTAGTTTTTAATATATAAGAAAAGTTTTGCTTGTAATATTATAAAACTGGTGCAATAATAAAGGCTAGTATAAAAAAGTCGAAATTTTTTTAATATTTAGAAATGAAATTAAAAGAAACGTTAGCTTTAGTTAAATAAATCAAAAGCTTTGCAATTATATCGTAGTTTCGAATAAAACGTCGGTAAAAATTACAAAAACCAAAAAAGCTTTATATATTTTTTATAATAATAAAAGGCTTTTAATAAGCGATTACGGAAATCTTTTTTGGATTTACTTTTAAACTTTTAATCGAAATAATAAAACTTAAGTAACGGATTCGTATAACGTTAAATTTAGATTTTCGAATATCGGCCTATAATTCAGCGTTAGCGAGCTTTTAAAGCATTTTGCGAACGTATATAGCGTGTTTTAAAAAATCGGACGAATAAATAAAAATATCGTTTAAGTATGCAATACAGAAATCGTTTAAATAATCGAAAAAAACGTCGTTTATATAGCGTTAATAAATTGCGAATTTATTAATAAGGCCAAAAAGTAGCATTTTGCATTTATAAACGCCGTAACGCGTACGAAACGTCGTCAGTTTTTTATTGGCGGGATTTATTCGAATTTTATAAAAAGCTTAACGAATATCGAACTTCGTAAAAATTCGCGCTTTCGAAAAACGAGCAAAGGTTTTATCGATAAAAAAAAAAAAATAGCGATTTTTACGAATAATATTATTAAAAGCTCGATAATCGATATAAAAACGTAATAAACCGTCGGGTTTTTTAGCGAAAAGCATTGGAGCAGCGAAAAAAGCGGTGAAAGGTTCGATAAAGCTTTTGTTAAGATTATTTTGCAAATAGGTTTTAATAATCTCGAGCTTTGGAATCGATATTTTATATAAAAAAGTATATTTTAGCTTTTTTTTATTTATAATAAGTTCGATTTTATAATCGTAGGGCCGGTAAAAAGCTAGCTCGTTATTGGCAGCTTTAGAAAATACGTGTTCGAGGTTTTTGTATTCCGGAGGAAAAGATTCGAAAAAAGATTTATTCGAAATTAGCTTTGTTAAGCTGGTTAAAAGGGTCGAAATCGATATTTCGTTGGTTTTGAAACGTTCGAAAAAACTGTAAGATTGGGTTTTAAAAGAAATGTTATACGTAAGGTCGTTTAGTATTTTATCGATTTCGTATAAAAAAGTTGAAAACATTTTAATTGCTTTTTTTTTGGAAATCAGCTTGAAAGCGTATATAGTAATTTGGCAGATAGAAATTAGGTAAGCAGTAGGTTAAGAAACTCGTTTTCGAACTGGTCGTTTGAAAGGTTCAGAAAATGGCTTGTTTAGATTATCGATTATATTAAACTGAAAAGCTATCGCGGCGAAGGTTTTTTTTCGGTTTTTGGTGTAACTGTTTTTCGTAGAACGAAAAAGCTGTTTTGACGAAAGAAAAAGAGAAAAAAAAGTAGAAATAATGGAAAAGGGATCGGCAGCCTGGGAAAGTAATAATATGATTTTTTGTATTATTTTATTAGCGTCGCTATCGAAATTGGCACCGCGAGTGAAATTCGATTTTTCGCGCTTCGCATAGCGTCGTAGGTCTGTCATAATTGGTTAAGGTTTTTGTTACGTTTTATAGCGTCGTTTTGGTGGCGAGATTAAATTTTTCGGAGGTGCATATAACGATCTAATCAGTCGAAGGGCTGGGAAATCAATCAACTGGTCGCCGTGTTCATATGGTATGAAAAACGAGCCTTTGGTTCTGTAACAAAAATATTTATTTAGAATTAATAATTGCAAAAAGCAGAGGTTGCTAAGGAAAAAGAGCTTTATATATATGATAATCTCCACAGTTGATAGGAGATCCATCAGGAGACCAAGGAGCTTGCAATTATACGTAGTTGCTGGGGTGACGCGAAAGGCAAACGAATAAGTCGTTATACTATTTTTCCGTCCGAAAAAAGCGCGCTCTCGAGCTTTTATTTATTAATACGTCGCTATCCAAATAATCGTACGAATCCAAACCTTCGGAATACGCCTTCAGCCAGTTTATAAGTTTTGCAAAAAAACCGGAAAGCTTTTTATGCGCCAAATAAAAGTCGCGTACTTTTAAAAAAGCATATATAAAATTAAACGCGAAATACTACGTAAAATTTTTATTTAAACTTATTTAAAAAGCTTTATATTAAAGGGTTTTCCGCTGCATTCGATAAGCGATTAATTTTTCGATTTCGTATTTAAACTTATTAATTATATTAATAAATTTAGAGGCTGGATTAATTTGATCTGAAAGCGCGTCGTCAGCTGTTTTACGCAGTCGATTAGCGTGAAAAACTAAATGTACGTTTATAATATTAAAAAGATTTAGTTTAAAAGCGTTATCGAAAATTTTGGCTATAATTTTGAAAAAGCCGTTTGTAAGATTATCGAGTTTGCGAAAAGGCCGGGAGGTCGGAAATAAACGTATATCGAGCTATACGTAGTCGCTAACGTTAAAATCGATCGCGCGGCGAAATCTATTCGCATTTTTTTTTATTTGTGTCGTGGGCTTGTTAAAAATGCGATTTGGCGAGATTTTAGGCGTCGTAATAGCGGCGAGCGTACGCACGAGCTTCGTTTGCGTTTAGCTTATATAAAAAATTAGGAAAAAGGGAAGTATCGAGCTTTTAATTTCAATTAATATAAGAAATGTAATCGTATATAATTTCAAAAGGTGAAAGGCCACTTAGATTTTCGTAAAAAAGAATTATTTAGGCGAAATCTATTATTAAAAAAAATTCGTTCCAATCGTTTTAATAGAAATTTACGAAAAATCGAAAGCGTTTTTACAAATATTAGTTGTAAATTTCGATTTGATCGTCGGTTTTAAAATAAGCGGCTGTCGAAAGCTTCAGTTGCGTACCGAATATTTTATTTAATTCAAACCAAAAAGTAAACTAATATTAAAAGCCACGATCGCTAATAATACTTTTTAGAAAACCAAAATACTTATATACGTGGAATATATATAATTTGGCGAAGCTTCGAACGTCGATATTTTTATAATAAAAGATCGAAATAGCCTGTTTGGAAAAACGATTTATTATTACGAATACGTTATCGTAATTATGTTTGTTTTTGTTAAAGCTGCAAAAATCTATTATAACGTATTTCCAAAAATGGTTAAAAACAAAAAAAAGCTGAAAAAGGCCGGAACGCTTATTTTTTAAAATAAAACTTTTTCGATAAGCGTGGCAATTGCGACAATATTATTTTACAAAAGCTGTTATATCTTGTTAATAATATTGGTCCGAAAGCAATTGCGTAGTTTTGCGAGCGCTAGAATAAACGGTAGAAATTTGGTCGTGCATTTTTCGTACAAAAGCCAAACGAAAATAATCGACGTTTGGTATTATTAAACGATCGTAATATAGCAGCAGATCGCGTTTAAATATATACGAAAACGAAATGTTATTATCGTCGTTTCTTTTCGTAGCGTTTCGTACAGCTTTTTTTCGAAGGGCCATCAGGCTGCTAGTTATGCGATTAGCATAAAAAAGCTGGTCAACGATACGGAATACGAGAAAAAAATCAGCTATTTTAACGATAAAAACAGCTGTTTCGGAGGCCGTGAAAAATCGAAGTTTTTTAGTCAAAAGTCGGTGATCGATCTGATTTGTTCGAAAAAAAATTTGCAGGCGCTGAATGCGTTTAAGAAAGTTTTAGCGGTCGAATTCGCTCGTACGACGTATTAGCGCGTTAGCCAAAAGATTATGTTTATTTGGTTTATACGTAATAAAAAAATTGTAATCGGCGAAAAGCTCGGCCCAGCGTATTTGTCGAACGTTTAAAAGTTTAAAAATTATAAAATATTTTAAAGTCTTATAATTAATAATTATTTTAATTTAATAAACTGAGCCAGCTAATTTAATACGAAAATTGCTTAAAAATCTTACGATTGCGAATATTTTTTTATCGTATACGACGTAGTTTAGCTTTGCGAAAGCTATAGTTTTGCTGAAGTAGGCGATTAAAAGCCAATCGTTATTATAAAATTGCGAAAGCACAAAAGCTACTACGCCGTCGGAAGCGTTAGTTTTTAATATACAGGAAAAGTCTTGCTTGTAATATTATAGAATTAATGCAATAATAAAGGTTAATATAAAAAGGTCGAAACTTTTCTGATATTTAAAAATGAAATTGTAAAAAACGTTAGCTTTGGTTAAATAAATCAAAAGCTTTGCAATTATATCGTAGTTTCGAATAAAACGTCGGTAAAAATTACAAAAATCAAAAAAGCTTTGTATATTTTTTACAATAGTAGAAAGCTTTTAATAAGCGACCACGGAAATTTTCTTTGGATTTATTTTTAAGTTTTTAATAGAAATAATAAAATTTAAATAACGGATCCGAATAATATTAAATTTAGATTTCCGAATATCGGTTTGTAATTCAGCGTCAGCAAGCTTTTAAAATATTTTGCGAACGTGTATAGCGTGTTTTAAAAAATCGGACGAATAAATAAAAATATTATTTAAATATATAATATAAAAATCGTTTAAATAATCGAAAAAAACGTCGTTTATATAGCGTTGGTAAATTGCGGGTTTATTAGTAAAGCCAAAAAATAACATTTTGCATTTATAAGCGCCGTAATGCGTACGAAACGTCGTTAATTTTTTATTAGCGAAATCTATTCGAATTTTGTGAAAAGCTTGACGAATATCGAATTTCGTAAAAATTCGCGCTTCCGAAAAACGAGCAAAAGTTTTATCGATAAAAGAAAAAAAATAGCGATTCTTATAAATGATATTATTAAAAATTCGATAATCGATACAAAAAACGTAATAAATCGTCGGGTTTTTTTTTGGGCGAAAAGCATTGGAGCAGCGGCGAAAAAAAAAAACGGGTGGAAGATTCGATAAAGCTTTTATTAAAGTTATTTTACAGATAGGTTTTAATAATTTCGAGCTTTGAAATCGATATTTTATACAAAAAAGTGTATTTCAGCTTTTTTTTATTTATAATAAGCTCGATTTTATAATCGTAGGGCCGGTAAAAAGCTAGCTCGTTATTGGCGGCTTTAAAAAACATATATTCGAGGTTTTTTGTACTTCGAAAAAAAAAATTCGAGAGAAAATTTATTCGAAATTAGTTTTGCTAAGCTGGTTAAAAGGATCGAAATCGATATTTCGTTGGTTTTGAAACGTTCGAAAAAAAACTGTGAGATTAGGTTTTAAGAAAAGTGTTATACGTAAGATCGTTTAGTATTTTGTCGATTTCGTACAGAAAGGTTGAAAACATTTTAATTGTTTTTTTTTTGAAAATCAGCTTGAAAGCGTATGCAATGATCTGGCAGATGGAAATTGGGTAAGCAGTAGGTTGAGGGACCCGTTTTCGAATTGGTTTGGAAGGTTCAGGAGGTGGCTTGTTTGAATTATCGATTATATTAAGCTGAAAAACCATCGCGGCGAGGGCTTTTTTTCGGTTTTTGGTATAACTGTTTTTCGTAGAACGAGGAAGCTGTTCTGATAAAGGAAGAAAAAAAGGAAAAGAAATAATAGAAAAGGGATCGGTAGCTTGGGAAGGTGATGTAATTTCTTAAATTATTTTATTAGCGTCGTTATCGAAATTGGCACCGCGAATAAAATTCGATTTTTTCGCGCTTCGCATAGCGTCGTAGGCCTGCTATAATCGATTAAAATTTTTATCACGTTTTACAACGTCGTTTTGATAGCGAAATTAAATCTTTCGAAGATGCAAATAAAAAACTTTAATATAACGAGCGTAAAAGGCTGTGAGGGGATAAGATTTCGGCTAATAAAACTTGCGTTTATTATAATTTAATAAAATTTGGTGTTCGGCCAACCAAGCTTTTTTTAGAATTATATTATAATTTCCGAGGTTAGTAATTAAAAAAAAAATTAAACGATTATATTCGATTATTAACAATAAGATTAAAAAGCGTAAAATGTATAATTGAATGGCCACGAGCTTTATTATATTTTTTTATAGGAAAAAAAGCCGGGAAAAATTAAATCAAAGGTTTTAAAAAAAAAGAAAAAGATTTAATCAACGCCGAATCGATTAACGTATAACCGTTCGCTTTAAAATCGGCGAGCGCTTTTATTTTGTACGAAAAGCTATTTTTAATAAGTATAACGGGAATTGTTAATAAATCGCTATTAAAAAACTTTCGAACGTTAAAATAACGTATATCGCGTAATACGCTTAAAAAAGAGGCTTTGTTTAGGCTTGGGCGTTTTTCCGATTGGCGGAAAAGCCTTCGACTTTTTCGTATGCGTTTTGGAAATCGTTTGGAAAAGGGTTTTCGTTTTTATTATTATTATTAAAAGCGAATTTTCGGCCGGTTCGATCTCGTTTATATTTATTAGCCTGGAAAAGCTTTTGAATAGAACCGAGGGTCGGCTCGTAAAAAGTCGTGCAAATTGGCCTCGAACTTTTTAATATAAAGTAGAGGACGAGCGTTGTCGTTGGTCCGATCGAAAAGGAAAAACGCCAAAAAGGGCGTTTTGGCGTAGAGAAGAAGAAAGAACAGAGGGCTGAAAAGAAGCTTGTGAAGCATTTGGACGATTTTCGTACGTACGATTTGACTCGTAATACGCTTTGGTTAAAAACTTATTATTTTGATAAATAATAGATTTGGTAGAAAAACGATTCGCGTATAAAATTTGTTCAGCTAATTGACTTTGTTTTTTTTAACGAACGGCGGTAAGTCAATTTTTAAAAATCGTTGTACGCGTTTATTTCAAATGCAGCTTTTCTCGTAGACGCTTTAGTATTTTATCGCGAAAAACGTTTCGAAGCTGTTTGTTAATTCGTATTTAAGCGTTCGCTGCGAAAATGGAAAATCGCAGGTAAAAGCGTTAAAAATCGTCGTGCGTATTTATTATAAGTATTTTAAACTCGTTTTCGGCCTTTTGAACGTCGAAAGGGTCGGCCAGAAAATCGGCGATTTTTTTTATTAATTTTTCGGAAAATATAAAATCGGAACGGTTTAAAATACGCGAGGTCAGGAATTTTTTTGTTACGCTTTCGGTTTGATCGAATATATAATTTTTACGAAATCGATCGTTAGCGAAATAATCGTAGTAAAATTCGAAGTTGTTAAGAATTTTAGTTTTTTAGTGGCGTGTTTTATAATTTTTATTATTATTTAATTTAAACTTAAAATTCGAAACGCGTTTTATACGAGCTAATCGAAAGTCAGTAAATAAATAGGAATTATAGCGTTTAAAAAGCGCGCTAAAGTTTTGGCCGTTATAAAAAGATTCAAAAAGAATTCGCGAAAAGCGTAGAGATTAATTTGCAGCGTTTATTAGTTAAAATAAAACGTTGCGAAAAAGGAAAAAAGCAGCAGATTCGCGACTGGCAAAAGCACGTTCGATAAATTTTATTAAACGCTTTGCTTAAGGGGTTTGTCGCAGTCGTATAGTTTTTAGAAATTGTCGTTTACGCTTTTGCGCTTTTTTCAGTTGATTTTATAAAAGTTTCAATTGAACGCTTTCAGCGCTAGGCTGGTAGATGGCAGGCGAAATGGTTGGCGTTCTGCCTTTTTCTTTGTTTTTTTTTCTTCGGAAGAAGAATTATTCTTCAGAAAAAAAAGCTTCTGGGGGAGGCTGCTTTTTCGCTGATTAAAAAAAGGGAGGTTAAAGTATAATAGCAGAAGCTGAAAAGCTTTGTTAAAAGAAGAATCGTTAAACAAAAGCTATTTTTCGCAAAATGCGGAAATAAGCTTTTTTACGACCGGTCGATTATTTTAGTATAATCCGTAAAAAATTCGAAAGAAAAGATAATTTACGCCGTCGCCAGCGTAGAAAAAAAATTATTAATAATATAACGATTTAATCAATCGAAAAGCTGGGAAATCAGTTAATTAATCGTCGTATTTATATAATATAAAAAACGAGCCTTTGGTTTTGTAACAAAAATATTTATTTAGAATCAACAATTGCAGAAGGCAAAGGTTGCTAAGAAGAAAGAGTCTTATATATATAATAGTTTCCACAGTTGATAGGAGACCCACCAGGAGACCAGGGAGCTTGCAACTATACGTAGTTGCTGGGATGACGCGAGGGGCAAACGAGTGAGTCGTTATAGTGCAAATAAAAGATTTTAATACAACGAGCGTAAAAGGCTGTAGGGGAATAAGATTTCGGCTAATAAAGCTTGCGTTTATTACAGTTTAGTAAAACTTGGTGTTCGGCCAACCAAGCTTTTTCTAGAATTATATTATAATTTCCGAGATTAATAATTAAAAAAAAAATAAACGATTGTATTCGATTGTTAATAATAAGATTAAAAAGCGTAAAATGTGTAATTAAATGGCTACGAGCTTTATTATACTTTTTTACAGAAAAAAAAGCCGGGAAAAGTTAAATCAAAAGTTTTTAAAAAAAAAAAAGAGATTTAATTAGCGCCGAATCGATTAACGCATAACCGTTCGCTTTAAAGTCGGCGAGCGCTTTTATTTTATACGAAAAGCTATTTTTAATAAATATAACGGGGATTGTTAATAAATCGTTATTAAAAAGTTTTCGAACGTTAAAATAACGCATATCGCGTAATACGCCTAAGAAAAAGGCTTTACTTAGGCCTGAGCGTTTTTTCGATTGGCGGAAAAGCTTTTAATTTCTTTATATGCGTTTTAAAAGTCGTTTGGAAAAAGGTTTTCGTTTTTACTATTATTATTAAAAAGCGAATTTTCGGCCGGTTCGACTTCGTTTATATTTACTAGTCTGAAAGGGCCTTTAAATAAAACCGAGGATCGGCCCGTAAAAGGTCGTGCAGATTAGCTTTTTTGAATTTTCTGATATGAAGTAAAAAACGAGCGTTATCGTTGGTCCGATCGAAAAAAAAAAACGCTAAAAGGGGCGTTTTGGCGTGGAAAAGAAGGAAAAGCAGCAGAGGGCTGAAAAAAAGCCTGTGAAGCATTTAAACGATTTTCGTACGTACGATTTGACTCGTAGTACGCTTTGATTAAAAACCTATCATTTTAATAAATAGTAGATTTAATAGAAAAGCGATTCGCGTATAAAATTCGTTTAGCCAATTGATTTTATTTTTTTTGTCGAACGGCGGTAAGCTAATTTTTAAAAATCGTTGTACGCGCTTATTTTAAATGCAGCTTTTTTCGTAAACGCTTTAGTATTTTATCGCGAAAAACGTTTCGAAGCTATTTGTCGGTTCGTATTTAAGCGTTCGCTGCGAAAATGGAAAATCGCAAATAAAATCGCTAAAAATCGTCGTGCGTATTTATTGCAAATATTTTAAATTCGTTTTCGGCTTTTTAAACGTTTAAAAAGTCGGCCAGGAAATCGGCGATTTTTTTTATTAATTTTTCGGAAAATGTAAAATCGGAACGGTTTAAAATACGTAGGGTCAGAAACTTTTTTGCTACGCTTTCGGTCTGATCGAATATATAATTCTTGCGGAATCGATCGCTAGCGAAATAATCGTAGTAAAATTCGAAATTGTCGAAAACTTTAGTTTTTTAATAGCGTGCTTTGTAATTTTTATTATTATTTAATTTAAACTTAAAGTTCGAAACGCGTTTTATACGAGCTAATCGAAAATTAGCAAATAAATAGAAACTATAGCGTTTAAAAAGCACGCTAAGGTTTTGGCCGTTATAAAAAAATTTAAAAAAAATTCGCGAAAAGCGTGGAAATCGATTTGCAGCGTTTGTTGGTTAAAATAAAACGTTGCGAAAAGGGGAAAAAGCAGCAGATTCGCGATTAGCAAAAGTACGTTCGATAGATTTTATTAAACGTTTTAATTAAGAAGTCTGTCGCAGTCGTATAATTTTCAAAAATTGTCGTTTACGCTTTTGCGCTTTTTTCAGTTGATTTTGCAAAAGTTTTAATTGAATGCTTTCAGCGCTAAGCTGTAAAGAAAAGGTGGCAAGCGAAATAATTGGCGCTCTGCCTTTTCTTTTGTTTTTTTTTTCTCGGAGGGAAAACTGTTTTTCAGAAGAAAAAGCTTTTGAAAGAGGCTGCTTTTTCGCTGATTAAAAAAAGGAAAATTAAGGTGTAGTAGCAGAAGCTGAAAAGCTCTGCTGAAAAGGAGATCGTTAAACAAAAGCCATTTTTCGCGAAATGCGGAAATAAACCTTTTTACGACCGGTCGATTATTTTAGTATAATCCGTAAGAAATTCGAAAAAAGAAATAGTTTACGCCGTCGCCAGCGTAAAAAAAAAATTGTTAATAATATAACGATTTAATTAATCGAAGGGCTGGGAAATCAATTAATTAATCGCCGTGTTTATATGGTATAAAAAACGAGCTTTTGGTTTTATAACAAAATATTTATTTAAAATCAACAACTGCAGAAGGCAGAGGTTGCTAAGGAGAGAAAGCCTTATATATATAATAGTTTCCACAGTTGATAAGAAGACCCACCAGGAGACCAGGAAGCTTGCAGCTATACGTAGTTGCTGGGGTGACACGAGAGGTGGCAACAGAGTGAATCGTCACAGATTGCATTTATTAAAATTATATTTTTTTAATCGTAGTCAAAAACGACTACGTATATTATTTGAAACAGAATATAAAACGGTAATATTTTGTATTAATAAAAGCTAATAGTTTTAGCTATAATTAAAGCATAAACCCCTTCGAAACCCTTTGCCATTGATTATTTTCAACAGATATAAAAGCAAAGCATTCTTTTAAATAATACTATAAGCACGCAGTCCAATTTATACCTTTATTTATTTTTCTTTTTCTTTTTTTAATTTTTTCTAGGGATTTCCTAGACTATCTTACCCACCGACATATGGCCGTATCAGTCTGGTTTTCCTACCTACTTTTACATTAATTATTTCGTAAATCTTTTTTTTAATTTTTTTTTGTTTTATTTTAGCTCGTATTTTTTTTATTTTTCTACGTTTATCGTTTTTTTTTTATTCGGCGCGGGTTCGTTTATTAGCCAAATAAATCAGAATTTCGGTGAAAAATCCTTTCGAATCGCTTTGAATATGGCTTTTTTTAGTGATTTCTTAAATAGAAAAAGTTGGAAAATCGTCGCGCTCTAATAGTGAAATATTTTCGACTTTTAATAAGGCTGATAACGTCAGGGAAAACGATAGTACGAAGTTTTTTTAAGCAGCCGAAAGCGCTGGGTTTTTTTAAATAGCTGGAAGTGCTTATTCGCTGCGAATGCGAAAAGCTATAATATCGATAATAACGATATAAATATAATAATATAATAAAAGATTGTTTTAATAATATCGAACTGCCGTTTCGGTAAATAAAAAAATTAAAATATAAAAATTAAAAAGCAAAAAAACATTAATTTAAATAATAAAGCTTAAATAAAATTAAATTGATAGTCAGATTAATTTCTACTTTTTATATTTTTAATAAAAAGCGTGTATAAATACAAAAAAAAAAGATAGAGCCCTCGAAAAAAGTATTTTCCAGGAAACCAAGCGAATCTTATTTAATATGCTTTTCCAGCTTCTATCCCGACCTTTTTTCAATTCTTTTTAATATAACCCTAATAACTGGTTTCTTAGCAATTACTTTTATAAAATGTTTTATTTAAATGTCATTTTTAGCCTTTATAATATTATCCGGCCCCTACGGCCTATCCGCAGAAAGTATTATTCGAGGGTCGGTAGGAGGCAGAGGGTCTTGGCGGATCATCTGACTTATACACGTGATGTTGGTTCCTGACATTATCCGCCGCGCGTTACACGATCAAAAACGCGTTTTTACAACCCGACGGTAAATCATAACCTCGAGGACGCCCGCCTTCTTTTATTACGGAACGCGATAAAAAGGCTATTTTCAGAGCAATTGCTCGTACGCCAAAGATTACAGCGGCCTAATTACGCTTTTTTACCGTTCCGTACGTTTCGAAAAAAACGATATATCGATTTTTAAAAAAATCCGGTATACAAAAATAGCGCTGTCGAAAACGATTTGTTTTGACCGACGAACGCGCTGCCGCGCGATTACAATAAGCATTTCTTTACGATAATAAACCTTTTTTTTATTAGCGTTGCTAACGCTGGTTTACGAATATTTAATTAAACGTGAAAAAAAAAGTCGTTGAAAATTTGTTTATCGAGCGAAAAGTTAATATTTCTATCGATTTATATTTTTTATTATTAACGCAATTTAATAAATAAAAGCTTACAACCTTGGGCAGTTTAAAAAAAGCCTACTAAAGATCGAACGATTATATTTTGAGCTGCATTCGGCTAGGAAATTCGAACAGATTTAATCGTAATACGCGGAAATCCAAATGCGACTCGTAAAAGCGTTACAGCCGCCAAATATCTCGAAGTTTTCGAAAAACACTTTTTTACGATTTTTTACGACGACAGTATTTTTATGCAAAATAACGCTCCGATTTATAAAGCGCGTTTTATTTAGGAATAATTTCGTAATATAAATATCGAATTAATAAATTAGCCTTTTTATTCGCCGGATTTTAATCCGATTGAAAATTTATGGAAAATGTTAAAAGCTAAGATTATTAAATTAAAACCTAAATTAATCGTTATAAAAGATAACGATATAACTCAGCGTTTATTAATTAGTACTGCACAAAAGGCGTAAGAGCTTTTGGAAGATCAGTTATTAAATAAACTGGCGGAGGGGATGCAAAAAAGAGTAAACGCTGTTAAAGCTGCAAATGGATGATATACTAAATACTAATTGAAATCGAATATTCTTTCGATTTTCAGCTTTCATTTAAGCTATTTGTATTTAAAATCGATTAATTAATGGTAGAGTTATGAAATTGTAAAGGTAAAAGAATTTTGTTGGGGTAACGATTATTTACTGACGCGCACATTCATGTGTCCACCCACTGTAGCCGAACTTGGGATTGCCAAGCTCCCGTGCCTAAAGGCCGCACAACACCGGGGAACGCCAGCCAGCGCCGTAACAGCGCTGGGCATGGCACCAGTGGCCAAGCTGTCTTTGGCCAAAAATGAAACATTTCAAATCCGGAATTTCGTCGCGCGCTTACACGGACGCGGTATTGTAAAGCAGGCAAGCAACCTGGGTATCTGTGAGGCTACGACAAGTTGTTGAGCTGTGTTGCCATGACCCCAGGATGGCCTTGGGGTTGCTAGATAACCCGTGATTTGAAAGCCTGCCGTAAAGAGACTTTTTACCTAGGAGAATGTCTGTCTGATTTGACAAGATGGCTAGACTGATTCTGCTTGCGATTCTTTTCCATGTAAACCTATTGGTTGGGAAACTTAAGCCCGTATTGTAAGTCATACTGCACTGCTATCAAATTGCCTTTTGCTACGATAGGCAAGAATCAAGCTAGTCTCGGGTTTACCAAACCTAAAGTGCAGCAAACAGCTTCTTTTTGCAAGGTTTGAAAGTACTCGCGGATCTTTCAAGTATAAGATACCCAAACTTTAGACGTGCTCCTCAGTAGAAATCAACTCATTAGACGTAACCTAATATTGGACTTTGTGTTCATTGCTTCGATTACACTGTCAACCTCGGTACAATTGCCAAATTGCCCTAGTAGGATTTCATGGTACAGCAGATCGTCGACGATACTGATCGTGGCCAGCGTTGGTAGCATTGTTTTCGGGGCCTTTCTGCTGATCAATGAACTGGATTTGCACACCAACCTTCCTTCTCTTCGACATCTCTTCTTCTGTGCTTCTATCTCATACATCGCACCCCAAGTTCCAAATAGACTGGATGATGAGCACGGTAGATGAAGGAGGTGCAGTCCTCCACGAAGAGACACATACACAATGATCCCCAACATCTTTCTCCATGCACTTTCAAGAAGAAAACAGCAATCAAAATTCGCAGTCAACCAAGAAAATCCCCCCAGATGCTCGGACCTATTACTGGCGATAATGTTTCTTCGATATCCAGGTAGCTAGATAGATCAACCGCACTCCCCCGACGATGCTCTGCTCCCGTGACTTCCCCTTCCCTCACAAACGAGCCCCCTTTTCGCTCTTTCCTCATCGGCAGCCGATAACGCACCTGACCCAAGATCTCGTTGTGCCACTCCACCCCATCCCACCACATTCCATCCTCAACACTACCAAACAGCAACATCATTCCAGCATCATTTCGACATCGCACCTTTTCAACAACACGCATCATGAACACCGTTCCATGGTCCACCGGGCCCCTCCCGAACCTCATGCACGTCAAATACACACCCACACCCACAGCCTCAGGGCAACAGCTGCATCCGCAGCCCGCCAGTCGCAACCTCCATCATAGAAGAGCCGTCGAACGCGACTCTACCCACCGCCCTAACGGGAGATCCCACCGTGTCAATGCGCCAGCAGCTCAGGGCGAGGTCGAGGATGCGCCAATGACCGACAAGACCCACAGCGATGGCAACGACTCGCGCGCCGGCGACTGGGAGCCGAACATGGAGTACGGGTGCGAAACCAGCGATGCGATGCCAGTCGATAGGTACGCCGACCGATTTTTGAGGATGCTGGCAGACGAGCAAGACAAGGGCAGCGGCGAGCTCCAGCGAGGGCGCAAGCGAGGGCTTGCTTCCCACCCGGACCCGGACCTTGGTTGGGACCTTGATCTTGACCGCGACGCGGGACCGACCAAGCGGCGCAAGAGGGGCGCGACGACGAGGCTAGAGAGGTTCGTGCCGGCTGACGATGGCGAGGCGGCGGGGGCGAGAGAGGGCCAGCGCTGGGTGTGGATCAAGCTTGCTCGCGCTCTGGCGGCAGCGAGGGCAGAGTTGAAGGGGGAGGATCGGGAGTTGTTTGAGCGGCTGGTTGAGAGGCCCAGAGAGGGCGTTGATCCGAAGGCGCAGATTGAGAGGTGGGTCTGGGAGACGTCTAGCAGAGTGCCTAGGGCTTGAAAGAGTGGTACGTGCTGGGATAATGGAAGTGGATATGGGCGTTGGATGACCTGGAGACTTGGGGTAAGGATATGGAGGGCAGGAAGAGCTTTGTAATGTGTCGGCTTGGAGGCGTTTTGAGCTGGGTGTGTGTGTGTGCTTTTCAGGATTTCTGTGGGAGTAGGGAAAAAGGAGTGAATTGTTTTGGTAGCATGGATAGATAAGAAAACGCGTTGGTTCTTAGCATGGGTTCTGTGAGAAATTGAAACGTTTGCTTTGGAATGATATCGTAGATGAATGTAATGCTTTTGCTTGCGGGTTGGCTTCGACGCCAACAGATATCTCGTCACAGTGGTGCTGAGTCGCTGTTGGTACATCAGAGTGACTTACTCTATAAAGGAAGAAGATAGGAACAACGAGCGAGTGAGTGAGACAGGGTGTATCAAATACTCGACAAGTCTCTGCTTTACCCTTCTTAAAATCTCACTACCGTCAAGCAAATTCCTCAGAAGCGATTCATTGTTTTGAGGTTTGTTGATTCTCACACAGCCAGGGATTCGCACCTCTGACAAGATCCGAGTATCAGAGGTCTGGAGATCTAGCGCTGCGATACCAGCTTTTGGACATGCTGTTAATTACAGTACATCTTCAATATTCGGCTATGACAGCGCCTTCCGTTTTCTCTTGATGCAAACATAGATGGACTGAAGAGAAAGAGCAAGATGTATTACGGCCACGTGGTTATTCTCAACTTTACATGTTCACCTGTAACCTAATTGTTAGCACGGGATAATAGATGCGCGTCTTACCGGGGGCGGGGGCATGTCTTTTAAACGATCGATTACTGTGGTTTAAGTCACACACAGATTGTCACCGGTTTCTGAAACTGGTATTCCTGGAACTGAAGCTGGACAGAAATAGGTGTAATGCACTTATCAGGTTTAGGCCAGGTACTGTAGAACTACACTGCATTCACAACTCCAAAGAAAAAAAAAAAAGAAAAACGGAAAATCAAACGTAGAATAAACATTTTATCTTTTCATTTTATCTTTCGAGATGGTTTGGGACTGGGAATGAATGTAACTTAGAATTGAGTTTGCGTCACAGAGAAAAGACTGTTAAGATAGAAGGGTGTAGGTATCTTCTTATGTAGTATTGAGGGTAAATCCTGGAGGGACCTTGGTACATGTCCGTATCTGACGTAGTAATCAAATGACTATCACGTGCCCCCCCCTCGGTACTGTGACGTTTTCGCTGTTTCCATGCTCCCTTTGATAGTGTCGGTATCACAGGGGGGGGGGGGGGGGGGGGGTGGGGTGAGACAAGCCAAATAACTGTATTGAGATGCAGTCGTATTTGGTTGTAATCTGGTCTAGGTAGCAAGCTATTCTAGGCTGCAAACGCAGGTTGTATGCAAAGGGAGCCTTGGCGCGCACTATAAAGTATCACGTGTACGTCACGTGAGCTATTCTACAACAGATAGTACTGTACAGTCGAGCCTCTAAGTTCCTGCACAATCATGATTATAGGTCTGGCTGCTGTAGATCTGGTCACTACGAAAAGAACGTGCCTCCCAACCCAAATTAGCTGCTCTTGAACTTGCAAATAATTCATTCTGGTTTACTAACAGTTTTTACACCTAATGAAAAGGCGATTGCGATACGCGCTGGGTAGTGGACAAGCTCAGAAGTTATATACTGTCAAGGTGATGATGATGATAATGATAATGACACTTTTAAACGTCTAGGAGGGGCAAACAACCATCTCAAGCACTCTGTAGGGCATTGGAGGCGTGCTCCGCCTTTTCTTTTTAATACAACTCTTTCGAAATTCTCAGTAGGTATGCTTTCGTCAAATAGATCGTAGTTATACGCGTAGTCGTAAGATTAGTCCGGATCGCCGGTAAAGAAAATATTTTCGAAGTCGCTACGTGTCAATTGTTTAATTTTGGCTTTTTTTCTTAAAAATCTTTTTAATACATCCGCTTTTTTCTGCCTCGGGAAAATGAAATCACGGCACTTGAAAAAGCTGAAGGTTCGTACCAGGCACCGCGTACAGGTATTGAGTCTAGCCCGCGAGGTCGTCGTCGACGGCCTCGCACCCCGGAGGACGGCATACTATGAAGGTAGCTGTTCCACGCTACTACCAAAGCAGACTTAAACATTTAGGGGAGAGAAAGAGAGTAACCAGAAGCTCGTAAAAGGGTGCTCGTATTGTCTAGAACTTGTAAGAAAGAAAAGAATATTTATGTAGCACCTAGAAGGCGATCCGTTTGCCTTAATTAGCCGAGGCTCGCTAGGCCCTTCGCAGGGAACCAGCTACTCTTTTTTTTTTCCGTCACCGACATATCCTCCGGGTCGGCCGTTTGCTTTCTTTCCAAATAATCATTTCTTCTTCAACCTTACAGGAGCCAAAGCAGCTCTTCCAGGACAGCAACTCGGTCATTAGCGCCATCTCCTCGTTAAGACGATAGTCGACGCAGAAAATGACACTCCAAGATCTCGTCCATGCGTTCAACGCTTTGTCCCGATCAGCAAAAACCCCATCTGGACTCGTAGACAATCACTGGCACTTTTCCATCCGCCATATTCCGTGGACTCCATCCGGAGATATCCTCCAGGTCGTCAATCCGGCGAGTCGCTTCATCGTCTGCGAGGGCCCTTCTCACATCCTGTCACGCGAAACCACCGCAGAGCGCGCTGAGATAGTGCTTCCCATGCTGCTGAAGTCGTTCACGGAGCCGCAGAAATCCACCCTGGAACAGGGAACCCCGGTTTTCGGGCCATGGAGTTGGGGAACAGACGATGTCGAGCTGGCAAAGGCTTTAGAGAAACGCCTCAAGTCTGCCGGCGTTCGTAAGGAGCTCCGAGTTATCCGCGTTGGAGACGAAGCAAGCAGCAAAATTGCGCAGGAAGTCTGGGACTCAGTTTTGGAGAAGCTTGTGGAGAGTTCGGGATCACAATGTGGTAATTGCAAAAGCGCCGCTGCTGACGACGTTAAGCTGTTGCGATGCAGCGGCTGCACGAGATTGAGTACTGCTCCAAAGCTTGCCAAAAATCAGACTGGAAGGTTCACAAGGCCCTTTGCAAGATTGACCCCATTAACTACTGGACTGTCATTACACCCAGATCATTCGATGCAAAGGCTCTCGCCGCTGATGTTGGTCTCAAGCTTGGATCTGGCGGCCTCGTTTACCCAATACGGCGACTAGTGGCCACTGGCAAGGACTCTCCCGAGAACTTTAGGAAGCTGCTTGGATGGAATGGAAAGGACGAGATCAAGGCAACACATCAGAGGGTGCGGAGAGAAGTCCTTCTTAGACCTCCACGAGGCTCACCGAGCTGGAAACTTGCCCAGGGTCTCCAACTCGATGAGAACTGCCCGGAATGGACTCCGCGCCCGGCATCAGCGGCTGAGGAAAAGGAGATCCAGGAGATCAGAGACATGCAGGAGCTTATCAAACGCCACATGGGTTCGCGAAGCATAAGCACGATCGACGTGAAGGATATGCAGGAGGTATTGGTCAAGAACTTTGCCAGCGAGCTCAGTGTCAAGATGCAGACCTACCATGAGGCCGTTAATGCAATGGATCAGGGTCGATACTAGCAAAGCCTCGAGTAGTAAGGTAACTGGAACCTTCAAACTCGTAACGGCAAACTTTCTCGATCAACAGTAGTCAAATGTAATTCGTCGCAAAAACTATTTGCATCACTATTCACTGCATTGTTTCGCTACATGCCGAAGTCAGAGAAATGTTGATTTTGATATATGCAGCACTCGGAATTAGTGGTGTTACCTATTTTGGAGTCTGTAATAGGCTCGGTCATACTAGCAGTAAGTACTTACATCTTGATCGTTAGGCATCCATATATTCTCATCTTCTCTGAATAGCCGACAGGCTAGAGACGGCTCTGGGTGCAGGGCTAATCGAGGCTGTAACTCGTTGTTGTTCATCGATGGGTTTGCCGCCTGTTTATAAATGAAGGGATGTTGGGTGGGGGCTACGCGTAAGTGGGTCTTACGAAGGGCCAATAGGGCGTTGCTGTGAAGTAAACAAGCCTAAGCGAGCAAAAGAAATATTCACTACACACCTGCGACGCATACACCGCTATACAAATCGACGAGCAGCAACCATCAGACACCGCGTTAAACAAGATCAGATCGAGCATATCGAAAACACGCGTCAAATGCGTAGCTGTGTGGTCGAAAACCTCTGCAGCATGTTTCGCTAGCTGGTTCTAGTTCTCGACTAGTCGACACTTATCACGGTATCGTAAAAGTTGTGCACTTGTTGTGCAAAGTCAGCCAAAAGTCATGTAATGGGTAACGTGTCAACTCAAAATAGGGAATCGGCCGAAAACAGCGACGGACAGAGGCTCCGGAGATGGATTCCCATATTTGAGCTTCTTTACGGTAGCACCATAAGCACTTATGAATTAGAACCTCCTTCGAGACACTTTGATTGCAATTTTCCGAAAACACTTTAAATTCCATTTCTTCGTGACATTCTTAACGAGATCTAAACACAGCACGTTTCCAAGCTCCCTGTGATGCGGCGTCTATGTCCTCCTACGATCTTGAAACATTGAGGGAATCACTCGCTGTAATCAAAAACCACTTCCGGCTCCCTACTCCTGAACAAGATCTTTTGCGTCATGTTGGGTTTTCTGATTAGTCCATGGATCATGTGCTGCACCTTTTCATGCCCCTCCGGTAGCTTCCACTCATAGTGCAGCAGCATGTGAGAGAGCGACAGCTTCATGTGATTGCTCGCGAAGAATCGTCCGGGGCAGGCGTAGCCACCATGGCCGAAGACGTTGAATTCCGGGCTCGTGGTAACCAGCTGGTACTTGCTCTCGTTGCCTGGTGCATTGCGCAATCGCAGGAAGCGGTGTCCATCAAACTTTTCCGGGTTGGGGTAGATAGTGGGGTCTGACATGGGTTCCGGTCCGATGCCGATGAATGTGCTCTTGGGGATGGTGATGTTGTCGCTGATCTTCAAGTCGTCGGTCGCTTGACGAGGCATGTTTACTTCCTGTCGTCAGCATCTTACAGTCCGAGAATCCATGAAAAGGGCGGGGCCGGTCTTACCTATCGTATGCGGATGCAACCTCATGCTCTCCTTTAAGACACTGTCCATAAGCCTCAATTTGTTCAAGGAGCTCTTGTCCCATTTCCTTCCTTCTTCAAACACGCTCTTGATCTCTTCTCTCAGCAGATCCATGTACTCTGGATTCTCGAGCAGGTCAAACATCGTGAACGCAAGTGTACTGCTTGTCGAGTTGATACTCGCCATCGCCAAGCTCAGCTCGGCACTCGCGAAGTCAAACGGTTTTCCTTTGGCGCTCTGCGTGAACCAGTCTACAGAGTCCATCACCTGGCGGCGAGGCTTTCCTCCGTTCAAAGCCAGTTCTGCACGTCGACGGGTAACTTCGGGCGTGATGAGATTTCTTGCAATTTTGACCTCCGCTCTGACCTTGCGGCATTCGGGGAGGAACCAGTGCACAAAGGGTCTGGCAATAGCAGGCCACGCGCTCAAGGCTCTTGCGGCGAGGAAAGCGTCAAGGGTGTACATGACGGAGACTCGTTGCCAATCCTCGTTGTTCATGAAAGACTCGCCGAGGAAGATGAGAGATGTAAGGCGGGAGACGGATTTGAGGGCTGCTGGCGTAAGGGCGGTTTCTTTCCAGTCTAGGAATGATCAGCAATCTTCCTTGGCGGGTGCCTCTCAATTACTAGCCTGGTGCAAACCCATATACGACATTCAATGTGTTGGGTATCTCTCTAGCCAAAGTGTCGATTGTAAGAGCTGGCTCCCGTGTTAGCTTTGTCTCTTGGTATCTTCTAGGAATGATGACAACCTACCCAGTACCTGCGGAAATTGAATTCGGATTGCGTCTTGCAAGATTGTGTTATCGGCCGTAACACCGAAAGGCTCGAATCCCGGGTATGTGGAAAAGAATTCCTGTATCCGGTTAGGTTTGGCCCTCAGATCGCCATGACCGATTCCATACCTTGGCGAAATATTTCTTGAAGTCGAGACTCTTATGATTCTTGATGTCATCCGTATACTTATGTGGAAGAATAAGACGCGATGTGGTCATGTCGTTAATTCTGAAGGGACCTCCATTTGCCTACGGATCAAGTCAACTCGCTGTCCCCGAGAACAAAGAAGGGTCAAGCCTACCATGGCAGCACCTTTCCGCAGAACTGCATGAGCAGAGAATTGGAGTTCTTGCTTTGCTGCCGCATCCCACTTCTCATTTGCAATGGGATACTTTGAAAGCGCTCGAGATAGCTTCAAACGGTTGAAAAGGCGAGAAGCTAGCATGGACGTTACCAGTACAGCGACTACCAAGGCCAGCTTGATAACGACATGAGCCGTGCTTTCTCCAATGGGAATGATGGACATTTTTTTTTGGTTAGAAAAAGCTATGATTTGAAGGGGCGTTGAGTCGTTCACGTAGTATCTGACAGTAAAGTGCCCGGAATCAGGTTGGGGGCTACATCTGATTTATCCTCCAATTTTTGGGCGCTAATGCCAGAACCCCGAATACGATAGCAGTGAGTCAAGTCACATATCTTCAAATGACAGATGTTGAAGTGCCGTAGAGATAATCAATTGGCTGTTAGTCCGAGTCCGAAAAAGAAATCCGAGGTATCCGAAGTTACATTCATGCACTAGGTATTTGTGCGACACTGATAAGTAGTTTCTACCGTGCTACTGATACGTATCAAGCGTTGCACGAAACATCTGTTGTAGTGAACAAAGATGACGAAGTGCTTGTAAACTCGGCCCGGGTCCGAAGAGTGGCTGAACGCTCGGATAGGTAGACACTTTGAATGGTTCGGCGATCTTTCAGTATACGAGAAGTGGCTCGGCACCAGTCTTCCCGTCGGAAAAATAAGTGACAGATTTAAACCCACGAATCACATCACAATTTCAATGGCAAAACACGCGTACAGATTATCAATCCACCGAGCCACAATCTACCCAAACACGTGCTACCAGAAGCAGCAGACTGATCAGATTCAGCATAGAACCACGCACGCTCGCTCGTCCTTGACATCTCATCTCCCAGCCCGTGATGAATCCCATGGTTCCCATGGTACGTCCAACATCGGGATCTGCACAGACATTGCATCTATACGTCTACGTAAGGTACATACGTAACCCTAAGCCTCGACCCCCCAGTATCTTAATCTTGCACTCCTCTTCCACTCTCTACCTCCTGCTATGACTCAAGGGACAATCTTCGATGTCGTACAACGCGTGAATGAACCAGGAATTACCAAGACCGGACCATACCAAGCGTCAAGTGATCTCCTAACTGAGCCCTACCACATTGCTTTGTTACAAACCTAGAGATTAACCCAGTCCTTCGAGGAACGTTAGCTTAAAGAAATCAATGGGTTCCTACTACGGAATCCCGTTTTGCTCTTGCTCGCCTGAGTTCCGGAGGAAATTCAGTGATTGCACATGAAATGGAAACGCCCGGAAACCCTTTTCCCCCCCCCCCCCCCCCCCCCCCCCCCCCCCCCCCCCAAAAAAAAAAAAGAATGATGATGGGTAATGACATTGTTTAACGCCTAGAGGGGGCAGTGAAACTGCATAACCTCAAGCCTCCAGCAGGGCATTGGAGACGTGCTAAGCTGAGGATTTTTAAAACACATAAGGCCTTCGAGAAAAGATTTACATGGAAAAAAATTACTGCAAGTGTACGCTATTTGAGCACTTTCCCTACAGGTAAAATGGTTCTCTATGAAGTTTGAGAGATGACCCTCGACATGACGAATGGGTGAAAGCTGTTGAAGCTCAGTGTTGCGTGGAGGGAAGAAGAAAAGTGAATCCTATTCCACCCAAAAAAGGGGGGGAAAAGGGAAGTTGCAAAACGTGAAAACCGCTCAATCACCAAACACCCGTTTTACCTAATCGACATTGACAGCTCGCTTACAATCATAACAAGGGATTCCCATTCCCGAAACACTTCAGCTCGGAGTACAGTATAATTACTGTATTCGTCAGGAGCATCGTCAAGTAAGTACGACAGACCGACTCTTACTTACTAGAGCCACCTCTCGAACGCTTCCTTAATCAGGGAATCAAGGGCCACCCTTTTCCGGCAGAGCTGCGCTTGCAAAGGGAGCATAGCAAAAAAGCCAAAACATGTCTGATTTTTTCTGCGGATAGCATTGCCAAAAGTTTATAGCGGTTAGATGTTACTACTTCGCGCTCTGTGATGCAATACAATACCAACAAGTAAAGAATGAAGGCCTGGGTCTGAATGTAAAATGCTCGCAATTTAAAGCATTTTTTGTTAATCTGCAACCGTCGCTGTAACGCTAACCAGAGGCATTTTTTGCCGTGTTTCGCAGTTCTGATATACCCCATTTATATGTAGGCGCAGCTCTGCCGGGAAGGGGGGGCTCGATCCTTCATTTCAGTGCAACACAGTGGCAGGTCCGTGTTACAGCCCTGGCTTGATTAAGGTCGGATGGGGATTGGATAGCTCTAGCGGTGGGCCATTGAGTACTTGGGTCCGAGAGTCACGTGGATGTTTGTTTGTTTACAAGCGAGTATGTACTCTTGTGACACTTCTGCTTTCGCATTCGATATTTATTTTCGTTCTGCTGTTTCGCTGTCTAGGCTAAATTTTATATCTAACATTGAAAGTATATCTTCGGATAGAGGTTGCAATCCGTCAAGAAGTCAAATGCCATAAGGCAGGCACTGACAGTCTCATGCACTGGAAAAAGACAAATCCCGCCATGCCTCGGATGCTCGCATCCTCCCCAACTGCTCTGTCCTTCAAGATTCAAGGTCTAGCACGCATCTAGTTGTACTGGACGGGAGGGTTACCCGTGAAGGCCATGGTCTGGAGCGAGATGCTGATGCAGTTCGAGTGGACTACGGCGGCGGAGTAGATCTTGTAGATCGGGGCGAAGGTGGGGCTTCGAGCACCGGTGTCGCAGGCCCAGAAATCGAGGTTGTTGAATTTCAGATTGCCGGGCGTGTTGACGAAGCTGGGGACGTACTCCCAGGGTGTTGTTTGGACGCCGCCGGGGACTGAGGATAACAAGTTAGAAACTCATTGTATCAAAGGCGGAAAGGAATTGCGAGGAAGACGTACCAGCGCTGTGCGCGCCCGTGTAAGCGAGGGAGCCGTCAGCGTTCACGTAGACCTGCTGGATACCGGGGCCGCTGGCCTTCAAGAAAAGGTTGCCAGTATCAGGTTGGTAAACGAAAACAGTCTCGGTGCCGGCGTCAGAGCATAATAAACCTGTTTGAAGAAGTTAGCAAGGTGCTTTTGATGACTACCTGATGAGAAAGAAGAGGAGGGGCAAGATATTAGGGGAAGAATGCTGCTTACCATCTGGGCAGACGAATCCGGTGCCATCGTTGACGTTAAATGAACCGCCATTGGCATTGAGATTGGTGAGATGGATGGGAGACGTGGTTGCGGAGACGACAGCGGTGAAGATGTTCTGGTCGACGAATACTTGGACTGGCGATGCAGCAGCGAGGCTGGAAAGGCTGGCACAAGCAGCGATAATGGCAGTCTTGGTGTACATTTTGAAGGTGGTGATGGTGGTGGTAGAAGATAGAGAGATTAGAGGCTGTTGTTGATTGAGAGACTTGTTGGATTGAACGATAGTTGATGATGGTTGAGGATGAGGATGAAGATGAGAAAGATGCGGTCCTCGACGATGTTTATGTACTTTTCACTGCCCAAAACGTTGCACAGGTACTTAAAGTTCCTTTTCTTATTAGGAAATTGATGGACATAGCACCTCGTATAGCGTTTTGAGTGAGTAAAGGAGCATCTTTCGTCAGGCGGCCCGCGGTACTGTCTGTGCCTCTGCAAGCTCTACCCCACAGATAAAAATAGGAACGCATTCCACAATTTACGAAACATAAGGAATCAAGCTCGTATTTCCCCACCTCGACCTCATGAGGGCTGGTGTTTGGAGGTGCGGCGGTCGAGGCATTGCTAACCCCAACCTCCCCCCCCCCGCCCCGCCCGAATGAATGTACTGTGTAGAAGTAACTTGTGGTAGGATCTCCCAGGATCTTTAAAATGTAACCGGGAGGGATAACTTGGAATGTTCAGATGACAAGATTTGGTAGGGGTTGAACGCCCATTACTCCGTACACCGCCTGAGTCCAAGCCACACCAGAAATACTTCTCTGTACCTGCATGATAGAGCTCATGAATTGCAAATGGAACAGCCTCCCACGCGGTCCCAGATTATCTGCTTAACTTCTACACAGTAGAGCATTCATTCTGCGCCAATTTGATCGACTGAAACATACAGGGGTCGATTTCACATTCAGTCGATACGAGGATCATCCTGCCCTCGCATTGCTTTGGAAAATGACGTACTATGCTCTGCTTTGACTGATGGGACAGGTACCTGGGATGTTTTGTTTTTCGACACACGATCTTAAGATAGCTGTGGCGTGTCGCTGTCGTACAGTACATACATAGCTACCGTAGCTAAGTCACATCACCTTACGGGAAACCTCAATTGGATTCTTGCGGCTGAGTTACAGTAAAAGACCGAAGCAATAGAAGCTAGCCCCAACGAGCGATTTATGATGATATTTTCGAAGTATGTACGTACTTTGGCGAAATACTGCTTTCTACCATTAGATTATATCCTTGTCAACAGCCCCTTGCAGTGGAGTAGCGCAGAAACGTCGAAACAACATTCATTCGTATTTCCCTCAAGTACTATGAATTTCCCTCTTGTGTGTACATACAGTACTGTGCAAAGTATGTGGATTCACATAAACTTTTTGTAAAACTTCAAGCAGACTACGAAGTACTTTTAACTTTACAAAAATCCCGCAAATGCCGGATTACAAGAAAGCAGCCGTTCCATTTCAATTGGGTTACTTGTACCTGTTCTTACACCTCAAGTACGACGCACATCTTCTGACTTGCGTATCCAACTCCAATTACGATTTGACTGCTTTATCAACCCTCGAGGCTTTTTCGCGAAGCTTAAATTTCATTTACGATGAAATTCTCTATCGTTCTTGTTCTTGCTGCAATGAGCTCGATTGCAAATGCAGATGGTTGTGAAGAAAACGAAGATTGTGGTTCAGTTGTGGCAAGTGTTTTTTTTTTTTCAATTACAACTAAAAATTAACAGTAAAATTAATATTTGATTGAAAATAGTTTTGTGCCCCTGGCCAAGCAACTTGTGTTCAAGGAGGGTGCTTTTGCCCATTTGCCAGCTGAAAATCTCCGGGGCTTTCGGAGATTGGGGGCGGCGGAAAGAAAAGGGAGGGAGCGAAAGGATGGTCGGAGGGGGGGGGGGGGGGGGGGGGGGGGGGGGTCGGCAGAGCTGCAAAAAAGAAACGGGATGGAATGGGGATAAGAAAAGGACGTTTGACAAGTGACGCATCTCATTACTACAAGATCAATATGAGTTGACTTTTCTGGCTGGTGACCCTTCAACACCTTTCAGACTTTTATTTATCCCTCGACCGGTGTGAAATTTGACAGCTGTTTTAGATTCAAGCTTCTGTTTTTTGCTTAAAAGTTTTTGGCCTTCTTGAAAATGTTTCAGTTGCGCTTGGTAAAGTGAAGTAATTTTTTATGACACAGCGGATGTTTTGCCCTATGTCAAAAGCGAAACCACGACGCTTTGCCCGATTAATCAAGTATCTTATTGTATTTTTGCTTTGGCACTTGCTTGAAATAATATTAGTTTTACGTCCGTGCAAATTCTAGATGCTTCAACTTATATTGTGCATAGTATTCGATCGGCATTAGTTCAGAACATGCTCGTTTCTAGAGGATTCTACGCTATTTTATCAGCTGAAAATCCTTCGTCACTCCCCTTGTCGTGGCATAGATTTAACCTTTATTCAAGGGAGGGACATACGAAGTATTGTAACCTTCTGCGATTAGTTTTTGTGAAAAGAGTAGAAATACGTGATTTGATTCAATGATTACATCGACATGTCACGGTTGTTACTAAAAAAAGAAAAACCTTGTCAGAAGTTCGCGAGGTCTAATCCACCCTTACCATCATAGCACTAGTAAGGGTGGATAAAAGCTTAATCTAATTAAGTGATTTTGCGGAAATGTGGCTGACACGGGCTTTTACTATATTTTTTTGGACATGATTTGTTTATTCTTTTGATAATATAACAGTACTTGGTATAATTACAAAAAGAAATAATTGAGCAGAAAGTAGTTTTTCAAAATGCCAATACTAACCCAAAAATTTTCCCATCCTAATACGTGTGGTGCGCGGCGCACCACGCGCATCAATTTTATGTTTTCTGTCCAGGTTGAGTTTTACTCCCCCTCGCTAGTGCTACGACAACACTTAACCACTGTCCTTTCGTACTGTACATACGAATCCTCGGACCACAAATACCTCGATGGTCCTTGTTCTTCGGAAATGGACAATGGCATATACCTTTTTGATTTTAACTTCTGTCGATACTTTCCTCCCGCCCCCTCCCGAGATGAATGTAAAATTCCTGGGCAGGCAAAGGGTCTCAAACCAGTCATGTCAGCGTAGTAGCCTTTGGAATTGAACACGTTTCTCGCCTTACAATCTTGAAAAAGATTTTACCTTTCTTTTGGGGGGGGCGGGGGGCAGGGGGGCAGGGGGGGCGTGGTATGATCTCCACGATGTGTAGGAAAAACCTCGGGCAAATTTCTTGTTTTGGCCTGCAGAAGTTGTGTCTTCAAATCGAGTACAACTTCAAATCATCGATGATTCATAGTTCCATGTGAAGTAGTAAATCGATCGCAGGTTCAAACTGTGATTTTTTATGCTTTCTTATTTGCATAAGCTGAACCACTTTTGTGAAGCGTCCATGTCATCCCTCGCAGGTATGTACAGTACATACAGCATCAGTCGCTCCGACTAAAGGCTATTCGAGCTTTTGTTCAGCACTCCAGAGAATCCGTCTGGACTTTGGCGCATTATTTATGTCCGGAGCAAAGCTTCCAACTTTCTACAATCACCCACCAGGCATGAATGTTAACTTTTCTGGTAACGTTCTAGGCCCCAGATCTAGTATTCGTTCTAGGAGGGGCTGAGTTTAACTTTTAAATATACTTCTATACTCTTCCCCCCCCCCCCCCCCAAGAAAGGTAAAATCCCTACAGAGGCAAGCGGGTTTCCAACAAGTCAAATCATCATGGAATTCTCCAGAAACGAGCACTTTTCTCACTTCGTGATAGTTACGGAGATCCGCAACTCCGTGATTTGACGCTTTATACAAGTAGTAGTAGTAGTTATAGTAGTGGTAGTAGTATATATTAACGGCTAACGGATTGCAGTCGACCAACTGTCGTTCTAGAACCCTCCAGAGGATATGGAGACGTGCCTAGCTCAGAAACCATATACGAACGACCCCGAACACAATCTCACAAGTTATGGCCAAAGCTACTGTCGATTACGTCCTTTGCCGCCCTTTGCGATGGGCCGTCAGTGTAAAAATAGAAACGCACAGCAAAGTAGAAGGAGAGCGTGCATGTACTGTAGCACCGATCAGAACAGTGCTCTGGTCAGTCAGAGGCGTCGTAATGCTAAACAAGCGGGCGGAGTAGGGCCGATTCGCAGACAGGAGGACAGATTTCTGGCAGCACGAATATAAATAATAGTAGGCTGCCTTCCCACATTTATTCTGCGGGCACTCGAATAATGTGGGGGAAAGCAAGTGTCCCACTGCATCCAAATGTCCCATTTCAGATAGCAAAAACGAGAATTTTGCATTGTAAACGCGTACAATTCACACACTTCTACTATTTAAAAATTCCTACCACCTATATTCGGATCCTTTAAAATAACGTTTAACTATTTCGGCCTTTACGCTACTAAGATTGCATACGATATCGCATTCGGAAACGCGTAAGCCTGGCTGTTATTTGGCCAAACCGACGATTTTAAAAAAAAAAAAAAGCCGAATTACTTTTGCTATTACTGCAGCGCGTATTTTCGGCGTAAAAAAAAAATCGTTACGCAAATCAGTTTATAGATTAAATACAAAAAAGAAAAACTCGTAAAGCTATTATAACGGGCATGGTGGCCATAATAAAGCGTTGCTTTCAGAGCAAAAAAAAGCTATTCGTCAATATTGCTACGAGCAATAGAAGCTCGAAATAAGCGCAACTAATACTATGGTTTTTTATGCAATTAATTATTTACGATCTGTAAATTATTAAATATAAGCTATAGCTATTCTAATATTATTATAAGCGCAAACACTTTCTTTTTCTTCGGTTTCTTTACGCTGGTTTCGCAATTGGCTGAAAAACAACCCCGACCTTTATACTATTCGCATAAAGCCGATTAAACGCACACGCTTCGATTCGCATACCGAAAAAGATATACAAGCTTGGTTTATTCAGCTAAAAAAAAATATAACGCGTTATAATATCGATTCGCCGAAGAAAATATTTAATATAAACGAATTTGGCGCTCGGATTGGCTGCTTTCCGGGAAAATATATAATCGTTTTTATTGCGGTCAAAAAAAATATATACAAGCTTTTTTAATAATCGCAAATCGCTTATAATAATCGAAACTATTCGAAGAAACGGAAAAAAAACTTTGCCGCCGTATATTATTACTTCTTCTGGAACGAAAATTATAGCCAATTGGATTCGAAACGAATTAATAAAAAACGAGCAATTAAATTGCTTTTTTATTAGTTATATTAACAACGAAATTATCTTACGCTACGCCGATTATTTAATTGCTTATATATACTTTAAACCAAATAAAACGTGGAAATTGCTTTTATTAAACGGCCACGAATCGCATAAATACGATTTATTCGTATTAAAGCTAAAGAAAAGCTTATATATACTGTTTTTTGGTTTCCTAGCCATTTTATATACGCTTTTCAGTTTTTAGACGTCGGTGTATTTCGCCCTTGGAAATATTACCACGCTTCTGCTATACAATCGGCTATACGAAGCTTCGATTTTAAATATACGATTACTTTTTTTTTTCGGAATTTAAAGCAAATTCGTTAAAACGTTATGCAATAATATATAATACGCGACGCTTGAAAAACCTTTGGCATATGGCTTGTTTCGTGCAAAGCCGGATTAAAAAAAATACGTAATTATAAAAGCAAAAAGAGGTTTTCTGAATTAATCAGAAAAAGAAAAAAACGAAATGAATCTCTCAGTTCTGTTTTCAAACCGTTTTAACAAAGCCGAACTATAGTCAACGTTTACAGCTCTGAATTTATTTAAAAACAGAAATCCTATACTGTTTTCAAACGATACGAAAGCTGTTTTCAAAAAGATTATGAATATTGCATCGATAAAATTACAAAAAGCTTAATTGATTGCAATGCAAAATATATTTTTATAACAAAAAGCTATAAAAAGCTCGAAAAACGCAAAAACATATTACGGCGGAATATTTATAAAAAAAAAGCTTTTCTGCTTCGGTTCGCGATTTTTAAAAAAAAAGATTAAAATTCGAGAAGCAGCAGAAAAAAACGCTAGCTTTACGAAAGGCCGAAAAAGCTTTTACTCAAGCTTGTAATAAGCAAAAGAAACAGCTTACGAATCTCGGAATCCAAGCTCGTAAAAAGCAATAAAACGAAGAAAAATCGAATTCGAAATTATACAAAAAATAGCGAAGTTTATTTTTTTTCGGCCGAAAACCATATAATAAAAAACGCGAATCCGATAAAACTCCTATAACAATCGAACAGCTTTTTACTAAACGAAAAGGCTACTCCGAATTACTGCATATTATACTACAATTGCAAGCAGAATTGAATAAATTAAATAAGTTTTTTAAAATGGCGAAAAAAAATAATAATTCGGACTGGAAATTCGTACAAAAACGATTTAAATCACCTTCAATTAATTAAAAATGGGAGTTCCGACGTAGAATCTGATAGGGGTTTTATAGATTTTATTCGCATGCAAACTGATTTTATCCTTTTTTAATTTAGCATAATTAAATATCTGGCGTTGATAGTGTTTATATACAAATTGCGATAGCAGAAAATAACAGACTGAAATGGAACACTTAAATGCAGTGGAACACTTGCTTTCCCCCACATTATTCGAATGTCCGCAGAATAAATGTGGGAAGGCAGCCCACTATTAACTAGCTACGTTTTGGGAGTATATGATGCACGTCTAGTATGTGCCATCACGTGGCTGCTACGTTGTCACGTGACCAAAATCATACCTACCTTATACCATATAGCCACGCGTACAGAACAGAGTAATCGAAATGGCCGTACGCAAAACGAAGCATGAACTGGCTTCCAGGCCTCCGGCAGTGACGTTGATCATCTGAAGGTTCAAGTTCCATTTTCCGATTCTATTATTGGCGTTGAAAGCGACAGAAGTGAGTGTATCGACGGTAGCACAACTCACGTGAAACTGTTAGCGACAATGGCACTAAGCGAGGAACAATCTAAACAGGCAGCACGAAGAAAGAAAACATTAAAGAAGAAGAGAAAGAACGGAAAAGACATTTCAGAAAGAAAACATCTACGTGTCAAAATCGGAGCAGAAAAAATGGTAGATTTATACCCAGGTGCAACTGAAAAGCCAAACCCCAGAACTACAAATACTGTACAAATACTGTCTGTATACACACCACCCCGTCTACCCCCCCCCCCCCCCCCCTTCCAAATCTCACACGAGAAACCATTCGTTTCCTTTCTTCCCCAACCGTGCCCACCAGCCCGTTGGCAGAGATCCACACCATCGAAACAAGGGGGTATCTGACTGACTGACTGACTGACTAGATGGAAGCACAGCCGAACCGAGCCCGAAGGGCCATCCATCACAAAGGCAATGCGGATTTTTCGTACGTATCGAGTGCATGTCGCCGCGGCAGGTCTGCGGTTTGAAAAGCGTGGTGATTGAGGATCGGTGTAAAGAGCATGTAGTAAGTATGTTTGTAGGTGTTGACAAGGCGATTAATGCCGTCCGACGCAAACATGGCATTTCGGCTTGGTACTTTCTGTCTGTGCAGGACTAACATGGAAAGAACCCATCCTCTCGAGATCAGAGCTTTGGAATCCACAGATCTCAGCCCTGCGAATTATGAATATGGGTATATGGTGGTGGTTGATTATGCGCATAATCATATGATCACACCACGTGATGATAGGCTGCAAGCGTGCAGCCCTACCTACACATATTCCGTGCGGTAGCTAGTTTACTTCTTAGATCTTTTTCGCAATACAATCCCAGTTATTGCAATATCTTAACTGTGTATACACAACCCTCTCTTATATAATATCAACACTGATCAATGGTTGATTTTACTGTTAACCACAGAACAGCTAGGTTTACTAAAGAAAAGGTAGCAAAACGATGCAAAAAACGACCCTTTTCTGCATTTTGAAGCTACGCTAAAATCGACGACTTTTTCGGAATAGCTGAAATCAGGTACTAAAAGGTGACCCCTTGATTGTACGCGTTTTATACGCTCGCGCTTAGCTTGCGCAACCAAAAACCAAAACCGAAATTAACAAAAACCCATTTATTTGCGCCAAGCCCGAGCCTGCAGCCTGCGCACCAAAAACAGCAATAACCAACCCAATTCGACCTTGCAATCTTACAATCTACCTTGCAACCCTTCTGATTGTAAGCAAAAGCAGCCAAGATGTCGAAAATATTTTTCTATTCTATTCGAAATTTTCTATTCGACCTAAATTTCGAAATCGATACCGACTTTTAGCTAAAGCAATTCAAACCAAAATCAGCTACCTATCAAACCGCTTTTGCCGTAAATAGACAGATTTATCTTTTTCTAAAGCGATACAAAACAGAACACAAATACGTTTAAAAAAAAGAGCTTATAAAAGCTTTTTCAAAAAGATTTTGCTAATTGGAACGCCGATTTATTTAATATTGCATACGCTTTTTTAAAACGCAATTTTTACAATTATTTATTTATTTATAAAATTAATATAGCTTTATTTATTAAAAAACCGAAATAATAGCTATGCAAATCGTTTAGCAGCGGTATTCCAAAAAAATAAATTTATTTTTTTTACTTTTGCAAATAAAAAACGATAACAGATAAAAAATTAAAAAACTTAGCTACGAAATAGCCTTCAAAAGTAAAAAAAAAAACCCACCCTTGCTTTTTTTTATTTAAATCTCTGTTGCTGAAAGCGAAAATTATTATAATAATAAAATTGCTTATATCGAAAATAATAAAAGTGAATTTTAAAAGGCAAAAGACAGCTTAGCTAACGTATATGCGTTACAAACAATCAAAATACCTACCAAAAGTAGCGATAATAGCGTACGTAATATATTTTTTATACGAGACAAAACGTTATACAATTTCAAAAACAAAACGAAGATTTTTAAAATTAAAAATAACGATTTTAATTTTTCCGATAAAAGCGACGACGAAAAAGCAGAAGTTAAACTTTACAAAAAAAATAATTTTGCACAGCTAGTTCTGAATCTCAGCAAAATATATTACAAAAATAAAATAAAGTACGGTAATAAAATATAGGATATATTCTACGTAAAGCTGAAAAAGTTTTATAATTTGTGCGATTTATACAATTTTTTCGAAAGCCTGTACGCAAAAGCCTTTTCGCATATACTTAAAAAAGCAGCTGACGCCTATTATTATAATATTATAATTCGTAAAAACTATTAGTTTAGCGTAATAATTAGTTTTATAAAAGTTTACTTCGAAACGATTAAAAACCGCAAGCTTTATTTAATAGCATAGCGTACAATTATATACAAAGAAATACAAGCTGAAAACCCTGGCAAATCGCGCTTAAAATGCTTAAAAACCATATTCGAAAAACTAGCGTTATATCAACAAGCTTTTATTAAAAAGTACGAAAGCGATAATCACTTGCGAAACCAAATTATCAGCGCTTACAATAGCGTACAAAAGTGCAGATACGCTCTAATAAACTTTGCAAATACGTATAAAAGCGTCGCATCCCAGCTACGCAATGCAATTGGGATTATTAAACGAAAAATTCAATTGCGAAAATTAACTTTTATTATTTCTCAGCTTTTTCAAACTTTTGCAAATCAAAATAAAAGCTATTATACAAACCGAACTTACAAAGGTAAAAGTCGCGAAAAACGTTTCGGTAGAAGCTACCAAAGCAAAAGCATATTCAAAGAAGGAGAATATGACGATCTAATCAGTCGGAGGGCTGGGAAATCAGTCAACTGGTCGCCGAGTTCATATAATATAAGAAACGAGCCTTTGGTTCTGTAACAAAAATATTCACTTAGAATCAACAACTGCAAAAGGCAGAGATTGCTAAAAGGAGAGAGCCTTATATACATAAATAGTCTCCACAGTTGATGGGGAGACCCACCAGAAGACCAGGGAGCTTGCAGCTATACGTAGTTGCTGGGGTGACACACGAGGTGGCAAAAGAGTGAATCGTCACAGAGAATTCCGAGGCTGAAAAGGCTATTCAGACAGTTCTAGCAGTTTTTCCCAATCTAAAAAGTGTTGAATATGCAAAAAAGTAAACTGCTGGTTAATAAAACACTTTTAAAAAAAACGAAAAAAAGCATACGACGAATACAACGCTAATAAAGCTTATTTTACTGGAGCTTTCTCGACTGTGTAATAATACACAAGCTTTCTTGCGCAATACGAAAGCGTTAAAGGCTTGGAAAACGCCCCTGCCCCTTTCGCCCCTTTCTTTTCTTTTGATTAATATAATATATAAAACGCCGAAAACGGCTATTACGATAGGAATAAGTATTAAAACGATAATTTTTTTACTCAAACCTTTTATACGGAAGTTGGTAAAATAGTAGAAGTCGAAATTTTGACTATTTTACAAAAACGATCTGTTTACCACGCTTTTACAAAGCTTAATCCTATAAATCTTTCGATCCAGGAAAACGATAGACTTCTAATAAAAACGTATATTTTAAGCTCGAAATATTTTTATACAAGTTCCAAGAATTTCTTTTAAATTCGGATGCAGCTGGCAAATTTTCAGATGGTATATTTCAATTCAAAACTTTTAAAAAATTGCTATTCCAGCTGTGACGATTCACTCTGTTGCCACCTCTCGTGTCACCCCAGCAACTACGTATAGCTGCAAGCTCCCTGGTCTCCTGGTGGGTCTCCCTATCAACTGTGGAAACTATCATGTATATAAGGCTTTCTCTTCTTAACAATCTCTGCCTTCTGCAGTTGTTGATTCTAAATGAATATTTTTGTTACAGAACCAAAGGCTCGTTTCTTATACCATGTGAACACGGCGACCAGTTGACTGATCTCCCAGCCCTTCGACTGATTAGATCGTCACACCAGCTTGCTTTTGATTTTTTTTCGAAAGAAAATACGATTAGCTTTAAAATAACTTTTGCAAATATTTAAAAAACAATTTTTGTTGCAATATTTATTAGCAAAATTAAGTTTTATATCGTTAATATTAATATCCTTTTTTTAATTTGTTTAAAAAATATAAATGCCTTTTATATTTATTTCGATAATTTGCATAATATGCTTATACAAAAAAATGGCCCTGGCGTATTAATAATTCGGAAATGGAAATATTTATTTATATTGTTTAATATCTAAGAAATTTTATTTTGCTATTTTACAAAACTGAAACTACGTCAGATTTACAAACGTTGGAAATATTTTTCTGTACAGCGCTTTGCGGCTATTTTAGAACGAGCAAAACAGAAATTCGAAACTGTTATCCTGAAAAAAATTGTAAAATATTGTTTTTAATATCAATTATACGAACAAACCCCTCGCCGATTTAAAATTTTATTAAAAAAAAACGATTATAAATTCAATTATTCGATAATTATAAATATATATATATATTAACGGCGACCCGGTTTTTTATATCGTAAATTCAACCACCATTTACAGCTCTGATGGTTTTTTAAAAAATATAATTGCAAAACACGTATAAAATACACTTCGGCTATATTAAATCGATTTTTATTTAAATCCACCCGACGTAATTATTATCGATTCAAAAACCAATTTAATTTTTTAAAAGTTTTGTTAATAAATACGTTTTATAAAATATAATATCAAAATCGTTCCAATCGAAGCTTATAATAATATTAGCAAAATAAAACGTTACTACGGCCCTTTTAAAAAAACGAATTTATAATATTTTGAAAAAGCAACTGAAAAATAAAAGTTTTAATAAGCATATAATTTTAAAAATAGCTTTTAAAACTATAAACGATATTGCAAATCCAAGCGGTATTATACCCATTTTGCTAATATACGATATATACCTTCGTTTATCAAAAACAAACGCTTTTTTTTGCTTTTGTAATAAAAAAACGTAATATACTACGCTTTGTAATATAAGAAATTCGGCGAATTCAGGCCGAACGCAAAATTTCGAAAGCCTTACGCACTAAAAAACGGCGGCCCGAATACTTTAAAAACATTCAATCTCCTTTTGCAATCGGACGTACGCGTATACAAAAAAAAAAAAGATTGGTCAGGCCTTTATAAGTTCATTTCAAAAAATAGCAATACCTGCAAAATTCAAATCAACGATAAAGCTTCAGATTTCCGAATTACGTTAATTAAGTCTTACTATAGCGAATTGAACGATAAAACCCCCCCTCTGAACCAATTGTTAAGAAAAGAAAGCTTGCACCACCAGCTGCGACTGTACAGCCTGTTGCAGAACTGATTGCACCAATTGTACAGCCTGTTGCAGAACTGATTGCATTAATTTAATTTTTAAAAACTATACAAGTTCGCCAAGGCACCAGAATACGCGTTCCTTCCCGAAAGATTAGGGAGCAACAGCAACAGCAGCAGTTATTCACAACTAACGAGTTTTACGAATTTAAAAAAAAAAATATAAAAAAGGATGACATTAATATATTATTTTCTGCAAAAACTATTAAAACCAATTTTTTCGACGATTGTATTGCAAGCTACCTTACATACAAAAAAAAGGCAGACGCTGAATGCTCGATTAAGCTACGCTAAAAAAGTGTTATTACAACCTCCGGCGAGCTTTTTAAAGCTTTTAAAAAAATAGAAATAAAAAGTTTGATCGAGAAAAGCGTTTTTAAGATTGTATAATACAATCCCACTCTTTACTACGGCCGAATCTTTAATTTACGAATTATAAATAAAATTAAAAGCAAAAATACAGCTATACTATTCGAGAAATCTAAACTGGTAATTCAAGCTTATAACAACGATAGGAAATACGATATTTTCACTTAATCACCCATTATTCAGCGAAATGTCACAGCTAGCTTGAGGGTGATCAGAAGGGTGATGTGGACCAAAAGGTACGCATGTAAATTGAAAGAAAGACACCGAGCTAGAATGCTCGGGGTCGCGAACTTTATGTACAGTGGGTTGCGCTTGTGGGTCACGTGACTTAGCGCGAGGCCTAGTGGCCGAGGTGGTCCGTGCCCAAACCTTAATCCGACACCACCAGCAATCATACCACTGGCAACCATACCACTGGCAACTACCACCGGCCAGGATCGTAACACGAAATAGCCAAAGATTGATCATAACTCTCGCTCCAACCCTCGAACACACAAGCAACTGCAACGCTACACTGCATTTAAAGAATATCACTCAAGCTTATATAAGCGCTAATAGGTTTTTAAAAAAACAGATTCTAGCGCACCTTCTTAAAAAGCTACGATCTAGCTACCCAAAAGGCTCGATTCTGCTGATCTACAAGCTTTTGTACGGTATAGCAAAAGCAGGCACGCATTGGTAAAATATATATTACAAACATTATAAAAACAAGCTTTATATAACTACGTTAATATACGACCCTTGCTTACTTATTTCTACTACTTTTGCTTTCGCAATCGTAGAAATGCAAATAAACGACACGTTGCAGCTAGCAAATAAGGCTTTTTTAGCTTTGAAAAAAGCCGAATTGCAAGCAGCAGATTTTAATACGAAGCCTAAAAACATACTAACTGAAAACAACGTTTTGACCTTTAACGAAGAAGTTTTATATAAGTTAAAAGGTTTTATTTTTTTCAAATAAAAAAATCAAGCAAAAAAACTCGAGCTAATCAAAAATAATAAAAGCAATTATTTCGCCCAACGCGCTCGAAAAACTTATATTACTAGTTTGTATTAACCCGAAGCTATTTTCGACCTTTTAATAATTATACAAATGTCAGGAACCAATATTACGTGTATAAATCAGGTGATCCGCCAAAACCCTCTGCCTTCTACCAACCCTCGAATAGCATTTTCTGCGGATTGTGACGATTCACTCTGTTGCCACCTCTCGTGTCACCCCAGCAACTACGTATAGCTGCAAACTTCCCAGCAACTACGTATAGCTGCAAGCTTCCTGGTCTTCTGGTGGGTTTCCCTATTAATTATAAAAACTATTCATATATATAAAGCTTTCTCTTTTTAACAACTTCTGCCTTTTGCAATTGTTAATTCTAAATAAATATTTTTGTTACAAAATCAAAGGCTCGTTTTTTTATATCATATGAATACGGCGACCAATTAACTGATTTTTCAGCTTTTCGATTGATTAAATCGTTATATTATTAACAACTTTTTTTTTACGCTGGCGACGGCGTAAACTATTTTTTTCTTTCGAATTTCTTACGGATTATACCAAAGTAATCGACCGGTCGTAAAAAGGCTTATTTCCGCACTTCGCGAAAAATGGCTTTTGTTCAACGATCCTTTTTTTAGCAGAGCTTTTCAGCTTTTGCTATTACATCTCAACTTTTCTTTTCTTTTTAATCAGCGAAAAAGCAATTTTTCCCAAAAGCTTTTTTTTTTAAAAAACAGTTTTTCTCCCGAGGAAAGAAAAACAAAGGAAAAGGCAGAGCGCTAATTATTTCGTTTGCCATTTTCTAGCCTAGCGCTAAAAGCGTTTAATTAAGACTTTTGCAAAATTAACTGAAAAAAGCGCAAAAGCGTGAACGACAACTTCTGAAAGTTATGCGATTGCGACAGACCTTTTAATTAAAGCGTTTAATAGAATTTATCGAACGTGCTTCTGCTAGTCGCGAATCCGCTGCTCCATTTTTTCGCAACGTTTTATTTTAATCAACAGACGCTGCAAATCAATTTTTACGCTTTTCGCGAATTCTTTTTAAATCTTTTTATAACGGCCAAAATCTTAGCGCGCTTTTTAAACGCTATAGTTTCTATTTATCTGCTGACTTTCGATTAGCTCGCATAAAACGCGTTCCGAACCTTAAATTTAAGCTAAATAATAGTAAAAATTATAAAACACGCTATTAAAAAATTAAAATTCTCGACAACTTCGAATTTTACTACGATTACTTCGTTAGCGATCGATTTCGCAAAAATTACATATTCGATCAAACCGAAAGCGTGGCAAAAAAGTTTCTGACCCCGCGTATTTTAAATCGTTCCGATTCTATATTTCCCGAAAAATTAATAAAAAAAATCGCCGATTTTCTGGCCGATTTTTTAAACGTTTAAAAAGCGGAAAACGAGTTTAAAATGCTTGCAATAAATACGTACGACGACTTTTAGCGATTTTATTTGCGATTTTCCATTTTCGTAGCAAACGCTTAAATACGAACCGACAAACAGTTTCGGAACGCTTTTCGCGATAAAATACTAAAGCGTTTACGAAAAAAGCTGCATTTGAAATAAGCGCATACAACGATTTTCAAAAATTGGCTTACCGCCGTCCGACAAAAAAAACAAAATTAATTGGCTGAACGAATTTTATACGCGAATCGTTTTATTAAGTTTATTATTTATTAAAATGGTAAGTCTTTAATCAAAGCGTACTACGAGTCAAATCGCACGTACGAAAGTCGTCCAAATGCTTTATAAGCTTTTTCTCAGCCCCTTGTTTTTCCTTTTTTTTTACGCCAAAACGCCCTTTTTAGCGTTTTTTTTTCGATCGGACCAACGACAACGCTCGTTTTTTATTTTATATCAAAAAGTTTAAAAAGGCTAATCTGCACGATTTTTTACGGGCCGACTTTCGGTTCCATTCAAAAGCCTTTTTAAGCTGATAAGCGTGAACGAAATCGAACCGGCCGAAAATTCGCTTTTTAATAATAATAATAAAAACGAAAACCTTTTTCCAAACGACTTTCAAAACGCATACGAGGAAATTAAAAGCTTTTCCGCCAGTCGGAAAAACGCCCAGGCCTAAATAAAACCTTTTTTTTAAACGTATTGCGCGATATGCGTTATTTTAACGTTCGGAAGCTTTTTAATAGCGATTTATTAACAATTCCCGTTATATTTATTAAAAATAGTTTTTCGTACAAAATAAAAGCGCTCGCCGATTTTAAAGCGAACGGTTATACGTTAATCGATTCGGCGCTGATCAAATCTTTTTTTTTTTTTTTAAAACTTTTAATTTAACTTTTTCCGGCTTTTTTTTTTATAAAAAAGTATAATAAAACTCGTGGCTATTTAATTACATATTTTACGCTTTTTAACCTTATTATTAATAATCGAATACAATCGTTTACTTTTTTTTTAATTATTAACTTCGGAAATTATAATATGATTTTAAAAAAAGCTTGGTTGGCCGAACACCAAGTTTTATTAAACTGTAATAAACGCAAACTTTATTAATCGAAATTTTACCTTTTTATAACTTTTTACGTTCGTTGTATTAAAATCTTTTATTTGCATTTTCGAAAAATTCAATTTCGCTACTAAAACGACGCTGTAAAACGTAACAAAAACCTTGACCGATTATAGCAAGCTTACGACGCTGTGCGAAGCGCGAAAAGGTCGAATTTCATTCGCGATGCCAATTTCGATGGCGACGCTAATAGGATAATACAAAAAATTACACCACTTTCCCAGGCTGCCGATCTCTTTTTTATTATTTTTTCTTTTTTTTTTTTTTTTTCGTCAAAACAGTTTTTTCGTTTTACGAAAAACAATTATACTAAAAACCGAAAAAAAGTTTTCGCCGCGATAATCTTTCAGCTTAATATAATCGATAATTTAAATAAGCCATTTTTTAAACTTTCTAAACGACCAGTTCGAAAACGAATCTCTTAACCTATTGCTTACTTAATTTCTATTTATCAAATTATTACATACGCTTTCAAGCTGATTTTCAGAAAAAAAGCAATTGAAATATTTTTAACTTTTTTGTACGAAATCGACAAAATACTAAACGACTTTACGTATAACACTTTTTTTAAAACTTAATTTCACAGTTTTTTCGAACGTTTCAAAATTAATAAAATATCGATTTCGACCTTTTCAACCAGCCTAGCAGAACTAACTTCGAATAAATTTTTTTTCGAATCTTTTTCCCCGGAATATAAAAACTTCGAATACGTGTTTTCTAAAGCCGCTAATAACGAGCTGGCCTTTCACCGGCCCTACGACTATAAAATCGAGTTTATTATAAATAAAAAAAAACTGAAATACACTTTTTTATATAAAATATCGATTCCGAAATTCGAAATTATTAAAACTTATTTGCAAAACAATTTTAACAAAAGCTTTATCGAACCTTTTACCGCTTTTTTCGCTGTTCTAATGCTTTTCGCTAAAAAACCCGACGGTTTATTACGTTTTTGTATCGATTATCGAGCTTTTAATAACGTTACTCGTAAAAATCGCTACCTTTTTCCTTTTATCGATGAAATTTTTGTTCGTTTTTCGAAAGCGCGAATTTTTACAAAGCTCGATATTCGTTAAGCTTTTTATAAAATTCGAATAAATTCCGCCAGTAAAAAACTAATAACGTTTCGTACGCGTTACGGCGCTTATAAATGCAAAATGCTATTTGGCTTTATTAATAAATTCGCAACTTATCAACGTTATATAAACGACGTTTTCTTCGACTATTTAAACGATTTTTGTATTGCATACCTGAATAACATTTTTATTTATTCGTCCGATTTTTTGAAATACGTTATATACGTTCGCAAAATGCTTTAAAAGCTCGCTGACGCTGAATTATAGGCCGATATTCGAAAGTTTAAATTCAACGTTACTCGGACCCGTTACTTAGGTTTTATTATTTCTATTAAAAGCCTAAAAGTAAACTTAGAAAAAGTCTCCGTGGTCGTTTACTAAAAGCTTTTTATTATTATAAAAAGTATATAAAACTTTTTTGGTTTTTGTAATTTTTACCGACGTTTTATTCGAAACTACGATATAATTGCAAAGCTTTTGGTTTATTTAACTAAAATTAACGTTTTTTTCAATTTCATTTTTGAATATCAGAAAAGTTTCGACCTTTTTATATTAGCTTTTATTATTATATCAGTTTTATAATATTACAGGCAAGATCTTTTTTGCATATTAAAAACTAACGCTTTCGACGGCGTAATAGCTTTTGTGTTTTCGCAATTCCATAGCGACGATTGGCTCCCAGTCGCTTACTTTAGCAAAACCATAGCTTTCGCAAAGCTAAACTACGTCGTATACGATAAAAAGATATTCGCAATCGTAAGATTTTTAAGCAATTTTCGTATTAAATTAGCTAGCTTAGTTTATCAGATTAAAATAATTATTAATTATAAAATTTTAAAGTATTTTATAATCTTTAAACTTTTAAACGCTCGACAAGCACGCTAAGCCGAGCTTTTCGCCGATTACAACTTTTTTATTACGTATAAACCAGGTAAATATAATTCTTTGGCTAACGCATTAACACGTCGTACAAGCGAATTCGACCGCTAAAACTTTTTTAAACGCATTCAGCGCCTGCAAATCTTTTTTCGAGCCGATCAGATCGATCACCGCCTTTTAACTGAAAAACTTCGATTTTCTACGGCTTCCGAAACAGCTGTTTTTATCGTTGAAATAGCTAATCTTTTTCTCGCATTCCGTATCGTTAATCAGCTTTTTTACGCTAATCGCACAGCTAGCAGCTTAATAGCCTTTCGAAAAAAAACTATACGAAACGCTACGAAAAAAAACGATAATAATATTTCGTATATATTTAAACGCGATTTGCTGCTATATTACGATCGCCTAATAATACCAGACGTCGATTATTTTCGCCTGGCTTTTGTACGAGAAATACACGACCAGATTTCCACCGCTTATCCTAGCGTTCGCAAAACTACGCAATTGCTTTCGGACTAATATTATTAGCGAGGTATAACAGCTTTCGTAAAATAATATTATCGCAACTGCTATACTTATCGAAAAAATTCTGTTTTAAAAAATAAGCGCCCCGGCTTCCTTTAGCTTCTTTCTGTTTTTACTATTTTTAAAAACACGTTATAATAAACTTTTGCAATTTTAATAAAAATAAACACGGTTACGATAACGTATTCGTAATAATAAATCGCTTTTCCAAGCAAGTTATTTCGATTTTTTATTATAAAAATATCGACGCTCGAAGCTTCGCTAAATTATATATATTTCACGTATATAAGTATTTTGGCTTTTCAAAAAGTATTATTAGCGATCGTGGCCCTTAGTATTAATTTATTTTCTGGTCTGAATTAAACAAAATATTCGGTACGCAATTAAAGCTTTCGACAGCCGTTTATTTTAAAACCGATAGTCAGACCGAAATTTATAATTAATACTTGCAAAAACGCTTTCGACTTTTCGTAAACTTTTATTAAAACGATTGGAGCGAATTTTTCCTAATAATAAATTTCGCTCAAATAGTTTTTTTTTACGAAAGTCTAAATGGCTTTTCACTTTTTAAAATTGTATACGATTATATTTTTTATACCAATTAGAATTAAAAGCTCGATATTTCCTTTTTTCTTAATCTCTTACATAAGCTAAACGCAAACGAAGCTCGTGCGTACGCTCGCCGCTATTACGACGCTTAAAACCTCGCTAAATCGCATTTTTAATAAACTTACGATAAAATAAAAAAAAACGCGAATAAATTTCGCCGCGCGATCGATTTTAACGTTAGCGATTACGTATGATTCGATATGCGTCCATTTCCGACCTTCCGGCTTTTTCGCAAGCTCGACAATTTTACAAACGGTTTTTTAAAATTATAGCCAAAATTTTCGATAACGCTTTTAAACTAGATCTTTTTAGTATTATAAACGTACACTTAGTTTTTTACGCTAATCGATTGCGTAAAGCAGCTAACGACGCGCTTTCAAATCAGATTAATTTAGCCTTTGAATTTATTAATATAACTGGTAAGCTTAAATACGAAATCGAAGAATTAATCGCTTATCGAATACAGCGGAAAACTTTTTAATACAAAGCTTTTTGAATAAGCTTAAATAAAAATCTTACGTAGTATCCCGCGTTTAATTTTATATATGCTTTCCTAAAAATGCGCGATTTTCATTTGGCGCATAAAAAGCTTCCCGGTCTTTTTATAAAACTTATAGACTGGCTGAAAGCGTATTCCGAAAATTTAGATTCGTACGATCATTTGGATAGCGACGTACCGATAAATAAAAGCTCGAAAGCGCGCTTTTTTCAGACGGGAAAGTAGTATGACGATTTATTTTATTACCATTTCTCGTATCACCTCAGCAATTACGTATAGCTGCAAGCTTTCTAGCAACTACGTATAACTGCAAGCTTTTTGGTCTTCTGATAGGTCTTTCCATTAACTGTGGAAATTATTCATATATATAAGGCTCTTTCCTTTTAGCAACTTCTGCTTTTTGCAATTGTTAATTCTAAATAAATATCTTTGTTACAGAATCAAAGGCTCGTTTTTTTATACCATGTGAACACGGCGACCAGTTGACTGATCTCCCAGCCCTTCGACTGATTAGATCGTCACACGGATAGGCCGTGGGGGCCGGATAGTATTATAAAAGCTGAAAATAATATTTAAGTAAAACATTTTATAGAAATAATTGCTAAAAAACCAGTTATTAGGGTTATATTAAAAAAAATAAAAAAAAGTCGGGATAGGGGCTGGAAAAGCATATTAAATAGGATTCGCCTGGTTTCCTGGGAAATACTTTTTTTAAAAGCTCCACTTCTCCTTTTGTATTTATATACGCTTTTTACTAGAAATGTAAAAAATAAAAATTAATTTAATTATTAATCCAATTTTATTTAAGCTTTATTATCTGAATTAATATTTCCCTGCTTTTTAATTTTTATATTTTGATTTTTTTATTTATCGGGACGGCAGTTCGATACTACTAAAATAATTTTCTATTATACTATTATATTTATATCGTTATTATCGATATTATAGCTTTTCGCATTCGCAGAAAACAAGCATTTTCAGCTATTTAAAAAAACCTAGCACTTTCGGCTGCTTAGGAAAACCTCGTATTATCGTTTTCTTTAACGTTATTAGCCTTATTAAAAGTCGAAAATATCTTATTATCAGGGCGCGACGACTTTCCAATTTTTTTTATCGAAGAAATTATTGAAAAAAGCCACGCTTAAAGCGATTCGGAAGAATTTTTTACCGAAATTTTAATTTATTTGGCTGATAAACGAACCCGCGCCGAATAAAAAAAGAACGATAAACGTAGAAAAGTAAAAAAGATACGAACTAAAATAAAACAGAAAAAAACTAAAAAAAAAATTTACGAAATAATTAAAAAATTCGAAAAAACCAAAAGACGCCGAAACGAACTTCGAAAAAAAATTAAACAATTCTAACGAAAACTCGACGCTTTCGAAAATATCGAAAAAAAGGTTTTTATACTTTTTAATACCGTCCCAATTGAAAAAAAACAAAAAATAATTTAAGCCGGCGATTATTATAAAATATTTTCGAAGTATTACGACAATAATACTTATTAAAAACGACCTAGTATTTTTTCTAAGTATATTATATTTTTTATAGAAAACACAGCGAATTCGAGCCGAAAGGTATTAAAAATAAAAAACTTTTTAATATATCGAAAAAAAAATATTAAAAAAGCTTAATGTGACGATTCACTCTGTTGCCACTTCTCGTGTCACCCCAGCAACTACGTACAGCTGCAAGCTCCCCAGCAACTACGTACAGCTGCAAGCTCCCTGGTCTTTTGGTAGATCTTCCTATCAATTGTAAAAATTATTTATATATATAAGACTCTTTTCTTTTAGCAACTTCTGCCTTCTGCAGTTGTTAATTTTAAATAAATATTTTTATTACAAAATCAAAGGCTCGTTTCTTATATTATATAAACACGGCGACCAGTTAACTGATTTTCTCTAGCCTTTCGACTAATTAAATCGATATATTATTAACAACTTTTTTTCTGCGCTGGCGACGGCGTAAATTATTTCTTTTCTCGAATTTCTCACGGGTCATATTAAAATAATCGACCGATCGTAAAAAGGCTTATTTCCGCACTTCGCGAAGGATGGCTTTTGTTCAACGATTCCTTTTTCAACAGAGCTTTTTAGCTTCTGCTATTACACCTTAACCTTCCTTTTTTTCTTAATCAGCGAAAAAACAGCCTTTCCCAAAAGCTTTTTTTTCTAAAAAACAATTTTTTTTCCGAAGAAAAAAAACAAAAGAAAAGGCAGAGCGCTAATTATTTCGCCTGCCATCTTTTAATCTAGCGCTAAAAGCGTTCAGTTAAGACTTTTGTAAAATCAACTGAAAAAAGCGCAAAAGCGTGAACGACAACTTCTGAAAATTATGCGATTGCGACAGATCCTTTAATCAGAGCGTTTAATAGAATTTATCGAACGTGCTTCTGCTAGTCGCGAATCTGCTGCTCTTTTTTCTTTTCGCAACGTTTCATTTCAATTAACAAACGCTGCAAATCAACCTCCACGCTTTTCGCGAATTCTTTTTAAATCTTCCCATAACGGCCAAAACCTTAGCGCGCTTTTTAAACGCTATAATTCCTATTTATCTGCTGACTTTCGACTAGCTCGTATAAAACGCGTTCCGAACCTTGAGTTTAAGCTAAATAATAATAAAAATTACAAAGCACGCTATTAAAAAACTAAAGTTTTTGACAACCTCGAACTTTACCACGATTATTTCGCTAGCGATCGATTTCGCAAAAATTATATACTCGATCAGACCGAAAGCGTAGCAAAAAAGTTTCTGATTCTACGTATTTTGGACCGCTCCGATCTTATACCTTCCGAAAAATTAATTAAAAAAATCGCCGATTTCCTGACCGATTTTTTAAACGTTTAGAGAGCGGAAAACGAATTTAAAATGCTTGCAATAAATACGTACGACGATTTTTAGCGATTTTATTTGCGATTTTCCATTTTCGCAGCGAACGCCCAAATACGAACCGATAAACAGCTTCGAAACGCTTTCCGCGATAAAATACCAAGGCGTCTACGAAAAAAGCTGCATTTGAAATGGGCGCGTATAACGATTTTCAAAAATTGGCTCACCGCCGTCCGACAGAAAAAACAAAATCAGTTGGCTAAACGAATTTTATACGCGAGTCGCTTTTTTATCAAATCTATTACTTATTAAAATAGTAGATCCTTAACTAAAGCGTACTACGAGTCAAATCGTACGTACGAAAGTCGTCCAAATGCTCCATAAGCTTTTTTTCAGCCCTTTGCTGTTTTTTCTTTTTTTTCACGCCAAAACGCCCCCTTTGACGTTTTTTCTTTTCGATCGGACCAACGATAACGCTCGTTTTCTATTTCATATCAAAAAGTTCAAAAAAGCCAATCTGCACGATTTTTTACGGGCCGACCCTCGGTTTCACCCAAAGGCCTTTTTAGGCTGGTAAATATAAACGAGGTCGAGCCGGCCGAAAATTCGCCTTCTGATAATAATAGTAAAAACGAAAACCCTTTTCCAAACGACTTTCAAAACGCATATAAAAAAGTCGAAGGCTTTCCCGCCAGTCGGAGAAACGCTTAAGCTTAAGCAAAACCTTTTTTTTAAGCGTATTGCGCGATATGCGTTACTTTGACGTTCGAAAGCTTTTTAATGGCGATTTATTAATAATTTTCGTTATATTTACTAAAAATAACCTTTCGTACAAAATAAAAGCGCTCGCCGATTTTAAAGCGAACGGTTATGCGTTGATCGATTCGGCGCTAATCAAATCCTTTTTTTTTTTTTTAAAACCTTTGATTCAATTTCTCCCGGCTCTTTTCTTATAAAAAAATATAATAAAGTTCGTGGCCATTTAATTACACATTTTACGCTTTTCAATTTTATTATTAATAATCGAATATAATCGTTTATTTTTTTTTTAATTATTAACCTCGGAAATTATAGTATGATTTTAGAAAAAGCTTGGTTGGCCGAATATCAAATTCTACTAGACTGTAATAAACGTAAGCTTTATTAACCGAAGTTTTACCCTCCTACAGCCTTTTACGCTCGTTGTATTAAAGTCTCCTATTTGCATTCCCGAAAGATTTAATTTCGCTATTAAAACGACGCTGTAAAACGTAACAAAAATCTTAATCAATTGTGACAGATCTACGACGCTGTGCGGAACGCGAAAAAGTCGAATTTCACTCGCGGTGCTAATTTCGATAGCGACGCCAGTGGAATTATACAAAAAATTACACCATCTTCCCAGGCTAACGATCCCTCTTCCATTATTTCTTTTTCTTTTTCTTTTTTCCCTTCGTTAAAACAGCTTTCTCGTTTTACGAAAAACAATTATACCAAAAACCGAAAGAAAGCCTTCGCCGCGATAGCCTTTCAGTTTAATATAATCGATAATTCAAATAAGCCACCTTTTGAACCTTCCAAACGACCAATTCGAAAACGAATCCCTTAACCTATTGTTTACCCAATTTCCATCTGCCAAATTATTACATACGCTTTTAAGCTAATCTCCAAAAAAAAAGCAATTAAAGTGTTTTCAACCTTTTTATACGAAATCGACAAAATACTAGACGACCTTACGTACAACATTTCCTTTAAAACCCAATTTCACAATCTTTTCGAACGTTTCAAAACCAACGAAATATCGATTTCGACCTTTTCAACCAATTTAATAAAGCTAACTTCGAATAAACCTTTCTTCGAATCTTTTTCTCCGGAATACAAAAACCTCGAACACGTGTTTTCTAAGGCCGTTAATAACGAGCTAGCCTTTTACCGGCCTTACGATTATAAAATCGAGCTTACTGTAAATAAAAAAAAGCTGAAATACATTCTTTTGTATAAAATATCGATTCCAAAGCTCGAGATTATTAAAATTTATTTGTAAAATAATCTTAACAAAAGCTTTATCGAATCTTTTACCGCTTTCTTCGCTGCTCTAATGCTTTTCGCCAAAAAACCCGACGATTTACTGCGTTTTTGTATCGATTATCGAGCTTTTAATAACGTTACTCGTAAGAATCGCTATTTTCTTTTTTTTATCGATAAAACTTTTGCTCGTTTTTCGAAAGCGCGAATTTTTACGAAATTTAATATTCGTTAAGCTTTTTACAAAATTCGAATGGATTCCGCTAATAAAAAACTGACGACGTTTCGTACGCGTTACGGCGCTTATAAATGCAAAATGCTACCTTTTGGCCTTATTAATAAATCCGCAATTTATTAACGTTATATAAACGACGTTTTTTCGATTATTTGAACGATTTCTGCATTATATACCTAGATAATATTTTTATTTATTCGTCCGACCTTTTGAAATACGTTATATACGTTCGCAAAGTGTTTCAAAAGCTCGCTGACGTTGAATTACAGACCGATATTCGGAAGTTTAAATTCAACGTTATTCGGATCCGTTACTTAGGTTTTATTATTTCGATTAAAGGTCTAAAAATAGACCCAAAAAAGGTTTTCGTGGTCGCCCACTGAAAACTTTCTATTATTATAAAAAATATACAAAGCTTTTTTGGTTTTTGTAACTTTTACCGACGTTTTATTCGAAACTACGGTATAATTGCAAAGCCTTTGGTTTATTTAATTAAAACTAACGTTTTTTTTAATTTCATTTCTAAATGTCAAAAGAATTTCGACCTTTTTATACTAGCCTTTACTACTGCACCAGTTTTATAATATTACAAGCAAAACCTTTTTTGTATATTAAAGACTGACGCTTCCGACGGCGTAATAGCTTTTGTACTTTCGTAATTCTATAATAACGACTGGCTTTTAATCGCTTATTTTAGCAAAACTATAGCCTTCGCAGAGCTAAACTACGTCGTATACGATAAAGAAATGCTCGCAATCGTAAGATTTCTAAGCAATTTTCGTATTAAACTAGCTGGCTCAATTTATTAAATCAAAATAATTATTAATCACAAGGCCTTAGAATATTTTATGATTTCCAAATTTTTAAACGCTCGACAGGCACGTTGGGCCGAGCTTCTCGCCGATTACAACTTTCTTATTACGTACAAACCAGGTAAACATAATCCTTTGGCTGACGCATTAACACGTCGTACGAACGAATTCGACCGCTAAAACTTTTTTAAACGCACTTAACGCCTACAAATCCTTTTCCGAGCCGATCAGATCGATCACCGATTTTTAACTGAAAAACTTCGACCTTCTACGGCCTTCGAAACAGCTGTTTTTATCGTTAAAATAGCTGATTTTTCTTTCGCATTCCGTGTCGTTAACCAGCTTTTCTACGCTAATCGCATAGCTAACAGCCTGATGGCCCTCCGAAAAAAAGCTGTACGAAACGCTACGAAAAAAAACGACGATAATAATATTTCGTTTCCGTATATATTTAACGCGATCTGCTGCTATATTACGGTCGCTTAATAATACCAGACGTCGATTATTTTCGTCTGGCCCTTATACGAGAAATGCACGACCAGATTTCTACCGTTTACTCTAGCGTTCGCAAAACTACGCAATTGCTTTCGGATTAATACTATTAGCGAGGTATGACAGCTTTCGTAAAACAATACTGTCGCAATTGCCACGCTTGTCGAAAGAGTTCTGTTCCAAAAAATAAACGCTCCGGCTTTTTTCAGCCTTTTTCTGTTCTTGACCACTTTTAAAAGCACGTTACAATAAACTTTTGCAGTTTTAACAAAAACAAATACGATTACGATAACGTGTTCGTAGTAATAAATCGCTTTTCCAAACAAGCTATTTCGATCCTTTATTATAAAAATATCGACGCTCGAAGCCTCGCCAAATTGTATATATTTCATATGTACAAGTATTTTGGCCTTTTAAAAAATATTATTAGCGATCGTAGCCCTTAGTATTAGTTTATTTTCTGGTTTGAATTAAACAAAATACTCGGTATACAATTGAAGCTTTCGACAGCCGTTCATTTTAAAACCGACGGTCAAACCGAAATTTACAATTAATACCTGCAAAAACGCTTTCGACCCTTCGTGAATTTTTATTAAAACGATTGGAGCGAATTTCTTTTAATAATGGATTTCGTCCAAATGATTCTTTTTTACGAAAGTCTAGATGGCCTTTCACCTTTTGAAATTGTATACGGTTATATTTTTTATATCAATTGAAACTGGAAGCTCGATACTTCTTTTTTTTTTAATCTTTTATATAAATTAAACGCAAACGAAGCTCGTACGTACGCTCGCCGCTACTACGACGCCTGGAACCTCGCCAAATCGCATTTTTAATAAGTTTACGATAAAATAAAAAAAAATACGAATAAGTTTCGCCGCGCGATCGATTTTAACGTTGGCGATTACGTTTGGCTCGATATGCGTTTATTTCCGACCTTCCGGCCTTTTCGCAAGCTCGATAATTTTATAAACGGCTTTTTTAAAATTATAGCCAAAATTTTCGACAACGCTTTTAAGCTAGACCTTTTTAATATTATAAACGTACACCCAGTTTTTCACGCTAGTCGACTGCGTAAAGCGGCTGACGACGCGCTTCCAGGTCAGATTAATCCAGCTTTTGAACTTATTAATATAACTGGTAAGCTTAAATACAAAATCGAAGAATTAATCGCCTGTCGAGTGCAGCGAAAAACCTTTTAGTACAAAGCTTTTTGAATAGGCTTGGAAAAAAATCTCACGTGGTACTCCGCGTCTGATTTTATATACGCTTTCTTAAAAGTGCGCGATTTTTATTTAACGCATAAAAAGCTTTCCGGTCCTTTTGCAAAACTTATAAATTGGCTGAAAGCGTATTCCGAAGGTTTGGACTCGTACGATCATTTGGATAGCGACGTACCAATAGATAAAAGCTCGAGAGCGCGCTTTTTTCGGACGGGAAAGTAATATAACGATTCACTTTATTGCTACCTTTCGTGTCACTCCAGCAACTACGTATAGCTGCAAGCTTCCCAGCAACTACGTACAACTGCAAGCTCCCTGGTTTCCTGGTGGGTTTTTCTATCAACTATGGAAACTATTCATATATATAAAGCTTTTTTCTTTTAGCAACTTCTGCCTTTTGCAGTTGTTGATTCTAAATAAATATTTTTGTTACAGAACCAAAGGCTCGTTTTTCATACCATATGAACACGGCGACCAGTTGACTGATCTCCCAGCCCTTCGACTGATTAGATCGACACACTTAATTTTTTATTCGGCGTGCAAAGCGAAGCTTTCGCCAGGATAAAAAAGTAATATTTTGTATCGATCAAAAGAAAATTAACGCTTATATTTTAGCTTTCGACGATAAAATAAAAAAAAAGTGGATCGGATACGAACGACGTTCTACGAATATTCGAATTATATAAAACGATTTTAAAAAATAAATATTAAACTTTTTAATAAATGCGAAAAATCGAAAAATCGCGGCTTCGAATTTATACGATAAAACGAAGCAAAAAAACATAAATTAGTTAACGATTTCGTTGCTTATTTAAATAACTTCGAACAGCAGTTGCAAATAATAAACGATGCGACTAAAAGGAAAATGCTTTTCGCAAAACTCCGATTTACTTTTCGAAAAGAAATTATCAAACGAAACAATATTACAGCTATAAGCTCGCACAAAAAATTAATATTAATCGCTTATCGTATCGAAAATATTAATAAAATCATCAGCGACGAAACGAAAAATAATAAACGACGAAACGAACGCAAAAAAAAAAAAAAAAAAAAAAAAAAAACTTATATTTACGATTAAAGCTTAAAAGCTAAAACAGATACATACCGTTTTCGATTCGAAAATACGTTATAAAAAAACCGAAAAAAAACGAAAACGAAAAAACGATAATTTTAACAAAATCCTTTGGAATTTTAAAATTTTTAACGATTTCTTTTACTTTTCGAAATGCAATCGCTGCCAAAAGAAAAAGCATCGCATAGCCAATTATTTAAAAGTCGAATATTATAAATGCAACAAAAAAAAATATATAATTTTAAATTATCCCGAAGTTAACAAATTTAAAAATTCGGAAAAAGCTTTCGCTCGATTTTAATTTCGTCGCTGCTAATAAAATCGAGCGAAAAAAAAAAAGCAAAAAAAAAAAAAGCAAAAAATAATAATTTCAATCGAAATTAAAAAAGCCAAAAGCGAAACTCGTACGAAACGAGTTTTTATCGATTGCGGCGCGGAAAAAAACTGCGTAATCTAAAAGTTATTAATTAAATATAAATGGAAATCAATTTAAAAACGTATTAATTTATTTATAATTAAAAAAAAAAAAGTAACTATTTACGGCACGTATACGCAATTTATTCGCGCTATTAATAATTATAAAACAATTAAAAAAATATAAAGCGATTTCGTGGCTTGCGATATAAATATTCCAAAAGTTTTATTTATTTTAAGGTTTTTTTAGTTGCGAAATATCGACCCCGCTATAAGTTTTCGAATTAAATCGTAGCGATATTCAGTCGAACGCTTACAATTTAATTTCGTTATAATTAAACGTTTTAAAAAGAAATCCAAAAAAAAGCAAGCGTTTTGTATCGTTTTGAAAAAAGCTATTAAAAAACAATATTAATTACCTTTTAAATACGACGATTACGCCGACGTATTCGACGATACCGCCGCGGTTATTTTAGCTTTTTACTATTTTATAAAGCATCGAATAAACTTCGCGAAAAAAAAAGACCTTTTTTGAAAACCAGTTTACTTTTTATCGGAATCTGAACTTATCGAATTGCGCGAATATTTCGATTCGAACTTAGAAAAAAGCTGAATAAAAAGGTTTATTAGCCCTGCCGGCGCATCGGTAATATTTATACCGAAAAAAAACGGAAGTTTACGATTATGCGTCGATTATAAGAATTTAAACGCAGTTACGATTAAAAATCGAACTTTTTTATTTTTTATAAGCGAAACTTTGGATCGTTTAAAAAAAGCTAAAATATTTACTAAGCTAGACCTTATTTGGGCGTACCACCGCCTTCGAATAAAAAAGGAAGATAAATGAAAAACTGCGTTTCGCATTCGTTACGAATATTTCGAATACTGCGTATTACTTTTCGGCTTTTCGAACGCATCAGCAATTTTTCAAGCGTATATTAATCAAGTTTTAGTCGGTTTAGTGAATGTTACGTATATAGTTTATTTCGACGATATTTTAATATTCTTCGAAAACCCCGACGATTATACAAACGCGGTAAAAAAAGTTTTCGAAAAACTTCGTATTAATAAACTTTACGGAAATCTGAAAAAATATGCTTTCGATACGAATACGGTTGAGTTCCTAGGCTTCGTCGTTATTTCTACGGAAATTGAGATGGACCCAGGGAGAGTAGATAGTGTAACGATTTACTCTGTTGCCACCTTTCGTGTCACCCCAGCAACCACGTGTAGCTGCAAGCTCCCTGGTTTCCTGGTGAGTCTTTCTATTAACTGTGGAAACTATTCATATATATAAGGCTCTTTCCTTTTAGCAACTTCTGCCTTTTGCAATTATTAATTTTAAATAAATATTTTTATTACAAAACCAAAAGCTCGTTTCTTATATCATATAAACTCGGCGACCAATTGATTAATTTCCTAGCCCTCCGACTAATTAAATCGTTATATTATTAATAACTTTTTTTCTACGCTAGCGACGGCGTAAACTATCTTTCCCCTCGAATTTTTCACGGGTCATACCAAAGTGACCGACCGGTCGTGAAAAAGCTTATTTCCGCATTTCGCGAAAAATAACTTTTGTTTAACGATCTCCCTTTCAGCAGAGCTTTTCAGCTCCTGCCATTATATTTCAACCTTTTTTTTAATTAGCGAAAAAGCAGCCTCCCCCAAAAGCTTTTTCCTTTGAAAAACAATTCTCCCCCCGAGGAAAAAAAAACAAAAGAAAAGGCAGAGCGCCAACCATTTCGCTTGCCATTTTCCAGCTTAGCGCTGAAAGCGTTTAGTTGAGACTTTTGCAAAATCAACTGAAAAAAGCGCAAAAGCGTAAACGACAACTCCTGGAGATTATACGACTGCGACAGATCTTTTAATTAAAGCGTTTAGTAAAATCTATCGAACGTATTTCTGCTAATCGCGAATCTGCTGCTTTTTTTCGCAACGTTTTATTTTAATTAACAAACGCTGCAGATTAATTTCTACGCTTTTCGCGAACTTTTTTTAGATCTTCTTTTAACGGCCAAAACCTTAGCGCGCTTTTTAAACGCTATAATTTTTATTTATCTGCTGATTCTCGACTAGCTCGTATAAAACGCGTTCCGAATTTTAAATTTAAACTAAATAATAGTAAAAATTACAAAACACGCTATTAAAAAACTAAAATTCTCGATAACCTCGAATTTTATTACGATTATTTCGCTAGCGATCGATTTCGCAAAAATTATATATTCGATTAAACCGAAAGCGTAGCAAAAAAGTTTCTGACCCCGCGTATTTTAGACCGTTTCGATTTTATTTCTTCCGAAAAATTAATTAAAAAGGTCGCCGATTTTTTGGCCGATTTTTTAAACGTTTAAAGGGCCGAAAACGAATTTAAAATATTTGCAATAAATACGCACGACGATTTCTGGCGCTTTTATTTGCGATTTTTTATTTTCGCAGCGAACGCTTAAATACGGATTGATAAACAGCTTCGAAACGCTTTCCGCGATAAAATACCAAAGCGTTTACGAAAAAAGCTGCATTTAGAATAAGCGCGTACAACGACTTTTAAAAATTAGCTTACCGCCGTCCGTTAAAAAAAACAAAATCAATTGACTAAACGAATTTTATACGCGAATCGCTTTTCAATCAAATTTATTATTTATCAAAATAATAAATCCTTAATTAAAGCGTATTACGAGTCAAATCGTACGTACGAAAATCGTTTAAATGCTTTATAAGCTTTTCCTTAGCCTTTTGTTTTTTTTTCTCTTCCACGCTAAAACGCCCCTTTTGGCGTTTTTCTTTTCGATCGGATCAACGACAACGCTCGTTTTTTATTTTATATTAAAAAGTTTAAAGCCAATTTGCACGACTTTTTACGGGCCGATCCTCGGTTTTATTTAAAAGCTTTTTCAAGCTGATAAATATAAACGAAGTCGAACCGGCCGAAAATTCGCTTTTTAATAATAATAATAAAAACGAAAACCCTTTTCCAAACGATTTTTAAAACGCATACGAAGAAATTGAAAGCTTTTTCGTTAGTCGGAAAAACGCTCAGACCTAAGCAAAGCCTTTTTTTTAAACGTATTGCGCGATATGCGTTATTTTAACGTTCGAAAGCTTTTTAATAGCGATTTATTAACAATTTCCGTTATATTTATCAAAAATAGCTTTTCGTATATAATAAAAACGTTCGCCGATTCTAAAGCGAACGGTTATGCGTTAATCGATTCGGCGCTGATTAAATTTCTTTTTTTTTTTTTAAAACCTTTGATTTAATTTCTTCCGGCTCCTTTTTCTGTAAAAAAGTATAATAAAACTCGTGGCCATTTAATTATATATTTTACGCTTTTTAATTTTATTATTAATAATCGAATACAATCGTTTACTTTTTTTTTAATTATTAATCTCGGAAATTATAATATAATTTTAAAAAAAGTTTGATTAGCCGAATATTAAGTTTTATTAAACTGTAATAAACGCAAGCTTTATTGGCCGAAGTTTTATTTTTTTACAGCCTTTTACGCTCGTTGTATTAAAATCTTTTATTTGCATTTTCGAAAGATTTAATCTCGCTATTAAAACGACGCTATAAAACGTAATAAAAACTTTAACTAATTGTGGCAATTTACGACGCTATGCGAAACGCGAAAAAATCGAATTTTATTCGAGGTGCTAATTTCGATAGCGACGCCAATAAAATAATACAAAAAATCACACCACCATTTTTTTAAGCTAACGATTTTTTTTTTATTATTTCTTTTTTTTTTTTTTTTTTTCTTCGTCAAAACAGCTTTTTCGTTTTACGAAAAACAATTATATTAAAAACCGAAGAAAAGCTTTCGCCGCGATAGCCTTTTAATTTAATATAATCGATAATTTAAATAAGCCATCTTTTGAATTTCTTAAACGATCAGTTCGAAAACGAATTTTTCAATCTACTGCTTGTCCAATTTCTATTTGCCAAATCATTGTATACGTTTTTAAGCTGATTTTCAGAAAAAAAGCAATTAAAATGTTTTCAATCTTTTTGTACGAGATCGACAGAATATTAAACGATTTTACGTACAACACTTTTTTCAAAACCCAATTTCATAATTTTTTCGAACGTTTCAAAACCAATAAAATATCGATTTCGATTTTTTTAACTAGCCTAGCAAAGCTAACTTCGAATAAACTTTTTTTCGAATCTTTTTTCTCGAAGTACAAAAACCTCGAACACGTGTTTTTTAAAGCCGCTAGTAACGAGCTAGCTTTTTACCGGCCTTACGATTATAAAATCGAATTTATTATAAATAAAAAAAAGCTGAAATATATTTTTTTATATAAAATATCGATTTTAAAGCTCGAAATTATCAAAATTTATTTGTAAAACAATTTTAACAAAAGCTTTATCGAATTTTTCATCGTTTTTTTCGCTGCTTTAATGTTTTTCGCTAAAAAACCCGACGGTTTATTACGTTTTTATATCGATTATCGAACTTTTAATAATATTATTCGTAAAAATCGCTACTTTTTCTTTTTTATCGATAAGACTTTTGCTCGTTTTTCGAAAGCGCGAATTTTTACGAAGTTCGATATTCGTTAAGCTTTTTATAAAATTCGAATAAACTCCGCTAGTAAAAAACTGACGACGTTTCGTACGCGTTACGGCGCTTATAAATATAAAATGCTATTTTTTGGCTTTATTAACGAATCCGCAACTTATTAATATTATATAAACGACGTTTTCTTCGATTATTTAAACGATTTTTATATTGTATATTTAAATAATATTTTTATTTATTCGTTCGATCTTTTGAAATACGTTATATACGTTCGCAAAATGCTTCAAAAGCTCGCTGACGCTGAATTACAGGCCGATATTCGAAAATTTGAATTTAATATTATACGGATCCGTTATCTAAACTTTATTATCTCGATTAAAAGCTTAAAAATAAACCTAAAAAAAGTCTTCGTGGTCGCCTATTAAAAGCTTTTTACTATTATAAAAAATATATAAAACTTTTTTGGTTTTTATAATTTTTACCGACGTTTTATTCGAAATTACGATATAATTGCAAAGCTTTTGGTCCATTTAATTAAAGCTAACGTTTTTTTCAATTTCATTTTTAAATATCAAAAGAATTTCGATCTTTTTATATTAACTTTTATTATTGCATCAGTTTTATAATATTACAGGCAAGATTTTTTTTGTATATTAAAAACTGACGCTTCCGACGGCGTAGTAGCTTTTGTGTTTTCGCAATTTTATAACGACGATTGGCTTTCAATCGCTTATTTTAACAAAATTATAGCTTTCGCAAAACTAAATTATATCGTATATAATAAAAAAATGCTCGCAATTGTAAAATCTTTAAATAATTTTCGTGCTAAATTAATTAGCTTAATTTATCAAATTAAAATAATTATTAATTATAAAACTTTAAAATACTTTATAATTTTTAAATTTTTAAACGTTCGATAAACACGCTAGATCGAGCTTTTCGCCGATTACAACTTTTTTATTACGTATAAACCAAATAAACACAACTTTTTAGCTAACGTATTAATACGTCGTACGAGCGAACTCGACCGCTAAAACTTTTTTAAACGTATTTAGCGCTTGCAAACTTTTTTCGAGCCGATTAGATTAATCACCGCTTTTTAACTAAAAAACTTCGATTTTTTACGGCTTTCGAAACAATTGTTTTTATTATTAAAATAGCTAATTTTTTTTTCGCATTTCGTATCGTTAACCAGCTTTTCTACGCTAATCGCATAGCTAGCAGCTTAATAGCTTTCCGAAAAAAAGCTGTACGAAACGCTACGAGAAAAAACGACGCTAATAATACTTCGTATATATTTAAACGCGATCTGCTGTTATATTACGGTCGCTTAATAATACCAAACGTCGATTATTTTCGTTTGGCCTTTATATAAAAAATGCATAACCAAATTTTTATCGCTTATTTTAGCGTTCGCAAAACTACGCAATTGCTTTCGGATTAATATTATTAGCGAAGTATAACAGCTTTCGTAAAATAATATTATCGCAACTGCTACGTTTATCGAAAAAATTTTGTTTTAAAAAATAAGCGCTCCGGCTTTTTTCAGCTTTTTTTTATTTCTGACCATTTTTAAAAGCACTTTATAATAGATTTTTACAATTTTAACAAAAACAAATACGATTACGATAACGTGTTCGTAATAATAAATCGTTTTTCCAAGCAAGCTATTTCGATTTTTGCTATAAAAATATCGACGCTCGAAGCTTCGCTAAATTGTATATATTTTATATATATAAGTATTTTGGCCTTTTAAAAAGTATTATTAACGATCGTGGCCTTTAGTATTAATTTACCTTCTGGTCTGAATTAAACAAAATATTCGATACGCAACTAAAGCTTTCGATAGCCGCTTATTTTAAAACCGATAATCAGACCGAAATTTACAACCAATATTTGCAAAAACGCTTTCGACTTTTCGTAAATTTTTATTAAAACGATTAAAGCGAATTTCTTTTAATAATAGATTTCGCTTAAATAATTTTTTTTTACGAAAGTCTAAATGGCCTTTCACCTTTTGAAATTATACACGATTATATTTTTTATATTAATTAAAATTAAAAACTCGATATTTTTTTTTTTTCCAACTTTTTATATAAGCTAAACGTAAACGAAGCTCGTGCGTACGCTCGCCGCTATTACGACGTCTAAAACTTCGCTAAATCGCATTTTTAATAAGCCTACGATAAAATAAAAAAAAATGCGAATAAGTTTCGCCGCGCGATCGATTTTAACGTTAGCGATTACGTATGGCTCGATATGCGTTTATTTCCGACCTTCCGGCCTTTCCGCAAGCTCGACAATTTTATAAACGGCTTTTTTAAAATTATAGCCAAAATTTTCGATAACGCTTTTAAACTAGATTTTCCTAATATTATAAACGTACATCCAGTTTTTTACGCTAATCGACTGCGTAAAGCAGCTGACGACGCGGTTTCAAATCAGATTAATCCAATTTTTAAATTTATTAATATAATTAATAAGTTTAAATACGAAATCGAAAAATTAATCGCTTGTCGAATGCAGCGGAAAACTTTTTAATATAAAGTTTTTTAAATAAGCTTAAATAAAAATCTTACGTAATATTCCGCGTTTGATTTTATATATGCTTTTTTAAAAGTGCGCGATTTTCATTTGGCGCATAAAAAGCTTCCCGGTCTTTTTGCAAAACTTATAAACTGGCTAAAGGCGTATTCCGAAAGTTTAAATTCGTACGATCATTTGAATAGCGACGTACTAATAAATAAAAGCTCGAAAGCGCGCTTTTTTCGGACGGGAAAATAATATAACGATTTATTCTGTTGCCACCTTTCGTATTATCCTAGCAACCACGTGTAGCTGCAAACTCTCTGGTTTTTTAATAGGTTTTCCTATTAACTGTGAAAACTATTTATATATATAAAACTTTCTTCTTTTAGCAACTTCTGCCTTTTGCAATTATTAATTCTAAATAAATATTTTTGTTACAAAACCAAAGGCTCGTTTCTTATATCATATGAACTCGGCGACCAGTTGACTGATCTCCCAGCCCTCCGACTGATTAAATCGTCACAAATAGTATTCGGAAATGGCCTTTTTCTACTACGTGGCGAGATATTTAAATGTTTTTGGGTTTTACCAATTTTTACAGACGTTTTATTAAAAACTACGCTAAGCTTTGCCGACCTATTACAAATCTTCTGAAAGGGATGCAACGAGAAAAAATGTCGGGCCCTTTTCGTTTTTTATTCGAAGCGAAGCTCGCTTTTTTACTTTTAAAAGAAAAGTTTTGTTAAGCACCGATTCTACGTTATTTCGATCTTCGATTAAAAATCCAAATCGAAACAAACGCTTCGAAATTCGCTATAAGCGGAATATTATTTTAATTATTCGGAAAAAATGCGAAGGCACGTTGGCATTCTATCGTATATTATTCGAAAAAGCTTTTTTTTATAAAACAAAAATACAAAGTTTACGACGCTAAACTAATAATTATAATTTACGCTTTCAGATAATAAAATTAATATTTACGTAGCGCTTCCGACGTTATTACTATGCGTATAAATTATTATAATTTGAAATACTTTTTTATAAAAAAACGTTTAAACGAACGCTAAACGAAATAGGCCGACGAGCTAACTGAATACGATTTTGCAATCGAATATAAAACAAAAGTTTTTAATCCGGCGGATGGTTTTTTCCGCCGGCCAGATTTAAAAAAAAATTTAAAAAAAAATAACGAACAGCTGCTTACGCTGCATTGTAAGTTAAAATTAGCTTATTTAAAAAATTTTAAAATGTTTTCCGCAGTAAAAATACGTTTAAAATCGAAGTATAAACTATTTCGCGCCGATAAATATTCGAAGCTTTTATTAACGGAATCAAAAAATAAAAAACAAACGGAAAAAAGCTAAATAAAAAGCTTTTTCGCCGGATCGTTTTTTGTTAATATTACTGATTGCAAACAATATATATCACGAAGCGTAGCCGCTGTATTATTATAATCCGAAACGGCTAATAACGAGCTAGCAAAACCGATTTACAAAACTATTTTTAAATTATAAAAATTTAATTTTTTTATATTATAAAAAACGTACGAATCGGCTTCGCAAAGCAATCGAGCCGAATTCGAAAAATATTAGCGTATAAATTAAAATAAATTATTACGTTATAAAAAACGTACGTATATTCCGAATAAAAGCGCTATTAAAAGCGAAATATTAAAAATTAATTACGACGATCCGACCGCCGGCTATTAAAACTTTCGGCGAACGCTAAAATTAATCGAAAAAAAGTATTTCTGGCCTGGTTTACGAAGCGACGTAAAGCGTTACGTTAATACGTATGGAAAATGCTAAAAAAACAAGCTTAAAAAGCATCGATTTTATAGCGAGTTAGCTTTTTTTTCGATTTTTACGAAATTTTAAAAAAAAATAATTATAAATTTTATTACGGATCTATTTTTTAGCAAAAAACGAAATCGTATTTACGATTTTATATTTGTTATAATAAACCGATATACGAAGCTATCGAAATATATACCGATATAAAAAACGATTTCAGCTTCAGATTTGACTGAAATATTTATATAATACGTTTATAAAAATTTTGGCTATTTTAAAAAGATTATTACAAACAAAAAATCAATTTTTATTAATAAATTTTGGTTTTTAATAATATTTTATTTACAAATACGACGTCGATTAAACATCGCTTTTTATTTTCAAACCGATAGCTAAACGAAACGTTAAAATTAAATTTTAAAATTTTATTTTCGTACGTATTACGATTATCGATAAAACGATTGGGCTACGAAATTTGCTTTAGCCGAATTTACGTATAACAACTCGATATACGCTTTTACGAATTTTATTTTTTTTCGCATATTATACGGCTTTTATTCAGAATTTGGCAGCAACGTCGAAAGCAACGTCGTAAAAAAAAAGGTATCGTTAGCGGAAAAACGAATTAAAATATTATAAAAAGAAAAAAAAGTACTTAGTAGAAAGCTAAAAAAAGCTAACGCGAATTATAAAAGGTTTTACGACGCTAAATATAAAAAGATTAAATTTCAAATAAACGACAAAATATTATTATCGATTAAAAACCTTCGACAATTGCGATTTTTTCGAAAACTTTTAAATAAATATCTAAGGTTTTTTAAAATTAAGCGAATTATATACGAGCACGGCCAAGCTTATTAATTCGAGTTTTTTTTTTAATATCGTATTTACGATATTTTCCACGTTTTTTATTAAAACTTTGGCAGGGTCGGAACGATATCGAGCCGAAAAATAATATAATAAAATTTCAAAAATCCGAAAAATACAAGGTCAAATTAATACAAGCTTACAAAAATACAAAAAAAAGCCGATATTATTTAATACGATAAAAAAGCTATTTATTAAGCGAAAACTTTTGAAAGCCAAAAAACTATTTTACGAACGCAAAAAAAGTTGTAGAAAAATACTTGAAAAATACGATAAATAATAGCAACGGAGCAATAACGAATGCGCGTCGTAAAAATAAAAAAAAGAAAATAAAAATATTTAGAAAACTTTAAAACCGTCGTTAAGCTAATTTATTTTTATTATCGTTATTTTCTTTTTTATTTTTTTCGCTATTTTTTTTAAATTTAAAAGCAGCGGCAAGCTAAAAAAAAATTAATACTAAACGAATTCGCAGAATATTCGATTTATTTTAATTAAAGCTTTTACGATAGCTTTAGTCGAATTTTGAATTGCAGCTACGATATTTTTATAAAAATCCAGAATTTGATTCAACTGGTCAGAATAAATCCGAGCGACGTTTTCGAAACGTCGGAGAATACGTTTTATATTAGCGTCGTTAAAAAAAGGGGCCGGCGCAGCTAAAGCTTTTAAAACAGCAGCAGCCGCCAAACCGGCAGGAACGGACGCAGCAGTAGCAGCGGCAGCGGCAGCCCGAGCCGCGGCGCGATTCGCACGATTTTCGATTATTATAAAAGCCGAAGCGTTATTTTTTTTTAAACGATTTATATAAGCGTTATAAATAATAAAATCGATAAAAGTTTTAGCAAAAGCTTTGGCTTCGGCAGCAAAAAAAAAAAAAGCGGTAACGGCGGTAGCAATATCGAAACAATTTATAAAATCGTTAAAATCCGCGAAAAGTATTTGCGCTTCGATAGCGCGTGCGATAGAAACTTATAGCTAATTAAAAGCGAATCCGAATAAAAATCTAAAAGATTTACAAAAAAGCATTAAATATGCGAAGCTTTACAGCGGTTGCATTTTACGCTAAAAAGCTCGAAAACGCAAAAAAGCAAAAAGTCCGTTATAATGCTTTCGCGTAAAATTAAGCGGGCGCACCGAAGGCAGATAAAAATCAAAAGCATTTTAAAAAATTCGCGGCGAACGCGGCGAAAAGCAATTAATTAAAATAGAAAAAAGCTAACGAAAAAAAAAAAAAAAAAAAAAAAAAAAAAAAAAAAAGCAGAAAAAAAATAGCGGCCATTTTAAAAAAAAAGGTTTTTTTTTAACGAAAATACGAAACGCTATCGAAAACAAAAAAAACAAAAAACAATAAAACAGCTATAATTCACGACCGAAAACGAAAAAAACAATTACAATTTACGACCAAAAGCGAAAAAAACCGTACGTTATTTCGAAAGCGTAACGCACGTTATATACGAAAGCATACGCATAAAAAAATCAATCGTTTTTAAGAATCAAAAGCTTAAAAAAAAGGGTAATATCAGAAACTAATATTACGTGTATAAATCAGATAATTCGCCAAAACCCTTTGTCTTTTACCAATCTTCGAATAGCACTTTCTGCGGATAGACCGTGGGGGTCGGATAGTATTATAAAAGCTAAAAATAATATTTAAATAAAATATTTTATAAAAATAATTGCTAAGAAATCAGTTATTAAAGTTATATTAAAAAGAATAAGAAAAGGTCGGGATAGGGGCTGGAAAAGCATATTAAATGGGATTCGCTTGGTTTCCTAGAAAATACTTTTCTCGAAGGCTCCATTTCTCTTTTTGTATTTATACACGCCTTCTACTAAAGATGTAGAAGGTAGAAATCAGTCTGATTATTAACCCAATCTTATTTAAGCTCTATTATTTGAACTAGTGTTTATCTGCTTTTCAATTCTTACAACAAATATAAATAAAAAACCTTGTTTAATCAAATATTAATACAATTAATAAGCGAATTCGATAAATAATAAATAATTAAAATCGAAAACTTTTATTTATACAAATCGATTTTGCTATTGCAAAGCTATTTGTATTTGTTAACGGCTTATTTGCCAATAACAAAAACTGCAATTCGCAAATTGGCTACGAGGTTTTCCTAGCTAATAAAATGCAATTTAATAATTTATTTAAAATAAAAAAAAACCTAATTGCAGCAAGCTTAACCAAGTGTCAAAAAGTTACACGAAGCGTATTAGTTTTAAAAATATACGAAATAGTTTTTAAAATAAATATCGCTATTTGCATCGCTATAACTTTACGTATAATTATTTAAAAGCTCGATCTTTTCGATATTCTAATAATAGTTTGCACGAATTTATACTTTTTGTATAAGTGTTTGGTCAAATTAGAAATAACAAAAGAAAAACGCCTTATGATCGATATTATAACTTTCCGCCAGAGCTATAAAAAAAGAAAGTTATCAAAAGTTAAATGAATTAACGAAAAAAACAATCCGGCGGATATTATAACGAAAGCAAATCCTAATAAAGCTTTCATCACCTTTATTAATAAAAACGAAATTGACGTAAAAATAAAAGGTTGGGTAGAAAGAAAATAAAAAAGAAACGATTATATATACAATTAAAAAGAGTCTAGCTAACTACCTAGCTATGATTGATTTTTATAAAAAAGTTGTTAATGTAGGTATATGGTGGTGGTTGATCATGCGCACAATCATATAATCACACCACGTGATGGTAGGCTGCAAGCGTGCAGCCCTACCTACATATACTCCGTGCGGTAGCTAGTTTACTCCTTAGATCTTTTTCGCAATACAACCCCAGTTATTGCAATATCTCAACTGTGTATACACAACCCCCCCTTATGTGATACCAACAATGAAACACTACATGCGCAAACCACGAATTGCAAGCTTGCTTTCAACTGCTGAAAAAATAACCGAACTATCAAACCCAGCATCTCTCCCCCCCCCCCCCCCCCCCCCCCCCCCCTTTTTAACCAACACTAGAGAACCACAAACCACAAACCCCCCTAACAGAAAACCTCTTAGACTCAGAGAGAAGAGAAGAGAAACACTACGTCTCCTCCGCCCTCCATGCACGCACGCATCAGACCGCCTATCACCTTCTCGACTAAGTCCCAAACCAAACCAAATCACCTGTTCCCTTCCCCCCATACCCTCCCTCCCCATCTCAACCCCCCCCCGGACGACCCAGACCCGAAAACGGCAAAGAGAAAGGCGGGACGCCACCTCCATTGCCTCCACCACGGCCACCGCGCACGCCGCCGACGTTGCCTCGGCCTCCGTATCCCGCAGGAGGCACGTAGACCGCCGGTGGGAGGTACACAGGCGAGTCCGCCGCAGGGAAAGCCGTGCTCGTAGGCCCTGGCTCGGCCGAAATGCGCGGAGACGTTGGGCTCGGGGCGACGAGGCTCTTGCTTGTTTGCAACGTGGTGAGCCCCGACTCGGGGGTCGGGATGGGAAAGGGGGGGAGAGCGGGGGCGGAGGAGAGGAGAGGCGCGCAGAGACTCGCCGTCAGCGTCTGCAGCGAGCGGAACGTCGCCGTCGCCGTGATGGTGATGACGGTAGGGACGAGGGTGGGGATGAGGTGCGTGATGATGGAAGTGGAGAGGAGGGTTCGCGGACACTGCGTGAGGAAGAGAGGGATGTTAGTACGGGAGTGTTCAGGTATGTGATGATCTAACAAATCGAGGGGAAGATGTGATAGGTGAAGAAAGGGGAGATTCCATACGTTGGGATCCACTGAGCCGCTCTCACTCCCAACCTCACCTGGGACAGGAACAGTCGTTGCTGTCTCGGTCGGTCCCGGACTCACGACAACCACAGACCCAGGCCCAGGCACAAGCGGAGAATTGCCTGCGCCACTCGCGCTCCCCGTCTGCCCGCCTGCAACAGGCGTCGATGGAGCGGGAAAGTTGAATGGGAAGCCGGGTGGGAAAACGACGTTCCCGTTGCCGTCGACGGGGAGGACGCTAGGCCCGCCCACGCCGGTAGTGATGGCGTGGGCTGGAGCAGAGGAGAGGAGGGCTGCGAGGAGGAGGAACTTGGTTGGAAGTGTTGTGGGTGTCATTGTGTGGGTGAGCGGCTAGTTAGGTGATATAGGTCTGTGAGAAGTTTTTGTTGTTGTTGTTGTTGCTTGGTGGTGGTGGTGATGAAGTGAGGCAAGCCAAAGGAAGCCGAGATCGATAAACGCAAACGAGTAGGTGTACTGAGCAAGGAAGCGAGTGAAGCGTTGAAAAATGGAATTCGGATCTGAAGGAGAAGAGGTGGGGTTGCGATGAAAAGAAGGGAGAAAAGAAAATGGAGGGGAGCATTTGTACATTAACTCCGACCCAGACTTCTTTCTGCTCTACTTGACTGCTCATTTTCTTCCTGTGACCTGTCTTGTCTTACTGACAACGACGATCATCCTATTCCTTCCGAGGAAGAGAAGGTGGAAATCATTGTATACCCACGCCGCTGCTTTATCACCAAAAAAAGCAACAAGCCATCGAAAATCGATGAAAAGCAAAGCGCAAATCCAACTACTGTATTCGACACGATACGATAGGGCACACAGTCAGAAAAGCAAAAGAAGGGGCAAGGCGACTAACTCCCATCACCTACGCGATGAAAACCGCGAACATCTCAAAGCTCGTACGGCGTAAGACAAAGAGAACATTTTTGGATGAACAGATAACTTGAGTTACCCAGGTTGCATCAGACACCCATCCCAGTCCCAATCCCAAGGTACAAGCCAATCACATCACGGTCCCTTCAACGATCTTCGGTCTTGTCATGTAGCTCTCTCCCTCGCTAAAGGTAGCGAGAGCGAGAGATGAGAGCAATCCCCGAGTCACTTTGCTCAACCCGGCTACAAAACAAAACGACGAGAAAAGGAGGGCCGGCGAGGACGTCGGTCAGTACGATAGTACTAGTGGAGTTCGAATCGCAACACTCAAGAAAGAACGCTCAGGCAAAACCAACCAACTTCAATGTCAGATAGATAGACAATCAAATCATCCGGCCAATAGGATGCAAATCGCAACGCTAACAACAACAAGCTCAGAACTATCAACTAACTTCAAAATCAGATGGAATTTTTGACAGACGATCGATCGTCCGGTCAGTGGCTGGCTGGTTGTACGTGCAGCACGACAACCACTCGGTTGGGTCCCAAATGCCTAGGAACTAACTCAACTGTTACATCTCTGCCCGGAAACATAGAAACCCGGGTCCAGTGGCCGCTCATCTCCGTCACACGGGTCTGACACTCATGCGCACACAAACAAGAACAAACACAAGAGATCTAAGGTGTAACTTTTTGGGATTCTGGAATTGCTCTTTTTCCGACGAGTCTGAACGAGCCGCTAAAGTACATTTGGATTTTGCCGCCCGTGAGGCGCCCAAGATGAGAAAAAAAAACAAGGTGAAAAGCAGCAGCAAGCAGGCTTCATGCAACGTGAGAATGACCATTCGTTCAAGGACCAACCAATCAAACGCCGCAAACCCCGGACACAAACGCAAAGATTCATAATTGCATTTAGTCAACCTCCTCCATCGCACTCTCCGCCGGCGCATCAGTGGAGATCTTCTCATCAGCAGCCTCCTCAGCAACCTCCGGCTCCTCGTCAACATTCAGGCCGAGAGAAACCAGCTTGTGAATGCGCTCGGCAAATCCAGCTGGCTCCTCGATGGTGAAGCCGGAAACGAGAAGGGAGGTCTCGAAGAGGAGTTGGGTGATGGACTTGACAGTGCGGTCGTTCTCCCCGTCAGCCTCGACCTTCTTCTTGAGCTCCTTGATGATAGGCGAGCGAGGAGAGATCTCGAACGTCTTCTTGGAGGACATGTATGACGACATGGAGGTGTCACGCAGAGCCTGTGCCTTCATGATACGCTCCATGTTGGCGGACCAACCGAATTGACCAGTGCGGATGGCGCAAGGGGCGCCGATGAGCTTGTGGGAGACCACGACCTTCTCAACCTTGTCACCGAGGACATTCTTGAGCGCCTTGGCAAGACCCTCAAACTCCTTCTCCTCAGCCTCGCGCACCTTCTTCTCATCCTCCGTCTCCTCGAGCTCAAAGTCCTTGGTGATATCGACAAGCTTCTTGCCATCAAACTCCTTGAGTTGGGTCATGGCGTACTCGTCAATGGGGTCGACCAAGAAGAGAACCTCAAACTTCTTGTCCTTGAGGGTGTCAAGGAAGGGTGACTTTTGAACGGCCTTCAGGGACTCGCCAGTGATGTAGTAGATGTTCTTTTGGTGCTCTGGCATGCGGGTGATGTAATCGGTGAGGGAGGTTTGGTCATCGCCCGAGGTGGTGGAGTTGAATCGGAGGAGCTTGGCCAGTTGAGGGCGGTTCTGCGCATCCTCGTGGATACCAAGCTTGATGTTCTTGCTGAAGGCGGTGTAGAATTTGTCGAATTGCTCCTTGTCCTCGGAGATTTCCTGGAAGAGCTCGAGAACCTTCTTGACGATGTTCTTCTTGATGACCTTCATGATCTTGTTTTGTTGAAGAGTCTCACGTGACAGGTTGAGAGGGAGATCCTCAGAGTCGACGACACCCTTGACGAAGCTCAACCACTCGGGGATGAGATCGGTGGCATCATCGGTGATGAAGACACGGCGGACGTACAGCTTGATGTTGTTCTTGGTCTTCTTGGTCTCGAACAGATCGAAGGGAGCGCGCTTGGGAACGAACAGAATGGCACGGAACTCGAGCTGTCCCTCCACGGAGAAGTGCTTGACTGCAAGGTGGTCCTCCCAGTCGTTGGAGAGGGACTTGTAGAAGGAACCGTACTCCTCGGGGGTGATATCGGCAGGGTTGCGGGTCCAGATGGGTTTTTGCTTGTTCAGCTCCTCTTCCTCGACCTTGGTCTCCTTGACCTTCTTCGTCTTCTTTTCCTTCTTCTCTTCCTCGTCGTCGTCAACCTCCTCGATCTTGGCCTTCTTCTCGTCGGACTCGTCGGCCTTCTCCTCCTCTTCATCCGGAACCTCGGTCTCCGTCTCCTTGGTGACGTGGAGGTAGATGGGGTAGGAGATGAACTCGGAGTGCTTCTTGATCACCTCCTTGATCTTGGCCTCGTTCAGGTAGTCGGTTTGCTCCTCCTTCAAGTGAAGGATGATCTTGGTACCACGTCCGATATCCTCGCCCTCGGTGTCGGGGGTCAGGGTGAAGGTGCCACCAGCCGACGACTCCCAGATGTATTGCTCGTCATCGTTGTTCTTGGACACGACGGTGACGCGGTCTGCGACGAGGTAGGCCGAGTAGAAGCCGACACCGAATTGACCAATCATCGAGATATCCGCACCGGCGGTCAAGGCCTCCATGAATTGCTTGGTGCCTGAGCGAGCAATCGTGCCGAGGTTGTTCACGAGGTCCTGGAGAACGTTAGCCGAGCCGGGCGGGTGGGCAGAGGTCTACTCACGGCCTTGGTCATGCCAATGCCCGTGTCACGGATGGTGAGCGTCTTGTTCTCCTTGTCGGGGATGATATCAATACGGAGGTCCTTGCCGCTCTCGAGCTTGCTGGAGTCGGACAGGGCCTCGTATCTGATCTTGTCGAGAGCATCGGAACAGTTGGACACCAGCTCTCGCAGGAAGATCTCCTTGTTGGAGTAGACTGTGTTGATGATCAGGGAGAGCAGCTGAGAGATCTCAGCCTGGAACTCGAACGTCTCGCCAGCCATGCTTGCGGATTGTGGGTGGTTTCTGCCGAGGGAATGTTAGCATCATGCGGCGAGGAGCGGACGAGGAGAGGGGAGATGGAGATGCAGGACGACGCAGCCGAAGGGACTTGCGGATGGCCGAAGAGGAGGGTGACGGTTGTCGAGCGCTCGTCGGGGTGCGGGAGCGAAGCACAAGCACACCAATGAACTGAGGGAGAAACCAATGAACTGAGGGGGGGGAAACCAGCGAACTGAGGAGGAGCTTACCGTGAGGGTGATTCGTGAAGTCGTTAGAGGGAATTGGAATGTACTGAGTAAGAGCTGGACGGGGGTATCTTGGGTGAGGGTGCCAACGGAAGTGAAGTGGTCTTGGGGGTGTGTATGGGAGAGAGTCTATGGGAGAGAAAAGAAGTTGAGGTTGCGCGGTCGCGGCCGAGAATTTATTTTGCGGCGCCGGCTCCAACAGAATCTGATGGAAGAAAGTCGCGAGCTTCGACCGGCCGCGCAGGGGTGGGGGGCTAGCGTCTTGGCAGGGCAGACCAGCGGCTTCCAACAACTTCGATATTTTTCGATCTTGACATTCCTATCAACTCCAGCCAGTCTCGAATTCTTGAGCATCAACGCTGCGTTTTTTACCAGGTCGGGTCACGGGCATCCATGCATTCATGCGCTCCTCCGTCAGCAGTCGTTCACTACCTTTGCATTTTAATTTTATGTTGAATTTTTTTTATTCATATTTCCAATTTTTTTGTATTTTTTTCTTCTAGTTATTATCTTTATTATCTTGATTGTTGTGGTTGTTGTTGTTGTTGTTGCTACGAGGCTTCGGCTGCAACATGCCATGACTACCAAGCTTCTACTCCTCTCTGGCCATCTCCCCGCCGCTCAATTTGAGTTTGCAGAGAAGCCGAAGGCATCACCGGGTCAGAGGTGGAACCTCCTAGAATGTTCGTCACCATGGAATCATGCCTCACCCAATCTACATCATACTGCCAAACCGTGCTGGAGGGGACCTTCGAGCCACCAGCGATCCAACACAATCCGCGAAACAGAATCGAACTGTATACTGTACATACTGCACAGTACAGTGCGATGTAAAAGCGCACGAGAACATCTTCACACATCTGCCAAGATTGTCTCGGTCAACCCAAGCAAACCATCGCATCCCCGCACAGCATGGAAAGCTTGGCCGGTGGCCGTATTGGCATGGCAACATCGTCTACATCTCGATACTGTACTGTACACTTACTGTATGTACGTACGATGGAGACCTAGTATTCCCACCTTCAGCTTCAATGACCTGGTGAACGGCACGTGAGCAGTGGTGAGCGTCGAAGCCAAGATCGCCTGGGGGTGACGCAGGCTTGCCTGCCGACTCGCTGCCACAGTCTCTCCCGATCATGGGCCGTATCCCGACAGAAAAGTACGAGTATGGACCCTCCTAGACCAGAGCCGAAAGTCAACATGGGCATGTCTGGTGTGTTACAGTACGTTCCCAGAGCGTAAGCGTACAGCTCGCACAAGCGGATGATAGATGCGGAGGTGTGAAGAGAGCGCTGCATCTCGCAACCAAGAACGCTGCTCCTTCGCAAGCAAAGCACATATTATTCTATGACCGACGTTGGACTCGAATCGTGGGTCCTTGGTGGAGCAGCCGCACCGGAGGTTACGCGTCTTACCCCCCGCCGCAAATCAAAGAAGAAAAGCTCGCTCGACCAACTGAATGTCCATCGTACAGACTTGACTGGTCTCTGCTCGCAACCTCCAGCAACGAGGCGGCCAAGAACCTCGCTCGCTGTTCTCCCATGAGATGGCAATCCGCTAAGACCGTGCAACGCACATGGCTGCTATGGTTTCTCTCGCACGCCCAGTTTGTCAGGTCTCGATGGTTACAGTACGGTAAGAAGAAGGTGTCTCGGTCTCTATGTAAGTACCTGCTGGCTACTACGATTGAGCCCAACTTGGGTCGTGATCGGGCAATGAGATTGAGACAGGTAACCTTGGATGCCAAAAAAAGACACCTAGAAAGCTAGAATAGGTATTACGCACACTGTATCTAGAACCCCATCTTCTGAAAGATCACAAAGAGGCAATTGAAACAACGGGTCGAAAGAGCATCATCGCCAGTCTTCGAATAGCTCATGAAGATCTCAGGGCGCTTCATGTCCAACCGACGGCGGACACGGCGCAAGGCGAAAGGCTGGCATCCGAAGTATCGAAATAGAATGTTTCGGTTGTGTGTTTATTGACCTTTTAAATCGAACCCTCTATTCACAATATCACCACAATTAATTCAAGATGGGAAGAAGCAGACGCTCTAGCCAGCAGGCACCTGGAGCGTGCACACACACTTGGGGCACCTATTTTTGCCCTCGCTAATCTAGCTAGCGCTGTTGACATGACACTCTCCTCCGCAAGGTTCCGAATAGAAACGTTCGGTACAGGTGAGTGACGTCTTGAAGAAATGACCGGACGAAGATCGGGACTGGGGTTCCCATGCCTACCGGGCCAGAAACACGCCCATGCCCATGCCGCTCGGCTCCGACAGACGAAAGTCGGCTTTGACTGCTCTGCGAACACGAGGATGCGACACGCCACCGGAATCAAACTGAAGAACGGGATGAGAGGAGTTTGTGGTCCAGACCAGAATATCGTCATTGGAGGCGGAGGTGGGTGGACGTGCTCCTCCTGGGTTTCGCACTGTCGAGGGACACACACCCGAAATGGGCAATCGAAATATAGATAGACACTCGCGTCGAGGACTTGTTGAACTCGGCTAATAAACGGGTCGCTTCGCGCGCGGCAACTGTCCTGGATGTCGGCTTCGGGTTTCCTCGACACGGGCCCAGGTAGTGGTCGAGGTGAGCGGTTGGCCGATCAGGGCTACACTTGCCCAGACGCCGATCCAACCTGAACAGTACAGTACAGTACAGCTGCGTGGTTCCTGGATGATCGTCTGACTCGACTCTGTCAGATTCCTTCCTGAATCGCAAACGATGGAAGTCGCATGTTCAACGCGATGCCCGGGCCTTTTGGCGTTGGAAACAAGCCGCTGTACCTGGTAGAACGAGGGCGCGGCAACGCTTGGATGGGGACACCCCTGTCGTGATGGGAAAAGACAAGAGACGGATGTTTGTGGGACTGCGAGCCGGGTAAAGTGAGCAGCTCGCTCTACTGCACTGTAGGTGTTGATCGTCAGGATTCTGGTGTCGTCTAGATTGCGGAGTCCCTGTGTCTCGAAACACGAGGTTTGAAAGTGATTGAGCAGGCGTTCAGGAGACGCCTGCGCCGGTGTTCCTGGGATTCTGGAAATGACGAGCCGTTAAGCTTTGCTCATATGGACTGGCAAGACCTCGTCCAAAGTAGAGCCTTGCTTGATGACCACAACCTTTTCTGATACGGCGATCTAACCCCACAGGGTCCAGGCCCTTGAAAAGACCGCTCGCTTCTGCGGTACAGTCACATCAGCTACTGCAGTTGATGTGCCATGTTCAAGTTTCACGTCGGTGGACCCCTATGGACATAGCCGAGAGGGAGCACTGCGGAAAGTCCTGGATTTGGTTCGTGAGGCTAAGCGTGAGAGCTTCTCGATTGTACACAAGCGAACGATTGCTTCTACCGAGTGTGTTATGAGATGTTCATCTTGGCTTCCTGATAGGCCCCGTTCGAAGTTCATGTTGTCGCTGCTAGCTGCTAGGGGCTACATATCACAGTACAGTACGGTATGTACAGTAGCATCGAGATGGCCCATGTCGGGGCCCAGGGAGTGGAGTTGATTGGAATAGACTACTCAGTACTTTACTTGACACTTCTTGACCCACGCACGCAAGACAGCGATCTGCTGACGCTCATGCGGATCTGGTCTTGATTCTCCTCTGAAATCTACAATATAAGTCTGGGTGACCTTCTTGCCACTCCTCTTCATACCACGCATTGCGATACTCACTTCCTTGCAGAGCGAGTACATTCTTTATCTTGTCCATCCCTACGTTCTTTTACTCGTCCACTACATTCTTTCCATCGCGGTGCTGTGCATTGCCATCAAGACCAACTCTACCCATCACCAGACTCTCGATTCTCTGAAGAACCCAGCCGCCACAATGCAACACACATCTTCCATCTTGGCCTTGGCCGGCCTCCTCACCACCGTCACGGCCCACGGGTCGCTCACCAAGCCAGTGCCACGCGCGGCCGGCGAGGGATTCAAGGCCGTGTGCGGACAACAGCTCTTCAGCCAACAGAGCTCCGACCGCAACGGCAACGTGCAAGGAATGCTCCAGCTCGCGCGATCGCAGAACGACGTGACGGCCGACTGCCACTTCTTCCTCTGCAAGGGCTTCACCTTCGAGGACAACACGGCCAACGTGCAGGTCTACACGCCGGGCCAGGTCGTCGACTTCGAATTCAACCTCGCGGCGCCGCACACCGGCGTCGCCAACATCTCCATCGTCGACGTGGCCACCAACACCCTCATCGGCCCTCCTCTCGTGTCGTACGACGTCTTCGCCTCGACGGCCTCCGGGCCCACCGCTGACCAGAGGGCCGGCAGCTTTACCATCCCCACCGACCTGGGCGAGAAGTGCGCCACGCCCAACTCCTGCGTCATCCAGCACTTCTGGGACTCGCGCGAAGTCGACCAGACCTACGAGTCCTGCGTCGACTTCACTGTGGGCGGAACGGGCAGTGGAACGGGCAGCGGAACGGGCAGCGGAACGGGCAGCGGAACGGGCAGCGGAACGGGCAGCGGAACGGGCAGCGGAACGGGCAGCGGAACGGGCAGCGGAACGGGCAGCGGAACGGGCAGCGGAACGGGCAGCGGAACGGGCAACGGATCAGGCAGTGGATCAGGAAGTGGATCGGGGGCCGCCGCTCCACAGCCAGCCACGCCGCAGCCTAACAACGCCACGGTGCCTGCTTCTACCACTCTCAAGAAGGTGAAGGTCGCCTCTCCGACGGACGGGCCCAAAATAATAAACACGAACCTGGAGCAGGAAGAGAATTGCGAGTGAGCAGCTTGCATTGTCTGAAAAAGAGAAAAAAACCCAAAAACCAAAAAAGCAAAAAAGCAAAAAAAATAGAATGGAAAAAGAATCAAGTTATCCCGTTGACGAAGCCTTGAGTCGGACTCCATGTGCTTGGATCGTGTACTGTGTACTATAAATCTCTTACAGACGGCCCCTACCCATTTCCATCTGCTTGGAACATGTACTATAAAGAATCACGAAGATGATAGCCGAGATCGCGGCCGACGCGATCCAGGGGGTGAAAAGAAGGGGTCCCCATTCCGGCTGGATGTGGCCATTCCGGGAATCGCGGGGTCCTATCTGGAGAAGAATGTTCTTTTTTTCTTGACATAATGCTTTCCGTCCCGGTGCCGGTTTCTATCTCCTCTCCAGTGACGTGTGCTTGCAAATCCGTGGCATTGATTGACGTGTGAGAAAGTGTGCATGGCGACTTCGTCTTTCAGGCCCCGGAGATAGTCCATCTTAGCCATATGGGTAAAGTAGATCTTGATCATGACCGGCCGCTTGAAGCAGGTTCGGACTACTCTGCGAAAAATACGCCTTCGCGATTCGGACGGGTCGTAGTCCAAAGTCCCACTCTACTGCACGATTAAGAAGGCACTTTCTTCAAAACGACGGGCCCCTTGATGTCGAATGATGGCTCGCTCAAATGAAACTCGTCAGGCAATTGCTTTGGGTAAGCAGTGAAGAAACAATGGAAGCAGAACTGAGGTCAAAATGTTCTGTTGACGAAAGACGGAAAAAAAAAATTCGCTTAAGATAAGCGAGCATCAATATCAATGGGATCCACAGAGCACAACACTGAGTCAAAGCCAATCAAAAAACCAAAACGAAACAAGCAATGGACTATACGAGATGTACACACCTCATTGACAAACCTGCCAGCGGCCATTCCTCACATCTCCCCATCCTCAAACCCTTCCACCAACCTCTGCACCAACCTAAACATCTCTCCAGCCCTGACCGCCACCGCCTCCTCCCTCCCCACAAAGCGATCCGGATGCCACCTCACGCGCTCCTTCTTCGCCCACCCCACGCTCAAGCACCCACTCCCCTCCAACAACGCCCTCACGTCATGGTGACACACGCCCAACACCTCACCCCTCACACACCCCCTCCTATCACACGCGCCCTCCACCTCGCACCCACTTCCTCGGCGACGGGAATGCCACCGTCCCGCTCTTGCAAGCGAAGAACGCCGCGCAGGCGCGTTGCCAGGCCGTGTACGCCGGCGTCGCGGCCGCAGCGCACTTGAACGTAGCGGGCTTGATCGCAGACGCAGCGGATTTGAACGCAGCGGGCTTGAATGTAGCGGGCTTGAACGCATCGACGGTGTCCCAGATGCTCGCTTCGTCCAATTTCAGTCGCGGCTGCTTGTCACACTCTTGCTGCTTGTCGACGCGGAGGTTGGAGGGGATGGGCCGAGAAGGGCGCGACATGGGCGGTTCATCCTCGTCGTCGTCTTCGACCCGGGCCTGGCGCCCGGCGTCTAGATCATGTTCGGCAGTATACCCCCTTTCAAATGAATAGAGCCCCCTCAACCTCCGTCGTTCCGCCTTCGAAAAAGCGAGTCTTATAGCGCTGTCTTCTGAAGAGTCGCTTGAAGAAATGCTCGCGGCGTCCGTCGCTGCTGCTTCGTCCGAATCCGCGTCGTCATTGGCTTGCATCTGGAGGATGTCTGGTTCCGCGTTCTGGTTGGATTGCTGCTGATAAACCGCTTCGGTTGCGTGATCGCCCCGAATTTGACTTACATTCTCTGATGCATCTATTATGACGGCGGGCGCTGCGGAACGGGATGGGGTGTTTCTCTCGTCCATATCCTGATCCTCTGCCTCTCGTGGTGTTGGACCATCAACAGGCGTCGGACCGTGGTCAAACTGGCGCCAGCACTCGTCGGCTTTCACACAGTCGTCCCACTGCTTTTGCACTTGCTCTCGCTCGTCATCCTCTGACGCCGTCTCTCCGCCCTCCTTCCCGTCAGACTCCCCGAAAAGCTCTGCCATGAGCGCGGCGTCTAGATCGGCTTCCAGATCCATGTATCTTTCCTCTTGAGCGCCTTCCACAGCACCGGGTTCTTTGACTCCAGACTTAGAACCCGCTCCAACTTCCATGGCAACATCTCTTTCAATCGCAGGCGCCGATGATGACACGCTACGGACTGAGCCGTCACTCATGACGAATATCAGATCATTGGCGTTGTCCAAAAACACCCTTGACTCCTCCGGAAATGATCCCGTACCCAAGTCTATACCCAGGCCTATCCCAAGGCCCGAGTTTTCTTCTTGTCCACCTTCCACCTCAACAGGTGCCTCGTATTCCGGAACAACACCCGGATGATTCTCAAGCTCGACTCCCTCCATCCCTCCAATCTCACCCTCACCCTCAACGTCCACCCCATTTCCAGTCTTCCCAGACGGGCACGACGCACCCGACAACCCGCCCTCAACAAGCAGAGACGTAGACAACCCCACAGACACCAATCCCTCCACCGCACCTCTCACCTCCCGAGCGACTACACAACTCACCCTCGCCCCGGTCCTCAGCTTTCCCGACGAGCAGCCACCGCCCTTCCCTTACAGACGCAGACACAGGCGACCGCTTCACAAACCACGACTTCAGCCTCACATCCTCCGGACTCGGCGCTATCGAGCGGCGGGCGGTCCGTGGCGTGAGGGGACTCTTGCCCGAGAGTAGTTGAGGCTGCCACGAGAGGTCTGTCCTAGAAGGAATGTGAACCGCCAACTCCGCCACCGGATGCTTCTTAGAACGCAGCGCGGTTCGTGGAGTAGGCGCTTCTGTAATGCCTGCGTTTGCAAGCCGCCGCTGCGCCTGCGTGATCCGGGGCCGGCGAGTGGAGAGGTAGTTGGCCCATGTCGGCTGCGCACGAGGGGGTTTAGAGAGCGGGAGTCGGGTGTTTCGGCGCCTTACGGGCTTCTCCATCTTCTGCTTGGGTAGCGTGGATGCCATTGCCTCGTTCCGAATCGCCGACGTACGTAGTAGATAAAACAGAATTGAAGATAAATCAATTCGCAAAATAGCGAGAGATTGGGCCGAGGATCAAGAAAAGGTTCTTTAGTTGTAGGTGCGCCGGAAGAGCATGTTCCCATCTCTTTGTTCTCGAAGCGTGAGTCTTGCGTCTCGACAAAACCGTTCCTGTTCTTGTGAAAATCTCTTTGTCTGAGTGTGTGAGCGAAGGACTTGATCATCTGTGACCACTGAGAAAAGGACTCGAGATTGAGTGTGCTGTGAGTCCATGTCAATAATTAACATGATAGCCGAGACGAGGAGTTGCTCCAATTGTTTGGGTTGAGTCCGGCCCGGCCGGAGGCAACTTACCGAGACAGGTCTGTAATGCATGCGCAGCGAAACCTGCCGGTGCAAGCAAGTACAGTGTGTAAGCAGCCATATGTAGACCCAGCATAACGTAAATACAAATACCACGTTACCATCTCGTCCAAAGGCGAGCCCTAACCCCTTGTCGTCTCACTCTTAGACCGGGTATCCTCAACTTCCGCGGCGTCCAGCGCACCTGGCATCTCCTTCAAGCTCTCAAAACACCCATACTTCCCAAACGCATAACTCAGCGCAGCTCGCTTTTCACCGCCTCCCATTCCACTCACCGCACTCTCAAACGTCGGCATCTCACAAACCCGCGCAATGACCATAACATGATCACCGACCTCGATCAGGCCGCCACCGGGCCGCTCCCCCTCTCCCAATACCTTACATCTCAGCCCAAACTTCACGCCCCTCCCCTGCAACACAGGTAACTTGCAGACCGGCCTGCCCCCCTCGCTCACCCATGTGCTTTCCAGCTCGCCTCTCCTCGACGCCCGCCAAAATGACCATTGCATCGTCTGTAGCAGCGGGTTTGCCCGCGCGAACGCCGCGGCGAGAGCGGCGCCCTCGGCATTCGCTTCGAGGATGTGGATGTTGAAGTAGCGCGTGCTAGACAGCGCGGACAGCGTCCGCGAGCGGTGTTGGATATTGAAAGTCACGTAGGGCGTGGGAGATAGCGTGAGCGTTGAGAAGGAGGAGAGTGTCATGCCGCGGTAGAAGGAAACTTCGGTTTCGTCGGGGTCCGGAGAGGAGGGAGGTGTATTGAAGTCTGCAGGTGGTGGAGCATCGGAGCAGGTCAGGACCACGACGGGATTGGGAACGGAGCGCATCATGTTTCGGACACCATCTGCGAGTTTGGGGCCGGAGATATTCGTGGAGCGCTCGGAGGTTACGGCGCGCTTCATGTAAAGGGAGATGGAGGTTGGGTGTTTGTGGTCCACGTTAGGTCTGTGGTTAATCCTCCGGGCTTTGGGAGGAGAGGACAGGCCTGAGTTTCGAGGAGATACTGCATGGAGCGATCTCCTTGATCCTGTAGGGAGGGAAGACTTAGAGCAATTTTCCAGGCCAATTCGTCAAGTCAAAAGACTCACCTCGTGCAGACCCAGCATTGGTACAAGATACCGTCGACCGTCGATACCACGCTTCGAAGAATCGTTTCTCTGCTACATCTGCATTGCTGCCAGACACAAGCCTGCCATTTCGAGATAGCATTGATGCCCTGGCTGTACTTCGTATAAAGTAAACGTGATGTCTGTATGTAAGTCCCAAGTGACGTTGACGCGGATCTGGAGCACTCAAGAGACGCGGCCGAGAATTAGTGACATATCAGGTGACTGGTCCAAGCTCCAAAAAATATATCTCGGCCTCCACCTCCCTGTCAACAACACCTAAGTCCAACACCACGACATTGGTTCCTCCTCACCACAAACCTCGACAAGACCCACGCGCAGCACAATGGCCACCAAACTCCCCACGACCGCCTTACGGCGCACTTCACTCCCCTCACACGCTTCCACTCCCTCACAAGCCCACCAAATCCGCCACGCCTCGCTCTGCAGACGGCCGCATCGGCCCTACACCTTCACGCAGCTGGTGGTGCTCTCGGACGGCAGCACGTACACGCAGCGCACGACGTCGCCGCTGCCCATCTTCCGCAGCACGAAGGACACGCGCAACCACCCGATGTGGCAGCCCAGCCTCGATTCCCTGCGGAACGTGGAGCAGGACGAGGCCGGTCGGCTGAAGGCCTTCCGAAACAAGTTCGGGCGCGGCTGGGACGCCGAGGCCGTCACGGAGGATGAGCAGGAGGGCGGGGACGAGGGCGAGAGTCTCATGGATTTGATCAGTGGCGGTGGGGCGAAGGTGCTGCGGGAGGGGAGGGAGAAGATGGAGGATAGCGAGGTGCAGGAGATGGTTACGGTCAAGAAGGATGGCGTGTTGGTGAAGGTACCGGTGAAGAAGAAAGCTGGTGCGAAGTAGGAGGAGATGCAGGATTCGGTCATAGACGAAGGACGCCTTCCGTTGAACATCCGTGGGGGGTCAGAAAAGTCCCAGCAAAGTCCCAACTGCGAGGTGGACCGTGAATTCGTGACTGGCGATGGATCAGAGGCAGGCATGTTGGATGATTGTAAAAAAATGAGCACGGCAACATTGGCCCGAATGTACAAAAAAGTGTGACGAGCATGGAATGGCGTTTGGAAGAATGGGATTAGTCTATGTACAAAGGTTACTACCCCGCCGCCCGCTCGATTCGAATGTCCCAGGCGACTTGGGAACAATCGAGATGTGAAGTTTTTCTCGTTTCGTCAATCCACTCTAATCATCATCCTCGGCAGTTACAGTACTCTGCTGCCCCTCGCTTGCTGACGGCCTCGCAGACGGCTCGACAGGAGGCTTGTAAAACGCCTGTTCATCTTCTTCTGCGTCCAATTGCATAAGAAACGTCTCCCAGATCTCAATGAGCTATTCCATTAGTAATGTCAGCATTGTGTCCCGCTCTAAGATGATACTAGCACAATGACATACCTCTTTCTGAGCCTCAACAGCACTTTCCAGGAACGTCTCTACAGCACTCTTGAAATCTTCAACCTTTTCCCTCTCAAACCTCTCCAGCTCCCCCCTCATCAAACGTCCCATGTCCTCAAAAAGAAGCCTGGCTTGATGAACCTTCCTCTCGGCATCAGCAACATCGGCATGCAACTGAGTAAGGCGATCCTGCTGGGTCTTCCCTTGGCGCAAAAGCTTCTCTTGGGTAGACTTTCGCTTTTGCATCTCTTGTTCGGCTGCATGCCATGACTGGTACGCTTTTTGCCTTGAGCCAAACGCCTGCTTGATACTGCCAATGAGACGGATGTACTCATCGATTGTGATACCAAGCGTAAGAACATCTTGCTGGGCTTGCCTGTCATACAACTCTTTAATGCGGATCTGAAGATCTGAAAGTCCTTCTAGGGGCGCGGATAATAAAGGTGAAAGCTCAACGGTCGAGAGAGCGTGTAGAGAGGCGGAAAAGTCTCCAGCTGCATCGGAAAGACCCTTTCGCTGCGCTACAACCACATCCATAGCCTTCAGTAGAGCTTTTAGTTGATTCTCAAGAGCATCCAAGTAAACTCGTCGCTCATGGAACCACTGTGAATTGTCAGCGATGTCCAGTTCAGGGGCACTGAACACTCACATCATCCTGCTCCACAAACTTTCCGCCCCCACCAACTGACAAACCAAGCCCACTGAACATGCCTTTGCTCTCTCCTAAAGGTTCTTTCCGTTCCTTGTGCTTAACATCAACATTGAAAGCCTCGCTTTCCAGGAAAAGCTTCAGATCAGCATCATGCTGCAGTGTAGGATGCGAAGCTGTCTTGTTCAACATTCGCTCTAAAGCAGCCCTCCGCGACTCCACAAAATTGGTATCAAACCGGCCGACAGCCTGCTTCTCTGGAGGAGGCGGTACTACCACACCAGGATTGTTCGCGTGCAAAGATGTGTAGAGCCACAAGAAATCTCGGTATCTTCTCGTAACAGCGAACTCGGGTTGGCGGTAGGCTTTGGAAGAAGTCTGTGTCCATTAGCATGATAGCACGTATTTAACACCAAGCTTCCTGACCTTAGTCCTGACAAGATACACGATATGCGAACTTGTCAAGTCTCCAACCTTGTGCGGGTCTCCGACCGTGATATCAAACGTGGGCTTCGCTGCCTGCTCAACGCTCACGCTTGGCTGGGTATCTCGCTTTATAGCGGTTGGCAGTGGTGCTTGTACTGGAGGTGGTATTCTCGGACCCGTTGAAGGCTCAACATCGTCGCTGAGGTCCACAGAGTCCAGCAGGCTCCGGCCTATGGAGCTCTGCGACGCAGAGAACGTCTGTCTTGCATTGTGTGTGAGGACCTGCTCTTTCTGAGGCGGCGCAGGAGGCTCATCGGCTTTTGGAATTGAGGCATTGTCTCCGAGGGGGCCTAGAGGTCCTAGGTCGTCGTCGAGAGCTTGCAGACGGACTGGCTGAGTGCCTGGTCGGCGGGGTGTTCGAGGATGACGGCCCGCAGGCGACTTGCCTGTGGAAGAGGCGGCAGGAGCTTCGAGAGAAGAGGGTTCAGGTTTAGACGGCTCTGCATCTTGTCAGAGGTGCACAGTGACATTGTTCTGTAGCTTGGAGGCATTCGTACCAGTTTCCCCTCCAAATCCCGGGGCATCAGTTGCTGCGGGCGCGCTCGAGGGGACGTCTGCTACATGTTAGAGTCCGCAGGGAAGTCCCATAGTCCTACTCGATCGTAGAAATTGACCTACCGCCCCATGGCGAGTCTACGCCGTCTTCCAAGTCCATGGTGTTGAGAGGGTAGAATGGTTGGACACAAAGTAGTTGGACTTTTGTACACCGGAGCCAAGATGATCGGAGGGCGGCGGCTCTTGAGCTTCTGCCAAGACACCGACCGAATGAGCCAAAATCCACGACATGTGCAATGATAGGCAACAATTACCTCCTTCTACACCCATTTTTCATCCACCGAGTCTACCAGTACGTGATTGGATGTCTTGCCATTACTGACTACGATATTCTACACTTTTGCTACCCTGGTGCTTTTCCAGTCACACTGAGCTCATCACGTTGATCAAGATCTGTTTGTGCTTTGGTTCGATTATCAGACGAGAGAGACACCTATGCGCCACTAATCATGGCATTTGAATGCAGACCGACGCCTCGAAATGCAGTACCCCCAGCCCCGTCCATGAAACCCCGTCAAGTAAAATCCACGTTCTCCTAAGGCAAATAGCAACCACCAGCCATGACCAAATTCATCCTCGTGAATTTGACCTTATACACTGGTGTCTTCTTCGTAGGGAAGTTGCTGATCTGATCAGCAGTAATCATCGTCTCCTTGGCCTTCTTCTTAGGACCAGCAGCCGGAACAGCATTTGGTTGAGCACCTGCTGCTGCACCATTGATTCGTGTAGCGTCCGCCTGTCCGCCGGTACCAATTGTCTCTCCTTCGGGTTTCTGTGGGTCGGTAGGAACCTCGACGTCCCAGACTCGAACGCTGCCGTCAGCTCCTCCCGAGACAAGCACTGTGGACTCGACGCTGAACGACAGAGACCAGATTCCTCCCTTTCCGTGGCCCCGACACTTCTTGATTTGCGTGCCCTTGTGAAGATCCCAGAGTATGATGTTTCCGTCCCCATCAGCTGAGGCTAGGATCTTGCCGCTTGGACTGCATTCTATTGCGCTGATAAAGGAGGTATGGCCGGTGAACAAGCGAACACATTCTCCTGTTGTAAAGGACCACATGCGAATGCTCTTGTCAATTTGGTCGCTGGCAGAAAAGACGTATGCGCCGTTAGGATGCCATGCGACTTGGTTGACGTTAGATTCGTGACCGACCATCAACCGCAGGCACGAGATGTGATCTTGTCCCCAAACCCGAACAGTTTTGTCCCAGCCGCAAGTGGCAAAGTAATGGCCGAAAGGACCCCATCTCACATTCCACACTGGTCCTTCGTGCCCTTTGTAAACGACGAGACAGGTCCAGGCTTCGAGGGACCAAAGGCGGACGGTTCTGTCAGATGACGAGGAGAGAAGAAGTTTTGGGGCTGTCGAAGGTGTAGACTCGTCGGCATTCTCGGGTCCAGATATCGAAGGTGAGAAGCTGACGCTGTAGACCGGAGCGGAGTGCCCGATTAGGCGGCGGGAGCTTGATGGAGGGGTGTCATTTGAAGCAGACGGTACAATGGACGGCAGAGGATCGCCATGCATGTGCCAAACCCGAATATATGACTCTTCAGTTCCAACGGCGACGAGGTTAGTGTCGTCAGAGAACTCGATACATGTGATTCTGTAGCACAGTCAGGAGACCTTCGTTGTGTCGGAAATCACGCCGGGAGAGAGCTACTTACGTGTCAAGGGTGTTGTGAAAAGTGAACATGCAGACAGAAACCCCTGGACCAACTCCATTGCTTCGTGAGTCTATGCGAAATCGATCTCTGTTCTCTTTGATCTTTTGCACCTCCATGACAACGTCTCTTGCACGCGATGGCGGTAGAGGGATTTCATTGCGTGTTGGGCCGTCAGCACTGTCCTCACGTTTGATGTTCTGGTCAAACTCCTCCACGAGAGTGTTCTTGCCGATGGGTGGTGGCTGCCTCGCATCTTCGTCCTCAAGCTCGGCCCGCACGTCCTGCGCTAGTTCCGCTTCCATAGGCATCTGCCCTAGGCGCAACGCAGCGTTGTTATCCGTGATGTCCCTATTTAAAACACCTGTGAACGCTCCAACAACACCCTCTTGCAGGTCGCCTTCTTCTGCGTTCGCACGCCGTCCCTGGTTAATGATAGCCTCGAAACTGTACTGATTCATTGGCCCGCGTTCGGTTTCTCGTATCTCGCAGTAGGCCGACAGTAGAAGAATGATGACAGTTCCGCCTTCTTTTGCCTTGCTCTCGAGATGTGTTGCGAGGGTAAAGTAAGCATGGGTATTAAGTGGCAATCGGTATTTAGATCCTCGGTAAAGCTTGGCAATTGGGCTGTCGAAGACGTGCTGTGGCTCTTTGATTGTTGCAAAGGCCTTGAGCTCTTCAGCATGAGCTCTCTCAAATTGCGGACCAAATTCCTCAAGGAAGGTCTTGGCCTCTTTTTTATCACCGCTAAGAACTATGTCGAAGAATGAATAGAGAAAAACGGGCCACAGAAGTCGGCTCAGCTCGGCCTGTATGTTTTGTGAGAATTGTTCGCCATGGAAGTCTCGTGACGTACCTTGTAGACATCGAGACCAGACTCAATCCAGTTGCTGAGAAGCTTGAATGCACGTGAGTATCTAGAAATGCCAAAATCCTCGACCCGCTCTTGGATGGGTCTCCCTTCCTTATCGAGGTTGGAAGACTCCATTCGGAGCATTTGTTCCGTCTTGTTGTAACCTTTTTTTACGAGATATTCGATCACCTGCAATCTGATCAGTTACGCTGTTTCCAGCGCGGCTAGCACTCCGAAAAGCCATAAAAAGAGACGTCAGAGAATCTTGACAGTAGTGTGTATCCCATGCATGTTCGCTTTCCCGGAAATTGAGATTTCATAAAACGGCATCTTCAATAGCAAATTTCACTCACGATCTGGTTTAGATTTTGCGACGACATGTTCCCACCTCCAGAAGCCTGTCCTTGCCCACCTTGCTGATTCGGTATCACCATTCCAGCGCTCGGGGGACCATTGCCCAGGCCCTGAGGTGGATTCGACATGATATCGTAGTCTCAAGGTTCGTCTCGACGGATACACGTGCGCCTTATCCAGCACTCGTGACCATGGGCATTCCTCTATGGATCTTTGGGGACGAATCGGGATTTTGAGAATCGAGACGGTCTTCTTCACAGCAAGCAGTACGGGGTCTGTCGTGCCGTACCGTATTGTTGTGTTTCGAATTTGACTCGGCGTTCGACTTCGGTCGAACAGAAGGTCAGTCTAATTCACTGCGATCTGGAAACGAAATTCCGCGCTAATTTAGACTACCCGCAGAGCCCCACTAGTACTTGCCAAGCTCTTGGCAAGCTACGTGATACTTGCCGCACGACTGCTCGAGGCAGAACACACGGCAATGTACTGTAAATGCATGTGTGTTCTTGATACCCACCACAGCCTCTTCACAATACAGCTTAAACACAATGCCTTCTCCAAGTGGCCCGGAAATCTCTCCTCAATCCCAACCGTTCACCAAGGAGGAGCGTATCGAACAACTCAACGAACTGGATAAGGTATTTCCATTTATCATCTTTTTGTTCATACCGACTGCGATTAAGAACCTGTAGAGCATTGCCCAACTGCTACGATCCGCTGGCTTAGCTCTCAAAACCCTTTCGGCCTCTCAATCGCCCCCGGACCAAAATACCGCGCAGCGCAAGGAGGTTTTCGAATCAACCTCCAACTCCTACATTTCCACCCTCCAAAAGGTCGACATTCATCTGCGCAGAAGCGGAGCGGGGCTTGAGGAGGCCGATGTTGTCACCGAACATCATCCACGGAGATCCGCGTCGCAGACACAGACCGTGAACGGAATACTAGGCAGACAAAATCAGGAGGGTGACACGGGCAAGCTGGATGTTGGCTGGTTGAATAGTCGAAGCGGACGTGTGGGAAGGGATATGGAAGCCGAGTTGTGGGAGAGCGCTCGGAGGTTTTTAGAGGAGAAAAAGGGAAATATCAAGGTTGAAGAAGACACAGAGATGAGCTGTTAGGGCCTCATATTGTCCCTCGAAAACCGACATCGACTTTTTGGACAGACCAGGTCAATTGTGTCACAGGCCAAGCCACCCATCCAACCACGGTGTTTTGTTACAACCCCCAATCGGTTGGCGGCGTTGTCAGATCACCAGGACTCGACATGAACTGAGATGTTTGCTCATCAATGGCAAGCAAGATACGTTTCGTTGAGTGGAGAATCAGACTTCTACACTGAAATGCTCGATTGTGATCGGGGGAAACTGATGTGAACGAGTCGTTACGGGAAACTGGGCAGGGATCACAGAGCCAGAGGGATTTGATTGCAGGTACGCCGTTCAACTGCTCTGGCACTGGAGGCGATGAGTGGGATTCTGTTGCTGGCTGCAGAAATGGTTTGATGGCTTTCGATATTGCCGATTCGGGATTCTGCAGGCTCTGTCAGACATGGAGGCTGATCGTCTAGATGAAAAGCATTTCGCAGTTGTTAACACTTCAGGCTTGATCCCCTCTTGCTCTGTGGTCTCCCTATGATGCAAACCTTTGGCACTTCTTTACTTCGATGCCCACGTATCTCTCGTTTGCAAGTACTCATCACGCTCGAGTGCCCATGCTGCCTGAAACAACGTTTTACGCAACGCCTCTTCTGTTGAGGTGACCTCTGCATTGTTACCACGGGCCTTTAGACATTGGCCGGTTATCCCAAAGCCTTATTGAAGAGAGTCCTAGTATCTAGTCGCGCCTTCCCTGTATTTGCCCTCATAGCTCGGCAGCGTCAACGCATCTAGCTACTTATTATATACGCCAGCACCAATTCCGCCAGCAAAACAACCATCCAAAAAATCGCACAACGTATCTGGAACGGTAAGCAACGCGACCGCAATCTCAATACAAGAACTGACTCAGTTAGACTCCACTCTCCGACCCGTTGCGTTTCCACCCAATACCAACCGCATCACCCAAATCTAACACTTTCTCATTCCGCGCTTCCTCGCCGAAGCAGCCTCACCATTTGCCTCCCGACCTCCTTTCAGCCACAAGGCCATGATGAAAATAGGCCCGCGCTACAGCGCGCAAAGCCTCTCCAGCAAGACACCGCGAGAGCACGAGCGCAATTCTCCCACCCCCAACGACGCCAAAATGTCTCGTTCGTCGGACTGGAGCCCACAGTCTCCCACTCCCGCGCCGAAGCCAAGGGCCGCGGGCCACTGGTCTCCAGGCTTCGGGCTGGAGAAATGCCCCCAGCTTTCTAGAGGATCTGAGAAAGATCGGGAGGTCGACTGGGGCCGGTTGTCGTCCGCGGGAGGCGAGCAAGTCCAAGCCGCTCGAGAGGGAACTGCGATGAGAAAGGAGAAAGTGATCCAGAAGTACCTTCCGCCGAAGGTGGCAGTCACGTTTGCCAAGAAGACCCGTCCGATCTTCCTTCCGATCGCTGTGGCTGGACGGGGATTAGGGAAGGACGAGAGAGAGATGTTGTGTTACAACTGTGGGAAGAAGGGGCATTGCTTTGTGGATTGCTTGGCGGGGTGTGGACGGTGCCAGGGGGATGGACATCGGACGATGGATTGCAAGGCTCTCAGGCCGAGGCATGGCATTTAGAGGTTGTTGGATATTAAGCGGATTTGCAATGAGCTTGGGTTGAGGTTCTTCAGCTTGGGTATTCCGCACAACACACGGGTCACCTAGGTGAAAAGGGAAATCCTCAAGTTGTGGTAAAACCACCATCGTCAAAGCGTTATACATCTCAATCAAAGCAATTCGACATCTGGAATTCGTGGATTCAGTAGAGTTAGTGTCTAGGAAATCCTGACTGTTGGAGTCGGAACTTGAAACACCGAACCCGGTTGTCATTCTAGTCAACAGTACGGGCAGACTATCCGTGGTATCGAGACGCATTACATATCATCCACCTTCGATAGAGCTTTCCTCTATTAACAGCTCCCAGAGGTGTTATCCGTTCGCCTTCTCATGCAGCACCCAGTTTGTGTGTATGGCCCAGTTGGGTCACGTGAAGGTCATGTGTTATTAAGGTCACGTGGTCATATACGAGCATGTGAGCATCACTACGCCATGTTCTTGCACTTGCACACTCAGTAGAAACCATACAGAATTCAAACAAAGAATGAGACCAGTCGTACTCTATCACCAACCTGTGATACCAGCACAAATCATATGTTTACGCTACTCCTTTCAAAGTAAACAACGCGTTCGAACGGTTTGGGGTTTTTAGAGGGTGCTGAGTTGCTGCTGCTGCTGCTGCTGCTGCTATCGGGATTTGCGAGGTTCTCGTCTGCCGTGCGGTATCGAGGATCGCTGCTTGGTGGCGCCGGGGTATTGATGTCTGTGCTGCTGTATCCTGTTGAAAGAATGAATGTTGGTGGGTTTAGGGATACTGGCTGGCGCTTGTTTCTCGATGGAATTCTTGGAAGGCTGGAGGCTGCTTGGTGGTAAAACTTCTAGACGTCCATGATGAGAAGATCGCCGACTTACAACCTGCTTTCTCTCTACTCAGTAGTGGTGATGGTGCTTCCAAGCTGACACAGGAAGTAAGTAGGGCCTACTGAAAGTAGGTACTTGCTTTGTGCGTTGATCGTTTCTTACCCAAGGTCCGTTGCGTTGGATAGTGAACGCGGCACAGGGTTGAAAAAGGGTGTGTACGGAACAATATTCGTTTGCCGATTTTTCGCTTTGTCCTCGCTAACGATCTCATATATTTAGAGATTATGAGTGCTGATTGTGAAAATTGCTATCATCGGTAGTTAGGGAGGAGCCACTGAATTTGACCATCAATCAGCATCCGTACATAGCCTCAGAGATTCCCGCGTGTCAAGCACAAGGACTTTTGCGTTGTTTTGGGCAATAGCGAGAAACTCAAAATCTGACACACTGGGTTTGGGCCCTTTAGTTCACTCGCAAGCCTGGGAGACGCCAAATACCGACCTATTCGGGTTTGAACTTACTTACGGATTAAGGACTTGGATAGTGCTTGGATCACGAAAAAGAAGTAAACCCCAGAGGTACAGTTAGTGGCATTCGTTTGCAATGTTAAGCGCTCAATGTCTTTGGCCTAAAATTGTCTCCCTCCCTGGAGTTTTGATCAATGCGGAGGATGTATGTTCATCGAGAATCTGGAAATTCAGAGTCGTGAAGCCTTTTACTCCTTCTCAGCAGGCCACCAAAGCCAAGTCACAGCTACGAATAGCTTCAACCCGGCGGCAATCCACAGCAGACCCGCGGTCCCGATCATGGTCTGTCCCAACAAACCACTTATCACAGCACCAAGAAGCAGGAACACCGGCGCGCAGACCCTGCGGTTCCTCTCCACATTTCGCACGGCGAACAGCTCCGCGTCAGAAAACAGGTCGCAGTAGATGCTCGTCAGCACCACGCTCGTGAGCGCGTTGTATTTCAACGCCCTGCTGGTCACGGCTTGGCCACAGCTCTGGAACGCGATCAACGCGATCGGAACAAGGACATTCCAAGTGACGTCTTCTTCTTTCACGGTCGCCGGCTTGGGGCCCCAGGTGAGAATTGAAGCGGCGCCGGCGATGAAAGCGCTCTGCAGGAGGAAGGAGGTGCAAAGGACCCAGCGGCGGCTGACATCGAGGACACGATGAAAGCGGCTGAAACAAAAGGAGCCGGCGCAGAATGAGAACAGCGAGACGACGGACTTGATCCAGCGATTGGATTGCCAGGGAGCAGCGAGGCCAATACCGATGTAGATGGTGTTCCCTAGATGAAGGCATGGTGTCAATATTGATATCCCTAGTTAGGTACTAATGTTGGGGGAGAACATGGTTTTACCTGTCTGCATTGAAACGAAGGATCCCCAGGTCGATACCGCGGCGCTGTCCAGGAGACCGGTAATGATGTAGCATAGAAGAAGCACCACATCGGCCCAGTCGCGACTGACATCCACAGTCAATGTTGAGCGCCATCGGGACTTTGAGCTTGAGTGGCGAAGCAGCGATTGCTCCTCGTCAGCCCCGTCATGAGCAGCTCTGATTCCGTTTCTTGCGCTGCTTACAGCCCCATATCCATTTGCTGGCATTGCGATATCTGTAGGTAAAATCTTGATTGTGTGGATGCAGTGTTGATGTGATCACCTGCTGCAGTGTTGTGGAGAGGTACAATACAGGTACTTCACCTAGTGGCGGCGGAGATATCATGGTCGACTTTGGGATCTCTGCTTAGCTTTCTGTGTTGGGAATAACGCCACGCTAAGATCTGTCGAAGAAATTATCATAATGGTGCCTGATACGAATCTTCAGCTTCTTCAGTTACCACAATCTCTTTTTCTTCTGAAAAGCTATAATTAAGCCTCGATACGAAGCAGCTTCGAATGTTTTTTTTCGGTAATTCCGAGCCTTTGCTCTTATCGACCACCATCGGCGATTTTCAAAAGAATACGGTGCCCCTCCTGTACAGGAATCGCATATGGAAAGCTCTAGTGAATGTCATGGTCATAGCCAAGGTTGAGATAAGGATCCCTCGCAGAAAAACCGCTCCCCAAGCTATATGTATTGTGGAAAGCATTAGTTATTGCTACAGATATCGCCATGGCCAGGACCTGGAAATCTGCTTCCCGCTGTATGCTGTTTGAAACACATTTTGTAGACTTAAGATGTGCAAGAATCCCTTGAAAAGGTGCAATCACCGTGGGCAGCCTTCGATTGCACCATGATTTAGAAGCTTAGATTCATGCCATGGCCATTGCAGAACCAAGGATCGTCTACAGAAGTTTCTTGCAATGTTAGAAATATATGCTGTTAATTATTTTTCATAGTACGATGAATTTAAGAGCACATAAGATTTTCTTCGTAATTTATCCCTAAGAATATTTTGAAGATGTAATCACATGTTAAATCCCAACTGTACAAGCAAGGATAGCCTATTGGCAATGATTGCAATCATAGAAGTATTTGCTATTAGCAGTCTGAAAGTTTTGATAAATCTCCAAATGTGAGTGGCTTTTTTTTCCGTATTTTTACTCGAGGTTAATTCGAAGATGTTCCCCTATTATTTCTCCCATATTGACCCATTAAATCCCCTTCGCGCTATTGAGAGACTACCGCTCCTTGCTTTGTCGCCCAATTCCTCTGTCTTCCAAAATCCGCAAGTACGCTCGTATCCCCGTCCTTCGATATGGCAATGTTACATCGAAATCACGTATTAGGTGGATCTAGCATCGACATGATTGTGTACTAAGAAGGTCGTGGATCGAAGGATTTGTAGATCCAAAGACTCGTGAATCATGAATACGAATCATATGGATTTAGCATCGACATGATTGTGTACTAAGAAGGTCGTGGATCGAAGGATTTGTAGATCCAAAGACTCGTGAATTATGAATACGAATCATGTGGATCTAGCATCGACATGATTGTGTACTAAGAAGGTCGTGGATCGAAGGATTTGTAGATCCAAAGACTCGTGAATCATGAATACGAATCATGTGGATCTAGCATCGATATGATTGTGTACTAAGAAGGTCGTGGATCGAAGGATTTGTAGATCCAAAGACTCGTGAATCATGAATACGAATCATATGGATTTAGCATCGACATGATTGTGTACTAAGAAGGTCGTGGATCGAAGGATTTGTAGATTCAAAAACTCGTGAATCATAAATACGAATCATGTGGATCTAGCATCGACATGATTGTGTATTAAGAAGGTCGTGGATCGAAGGATTTGTAGATCCAAAGACTCGTGAATCACGAATCACGAATCATGATTCGTATTTATGATTCATGCTTCATGATACGAGTGTTAGTGCGTGAACAATTTTGAACAGGTTATACGTGATCGAAAGTCGTATGTCCAGAAGCTTAAGAAGTGGCTCAAACCAATCTACACGAGAGTGGGGGTCACATACGACCCTGTAATAAGTGGGCCTCCATCGTCAATTCCGGACACCACGGCTAATCTCTGGGTTCGCAAGCAACTCCTGCTGAAGCCGGCTGGACTGTTAGTCTATGGTTCTCCAAGCTCGTTTTGTCAAAGTCGTCCACCCAAAATCGATACTTCTTTACAACAGAATATTAATATTAACGAATTCGGTGGCACTTACTTTTTTCGACTAGTAGTGACTTGCGAACCGAACGAGGAGAGAGACCGACAATTATGGCTTCGGTCATATAGGCTTGAGTAGAATCGAAATCTCAGCCCTGACTTGAAGTCTCCATTTTTGATAGCAGTTGACTCCAAAATAGCTGCAACCACGCCATGATTGCTGTCGAACTTGATGAACTGGAAGAACTTGAAGAATGTACCTGCTCAAACTGGAGGCCTTTTACTTTGTCCCGGGCGTAGACCAGACTCTGAACCTCCGGAAGCTCTGATTCTCTTAGGTAAAGCCCTTGTTCCAATCCTCAAGATTTCATCATTTCGCCCAAGAGAAAGCAAATAGTTAGGATCTTTGTTTTACGCAATAGCTATCTACGGCAAGGCCGTGTTGGGAATCGACTTCCGGACTCATGCTCTGATGCAGGCCTACAATGGCTTTCAAAAGCCTATATAAACAGCCTCCCATTCATGTCAGTCTTTTCTCATCACAACAACAGCACTTTCTTCTTCGCTACTACATCAGTCCTTACCACAACATCAAAAATCAACAGTATCCGATCCAGGATGAGAATGAAGGCTATAGCCATTCTTTTAGCTCTTGGTAGCTTGACCACTATTTCGGTCGCTACGCCTCTGCCTTCCCAACAGCAAACTGGTAGAGGTGATGTTCGATCGTGCATCGAACACAACTCTTACGGAGTCTGCAAGCATGCCAGCGCTGGCCCCGTGAAGGGTCTAGGCGCACGTAGCAATGGCGAACCCGACGGCGACGACGACGACGACGATGACGATGATTGGCATCCTGGCGGAGCGCGTACTGCGAAAGGCCTACTCGCACGTAGCAACGGCGAACCCGACGGCGACGACGACGACGACGATGACGATGATTGGCATCCTGGCGGAGCTCGCACTGCGAAAGGCCTACTCGCACGTAGCAATGGCGAACCCGACGGCGACGACGACGACGACGATGACGATGATTGGCATCCTGGCGGAGCTCGCACTGCGAAAGGCCTACTCGCACGTAGCAATGGCGAACCCGACGGCGACGACGACGACGACGATGACGATGATTGGCATCCTGGCGGAGCTCGCACTGCGAAAGGCCTACTCGCACGTAGCAACGGCGAACCCGACGGCGACGACGACGACGACGATGACGATGATTGGCATCCTGGCGGAGCTCGCACTGCGAAAGGCCTACTCGCACGTAGCAATGGCGAACCCGACGGCGACGACGACGACGACGATGACGATGATTGGCATCCTGGCGGAGCTCGCACTGCGAAAGGCCTACTCGCACGTAGCAATGGCGAACCCGACGGCGACGACGACGACGACGATGACGATGATTGGCATTATGGCGGAGCTCGCTCTGCGAAGGCCTAAGCGCACGTAGCAATCCCGATGATTGTCATCCTGGCGGAGCTCGCAGAATGTGAAAGAATGTTTTCAAAGCTGACCGATGCTTCTTAAGACATGCAAGGGAACTGCAGCGCCGTGGGACCAGGGACCCAGAACTATTCATATGCATCGCGTCTTTTTTCCCCTTGTGGTTTTGACCGGTAAATATGAGTAGGAATTTGTATCAATTCCTTAGCTTAGCATATGACGTTACAATCAAGAATCTCTTTTACTTGCATTTGGTGGATCATCTGTTTCTCTGTTTTGCTTCACGGACTCTGCCCACGTCAGCCTAAAGTTCTGTTCAAGCAAGTGATCTCTCGAAATTCCGGCATTACAACTCACTGTTCTTCCTGCAAGTGGTTTGCAGGTGCTTACAGTAGTCTTGCTTGATACATATAGTTTTAACATGCTCGCTTAGCAGTAAACAATGTCACATGACCATTGACTTGATGAATAACATCAGTTCAATAGATCTAGTGCTATTGTATGTTATCCATTGCACATAAAGTCGCTGTAGAAATTTCAACGTTAGCACGAGAAATGAAGTGAGGATTTTTTGAATGCATGGTTTTTTTTTTGGTATGTGGTAATCTTGCATGTTTCCAGCATTACGTTTTGGTCAATCTGACTATTTTGCACCTGCTATCAGCTCGGAAATTTGACTTCTTGACACTGAAAGAGTCCTAAATATAAAAAAGCCGGTACTGACTAGAAGATGTTGTCATCATTCATTAAAAATCCGTCATGGCCATGCACGGACGGTTGAACATACAACGGCGACCTTGGCGGTTCCCACTGTATCTCATACTCCGCTCATCTACTGATTTCAAAGTCCCGTCCCTCTATGTCATCGATCATGAATCATATCGTATCACAGAGGCCCCACTCCCGACTGAACTCTCCCAGGCGGGCTCCCCTCGACCAACTCCTTTTCGGAAGCCACAGTAGCAGCCCCTACCGATCGCGTCTCGATATGCGCGAAGCTATCTCTCCTCCATAGCTGGCCCTGCGCGACGCGGATGAACCACGGCGGGTGCGTGCCGCCGACTTTGTACGTCCAATACTCAGCCGCATCGGCGTCCGGCGGTTGAATACGCCCGCGCGAGACGACTTTCGTCAAGTAGATCAAGGAATTGAGGACAGTGTATGTGAACAGGCCGGCGATTAGGCCGTAGGCTACGGAATAGGTGAACGGCATGGAAACTATGGTGACGAAAGCCGGGAGGGCGTCGCCGATGAAAGCCCAGTTCACGAAAGTCACTTGGCGCATCATCATGCATCCGACGAGGACGAGGGTACAGCCAGTGGCCCAGGGAGGGATCGACGCGAAGATAGGGGCGAAGAAGATAGAGACGAGAAAACATGTACCGGTCGTTATGGCAGTGAGACCGGTGCGACCTCCCTCGGTGATGCCGGCTCCAGACTCGATAAAGGCCGTGACGGGGGAGCAGCCAAATAGGGATCCGATGGAGATGGCGATTGCATCGGTACAGTATGCGAGGGTAGAACGAGGAAAGTCTCCGCTCTCGGGGTCGACGACACCAGAAAAGCGAGCCATTGAGTGAAGGGTTGCGGTGGCATCGATGACATCGACGTACAAAAAGGTGCAGAGAGCGAGCGCGAAATGTCCTCCTGCAGCGCTAACGTCCCAGTCTTGCGCAAGAAAGGTGTTTGAAATCGGATGGAAGGCCACGACCTGCTTGAAGAAATCGAATTTGCGATCACCGGTTTCGTTGCGTGGGAAGTAGGTGAAAGAGGTATCTCTGGGCCAGGATAGGATCGATACGAGCGCGATACCGATGACGATGGCGGATTTTACGCGGTAGGACATCAGATAGGCAGTCAAGACACCTCCACACATGATGCCAATCCACATCTATGCCCTTATCAGCTCTGCTGTAATATTTCTGAGGAGAGCACATACTGTTGGGTTGGTCATTTTGTGGCCGTCACAATGGCCATTGACGAGGTATTCAGGGGGGCATCCGGCCAGATCTGTTGGCGTCACAGTGGATCCTGAGATCAGACCGATCCCCGAATATGACATCCCGATTTCAGTCAGAAACATGCCTATTCCGACGCCGCTTGCGACTTTGACCGACGCAGGGATGATTTTGACCAGCCACTGTCGCAAGCCAATAAGAGACAAGAAGACAAACACCCATCCTTCGATAAAGACAGCGGTAAGAGCGAGGCCGTAGGAGACCGATCCGGTGCCATGATATCCGACAACTTGATATGTGAAATAAGCGTTCATCCCCATGCCAGGCCTTGCGACAGTTAGCTGTAGGTCGCGAACTCAAGGTTGGCCTACGTACGCAATCGCCACGGGAAGATTGATGAGAAAGCCGAAGGCGATCGACCCAACACCAGCAATTACCGCAGTTGCTGTGGTCAAGTCCTGCTTGACACCTAGGGAGCCGATTAGCATTTGAGATTCCACCGGCAATAAAGAACATACCAATCAAGCACTCATTGTACGATACATCGTTCACGCATGATGGGTCAACCGTGTCTTGGCATTTACAAGTACCGCCGCTCTCGGTGAGAATCGATGCCTGCGAGCAGGTTAGAAACTATGAACGGTTGCGGAGGAGGGATGCCACTTACGTTGACGGCAATTATATAAACCATTGTGAAGAACGTGGCCAGCCCCGCCCATATCTCGGTCACGAATCGTGCATCTTTGCGTTCTTTCGGCTGTCTAGAATTAATCCTGACGCGGCCAACATGAGGGAAGGACTTACATGACCACATCCATCTAACCGGAAAACCCTTCCAAAGGTAGACCTCGCCACCTTCTTGTCCAAAACTGCTACTGCATTGCTGATGGAAAACATGACTCGGATCTCAATCTGCTTGACAGGTAGGTTATCGATACGGCGTGGGTAGCAGAAAGAAGATATATCGGCGAGAAAAGTGGAAGGGCATCCATGAAGAATCCCCAAGGTCAACATGCAGGGTTGCCATAGGCATTAGAGGGGTTTCTCGCCAAAATGAAAACAAGGGGGCGATATCCAGCCACTCTCATTCGACCAGTTCAGTACAGGTACCATTCACCGCCTAGCCACTGCTGTACGGGAGTGTGAAATGTCACATAGGCAGTATTCAAGGGAGCTGAAACCACGGTACTGCATGTTGCCGTGGTGGAACAGCCTTTTTAGGCGAGGGACTGTGGAAGTCTCATGCATAAATTACGTGCAGTAGAGAGGCGAGGGAGAGGCTCAGCTTTCTCGGACGACTCGAGGGCCTGGAAGCTCCTCATTGTTGACGGAGGCTGGGCCGTACTTCCATCCATCGTTGGCCGCAAAGACCTCCGACCGTTGCAATCAGGTCCGATAACCGCACAATCGCATTGTGAGAATCTTCAGCAGTGGAATGGATGTTGGTGCCACTAATGGTTGGCTGCTTTGCGTTCCCGGCGCACACGTTGTGGCAGACCGCGCTGAGAATCACTGGCTGAGCACGGAACGGTTCTCGACGATCTGCGCATTGAGATGCACATGCATCATTGATATGCACGCAATCCTGATCGACTAAGAACTTTTTTCGGGGAGCACGAATCAAATTTTCCCTCTGCCCTCAGGCCGTCAGGATCTCCACGATTGTGATGTAGTACGCACCCATGTTGGGAAAGCCGGCGGGCCTGGAGCTTAAGATCCCAATTGCCGATTACATTGTCCCTCCGATATGGGCACTGCTGGTGGTTCGATTCGTTGGGTAATGCAGACGAAAACTGCAACATACGAAGGTCAAAGCGGCAAAAAGTAAAGAAAACAAACGACAGAAACCCTCGCTTCTCTCGCTTACCTCGCTTGCGTGGCCCACTCCGGCCCCTTTGTTTTGACAACCACCTTACATCCCCGCCACGGACCACTGCCTCTTCCAGACTCGCTTCAGTTCATGCGGTACTCGTTGCATCTTGGGATCGAAAGCATTATTCCGATGGCGTTGCTCGCGATAGGGGAGAAACGGTGCCTATCGACGGCCGGCAGCCATTGGTTGCAACCATGGATCTCGACCGGCAACGTGCGTCTCGCAATATCCAAAGTCGAACATCGCTATGCTGTCACCAATGATGGCTGTCACCAATGATGTCGGCCGGTAGATTGATCCTAGATTCAGACATGCGTAAGGGAAAGACCCTCTCGCACCCGGATGCTCGTGGCTTGCATTGGCTAAGTCATATGGCAGCATGATATTTTCTTTTTGACGAGCGACACCCCACGTCTCATTACCCCTCTGACTGTTGTCAGTTCGTGGTGGAGATATCGCTCTATCGTTCATTGTTCTGTGTTGGTGTTCTGGTGTTCCGTTCTTCTATGGTTACCATCAATCATGTTCGATGTATCGTGGACCGACCCGGCCAGGGAGACCGTCGGCCAGCGAAAGACACGCAAGGAGCAACAACTCGCACACGGAGCCAGTCGACACGCTCCGGAAATCTCGAGAGTATCGTCAGTGCGTAGCTCGAGTTCATCCGGATCGACTCATGGCCAAAAGCCGTCATTGCTCAACCTCTTTGGCTCTAGCAAGAAAGAAATCGCGAATCGCAATGGATTCCGTCCCAAAAATTCGGCTGCGGCGAGCGGATCTATCCACTCAGCGAATAAGAGATCCTCTACGTTGACTACGAATTCTATATTCTCTGGGCCGCCGGATTTGCTTGGAACGACGATTCGCATTCCACAGACGGTATTGTTTGCTGGAAATCTTCCATACTTCTCGGACGGAGAGCTCTCGGCACGCTCAGATGGTAGGTACCTCTTCGTTTCCAAGCTAGCATGACTAATAATGATCCAATAGCTGCTGACTCGGTCTTTTCTGGGTGGACAGAGAAATCCGCCAAAACCGACTCGAGCTACGGATCCATCTCGGAATCCCTGAGCAGCCCGGCGAAGTTTGTCCAGCCTTTGAGCGAAGACTCGTTCGTTACCCGAAGCACTGACGTGACGATATCGTCAAGCGAGGGCGTTGAAGCTTCAGAACAGGCGGCAACCATCGTCCACATCTCGGCGTCAAGTGCCAATACGATTGAAGTGCAAGCCTCATCCAACAGCGACGCGTAAGTGATCATCACTCCGACCAACTCGTGGGTTCGGCTGATCTTGTAGACCCGCCTCGCCAACGAAATATGACTTTCCGCTCCCGCATTGCAGGGCGCCAGAGACGCCGCCAACGGCCACGGCCGCAAAGGATGGCGAGCTCCAGCAAGGCGTGTCTCCACGCATGAAGACTCACAAGCCGTCGTACAGCTGGAAGCCCCCAGAGAACTGGGGATCCAGAGAGGCAGCACCCACCATCACCCCGCCGAGGTCATTCTCAGGTCCGCTTCGAACGATCAGAGAACGACACCATCTCACTCACCCTCCAGCCGAGGTTGCGAACATCCGGAAGAGCGTTCGTCGGATGGAAGCTGCGAGCCCCAAGATTGTGCTCGAGCGGTTGAAAGAGGAGTGGGTCCATGTTGCAGACGCGTCCGTGTATCGGGAGCTGGAGCTGGAAAAGCAGTTGTGGATGCTGATGGCGTTGAGGTCTCTCAAGAGGAAGAATAGTCTGGAGGAGATTTTGAGGGCGCAAGCGTCCGAGCCGACGAAAATCCTATCGCTGTACGAGAATCACGGTATGCCAACATTGACCCTCCGGCTGCTAAGCTGTCGCTGACAAGGAATGACCCAGCGTCGTCGTCCTCACTAGCAGCCTTGACGATTGCGACCGAAGTGCATCACCTGTCGACAAGCCCCTTGTCGCCCAAGACCTATCCCAACATCCACCCCATCGCCGTCCCAGGACCCGTCTCACAGCTCCCCTACGCCTCCAACACCTTCTCGCACATCCACGCTTTCCCCATCGCCTCCTTGCTCCCAGCCTCCTCCATCCCACTGATTCTCAAAGAATGCCACCGGACTCTCATTTCCGCACCCACGCCCCTTCCCTCGCCTCCCGCATCGCCACTCGCTGCAGGTTCAAGTCCGTCGACGCCAGCAGGCAGTGATACCGCTGGTCCCAAATCTCAACCCAGAGGCGGCACCCTCCACCTGACCCTCCTCGACCCATCGCCACTCGCATCCACTCTCGGTCCGTGCCTGCGTGCCTGGCTGGACACCAACCTGCTGATGCACCTAGAGCGCCAATTCCGCTGTCTGAACCCGACTCGTCTGTTCCCCGTCTGGCTTTCGGACGCTGGGCTGAGAGCCGATGGCAGCATCATCACCAACGTGCATTTCTTCGCTTCCCCGAAGCCGTCGGACGCGAAAGACGGGACCGCGGACGACATGGAGAACACGAAGCAGGAACTGAAGAGCGTGGTGGGCAGGATGCTGTGGAAGGAGATGTGGGGCGGGTATGTGCAAGGGGAGCGGTGGTGGTGGGAGGATGCGAGAATCATGGAGGAGTGCGAGAAGATGGGCACGTGTTGGGAGTATGCTGTTATCGAGGCGGTCAAGGAGGGATAAAGGCCGAAGACGTGTAAGGGTGGAACGGGAGAGGGGAGGGTTTGGGTAAAGGGGAAAGGGGAAAGGGCAAAAGTACTTTGTAAGTTTTCTTACTGGGGCGGCTCAGTTGGTCTTGCGCCAATGCAGGTAACGATGGGACGACACTGGTCTGTTTGTGTGTACTTTAGCTGGCAAGAATCGGGTGGGTAAGGTTGGGTGGGAAAAGCCGTAGAACATCAGATGTTTATTTAAACCTCCCGTGTAAACAACTATGTCTCGCTTAAAAAAAGTCGTTCCTGACAGCGAGTCTGATAGTTGACTGGTTTCTGCTCTGCACCAGAGCAGCTCAAGCAGCACTCAGTTGGCTGTGTGTGGAAAGCCTCAGCAGGTATTGCCATGAACGCCACGCGACGGAGATTCTCCTTGACTATATTGCACATGCACATCTATGCTACCTACAGCTCTTCACCTGGTAAAGACTCTTTTCCTCGGTTTCCGGCTGCAACTTTGCCACCCCGTCGGCCTCGCGAGAAAGATCACGGCTGGCCTAGCCGGAGAGACGACACACGGCGGGATAAAACATGAGCTGTCGTAGGAAATAAATTTGCCAAAGGCTCGCCAATCCGATCTATCGAGATCCAAGAACCAATGACGAAGACGGGAAGAAAACCCAAGCAGGACTTTACACACGTGCCATCAATTCTGTGACTATGCGGAGGGGCGCTTGCGCATTCAATTGGCAAGTTGAAGATGACTGCGGCAGTCGGAGGATACCTGCAACAGGACAAGCGTATTCAGGTACAGCGCAGTTCGAGCCAGCGATCGATGAAGCTGAAATCCAAGGGATATTCACGTTTTTGAAACGCACTAGCGGGAAATGGCAAGTACGTATGTACAGTACTGTAGAAGCGTATTCAGATATGCAAGACTGGCACATACAGTACAGTACAGCATGCAAAGCACCTCGGCACTTGAACGCAGATCGAAGCAAGGAAAAGCAAGCACACAGGTCGGCGTAAGCAGCATCGACTGAAAATGGAAGCACCGACAGAAGGAAAGGAAAGGAAAAGAAAAGAAAGGAAAAGAAAAGAGACCAAATCCACTCGTACAGGTCTCGACGAGTCGCTAGCTCACGTGTCCGCTCGCCACTCAACGGAGGCAACACCCATTCCCGTGAGAGAGTGAGAGAGTGTGAGAAGAGTGAGAGAGAGAGTGTGTGAGAGAGAGAGGTTCTCCTTCTCGCCATGCCCATCCATCGACTGCCTGCCTATTGCGAAAGCACAGCCAGCTCTTTATTGTTGCACGTCGCGCCGAGCCTCATCTCCCGCGATATTATCGTGACAGCTGCAGCCATCCCACGGCATCGCTTCACATCCAGATGGACCTGGACCTGCTCCCAGGCCTCGCGTGCATAGCTATGTACAGTACAGTACAGTACCGTCCCGTCCCGTATGTACCGTACCGTACCGTACATACGAACAGCACCTGGCCGGGTTCGCAGCTCGCGTCTCACACGACGGCGCGCCCCGGTCTGCGTAGTTAGCTAGTTCGCTCTCGGGGGGAGGGAGCAAATCAGAAGCTGGAGACAGGTCGGTTTGTTGCAAGTCGTAGAAATCGGCACGAGTCGCAGAGAGGCGGGCATCGCATGTGGCAGGTGGCCCGGCGCGATGGTTGAGAGGCATGAGGCAGTAAGGGAGTGATGAGTGATGAGTGAGTAAGTGAATGAATGATGTCGAGAGGGTGAGCAGGAGCGGTGCCGGAGCTCGAGTCAGGGGGCGGGCACGACGAGTCAGCAAGTGAGTGGTGAAGGGGGGGGGTGGCGGGGGATCTCCCTTCCGTTGTACCGGCCGGCGGTAGGGATCCCAAGATCTTGTTGGTCCAGGTGTGTCGCTTGTTCTTTCTCGAAATAGTACGGCACGGTAGGGTACTGTTCGTACTGCATGTACTGTATGTGCTGTATGTACTGTACATACATAGTCGACGTCGGCAGAGGGACGAGGGATCTGGACTTCGTCGCTGGCTTGCGTGTGAGGGCCGCCGAGCGCCAAGATGCACAGCTCTGCTGGTTCCGGATGCCGGGTCTGAGAAGAAGCAAATATGAGACAAGCTTTGCTCGTATTGCGGCTTAGTTTTGTTTCCTTTTTCCTTTTTTCCTCTTTTTTCTTTCTTCTTCTCGGTTCCGTGTCCATCATTTGCCATGCTCAACAAACAAACAAACGCTAAGCGAGGGCACAACCTTCACGCCACCCCGGGAGCGCGCATCGCATCCATTTCATCGCAAGTGACGTCAAAAATCCAGCTCTCGTGAACCCTAAATTGCCCGTCTACGAATCAGATTCCCATCTGTCATGTACATTCCAATGCCCAACACGACCAGGGAGCTTGCAAGGGGCTTTCGGCCCGTCAAAATCAACATACGGTACGTGAAGTACAGTTTGAATGCTATGGTAGTATGTACTGTACAGAACGGTACGGTATTGTACGTTACGGGACTGTACAAAACGGTTTCTTTGTCCTGCTTTTACAGTACCTCGCTGTCTCTGGCAAGCGGGGACCTCGACGGTGAGGACGATACTTATTTCCACTCCAGCTAGACGTTACTACTGTAATGTACTGTCTGGATGTATGTATGTACTGTACAGTACTTTACGCGAGTCACAGAGAGCGAGCTCCGGGCCCAAGAGCCACCGGCCGCCCGACAGGATTCTTGGATCAGTCAGTCAGTCTACTGATAGTGGGAATATCCCACCGCATGCCGTTCGTGGCCTTCGACCGTCTGCGCGACTCGCGCTCGAAAATGCGATGTGCAACAAAAGATAGAATGCTGTCGTGGTACAGTACTCGGTGCTGCTGCATACAGTAGGTTGGTTGTGAGAGCCGAGCTAGCCGAATGCTGGAGGATGTTCGCGTCGCTTGAACCCATTCTTTCTTATGCACTCATGATGACCAGAAACACCATCTTCTCGTGCGGCCCGGTCTTCGAATGTCTTTTCTCTATCATCAAGCTGGATTTGGAGTCCACCTCACCGTAGCAGAGTGCGGGGGGGATGCTGGAAGTCGGCGTCCTTTCGCTGTGTTGATGTTCAATGATAGATTTCCGGGGGTGGGGGGGGGTGTCGTCTACTAAAACATCTTCCAAGAAAAAAGGGAGGGGGGTTCAACCTTCACGATCAAAGGGGAAGTGACCAAGACGGCTTGGTAGAATGGCTTCCTATTGGACTGGCAGACGACAGCCCAGCGGAGAACGCACATCGAAGGAGCAACAAGCCTTATCCGGTTGGAGGGATAACGATTCGAGTCTGGGTCTGGAGGCTTGTGCGATGAGAATATCTATCCTTCCTAGCCGCATGAGATCGGATTTAAAGAAGCACAGGGAAGTACAGGGGAAGACTGGGGAAGACTGCGAAGACTGGGAAGTTTGGAAGGGAAAGCGAAATGCCTTCGACGTGATACGACAAGCTGCTTGACACACTGCGTACATTGGATGAGCTTGATCACCTACTGTACAGTAGCAGCCTGGGCCTTTCCGCCGGGCCGTTGAAAATCACCGATTCCGGAACTTACCTACAGTATGTACAGTGCTGTACGTGGTCAAACAAGGCGAGTAATAACGCTGGCACCGTTGCTTTTGTTGCAAGTCGCACTTTCAGGACCGAGTCAGCGCCGAGAGAGAGAATGCGCGATGGGTCTTGCTAAGAAAAGTAATTGAGGTTGAAGGAATCTCGCGAGTCACGATGCTGCGTCGGAACCCGGAGCCGCGGGGCATCCGGTGGCCCTACGATCCGTAACTTGACCTGAAGGATTGGAGGGGCTGAAAGTCTGAATCGCTTCCCCCATAAGCCCGGAGCCGAGTCGCGGAAAAAAGATGTCGATATGCAACGGAAAACTTGTGGTGTTTTGTTTGGTTCCGTTCTTTAGCGTGGACTCGTCGCTTCGTGACGGAGTCGAGGCCTGGATGGACGATGGGTGAGCCGCGAAGCCTCTGCTGGGGACCATTCGTGACTGTCCAATCGCGAATCTTGGTGCCGCGATCTTTCCAATCCGAATCGAAATGTTCTTTTCTTTCTGGGGATAGTGCCGGTAAACAAACTTGGAACGTAGTGACAACAATACACGCCTGTCCTTCCTCACAACACAGTACTGCATGTACGGCGACCAGTCCTCAGCCCCTACGGTCTTCTGGCCGGGCCATGAACAAGAAACAAAGTGGGGGTTTCCTAGGCGGTTGGGGTTGGGGGGGGGGGCTTAGACTTCTTTCCAGTCTTACTGGAGACGACATTTGATTCGTCTAGAAGTTGAGAATTCCCCTTGATCTATATCGAGAGACAGAGATGGATAAATGAGCACGCCGTTTGAATGACGATCTCAAAGATGACACAGTGAAATACAATCATCGAGCACCTAACCGTGCTTTCTCTTAATATGTACAGTAGATCCCCTTTTGTCCTGGAACGATGGAGGCGCAAGGATGGAGTTGAGAAAGTGCCTTTATGTCTCTGACGCTATGGAGGGCGGACTCTGATTTTCATGACCCGTGGGGAATCGTAAGACAGAACAAATTGGATTCTCATTGATTTTCAAATCACTGTTCTGGGCGAAACAACTTCTCGGTTTTCGGATCGATTTAATGTTCTCCGGCCCCGGATGTTCCCGGTCTCAATTGCTTTACAGTGTAAACCGGGCCAGATATCCCGCCATGTGACTCCGAGTTCAACAATAATCCGGTATACGATCCCCGATCGCAGAGACGCTGAGTCGCGGAGAATTTCAGACGTGCAACAAACAAGCGGGCGTCTGAACGGAGCATTCTGGTATCCAGCATCTTGCTTAGGCTTTACATCGTAGACGGTCAAGGATAGTCAACCCCCACCTCGCATCCGCGACAGAAATCCGACTTCACTTCGCACCCGCTGAGTCGCGGCAGAATTGCCGACATGCAACAAAAGCCGAAAAGAATCGACTGGATATCCCCTGGTGTAGTCTTTGATTCGTTGCTTCAAGAAGCTGACCAATAGTCAGCGTAACCGCCGGATCTAATCGGAAAAAGTGTCTTGAACGGCAGCAGCCCCCACGCCTGGGGTTGTTCAATGTTCACACAGCAAACTTCAGCGTCTTGTTTTGTCTGCCTGTTGTGGGGGGTGGTCGGCTGTGTAGAGGCCGGTCAGAGACTTCTTGCGAGGCAGGCTACTCTGCGCAACGATGTTGTTGCATCTCTACGATGTAAAAGATGAACGCGATTCTCGACCGTGAATGGGTAAGTAGTGCGATGGCCTTTTCATGCTTGGCACCGAGTCAGATCTGCAACAAAATTGCAGATGAGCATCCAGGAACGAATTTCCAAGCCCGAACTCCTGAACAAAAACGGCCTCGGCAGAGTATGAGTGGCGTGGTTTGCCCAAATCAGGTCAGGATGCCGATAGATTGAACGAGGGTGTTTTATGGTTCCCTTTGCCACATTCTTTGCCTGGGAACATTTTTTCTCTTAATTAAGCCGAACTTGAGCATCTCAAAAGGAAGTCGTCAAACCCCTTTACTCGAGTGAGAGCGCTTCGAGTTTACAGTGCCATCAGCTCACGCCTGTTTTCCATTACCTCATACATCAGAACTTGCAGTGCTGGACACCATTTTCCCCCATATTGTTCGACCAGACAATTCATCAATCAGCATCTGATACGACTGATCGATGCTCAGGCCGTTCTCGGCCTTGACCTACGCCTTTTCGTTAACCAGTAGAACAGGCAGAACGCAACATAGACGTACTTCAACCATGCTAGCTCGATATAGATCCACTACTTTACTGTCCCGCTGCTCATAATCGGAGTATCTTTTATCAAACAGCTCAACGCTATCATCGCCTCTCTTGCGCTCGAGATACCGAGCTCGGGCAACCTCCCGTGGACAGGACATGGAGATGGTCAAGTCCGGTACCTCATCGATCTAGGCAACGGGTCAGCAGCGTATTCCAGCTTCACGGGGGCCGCAGAGTCCAAGCACATCAAATTGAGCCTTGGCGATCTTTCGAAAAGCACGCTCCTGCTCCAAGTTCCTGGGAAAGCCGTCGAGCAGAAACACCCTCTCCCCTCCTTTTGCCTCTTCTTTGATCTTGTCCACTAGCAGGGAGACAATGACATCGCCGGCGACCAGCCCGCGGGTGCCGCCCGAGCGCACGGCATCCACGATGTCCGTCTGGTCTCTCAAAGGGCCCCGGATCAGGTATCGCAGGTAGTCTCCGACAGAGAGGTGGTAGAGACCGTGGTCTGTCGCCAGTCGCTTGCCCAGCGTTCCTTTCCCTGAGGCTGGGGGTCCTGGAGTGAGGGGTGATTAGACGAGGCAGTATCACTCGCTCTCTCGGGGGAACTGCTTACCTAGGACAAAGATTACGAACGGCTTCTTGGTCTCTTCCATTTGGTCCAGCGTCAGGTGGCTTGAGGGTTGAGTGTTTGTCAATAAGCAACACTGTGGGGATACTCCTGGGAACGCTGCAGTACAGTAGAGTTGAGGGATGGCTGGGACCACGTGACCACGACCATTGGCACGTGATATCACGGCTGTAGGAACGTGCAGTACAGTACGTTCTTCCCTCTATATTCTCAGCTGCGCACTAGGTAGTACGAGGAAGCATACGGATTTCAAACAACGAATCAAGACAAGTTTTACTGTATCACCAACCTGTGATGCCACCAAACGCAATCGCGGGGTCTCCAGTTGAGTTCGGTTTTTCACAGTCACTTGCGATGCCAACGACATACCCACGTTAGTTTGAAACCTTCCTGTCTTCTGTGAGAAACATGATACATCCCTGCATCTTTGTAGGATTATTTGCGCTGACAAGTCGAGCCAAGATAGAAGAAAGCCTATGACAGCGAATCCCAGACAAGCGTCAACGTTTTTCACACGAATGCTTTTTGCCTCTCCTCCTCCGCCTCCTCAGGAAACAACAACACCATTGCTGGCTCTACACCCGTAGTCACTCTTCTGACCGCCAACTGTACTTCAGCTGTTCCCAAGATGGCGAACCTTCTCGCGGTGCTTGCAGTGCTAGCTACCCTCCTCCTACCTCTGGGCATCTATTGGTACATCTTTCAGAGCGCCTCCTCTCCAAGCCCCTCGCCCGAGCGCCGTGACGACGACATCATTCCCGTCAGCGTGAACTACTTTTTCACCCGACACTGCAATGCCGAGTGCGGGTTCTGCTTCCACACCGAGACCTCAAGCTACAAGCTGCCCCTGGAAAAAGCCTACGAGGGCCTGCGTCTCCTTGCCGAAGCCGGCATGGAGAAGGTCAACTTCGCTGGCGGCGAGCCGTTCCTGTACCCGAAGTATCTGGGCGCCCTGTGCCGGTACTGCAAGGAGGATCTGAAGCTGGCCAGCGTGAGCATTGTCAGCAACGGGACCAAGGTGACGGAAAAGTGGCTCCGCGAGTTCGGGCCCTTTGTCGATATTCTGGCCATCTCGTGCGACTCCATCAACCCGGCGACGAACGCAGCGATCGGCCGCGCGGACCGTGGCTCCGGGAAGCCGTTTGATAACGTGGGAAAGCTCTTCGAGATCAGGGACTGGTGTGTGCAGTACGGGGTCCGGTTCAAGCTCAATACCGTAAGTTGGTGCCATCGAAACTTGAGGGTGGCCTGTCCGCTTGCAAAGTGAGAAAATGCTGACTCCTGGTGTTAGGTGGTTTGCTCGCTAAACTGGCACGAGGACATGTCCGCGATGATTGAAGAGCTCCGCCCGTTCCGATGGAAGGTCTTCCAGGTAAGCAGGAAAGAATGCCTACTTGACCCTCGCTCCGGTTGGAAGATGAACGCTCTCAATACAAAGGTGGTTTCCTCCAGCAGGCAGTTGCTGAATTTATGTGCCGCAGGTGCTTGTAGTCAAGGGTCAAAACGACGGTGACAAGCGGAAGCGAGACGCGACCAAATTTATCGTCACAGACGAGCAGTACCAGGAATTCTGCCGCAAGCACGAACATCTCAAGTGCATGATTCCCGAGCCCAACAGTTCCATGAAGAGCAGCTACCTGGTGAGTTCCTCCTTTTTCCTTTGCCACCACGTGAGGATCATCATGAGCAAAACAAGCTGACTCCCCTTAGCTGATTGATGAGTACATGAGATTCCTGGACAAGGGGGACGGGGACGAGAAGGTTTCCGACTCGGTTCTTGACGTGGGGGTCCAGAAAGCTATCAAGCAGGTCCGCTGGGATCAGGAGGAATTTATGAAGAGAGGTGGGGTTTATGACTGGTCTAAACTCCCGGAAACGACCGATGGCTGTGGTGGGACGGGGGCGGACAAGAATTTGGAATGGTGAGAGAGCTTGAGGCGTCATTCTGGAGCTATGCCTTTCGCGATCCTGAGTTCGGTTCGGGAATCTGACCTGACTATTTACGTCCTGATGATGAGGTTTGGGAATATTGACTATTTACGTCCTGATGATGAGGTGTGGGAAAATGAAGCTGTCTTCTAGCACGTCCGAGTTGATACGAATGGAGGCGAAGCCTCAGTATTTTATTGCTTCCAGTGAATTCGGAGGTACGCTCGCGGTCCAATAATTCCGTCACGTTGTAGTGTTGTCACAGAACTGTCTAAGCGAGGCACGTCAATCTCTCTTCGTCGGAACCAAACAACCAGAATCCACAACCCATTACATTACAGCTTTCTCTGGCGATTCTCTTCTCCCATGACAGCTGTCTCTGGCGATTCTCATCTCGAGAGGACAAACACCCAGATCTCAAACACTGTGCACCACCACCGCCCTTTTGTTTTTCTTCCGAGTTACCAAACCTTGCTCTCAACCCACTGTACATGTCTACAAGCAACTCCGTCGCAGACCTCAAAGCCCCGACGACCTCTCTCGCACCCCTCTCCCCGACACCCACCGAGCCATCATGTACCCCTTCCAAGCAAGGCCGTCTACGTCCCTACAAAATGCAGATTCCCGGCCGGAGCTCTCCACGCGTTCCCCCACACTCACCCATGATCCCCGGTCCCATACCAGACGACGGCTCCACTGCTGCTCGCTCCACTGCTGCCCGAGCTCTTCTTGCGCGTCGCGCACCAGCAGCCGGTGCTCCTCGCCCACGAGCGAGCAGAGCGACCAGGTCCAGCCCCGTCTGGCGCCGCTCGAAGGGCGGGGCCAGAGACCGCGCGCGGCCGGTGCTGTCGACGACGAAGCACGTATTGGAGGACTGCGCGTCGGCTGGGACCGGCGTGTCCACGGTGGAGGAGACGGGGCCGCACAGCGAGGTGAAGCATGGAGCGGCGGCGATCAGGATCGTCTTGGAGTAGCAGGCCGGGGACGGCGGAGCGCACGAGCGCGGCCTTCGTATCGGGGAGAGCGCGGGGGAGAAGGAGATGCTGGAGTAGAGAGGGTGGGGGTCGAGATGATGGCTTTCTGTTTGGCGCGCGTGGTGAGGCTCGTGGCGGCTGTGCTGTGGTGAGGGTGGTGGATGGGCTGGGCTGGGCTGCTGCATGCTGGAGACGGCTGAGGAGAGGGAGAGCGAACCGGGCTTCGAGGCCGTTGGCGCCGTGGGAGTGGGTGATCGATTTGATACCTGTTTTGCCCGTGTTAGCATATTGCTGATTGCTATAGGTTTTGTTTCTCCCGGCAAAACATACCTATTCGGAGTCTCAGATGCTGCGCTCCTTGAGCTTCACAAGACGCGATGTCACCTAGACTTCCCCCGCTACTGGTGTATTTGAGGTAGGATTAGAGACTCAGGTCTGGGGCATCAACTCCCAGAATGGCTTTCACCTGCGTGTTGAGAGCAGCCCACGTGTCTCCGCTCGCCCTTTGCTGGAGCAGGAAGTCCTCGACGGTGACCTAGTCCGCGTCGGCAACATCATGGCTGTGGAGATCTATCCGCGCGACCTGCCTTTCCAACTTCTCAGCCAGGAAAGAAATCAGCTCCCAGCCCGCCCAAGACGGCTGGCTACACCGAGAGTAATGTATCAGCGAAGCGCGTTGTTCGAAAAAATGCTCGTCCATCACTTACCGCTGGCATCTCGTCGGGCCCAGGCCTCTGGACGGCGTCACTCGTGTCTTGCATTGCGGTCTGTCCCTCGGTCGACTGTGTCAGGGTCTCTCAGTCGTGCTTCTTGACGACGGCATCTGTCTTTGTCTGCGTCGTGTTCATGGTCCCGACACCCCCCACATCCACTGTGCTTTTGCAGCTCCCGAGCGCTTTCGACTATCTTGCCGCGGACCATGTCACGAGCTCTAGCACGACGCATTTGAGCTCTGCCTTTTGCACGTCGAGAGGTGTCTAGATTCCGCGGATCTCAGCGCCAACGACGACTACATTAACCGGTTCAAGAGGTGGGCTGGAGTGAAGGCACACTTGTCGGGTGGGCGATGGGGAACGGGGGAATAGCCATGTCGAGCTTGGGACGGTGATAGCGCTGTATCAAATTGAAACTTCTGGAACTAACACACCGAAATCTAGAAGTTTGAACGGCAAGTTTGCGCAGCATCAGCTTTCAAAAGCATAGATTTAAGCAGCAAGAACCCTGCATCAACGCGTATACTTTACATTTGTTATCAATGGAGCCTCGTCCGGTTTGCAGTGAAGCTAATGTTGTTCAGCAAGCGAAATATAGAGCAGAAAAACGCTTGAGAGAGAGATTCTGGTATCTGCCGTCTCAATGCTCAGAGACAGGTAAGCGCTAGCATTTTAGCACGCTTAGCAAGCAAGGTTGTCGCAAAGAAATCAAAGATCTTATTCTGTGATTCATCATCACATTTTGCCAAGCACATAAAAATGCTGGCGCTTGCCGGTCTGGATGTTCGGATATTGTTTCAAGAAGAACACGGATTTTTTTTTGGGTATTCAATTTAAACGGCGAGACTGGGATTCTGAAGAGCGGGCTTCAAATTGGTGGCCCTACGCGGCGAGATGGGGTTCTGAAGAGCAGACTTCAAATTGGTGACCTCCCTAACGCAGAGATCGTGGACTGTGGAATGGAAACAAGGGACGGCTAGCCAAAAGAGTGAATTGCGAAGTGCAATATCGACCTCCCAAAGAACATAGAACGGATGTGAGGATCTGCTATGGAGGTTCCGAAGTTGTGGAGAGGCCAAGGGCTAGGCCAGAAACCGGAAATAGCTATCTCCGATTAGCGTTGGCTTTCCGTCTTCACGGGCCAAGCAAAAGGTTGAACTGCGAAGTGCAACACGATATCGCAAAAGTTTACACTTATAGAAGTTGTAAGGAGCCGAGTGCTAAATTGGAAACAAAAGACAGCGACATCCATGGACTTTTCGTGAGCCAGCACCAATTCAGGATGGCCAAGAAAAAGTTAAATGCGAAGTGCAACACAAACTCATCAGAAACGGTATTACATCGCTTAAGCGTATGAAGGTAAAACCAAGTGCTAGAATAGAAACAAAGGAAGCGCTAATTCGGGACGGCTAGCTCAAAGGTTGAATTGCGAAATGCAACAGAAATTCATCAGAAACCGTATTAAATCATTTGAATCTATGGGGGCATTATCAAAGCTAGAATAGAAACAAAGGATAGCGCTAAATCGGCCAAAGGTTGAAATGCGAAGTGCAACAAAAACTCACCTGATGTCACGGTGAAACCAGGAAGCAGAAAATGGCATTTTTTTCGTAGACTAAATCTTAGGGATTTACAAGACTGCGAGGGTTTCATCTGACTATATCCCTAGGGTTGGCCTAGGTCGAGCCTGCCTCGGGACTCGGTAGCTAAGCCCCTCGACCAATGGTTGCAGGCTGAAAGTCGTGCTCTCTGACACCAGAAACAGTATTCAAACATTTAAACATGTAAAAACACAACCAAATGCTAGAATAAAAACACGGGACAATGCTAATCTGAAACGGTTAGCCCAAAGGTTGAGTTGCGAAATGCAACAGAAATTCATCAGAAACCATAGTAAATCATTTCAATATATGAAAGCATAACCAAGGCTAGAATTAGAAACAAAGGACAGCGCTAAATCGGGCCAGCTAGCCCAAAGGTTGAATTGCGAAATGCAACAGAAACTCACCGAAATCGCATAATATCATTCCCACAGCTAAGGCACAACCAAGGCTAAAGCAGAAACAAAAAGACGCGCTAAATCGGGCCAGCTAGCCCAAAGGTTGAAATGCGAAGTGCAACAGAAACCCACCGAAATCGCATCATATCACTCAAACAAGTAAACGCATAACCAAATGTCAGAAACCCATATCCCGTGTACAAACAGATAACCCGCAAGGACCACCACGCCCCGAATAGTACTTTCCACGAAGAGACCGTGGGGGCTGGATGGCACCATAGGGGCTGGACGACGCTTAGGTAAAACATTTTGCATATAGGAGTGATTGCGAAGGAACGGGTTATTAGAGTTAGATTAGCAAAACCCACACGAAGGAACAGAAGTCGGGGATGATGCTGGAGAAGCATTCTAAATGAGTTTCGCCGTGCTTTTTACGAAGATTCTTCACGGAGGCTCCATTTTGCCTTCTGTGTTTATAAAAGCCTTTTACGGGAGATGTGGAAGGCGGAGATCGGGTTGTTTGTTAACCCAGTTTTACCTGTGCTCGGTTTTTGGAACTGGTGTTTCCCTGCTTATCGTATGCTTACGGACGGGAAGCCTAAAAGTTGAATTGCGAAGTGCAACTGACACCGATCCAAAACCGTACGATATTATTCGCACAGCCAAGCCATACCAACTGCGGAGCCAAAACCAAAGAACCGCGCTAATTCAGGCCAGCCAGCCCAAAGATTAAACACGAAATGCAACACAAACTCACCGAAACCGCATTACGTTATCCGCATACCTAAGCCATACCAAACGCTTAAACAAAAACCAAAGAACCGTGCTAATTCAGGCCAGCGATCCCAAAGATTAAACAGCGAAGTGTATCACAAACTCACCGAAACTGCATTACGTCATTCATATAGCCAAGCCACAACCAAATGCATAAACAAAAGCCAAAGAACCGCGCTAATTCGGCCTGCGATCCCAAAGATTAAACAGCGAAGTGTATCACAAACTCACCGAAACCGCATTACATCATTCACATAGCTAAAGCACAACCAAAAGCACAATCAAAGCCAAAGAACCGCGCTAATTCAGGCCAGCGATCCCAAAGATTAAACAGCAAAGTGTATCACAAACTCACCGAAACCGCACTACGTCATCCGCACAGCTAAGCTAAGCCATAACCAACCGCTGAGCCAAAACCAAAGAACCGCGCTAATTCAGGCCAGCGATCCCAAACCTTAAACTATATGTACCTATGAAATACAACACAAACCCATCCAGAGCCATATCTTTAAAAGGTTCTAGCAGCCAAGTGCGTGCTTGTGCTAAACTAGGTAACTAAGGCAGCAGCAACAACCAACGAGCCAACCAGCCAACCAGCCGGCGCACAACTCCATCCATCCACCCATATATACAGTACTGCGCTAGGCCGGCCGCCCCACCCCGGAGCAGCCAAGGAAAAGAAGGTTCGTTGGTTGAATGAATGAATGAATGAAGCGCCACACCCATACACACACATACACACACACACACATCCATCCAGTACAGTACAGTAGTATGCAAAAAGTCTCCGCACCCCCCCCCCTTTGCAGCCAAGGTAAACCCGACACAGCCCACACGTACAGACTCAATACACTTACTTCATTTGACATGCTAGCCAAAGCACATAAATACACCAAGTCTAGTACCTACCTACCTACCTACCTACCTACCTACCTAACATATATCTCGCGGCCTGTTATGTAAAAGCCAACAAACACTCCATCCCGTTTACAATTTTACCTTTATGCAGTATGTACAGCACCACGCTTATAGCATTGGCAAACAATCATCACGTTTACAGTACCTAAGGTACGAATGGTAGGTAGGTAGGTAGGGTTGTTGGTTGGTTGGAAAAGGAAATGAATATACTGTGGGACTGTTTATTTCTGAAATTTTTATTTTTAATTTTTTTATTGATTTATTTGATCGGATTTAAAGGTTTGGGGGGGGGGGTATGGTTTGGTATGGTATGGTAACCCCGTGCCAAAAATGGCTGGAAAATGGCTGGAAAATGGCGGGATGGTTCAACCTACGATAAAACATCGTCGTTTTTCTTCTCTCGGCTGCGTGAATTCTCTACCTTGGCTGTATTGTACCCTTGCTGGCTGTACTATACCCTGGCTGGCTGGCGGGCGTGGATGCGCGAGGCGAGCGCGATGGTGTTTCGGCTCTGATCCCTCCCTTGCCCTTGCCCACCAACAAGGCCGCCTGCCTCGGCGTGTCAGTGCCGTGCTGTACTGTGCCGTGGAGTGGAGGGGGAGCCGCGGCGGCCGCGGCGGGAGGAACTTTGATGTGCGATGTGCAACAGGAGGAGGAGGAGGAAGAGCTCGTTGGTTGGGGCGGAGGAGGACGGGATAAGGACGGGACGAGGACGGGACGCGGGTTCGGTTGGGTGGCTTTGGATGTATTGTATATACGGTGTGTACTGTGGTGATATGTGTGTGTGTGTGTGTGTGTTTGTGTGTGTGTGTGTTAGCGTGGTAGACTTGATAGCTGACTGGATGGCTGTTGGTATATATATACATGCGGTTTAGTATAATATAATACAGTGCAGAACAAACGTGGTGCGAAGCAACTTGCAGATTGCCAGACAGCAGCACCGTCGCATCGGGGTTGACCACGTCCGTTCACGAACGCGGCTCTCGCACCGTAGCGCGATCCATCTACGGGTTACCATCGAGCACGCGCGAGTGCGTATATACATAAGGTACTATACATACAATACTAACGAGTCCTGACGCAGATCAGATCCCGAATGCCGGGCCTATTATACATACATACTCCAGTATATACAGTCAATACCATGCCTACCTTAGGTACCTAGGTAGCTTCAACACCATGCCAGCTTCCGAAGAAGTCTGTTCTGCGACGTGCAACAAACGACCGCCGTCTCCTCCCGGCGCACCACACCAGCAGCGAGTTTCCTCTTCCGGCGTGTGGACGCGCGAGGAGAGCGGCTGGGATGGGTCCGCACGTTGGACTTGACTTGACTTGACGCGCTGCTGCGCTGCGCATCGTGAAACCGAGGCCCGGAGAAGTCTGAAGTGCGAAGTGCAACAAAAGACCACCCACCGACCGGCGGCCGGAGGGACGGGACTGGCGGACCGCATACGGCTGGCTGACCTTCCTCTTGCGGCGCCGGGGGGGAGGGGGGCGGGTGAACCGATGCGCGTCTCACCGGGGATGGCGTGGTGCCGTCCGTCGGGGCCAGAGGTGTCAGTCAGTACAGTACATACTGTAAGAGGGATCATGGCATGTCAGCATTGTGGGTTGGGAGCGTACGGGTCCGCACGCGCTCATGCATGACTAATGGGGACGTTCTCGCGCGATTTCAATTATATTAAAGGAGCGCAGCCGCGAAGGTTATCTGATCTGGACCTACACGACGTGAGGCCGCGTGCGGAAGAAGTCTGTTTTGCGAAATGCAACAAACGACGTGATGCATTCGTCGATTGACGCGTGGAAATAGCGAGGTGTGCGCAACATCGAGATGTCTTCGATCGGCATGCTCGCTTTCGCTCCACCTGACGTGGACATCACGATGCCTCCCAGCCGCACGTCAAGACGGCGACTGTACTGTACTGTACTGTGCATGCAACGACACCAGCCGCAATTCAAGACGGCGACTGTATTGTACTGTACATGCAACCACACCCGCCGGACACATGCCCCAGATCACGCATGCCATGAACCCCATCCCATCATCCCCATGCCATGAACCGGCCCTCGTCCCCCGGCGCTCGGATGGGCCGAAGTGGTGATCGGGGGACCTGTCTCCCCTCTGCGCCCGCCCGTGCTGGCGATCGAGACGTCGCCAGTCCGTCCGGCCGTCGTGCAAATAAAGTTACGCCGACCTCCCCCTGCCCGTCGAGATCGCCGGCGGGCAACGCGCCCCCGCCGGGGTCCGAGTCAGGGACGCCCGGCCCAGCTGCCTCTCTGGGGCGGCGGGGCCACTCTGGGGCGGAGGGGCCCCCCCGTGCAGATCGACGACGGCCGATGTCGACGTCGGGGGCGGGATGTGCGATCTGGCGCGGCTCGGCGGGAGCGGGGGGGGGGGGTGGCCGGAACGCTGTGCCCGGCGGCCAGGGGCCTCACGGTCCGGCGACGCGGGGGCCGGATGGGCCGCCGGGGCCGCAGGGGCGGTGCAGGGCGAGTTATGCTTAGGGACGGGACCCGACCGCCGTCGAGCGAGGACCGACGGGCCCGTCGCGACGACCATCTCGACATCGCCGTCGCGACGTGAGCGCGCCGGCGGGGACGAGACGGCCCAACCTGAATGCCTGCGAGAGGCAACCGGACCACCCGCGGCACCGGATCCACCGCGGGCGGGGGACGGGGGGCGAGCCTCGGCCGCCGAGAGATGTGGCCGAGAGGTCAACACCGGACGTCCACCTGGAACCCACCGCGCCGCACAGGAGGGTCCCCATCCCCGCCGCGAGAGCGCGTCGACGACCGGAGGCCCGATGCACCGCCCGCGGAGAAATCGAGTAGAGTTTGGGGTGCGAAGTGCAACAAAGCCGTCCACGCGCGCAGCGGGGACGGGACGAAGTCGCATCGCCCTTCCAGCGCGTAGGGTTTCAAACCTAAACGGCGGCGATGGGCGGGTCCCCGGCCAGCACAAGTAAGGTTTGGATTGCGAAGTGCAACAAATGCTCGCCGACCCGGGGCTGGTTGGTTGGCCATGTCTTGCCAGGCCGTGCTGGGGGTCTCAGGGAGGAAGTGCACATTTTTGGATTGGTGCTGTGTATACATATATCAAACAGGTATGTATATATGTATATATATGTACATACAAACATAGATATATACATACATACGTAATACAAACATATATGTATGTATTATGTACCTGTATATATATACATATATACATACATATATACATAATACAAACATACACACATATATACCTATGTACAGGTACATAATACATACATACAGTAGGTACATACCTACCTCCTATATGTGTGTATGTATATACAGGTACCTACCTACACCTACACACCTACAAACCTACAAACCAACACACATCATACAGTACCTTACATACATACATACATACATACATACATACCTACCTACCTTCCCTGTCCCATCTCAAACCGACCCAGCACTCTACTCCCTCCTCCCTCCTCCCTCCCCAACGCAACCCACCCAACCCACTCAACTCACCCACCCAGCCCACATCACAAACTAAGCTTTGCAGCCGCGACATGCAACAAAAAAAGCCACAGCAGCCATCGACCGTCTGTGTACACCGTAGACGACCCATCCGTCCACCCATCCACCCATCCACCCATCCATCCATCCGTCCATCCATCCACCCATCCGTCCATCCTGGCCCAGCCCAGCCCTCACGAAGCAGCCATATCCACCCATGCCGGAGCCACCGCTCGACCAGGCCCAGCCCAGCCCAGTCCTCACGAAGCAGATATATCTATTTATCTATTTATGTATGTATGTAATTATGGATTTATGTGTGTATTTATTTATTTATCCATCCACTTATCCACTTATCCACTTATCCACCACGCACGCACGTCCCGTGCGAACGAGTGGGTGTGCGAAATGCAACAAACAAACTGCCCTCTCCCTCTCCCTCTTCCTCTCTCTCGAGTCCGCGCCCGAGCGGGAGGGAGGGGAAAGCAGCGTTGACGGTCCTGCCTTTTTCATTTCGTGACATGGCGTTCGTTCGTTCGTTTGCTGTATGCGTCGCTGACGAACGAACGAACGGGTGGACTTGCCTTTCGCGGGAAGGGGGGGATTGCGAGGGGAAGAGCTGGGTTGGGGTTTGGGATTTGGTTGTGGATTTGGATAAGGATGCTGGTTTTGAGAGATGGTTTTGAGAGATGGTTTTGAGAGATGGTTTTGAGAGCTGGCTGGCTTGTAGGGTTGTTTTACGTTAAATAATATCATTATCATGGTAGTGTTGTTTTATTTGCAGTGTTGTTTTGGTTATGGTGTTGTTTTGGTTACGGTATCGTCTGATTGTATTTACAGTATCGTTCTATTTATAGTATCGTTTTACTTACAGTATCGTCTTACTTACAGTATCTTTTTAATTACAGTATCATCTGGTTGTACTTACAGTATCGTCTTACTTATAATACCGTATTACTTACAGTATCGTTTTCATTACAGTACCGTCCTACTTACAGAACCGTCCTACTCCTAATATCATTCTACTCAAAATATCGTCCTATCTACAGTGTCGTCTTACCTACAGTACAGTACCGTCCCCCTACAGTACCGCCCTCTAACTTACAGTACCGCCCTCTTACATACAGTACCATCCTCTCACAGTACCGTCCTCTTACACCAGCACCATCCTCTTACCGTCCCGTCCCGTCCCGTCCCATCCTCCCTAAAAACCATCTCCTCCCCTTCCTCCTCCCTCCCTCCCCTTCCTCCCTCCCTCCTCCCTCTCTCCCTCCCTCCTCCCTCCCTCCCTCGCCGCAACCCCACCGAGCTGCCCTCCCTCATGCCAAACCGCCAAACCGCCAAACCGCCAAACCGCTAAACCGCTAAACCCAAGCGAGGCCCGCACCGCACCTCGCGAATCCTCACCAAACGCCACGCTTGCTTCTCCACCGCTTCTCCACCGCTTCTCCACACACGCTCCTCCGCCACACCCTCGAGTCAGGGCCGTCGGTCGCCACCGTGCTAATCAAGCCTCGCGCGCGAGTCAGGCGGGGCGGGGCGAGGCGAGGCGAGGTCCGGTTCATGCGTGGCGGTTTGCGGCACGCACGCACCTACTGTACTGTATGTACCTACTGTGTGCTCGCTCGCTTGTGGCTTGTGTAGGTTTGAGGTTTGTGTGTATGTATGTGTGTGTGGATGGATGGATGGCGAGGTGGGAGAGAGTGAGAGAGTGAGTGAGTGAGTGAGTAAGTGGATGAGTGAGTGAGTGAGTGAGTGAGTGAGTGAAGGGGTGAGTAAGTGGATGAGTGAGTGAGTGAGTGAGTGTGAGTAAGTGAGTGAGTGAGTGAGTGAGTGAGTGAGTGAGTGAGTGAGTGAGTGAGTGAGTGAGTGAGTGAGTGAGTGAGTGAGTGAGTGAGTGAGTGAGTGAGTGAGTGAGTGAGTGAGTGTGTGAGTGAGTGAGTGAGTGTGTGAGTGAGTGAGTGAGTAAGTGAGTAAGTGAGTGAGTAAGTGAGTGAATGAGTAAATGAATGGATGGATGGATGAATGGATGGATGAAAAAATGTCCTGGTACTGTAAATCGCCCCTTGCCGTGAAGTATCACTCGGACGGCATATCAATATCAACAACACCAACAATTTCAACATCAACATCAACAATAAACAATAACAAGATCTCGCACCAGCACAGTACAGTACAATACAATTTATACCTACCATGTTATATATAAATACAATAACCCCTCCCCGCGCCAGGTTCGTCGGATCCTTATACTGTACTGTACTGTATTATAGGCTTTCCGAAGGCAACGCAAGCAGGGAGGGAATCAGCAAAGTCAACTCGTCAAACGGGAGAGATGTACTGTAGGTATGTACCTATGTACCTACTATATAACATACAAAGTGTCACACACAGCCTTTTCCGCGGTTTACGCAACGATCTTGGCAAGTACATACGGTACTGTACTGTACAGCATTGTACGGTATTGTGCTGTGCTGTGCAGTGCCTTTTCGGGATATCGTCGATGCTGAGATCGCGACCCTTGCCGTTCTTGATCCTTCTATTGTGTAGGTACGCTTCCGTTGGTTTTGGTTTCGCTGTTTTGGCTTGTGTTGTCTTTTTTTTATTTATTCTCTTTTCTTATTTTCTCTTTTCTCCTCTTTTCTTATATTTTTTTCTTTTCTTCTCTCCACTTCTCTTGTTTTTTCCTTCTCTCTCCCTGTCTTTTTTTCTTCTCTCTTCCTGTCTTTTTTTCTTTTCCTTTCCTGTCTTTTTTCTTCTATTTTCTTCTCTTCTCTTTTCTTTCTTCTCTTCTCTCCTCTCCCCTCTCTCCTCTCCTCTCTCCTCTCCTCACCAACAACACCTTCACCACCCGATCCCGGCACGAGCAAGATCAAGCAAAATACCTTACAATACAATACAACACAACACAACACCGCACAAACACACAACACATAAATAGCCAGCCAGCCAGCCAGCGCACGCCCACCCGGCGTGCCAAAAAAAGAAAAGCGCCCCAAACGCATGACACGATCTAGGCGCGCCGAGGCTGGAGCATGACATTGCAGAGACACCCACCCACCCACATGTGCTTTATTTCCTACACACACTATACTATACTACATACACATACACACATACACATACACATACATACATACGCATACGCATATGTACACTCCAGCCCAGCCCAGCCACCCGGACCCAGGCTCCGCCGGCTCAGAGCAGCAACGTGCATCGATCTCGAGTCAGCGGGACGCGCGCCTCAGCCGGCGCGCGCCGGGCTGACTCGATGGCATTCTGCGACGTGCAACAAAACCACGGCCGACGCTGCGGCTGTTGTTGTTGTTGTACACGCCGAGGCGACTCGTATCGAATGTCTTTTTGTCTTTTTGCACTTATTTCATCGTGGGTCGGGCGATGCGATGCGTACGTAAGTCGGATGGGGGGGGAGAAGGTTAAGGGAGAAAGAAAGAAGAAGAAGGAGAAGGGGGATGAATACGAGGTTGGGTTAGGCTTTTGTCGGGCGTGCGTGCGTGCGTTTGCTGAACTGTGTTATGCTGTGCTGTGCTGTGCTGTGCTGTACTTACGGTATGTAGGTAGATAGGTATGTAGATAGGTAGGAGTTGGATGTGTGGTTTATTGGTCCTTGGATAAATATGCTCGTGGACGGACGGATATTTATTTACTTACTTCCTTACTACTGTACCTAGGTATGTATAGGTATATACAGTACATCCCCTCCGGCGCCAGTCGATCAGATCACCATCTCGGATCTGATTCGATTAGATCCTGCGACGTGCAACAAGAGTCTCGAGGTCCGACCCATCGGCGCACGCCCGACGCCTTTCGCATGTACCTATAGATAGGGACCTGTGGTTGTCCTCGGAGTGCAGCACGGTACGGTACGGTCTCTACATCAGAGCGACGATGGTTTACCCCGACGGGCTTGTTCGGTTGTTGTGTTGACGATGAACGGTTTCGATGCGGTTCTCCCTTTCCGCATGATCCATGATCCAGCATCCAGCCTCCCATTCCACGATTCGCCATAGCGTCGTGGCCACGACCCTTCCGTGCGTACTGTACCTGCGAACAGTACTCGACGCACCGGGGAAGTCTAATCTGCTGCGGTCAGGACTGTCGCCGCCGCCGCCGCCGCCGCAGCATTTCTACCAAACACGACTCGAGGTATATATCGCGACGTGCAACAAAGCTCCTTTCCTCTCCCAGCTCCGGTCCCTCTTGTCGATGCTGGGAAGACAGGGGCGCGGGGAAAGGAGGTTCCGAATATCAACATCGCGCCCGCCACAAGCGATCCTGGAGCCGAGCATCGCCTCTTCCCCCGCCGCGAGACGAGACGAGACGACACGACACGACACGCGCACGTTGGGTTTCGGCGTGGTCGGGGGAGAGACTCGCTCCTCGGCCCAACGAACGAAGCAAGGGAGGAAATTCCTTAACTCACTCGGCGCGCGAAGGCGAGAGTCATAAACGCGCCCAGTTATCACATCAAGGTTTGGTTTTGACATCGTTCCACCCAGAGAGGCGAGGGACGCGAACGACAGACACATGGCGCTCTGGCTCCTCTCCTGCGCGTTCCTCGGGCTGGCATTCCACACGAAGATCGCTCGTTGCCTTGCTCTCCTAGTAGGAGTCGCTCCGTGATGAACGAGACCGACGTACTGTACTGTACTGTACTATACTATATGTATACATACAGAGCACGAAGATCCAGGGCCCAGCCCAGATTCGTGTCGCCCAGGCTAAGCTTTGCTCGACGCCCCCGTCCTCTCCCCCCCCCCCCCCCCCCGCGCGCCTGAGCCACCGCTGATACCGCTGATCGACTGGCCCGAGTCGTGCTCAAACACAACCGGCCCAACACGGGTGGCGGGAGTTGGCAGCCGGGGTTCCGTGACTCGGGAGAGCGACGTGGGTTAAGCAATAGTGGACTCCACTCGGGGCTCGGGAGGGGGAAAGGGATGGCATGAGAAGGCGAGCCCGCGGCTTGGCTCCTCCACACGACGGACGGCACGGGGGGGGGGGGTTGGTGTTGGTACGTTTGTGTTGCACGCCACAGTTCAACGTTTTGCTCGGTCAACCAAAATAAGGCCGGCTCGAGGGCGTGCCTCGTTTCCAGCCTACAGTGCTGTAGCAGGTGCTTGATCGAGTGTGGTTTGCCCTGAGATCGTGTTGCTCTGAGATCGTATTGCCCTGAGATTGTGTTTCCCTGAAATCGAGTTGCCCTTCGCAGTTCTGCCTTTTCCCAGCCAATCTCGGATTGGAAACGGGCACGCGTGAAGCCGACGGCGGGGGACAGCTAACTAATATACAGTACATGCCTGTGCTTCGGTATATATGTGTAAGCCAGCCCCATACCTGGCTATTGCAGAGATGACTTGCAATAAGCATTGTGTTGCACGTCGCAGTTCAACCTTTTGCTTCTTCGTCCGCAGATCGCGCCGGCTAAGATCCGCCTGTTTCCAGACAGCTACTCCGTTGAATATACCTCCTCCACAAACTCGCATTAATCATACGTAGCAGCATGGTTTCTGATGGCTTTGTATTGCACGTCGCAGTTCTACCTTTCCCTTGGCGCTTTCGGATGGGAGCTGGCTAGCGTACCTAGGGAGCGTAAGTAAAATGGATCTCGATCTGTGGCAACGCCTTTCGGAAAAGGGTTAAATTGCACGTCGCAGGTCAACCTTTTGCTTCGCCGTCCCCAGATCGCGCCGGCTAAGGAACCCTCCCTTGTTTCCCAACCGCGACGGGGTCGAATGTATGTACATACCTCCATAAGCTCGAATCAACCACACGCAGCATGGTATCGGATGGGTTTGTGTTGCACGTCGCAGTTCAACCTTTGGCTAAGCCGTTCTAAATCCTGCCGGCGCGCAGCAGCCTTTTGCTTTTTCTTAGGTAGTCGGTTATTCAATCTACAGTATATATACAGTACGTCCCAATCCCACACGCTCGAAACAGGTTTTCCCTAGCATGGTATCAAACGGCTTTGTATTGCACGTCGCAGTTCTACCTTTCTCTCCCTTAGCTATTTCAGATAGGCGCTCGCTCGCTAGCTAGCGAGCGAAAAATAGACAGATCCGTCGCAACGCCTTTCGGAAAAGGGTGAGATACTGTACAGTAGAATAGAGTGCACGTCGCCGTCCAACCTTTGGCTACTGTAAGCCGTTCGTTCCCCAATTCATGCCCGCTAGCAGCCCCTTGCTTCTAGCCTGGGTACTGCGTGGTCTCTGTCCGAATCCCAGAAGCTCGAAGCGGGTTTGCTCAGCAGGGTGTCTGGTGGGTTTGTGTTGCACGTCGCAGTTCTACCTTTTACTTGGCCAATACTACTACTACCTTTCACTTGGCCTGACGGACCATCGCGAAGGCCGTGGCCGACAGCAGCAGTGGCTGTAACTTTCTGGGTTGCTTTCGGCATCGTATAATATAATATCTTGTATTTAATTCCTTAGCTTACAATAGAACGTCTCCGTACCCCCTGGGAGTCCTAGGATGGCTGCACTCCGCTAGACGTAAATCAATACTACTACTACTACTACTACTACCACTACTACTACTACTACCACTACTACTACTACTACTACTACTACTACCACTACTACTACCACTACCACTGCTACCACATTCACTTGGCAATCTCAGATTAGAACTGGCGAGCGCGAAGTCAATAGTTCTCTTGCACATCCTTCCGAACGGGGTTCTTCTTATTATCTGTTGCACATCGCAGTTCAACCTTTCTTTTCCCGCGCCGTCCGTCGTCGACGCCACGCAAAAAGCACGCCGGCGAAAAGCCCCTCCCTCCCTCCCTTCCCCCTCCAGTCAGTAGTACATAGTAGTATCCGGCGTCGCCACAACCTCCGCAAGCGTGCCGCAGTCTGATCTACAGTACTACACTATACATAGCATGTTTCCGGTGCAATCGTATCGTTGCACTCTCGCACCTCAACCTTTCTCTTCCGGGGCCAGCAGCGCGCGCCACGCTCGCTCGATCGTGCACTTCCCGCGTTCTCGCGACCCCTGATCGCGACGGCCTCGCTCGCGATGGGTTTCACGTTGCGTTGCGTTGCGTTGCGTTTCGCAATCCGGCCTCCTTTGGGTCCCGTCGCCCGATTCAGATACGCGCACGAGTGAGTGAGTACAGTACGCCGTCCTCGGTTTCGAGCCCCGCGCTTGCTTGGCTTTCCGAACGAGCGCATTCTTCTCGCCTGCCACTTGGCTGTCCACAACTTGGGTCCGAATGGTCTGCGGGGGGTTTCTGTTGCACGTCGCACTTCACACCTTTGGGCTGGCTAGCTAGCTATTCCGAAATAGCACCACATCTTCCTCTCCTCCCCTCTCCTCCCCTCCCCTCCCCTCCCCTCCCCTCCCCTCCCTCCCACTCCGCTCCTCCACAGCCGGCACAAGTACATACTACATACTACATACATACATACAAACCTACAGTAAAGCTCGTGGTGCGTTTCTGCTGCCCGTCACACCTCCACCTTTTCACTCAGGAGACGAGGCTGTTCCCCCCCCCCTTTGCCTCTCTAACCTCCAACCTACAGTACGAGTCAAAAGCACACCCACTCTGCACGGAGCAAATCCCTCCTCTTCACAACAGCCTCACATCAAGAGCGGAAACCGTCTGCATGTCTATCAACACCGTAGCTAGGCGCGTGGTGATCCCGCCCGGAGCCCGGGCACCTGGATCCAGAGAAGATGATGGATGGCCTCGAGGTCTGATGTCGCGTGCTTTTTCGCATCTGCGCCTGCCTGTGTGCGAAGATGATGGTGGTTTGAATCGATGGTTTGAATACCTAGGTAGGTATGCAGTGGTTTGTTTAGGTATAGGTATGTACCTAAGGTAAGATGCGGGATGGATAATCCAGCCCCGAGGGTGTTGTACATGCCGTGAAGCGAGCGAAAGGGACGTCGTGAGCTGTGGTGAAGGCCGTAAGCGTTTCTTCCCGTATGGTAATCGATTATCACGCACGCACTTCTGTGTCGAAAGTCTTGCCTACCTAGATACTGTGATGTGCCGGTCCAGCATGCAAATCATCAAAGCCAGGAGATAGCGTAGAGTTGGATATCGTGCGAGGTTTCGCTTCTACGTTTAATTGCCAGATATCCTGATCTTATACTGTAATATCAAAGTCGTACTTTCCATTGGTTGTCGTGATAATCCAATCCGGACCTCGTACAGTACAGTACATACCTACCTGTACCTAAGGTAGGACAAGAAAAACACAACGTCAAGCAAGAAACATCGCAAGCTTTTATATTCAACACCAACTGCCAGATACCGCAATGAGTTTACACCAAAATTACACACAACAGGCTCTTTGACAAACCCACCCGAAGCTTGATCAGCAAACAGCAAGGCAATTGCGTGACATTGTGAGTTTTCGCATCCACGAACAATTGCCAACCAGTGTCGATCTCAAAAAGCCTATCCAAAAGATCGTGCAACAATCCGACCCAAAGCTCGCACGATGGAAAAGGGAAAAGGGAAAAGGGAAAAGCGAACCTACAGTACAAGGCCCGCAGGCCTTCGTATCTGTAAGCACACCAAAAACCTCGATATCAACATCGTCAAACCCCGCCCCCCACCGCCCCTCTCAGCACGTGTGATCAGATCAAAAGAAAAAAAAGCTGACGGGAAGCAAGCCAACCTCCATCTCAAAAGGTGACAATAGCCAAGGGCACGGGTGGATGGGCATGGAAGCTAGTACCGTAAGCTGCGATGCGATGCTGTGCTGTGCTGTGCTGCTCATGCCGAGCGCGAGAAGTAGGATGCCGAGGCTTGACCTCCTCCCATTCTTCTTCAGCCCATATACACACACGCACAGTAGTGCCGTGCCCTCTTGGTTCCCCACGAAAGAAGCTTTAGGCCCGCGCTGCGGTCAAGTCTGCAGATCCGTGTCGTCGGATTCCAGACTCGGAAGAGAGAGGTGGGGAGTAGTTGAGGATGGTGGGTGACGTGCTGTGCGTGAAATGCGAGCGTTGTTGTGATTTGATGCTCTGCTGTGTGATGCCATACTGTGCTGTGCTGTGACAAGCGCGAGAGTCACCGAAGAGCAGAATGCGAAAGGCATAGCAAGTGAAAGCTTGCCGTTCCTTCTGCAGCCTATCTTACCTTGTCTTACCATTACCTCCTATGGTACCTGGTGACAAGGGACTTGTCCCTTTCTCTCTCCCTCTCTCCCACCCGCCTACTACCTACCTATCCCCTTACACTTCCCCTAGAAAATATACAAAAAGAACCAGAATCACATACTCAACTTGCCGAAAAGAATAGCAAGCTAAACTACTATCTATCAAGCCCCCCATCCCATCCTATCCCATCCCATCATCCACCGCAGGCCAGGAAAGAGACGAAAAAGAACGGGAAATCCAAGAGGTTAGTCAGTTTGGTTCAATAAGAAGGGAAAAAACAAACCTATCGCGCAGCACTGGAAATATTGGAGGGTAAGAAAAGGAAGGAGATAATGAGGTAGGGTAGGGAGGGTAGCTAGTTCCAAGCTCTGAGCTCCGAGAGGTGAAGATGAAGATGAAGCTTGGGCTTGTTAGCAGGTGGAGAAATAGCAGGAAGTGCATACAACAAGCATACGCAGCGGATGAGAGACGTGAGATCATCGCTATTCGTCTCGTTGAAGAGCCGCAATCTACCAACAGTAGCATGATCATCATCAACATGGAACAAACGCGCTCTCCCTCCCAGTGACGCCCGAGAACGCCATTGCCATGCATCCTTTCTCCAGCATTGATTAACACGCACGCACGCAAGAACCCCACACGCGCATCCCGGAAACCTACGCACGCATCCTGCAAAGGCTCGCTGGAATCAATATTCATACCCGCCCTGAGACACCACGCCCTGCTGCACGTAACCCCTCTGCTGCATGGAAATCTGGCTCGGGTGCTGGCTGGGATGCGGTGGCGGCGGTCGCATCTGTCCTGCCAGGTCGTTGAACCAAGGGTGTTGGAGGGCGTCATGAGCGCTGATCCTCAACTCTGGTCGCAGCTGCAGCATGCGCTGCAAGAGATCGAGGCCGACAGGGTCGATCTGCGGGAGAATCACGCGCAGGTCTTGGGTGGCGTACATTTGGAAGTTTTGCTTGTACTCCGAGTATTGGGAGATCCCAGGCCAGGAGCGCTCCGAAGGCGTGCCCATGATGCGGAAGATCCGGACGAGCTGGTCTTCGTTCGTCGTGCCGGGGAAGAGGGGCCGCCCGGTGTACATCTCGGCCATGATGCAGCCGGCGGACCAGATGTCGATGCTGGTGTTGTACGTGCGGCTCCCGAGGAGGACATCCGGGGCGCGGTACCAGAGGGTGACGACTTCGTTGGAGAAGGTGTTGACGGGTATGCCAAAGGCGCGCGCAAGACCGAAATCCGCGAGCTTGAGTTGGCCTTTGACGTTGATGAGCAGATTTTGGGGCTTCAGGTCGCGGTGCAGGACTCGGTTCGTGTGGCAGAAATCGATGCCCAGGAGGAGTTGGTGCATGAAGGACTTGATCGTCACGGGGGGTAATGCACCTCGGTCGCCCTCCGTGTCCATGTACTTCTTCAGATCTTTGTCCATGTACTCGAAGACGAGCATCAGCTTATTTTCGGTGTGAATGACATCGTGCAGGCTGACGATGTTGACATGTTTCAGCTCCTTCATCAACGAAATCTCGCGGATGGCCGTGGAGGGCGTGCCTTCTTCCGAGTCCAGGTGGATTTCCTTCAGCGCGACCAACTCGCCCGTCTGTCTGTTGCGGCCCTTGAACACCTACGCATCGTCAGCAGTGTTCGGGCAGAGAGGATGGCGCCTCGAGACCGATCCAGGTCGCATCGTCTGGCCGGGAGCGCCACGCAGAAGAGCGTGTACATCTGCCCCACGCAACACTCACCGTGGCGTAGGTGCCCTCTCCCAGCTTCTCGAGCTGCTGGAACGAACTCGGATGTCTCTTGTCCATTTCTGCGGGGGCGTCTTCCGTGCTCAGGTTCTGTATGCTGATCGTACTCGGCAGTGCCACCGGAAGTCTGGGGACGGTGGGCGACGGAGGGAATGTTCGCGCGACGAGTGAAGGCGAGGGCGGCCGCCTTGAGGTGTAGCGGGGGTCGAAGAGGATGGACGCCGGCGTGCACAGCTGATTCAGGATAGCGAGCGTATCCTTGGACGAGAGGGAAGCCGTGTTGACGAGAGCCCAGCCGGAAGGGCTCGTCTTGCCGATGAGCGGTGAAGGTGCTGATGTGGAGGTGGAGGTGGAGATAGAGGTGGAGGTGGAGGTTGAAGTGGGAGTTGTGGATGTTGTGGATGTTGGGGATGTTGGGGATGTTGGGGATATCAATAATGTGGATGTTCCTGTAGTCTCGACAGATTCGACACCGACTCTTGAGCGGCGGGGCATAGAGGGAGGACTTAGTCACGGGACTGCACGGGATTGGGCGGGCTAAGCGCGAGGGCGGCGGGTCGGCAGCTGGCGCTTAGAGGCTGGCGGCTGGCCATCTCCGGCGGCTATCTGCGAGTCAATCAATCATTGCATCGATGGGTGTGGAAGGTACAGTACTGTAAGTTGATGCTTGCTGTAAGTTGATGTTTACTTCAAGTTGATTTTTACTTCAAGTTGATACTTACTGTAATTCGATACTTACTGTTATTTGATATTTACTGTCAATCGATATTTACTGTAACTAAATACTTGCTGTAAATCGATGTTTACTGTAAGTTGATGCTTACCATAACTTAATACTTACTGCAAATCGATGCTTACTGTATCTTGATACTTAATATAACTTGATACTTACTGTAGCTCCATAATTATTGTACAATAACACTTAAGAAAGGTTCAAGGTATCAAGGAGAGTCACTTGATGCTTCATAACGAATGTGCTGATAGAGCTTAAACCGGTATCTCAACTGCCGTTCTAGTTGTCCCTGTCCTACCTACTCTACAGACAGTACATGCATATGTCATGTACACCTATTGTACTGTACTGTACTGTACTGTACATACAATACACATACAAGCACCCATGCGACAGCGGCTCTAAGCCACGTTCTCGTGACTTACCGCCACGAGTCGAGTGTGAGGCTCCCCCCCCGAAGATAACCCGGCGCCAGCAGCGGGGTACGACGGGATGGCGACTGGCCGTCCGACAGACTGACCGATCAGAGCAAAAGCCGACAACTTTCTCGTACTGTGCTGTACTGCACAGTACTCAGTACTGTACAGTGCGGCGTTGGCTCGATCTCTCTCCAGATACGACTTCACCCTCGACCTCCACATCATCCACTCACCCACAACGCCCTTCCATGAACACATCCCCTCCCACACAATGCGCCCCTTGCCCGGCGACGATGTCTTCGCCGGGCGTACTCCGAGCACCAGCTTCGATACCGAGACCACGCCCACACCCCTCGCAGCGCGAACCCAGCCCGCGCAAATGTCCTACTTCATCGCGGACGAGCAGACGATGGAGGCCGCGCACTCTCGCCCGCTAGGCGCCTCGGCGAAGCCGCGTGACGTCTCCAAGAGCAAGGCGAGCAGCGCGTACGGAGTCGAGAGTCTGAAGAACACCGTCGGCTCGCTGGCACACGAGTCTGATGACTCGGACCAGGAGGCGCGCAAGGCAAGGCACAAGCGGAAGAAGAGCCCCCGTCAACGCATGTCGAGACAGTCGGGAGAAGACCTTTCGTCCCATCCACCCTCGCCCTCGGCCAAGTCATGCAGCGAACCGAGCAGGAACGCCTCTCCCTCGTTCCAACCACGCTCCTCCCAAGCAACGATCTTAAGACCCCTCACTCCTGTATCCTATGGGTCACCGGCTCCCGCCTCGCTCTTGAGCAGCCCAGGCTCGCGCAGAAACTCGGACGTGAGCTCGTTGATGGACTATGCTGCCAGTCAAGCGGTGCTCTCGAGTGGGGAGGAGGACAAAGACATGGGATCCGACATGATCGACAGTGGAAGTGCCCCTCAGCTGGTCATGCCGAGCATCAAGATGCCGAGCAGACGTCCTTTTACGGAAAGAGGCAAGAACATGGGCAGATTGAAGGTGCTGGTTGCGGGCGATTCTGGTCGGTGGCCCCAGCCTGCCTTCACACGTCTCTACTAATCGAAAGTACCAGGCGTGGGAAAGACCTCTCTGATCAAGGCCATCGTCCAAGTCTGCGAAGACATTGTCCACGTAGACCCGTTGTCCGCGAATGCCATTTTCATACCCGAGACCAAAGAAAGGGCCTCGCGCATCAAGTTGAGGAGCGGAAGTGCGGACATGCAAGCTACATCGGAAATCACAGAGGTGTACGCCAGCACGCGAGCATACCCAGCATGGTGGTCTGATCTGGAGGAGAGCCGACTTCTGCGGAGGAGAAAGAGTATGGGTGACTCTGTTCTGGAACGAAACCTCTGCTTTGTCGACACCCCTGGCTATGGCTCTCACACATCGGTGAGTAGCTTCGGGTGGTTTCTGGTTTCTGGTTCGCGCTAATGGTGCAGTTCCTGGAATGCATTACACCCGTCGTCGACTATGTCGAGTCCCACTTTAAGAAGGCTACCACACTGGATGGCATGAGTGCGCCCGAGATGGTCAATCTGCTCAGTGGCAACGGTGGCTCTCAAGTTGATGCAGTGTTATACGTAATCTCGCACAGTAAGCATTCCGCATCACCGTGATCCCCATCTGACTCCCAGTAGGACTGAAGCGAGTGGATCTGGAATATCTGCAACGCTTATCAGCCTTGACGAATGTCATTCCAGTTGTGGGCCGAACAGATACCCTCACCGGCGAGCAGGTGTCGTTGCTCAAAGAGCACATCATGAGCGAGCTCCAGTCGGCCAACATCAAACCCTTCCTGTTCGGTCTCTCCCCAGAAGCGGCCCAACACACGTCTCAACCGTCACCTCCGTACGCCATCTCCACGACGCCTCCAAAGACGACGAAACAATGGACGCCAGTCTCTTAATGTCCCCCGACTATGTTCACCCCCTCATCCAGTCCGAGCTTCAAACCCTGGTGTCACAAATCTTCAATCAAGACTCGGTCTCGTGGCTTCGGCACTCCGCCGGCAAGAAGTTCCTCGCGTGGCGCGCCTCTTCCACCCCGGTTTCCAAACCTCTATCCCTCTACCGACCTTTGAGCTCTTCCATGGTCTCTTCCCAGACTCTGACAGCACCAGTAGGAGCAACGACCTCATACGCTCTGGCCCGGATCACCGACCACACTCAACGCGAAGAGCGCATCGCGCAGGTCAGACTCGCAAATTGGGCTGCTGATCTCCAGCGAAGTCTCCAAAACGAGCGCTCACGATTCGATGCCCTGGCGCGAAACGAGCGAGCCGTTTGGCTTACCGAGCGGTTAGGCGAGTGCGTGCTGGACGGTACCATCGTGCCGCTCTCCGAAGCTCGAAAGAATCACTCCGGCTACGATCCCAGCTCCGGATCATTGGTGAAGCAAGGCACGTATTCGCGGCGACGAAAGTCAGAACACGGTACGCTCGGCGGCGTCGACCGGCACGACCCCCTCGGCTTGCTGGTACTGCATGAGAAGCTCAAGCGCAAGGGCTGGGTGGTCCTGAAAGTCGTGAGCAGCTTCGGTGTCTTGGGCGGTCTTGGGTTCTGGCTTGCGAGGACGCTGCAGGGTGCGCAGACGGAGAGTGCGCTGTGGGGTTTGGGGCTTAGCGGGCTGGGTCTTCGCGACTGGCTTGAGTTGGGGAGTATTGATTGGAGGGCGTAGGGTACGGATGGGGGTTGCAAGAGGGCTGATGGAATGGCGGGTTCATATCCACTTTCGTTTTTCTTTAATGTTGGTTGGATGCAATGGTTTGACGCTCATACGATGCTGCGAGATGGATTGCAGATGCTGGCTCGCATATGGGGTGTGGGTTTTGATCCTTTTTGGGGGGGTTCTTGAATGAGATGAGATTATGAGAGGGGAGTATAGGATGAGATAGCAATGCAATTCCACGTAATGGTGCTTAGGCCCCCTTTCCTTTCCTTTCCTTTCCTTTCCTTTCCTTTCCTTTCCTTTCGTTCTTTGTTTTGGGGGGAGGGGGCTCAGATTGTGGGGGAGAATGGAGGAGTGAGATACTAGCTCGAACTGCTTTGCTATTGCCGAAGCGAGAAAACAGAGAGACGAGACGAGGAAATGGAAAAACGCAGCGTCGCCGCAACACGCATCCAACGGGAACACAAGCACACAAACTACCGACGCGGCATATATTGAATGCTAGCTCCGGAACACGAATGTGTTCGTTCGAAACGACCGCATCGCCACAGCCTGACACGTCCTCGCAACACACTGACTTACTTACTGCACCCATTCATCCAGATCAACACCAACACCAACATCAAAAATCCCGACCTCTCTCCCTCGGCTCTGGTCCACCGCCCTCAGAGCTGCCGTGACTCAGACATTTCCCATCCAGACGAAGTAAGAGAGGCTCGTTCTAAGCAGCACTAGCAGTAGCCTCAAGAAGAGAGCGGTACAGTACATACCACGGGTCCCAGACCCGCGGGCAGACCGCTGAATAATCCCGCTAGCGCGGCGGGCCGCCTGTGGTGTTGGTTGGAGGATTAGCTACTTTGCTCTACTTGCACCCAGGTCTCGGACTTGTAGCTCGAGAACTTGAAAGAGAGAGTGTTTGGGCGGGGGAGGGGGTGTCCAAAACTTCAGAGAGAGAGAGAGAGAGAGAGAGAGAGAGAGAGAAGGTGCAGATATGGAGACAAAGAAATGGCAAGGAGAGAGTGGCAGTACAGACAGACGTCAAGGGAAAGAAAATAATCAAAGAATAGGAGGGAAGATGAACGAACTCACCCAGAATTCTAGCCGGCGCTCTACCACTGCTAGCCCCCGTTCTCGCCACGCAGTGGCGTTCTCGATCACGGCTCCCAGTCCGGGCGACGAGCATGATGTGGGTGAGCGCCAGGAGTCGGCGATTGTCGAGGTCGATGAGGGGGGTGGAGGGGCGGAGAGGTCTGGGGTGCTGGGGACTGGGAGGGAGGGTGTTGTCAGTGGGTTTGTGGGTTTGTGGGTTTGTGGGTTTGTGGGTTATGGGGCTGGCGGGAAGGTGGAGGGAGGGTAGGGTTACTTACGGAGGTGGAGGTGGAGAGGAGAGCGAGGACGATTGTGAGGATGAGGAGGTTGGGATGCATTTTGGGAAATGAGTGGGCTGTACGTGGTGAAGAGAGGCTTTTGGGTGGGTTTTTTTGAGAGAGGAGAAGTGTGTTGATGATGATGATATTGTTTAACGTCTGCAGGGGGCAGAATCGTATAGAAGGAGAATAAATTCTATAGATAGTTCTACATGCCGAGAAAACTTGAAGTACTTCCGTCAGCGATAGGGCGGTGTGTGTGCATTCCCATTTTGCTGTACGATACCTATCTTCATGATATTATTCTGCGGGCACTTGAATATTACAAAGGAAAGCAAGTGTTCTCTTGCATCCAAGACCTTCTAAAACAAAGCTTCTGAAGTAGGCTTAAATAAAAATCCTACGTGGTATTCCGCGTCGGGTTTTATATATGCTCTTCTGAAGGTGTGCGATTTTCACTTGGCGTGTAAAAAGCTTTCGGACCTTTTGCAAAGCTTGTCAATTGGTTAAAAGAATATTCCGAAGATTTGGATTCGTACGACCAATGGAATGACAAAGTACCGATAGATGAAAGCTCGAGGGCGCGCTTTTTTCGGACGGGGAATTAATAAATCAGTTTTTTCTTTTGCTTTGTTCCCTTTTTGCTTCGCGTTTCTTGGTCGCGTATCTATAGCAACTAGCTTTTTGATTTCCTAGTGGATTTTCCCATCAACCATGAAAACTATCTACAAATGTAAAGCACTTTTCTCTTAGCAACCTTGATCTTTTGTAATTGTTGATTCTAAGTGAATATCTTTGTTACGAGACCGAAGGCTCGTTTTTTTTATGTTATGTGAACACGGCGACCCAAGCTGGCTGATCTCAGCCTTTCGACTGATTAGATCATCACAAGCAGCATCTTTCTTCTTTCTCGTTCCGAAAGCTATTAAAAGCTAAGCCAATCCGTTTTATCAACACAAGTCCACTTGTTCACTTGTTCCGAACCAGACGCGGTCAGATGAAAAGAGCTTCCATATCTTCATCACCTTCGTAATTCGTCTCTTGATGAATTCTATCACTCCATCCTATCCCATTTTCCGAACCCCCCCCCCCCTGTCCCTCCGTTCCCAACCGTCCCTCCAAAGTCCTTCAAAGCCAACCCTAGAGATCATGCAATAGCCAGATTGAGATCGCAAGAATAGAACGACAAACATCCACGGATATCTGGAACATGGTGGAATAAAAAAATTGATAAAACAAACTTTGAAACCGGAAGAGAAGAGATCAGAAGAGAGGAGGAAAAAAATCTGGCAGTAGGCTCGCGCCTGGATGTCTTTTGCAGAAGAAGGGTAAAAAGAGAAGAAGATAAAGCATCTCTCGCTGTGCTATGCAGGAGAAGAGAAAAGAACGAAAAAAGAGATGCACAAGTCAAGAAGAGCGCGGAGGAGAGGGTCAAACGACGCTAAACGCTGTTCGTCCTCCGCTGGACCTGCACCGGCTTCTGCGCGTACGCAACCAGCAGCTTGAAGCTGGTGCTCCACGCCTCGCACTCCCTTAGTAGACTCGCATCGCTGAATATGCTTCCGTGGCCGCTGCCGCTGTCATCGCTAGCGACGTTCTCGTAGCAGCGAGTGTACCACCACCGCCCGACCCTGGCCACCATCTTCGTGATGCTTTCGTCGCCCGCCGGCGTCGAGCCTTTCAGCATATCTGCGAGACTCGATTCCTCGAGGGAAGAGTGGGCCGGGGCACGCTCTCCGTCTTTGCCTTTGCCTCTATCCTTGCCCCGTTGGCGCGAGGCGCTGGATGCAGAGGGGATGGTAGAAGCGACGGGGACGCCAACGGTGCAACTCTTGACGCCCAGGAAGCCGCGCCTGCCGACACATCGCAGCACAATGTCGCTTGCGCTCGCCAGGGAGATGCTCGGATTGGCGGCGTGGGTTTTGATTTGGAGCCGGCGGACCGCGCGGCGGGTCCGATTTCCCATGTTGAGCATGTCGAAGTCGAGGATGGCCATTTCGAGGTAGCCACCAGGCTTGAGCACGCGCCTGGCTTCGGAGATGATGTGGCGGGTGCTAGATTCAGACATGGCCGCTGGAAAGCGGAAGACAACCACGGAGAAGGTGGAGGATGGGAAGGGGAACTTGGCGTTGCCGATGGAGGCATGTTCGATCTGTCGATGGTTGGGAGGGGCGGGGGGGAATGAGGGAGAGGTAGGTTGTGAGGCGGAGAGAGGGCGAGTTGGACAGAGGTTGTAGAAAGTATGGCCGAGGTAGGTATCGGAGGCGTAGAAGGACCAGTCGTCTGTTTGGTAAATTAGCGAGAGGAAGCATTGAGACAAGAAGTGGATAATGTACCATTGCCGAGGCCATCGATGACAAGAATCGAGTGCCTTTTTGCTGGTTCGTGTAGCTGCATCAAGTTATCACGAGCGGGACTAAAGAGGACATGCCCGAATGTAAGCCATTTCGACACAGTGATCGATCCGACGCGAAGATTGACTTGCGAGATAGGCGAGCTATTCTCGTGTTCCGCAACGGCATCCAGTTCTGAGAGTGAGCGGGAGAGCCTGCTAGAGGACGTCGATTTGAAACCGTTTTGAGAGCCGCGACGATCTGTCTGCGCTGATTCGTTGGGGATCGAGTTGTTGCGGTCACCATAACCAGAGATGAATTCGGAAAAAGACATTGGAGTCGTGGGCGTTGGGATAGTAGTCAGAGCCTCTCGTAATCTAGCACTCATGTCCCCATTGTACACACTGGACGATGTACGTATTGAACACTTTTCTAGTGATTCCATCTCCTGTTTCTTGATCTCGGGTGTGATAGTAAGAGTAGGGGATTCTCTTGCCTGGAAACTGCTTTTTCCGTTCCATCGACTTTCCCAGTCCTTATGCTGGAACGGAACACTATGCGAAGATGATACCGAGATAGGCTCCTTGACGGTGTCGTCGTTCGGGACGAGATCGTCGTATTCGTCCCAAACTTCATCTTCCTCCAGTTTTGCACCATGTTTAGGTATCACAGCAGTGATATCGGCAAGGCTCGTGCCGGCAGAGCCGATCGTCGTGCCTTGAGAGTTTGTGCGAGGAGCGAATAGAAAGTCGTGATGGCTTGCATCTGTGCTCTCGGCCTTTGAATCAAACGAAGTATAGCTTGATCCTGGATTGCCCTCGGAAACCTTAGAGTCTGTATGGACAGGCTCGGACGTTAAGGGCTTAGGCGGACTAGGACCGAGACTAACATAGTCTTTGTCGACAATGTGCAATTTTGGAAGTGGCTGAACGGTGCTGAGACGAGCAAAGGGCCTCGAGAAAGATTTTGGCGACATCGCAGCGTGTCCAGCAGAGATGATTTTGGGTATTCTTCCAACCTGTGCCAGTCGACTAAAACAAAGTGGTGCCGTTTCCTTGTCAAGGTGATGATTTGTCTGTGACAACTCTGGCGTCGCTTCCATGGGTTCCGGAGACGAGAACAGGTTCAGCCTAGCACATTCGCCGAGTGGTGAGACCAGGTGAAGGTCTACCATTTGACGCTGATTATCTTGGGCATTTCCAAACTGGATGATATCTAACTCTTCGTTGGAAAGGCTGATTACGTCCTCGTCGCGGAGTACGTCGTCCGGATCCCAGGCCTCCTTCTCCTGTTGGTCATCGGAAGAGTCCAGCAATGCATAGTGCGGTATGGCAGAAGCCTTGAGACCGCAGTTGGCGACAGTCACTTGCATAGCAGATTGGGGATCCTGCTTTTTGGATTGTGATCGATGGAAAAAGGTCCACTTCCGAGGCGACTTGGGTCGCTTCTCTAGCTTCTTCGCCTTCACGATTTCGACTACGTCTTTCTTCCCGCTTGCGATCCGATCTCGAGTTGAGACTCTCCCGACGTTATCTTCGTATCCAAGCTTTCAATTGACGGTGGCATCCCTCTGCCTACGCAAGTGATATTCATCGGCTTTGGGAGGTTTATAATACTCGTTGAGTTGTTCATCCTCAGTGTAGATCGCCGCAATGCAAACGAACTCCTCCCAATCCCATCATCACTGCTATCGGATGGCCGACGAGACTTAGATATGATACTGCCCGATGTCCGTATGCTCGTTTCCCTGGGCAATGCCGACGGCCACGGCATAAATCGAGTCGTCTCATGGCCCAACTTCGACGAGCTTGAGTCCACGCTAGGCCTGCCCAACAGCAGACTCATGTTACTTTCCGTACGCGAAAGCTCAGAGCTGGCGTTACGATTCTCGATCATTTCCCCACCGCCAGCAATGACCACAGGACTCATGCGCTCGAGGAGAAATGGATCGTGAGCGCGCGTACTGGCAACGCTCACCTGAGACGAACTTGATCCACTCATGCGTCGATCTTGGGCTCGGCTAAGACCACCAGCACGACAACTTCTCGTTCCTACATAGCGTCCGTATCCTTCGTGACCTGTCCCAGCAACGGGCCCTTTCCTCAGAATCTTTTCTTTGATCTCAGCTGTAGACAGCTCGGATGCAGTTTTCGTACGCCGCCCAAAAAGTCCAAAGCGAGGCTTGGCGTTCGCTAAGCTTGGACTGGGAGTGCGACTGGCTGTTACTCTCGATGATGGTGGTAGGGGTCTCAAATCCGGGACGGTTCCGAGTCTCAATGGGGCGGGCGTCGCTTCTCTGGAAGAAGGTTGTGTAAAACTTGGAGAGGGAGCTCGTGATGGCAGACGGCTCGAAGGTTTGAATCGGGGGGCCGGTTGCGAAAGTGGAGGAGAGACCACTGCGGTACGAGGTAGGGAACTATATTCTCCCTCCGGCGCAAGATTCATGCCCGGAAGATTGCTTTTGACTAATGTCGTGAGTCCACCCATAGGAGCCTCTAGGATTGATGCCCCGGCTCTGCTTGGCCGTGTTGGAAGAGCCTGCTTCCTTGTCACAGCTGAAGGAGCAAGCCTTTGCTTCGCAAGAGATGGCTCTCCGGGTGACATGACGAGTTCAGCCGGAGCTTGCGAGGGTTTCGAGGGCAACCTCTGATCTTCCGATCGAGGTTCTTGGATGTTTGAGATGACGTTCGCGACTGTGGGTTAGACGACAACGGAGAAGGATTTTTGCCTTCCTTCCTTTCCTTCGCATGCCCCTCTCCATTGGCGGTTGAGCTCGATGACGAGGAAGTCACAGATACTCCTGAAGAGGGAAGGCTATGAGAGCCGACGGTAGCTGCTATTTCAACTTCATAAGACTTGCTGCCACCTCTTCTTCTGGTGACATGGGTAAGTGGGGGGCGTGTTCGAGCAGGACTGCCTTGCCACAACCTCGGAGTTGTAGGTTTCAAAGGTGCAATTATACTAGGCGACTGAGATGACATGGAAGAAGTAGGGGTGGTTTCCCGACTGTATATCCCAGGACCTGGAGACCCAGAAAACCGTGTTGATGGGCTTGCGCTGTACAGACTACCACTGTGTCGGCGGTGGCTGCTTTCTCCTGAATAGTACACCGGTGTCTCAGACAAGCGAGGTGTCCGCGGTGGTAGATTTTGGGCAACAGTTTTCGGCGGCAAGTCTACAACCGTCTTGCCATGTGATCTCAAGACTGCTGGTCCGCCCCGGTATCTGTCCAGCTCGGGGATGATGGGCGGCGAGTCCACGACTGCAGTAGCCTGGGTTCTTGGATTTGCAGAAATCTCACGGTGAGTCTTTGCTGATCTCATCGAAGCCTCGATACGTGGACGGGTCTCGGCCGCTGTCTGGGACCATTTTGTCGGTGATAAAGAATCTGCCCTTGTAGAATCTGGACAAAAATTACCTTGTAATTGCGCGATTAGTGAGCGTTTCTTCCTCAACACGTTCCCGGATGATCTACCCTCCAGCTCGGGCTGAACATTCTCGGCTGGTCCTTTGCTTTGAGTTTTGCGAAACCTAAAACTTGTCTTTGATGTTTCCTTCCGCTCTTCTGGCCTCGATCTTATACTAGGCGGGGGTTCGCGCAAATAAGGCCTGGGCAGCACTTTAGATCCAGCAGCAGGTGTGAGTCCTCTCATGGGTTCTATCTGCTGCGGCCTATATGTATTGTCTGCTTCTTTGCTTCTCTGGGCTGGAGCATTGGTAGGCGCCGCTTGCATGTATTGCCCCATCCTCCTCCCTCGTGACATATTCTCTGGCCTGGTGGGTGGGGCGAAACCTGATTCATAAGATGCCATTCTGATTTCTATCTGGGCATCGGTCTCCAATGTCTTTTTGGAGTACGAAAGGCCGTGTGAGATGGAAGTTGTGTGTGTTCAACATCCCCCAAAGACTTTTGTGGAATCAGAAGCTTTTCGCATTACACATCATCTACTTTCGTTTAGCTTCCACAGTAAGTAACAAAGGCGACTTAGAAATGAACTCACATTCAAGGTCAACAAGAACTTTTGTGCCGTGAGGACTGACTTTCTAAAAGAAAAAGAAATTCGAGTTTTATGCAGTACAACTCGAGTCGACTTGGAGCGTGCAATGACTTGGGTGTGGAAGTGGCCAGAGATAGCCCGTGTTCGCAAGGTAGAATCGATTGGTATGTCGTGAGAAGTATGCACCACCAGGGCTGCTTGGGACTGACTGATCGACAACAAGATGGGAGAAGAAGAAGAAGATGAATAAAAAGCGGAACCGATGTTGAAGGATTTTGGAACAGGAGCACAAAAGTATCAACAGTTTAGAAAGGAGGAAAGTGGAGGCGACGCGACTGCTAAGTGCTTTTCGCGCTAAGAGTAGGACTGTCGAAGGCTAGAATCGAGTGTGGTAGCTAGCAGGTGTGCGTACGATAGACGAGACTTTCGTTGGTAGATCACGACGGTACTTGTTCTTTAGCAGCGCCAATCTGAAGAAAGGTCAGTCTCTGATAAGATTACGCTGGATGCACATACCAGAGTGCAGAGTGGATGATCAAGACAGAGCTGAGCCATGCCCCATGTATGGAGCCTGCCCACATAGGCTCAGGCCACCCTACAGATGAGTGGGCGTAGTTGGAGAGAACACTGCCGCGACTACATAGGTAGATACCGAGTTGAGTTTCGCTGGGTGTTCAGAACGATAGATACTGGCTAAGGTGGGGGAAAAGCTGCTTGTTGCGTCGAAGTCTTCCCTCCGGTCACAACTTGTAGATGCAGCCGTGCAGCTACTTAGTAGTGCCAGCCAGAGAGTCGCCTGTGCGAACAGCGGCAAAATCGAGTCTGGGTAGGGTAGAAATTGACGTAATAATGGAAGCAGAAGCACGAGTAGCAGTAGATGTAAAGCATGTAGGTGTAGGCGTGTATGCAGGGTAGACTGTCTGTGCTGGAGACATACGAATAGGTAAGGTAGGTAGGTAAGGTAGGTAGGTAAGGTAGGTAGGTAAGGTAGGTAGGTAAGGTAGGTAGGTAAGGTAGGTAAGGTAGGTAAGGTAGGTAGGTAAGGTAGGTAGGTTGGTAAGGTGGTAGGTTATGGGGCTGTAGTAAAGATAAACGTCAGAGACTTGAGACTTGAGACCTGAGGCCTGAGACCCTGCACAGGAGCCAGTAAAGAGGAGAAAGGGGAGAGAATAGACATGGAGAGGATAGCGGGGTCAAACATCACCTTTGGGCGGCACTGATCGATCGCACTGAGCCAGAAAAGCCCAACAGCCAACTCCCACGTGATAGCCTACTCTGCCTGCCTCCGAAATACATCTTTCAATTCGAAATCTTGTTTCCTATGTACAGTACATATGGACGTACATACCTTGCTTGCACTCAGGATACTTCCTCTTAGCCGCCGATTCTTTGTTTACAGGTGCTGTACGCAGCAAGTATTACCCGAAGAGGTCAAGCGTCCGTCTGAAGCGGAACTTCTGTCCTTCCGTTCCGGTCCCTTCCTCCCATCCGACTGCTCGCTCCCGTCTGTCCCCAACTTCCTCCCTCCTTGGCTTCCATCTCTTCAGCAATCAGCAGCGCCAAATCGATGTCAACACACACGATGTACGCACGGAATGCGACGAAAAGAAAAGCCTCAAACCCCCCTCCAACGATACAGCCTCTAGAGCTACTCACTTACAGTCCTGTACTACGGAACGGGTCGCACCGTCACGCCTACTATCTATCAGCTTCGGAGTTCTTCCAATCCTTCCCCTGCACATAGCTACAAGTAGGTCCATATCCGACGCTATCACCATTATACCCGCCACGGCGCAACGGCGCAACGGCTTGGCCCACGTCCAAATCTTCGCAGCCAACCAGTAATTCCGGAACCTGGCCTTTGGCTCTTCCCGGCGGCTCGTCGTCGTTCTCCCGAGTCCTGAAGGAGAGTGGCTGGTGCTTGTCGCACAGACATCGACGGCTACGGCCGGCGAGGTCGCTTCCTGCCAATCGATCTGTCAGGACTGGGATGGCCGTTTTCCTCATCAGTGCTCCAAATCCCCGAGCGAAGGGGCTCGCTTGCAAACGACCGTTGATTTGGTATCGTGAAATACCAGTACCCATTCAGTAGACTGTATCGTCTTCACACTACGTGATAGGATATTCTTCTTTCTGTTGACGGTCCGGTCCCCCACCATGGAAATCGAAAAACCCTTTTTACTAGCCTGTGGAGCATCGTCGTTCAGCCGGCCCATGGGAAACAGTCGGGCTTACATTCCAACTCGGATCATTCCCAATAGAGCTGAAGCGCGCAGCACTTCCTTCTTGGCGAGAGGCAACTGTGGTGCGTTGTCGCGTCAATCTCCAACCTCCGCGCGACTGTGGCGGGTGCATGCATGGCAGGGCTTTTTTCTCGATGCCTTTTGCACTTTCCGCCTCCACTTCGCCACAGCCGCGAGCTCTGTCACATCCAAGTGTAGAGTATCATCCGTATGCTCGTTGACGTGGCATGGAGGCGAACATCCTTATCCTTTTGATCTCACTCATCTTGATCCGGTGTGCAGCAGTTGGTTTTGGCGGTCGTGGGTGTGAAGATTAACATTTTCGGAAATTTTTTGGCGGCAGAACCGTTCTTTCGAGCCAGCAGGGATCTATGGCTGTTCATTGGCTTGTCCGTACCATGTGCGCAACCGGTGGCTTGACGCTTCATTACAAGCTTTCGGGCCCGTTGACGATAACGTGACGACGAAGTGGTGTCCTGGCCAAACCTCTAGTTGGTCGGTTGTTCATCAACCGTCTGTTAGTTCCCTAGAAGTTGAGAATAGCCGTTAGTACTAAGATGCGACCTACTGGGCTATTCACCGCCCATCCAGTATACATTGTATCCAGACCAGTTTTTGCTCATCGCTCATTTACTTCGTACGCGCTTACGAACGGAGCTAATAAACCCTCGGGACCCCGAATTTCAATGTCAATGGCGGCACCAGACCCTGATTCATGAACTTGAACCTTGTCTATGGCGCTGAGACCTCACAACGGAGATCGAGACGTCCATGGACGAAGCTGACTCGACGTTCTTCGCTTTACCTAAGGTATAAACATAACACCTCTACCCCTACAAAGAGCTCCAAGCAAAAATTTGAGCCAACGGAGGGCCGAGAACTCCGGGGCAGGTAGTCGAGGTCGAGGTCCACAATCGCCAGGACATGCATCAAGGTCCAACCAAGTACTTAGAGTTACCCACGCAAAAGCTTACGAGTCTATAACAACGACAAAGTCTAACGTCTGGGCTCCGAGTGCAACAAGGCCAAGGTAAGGAAAAGCTTCTGAGCCTATCACAACGACAAAGTCCAACATCTGGCCTCCCAATTGATTTCTTTTATAAGCTATCCACACTCGAGCACTTTGCTTCACCTTTCCTTGCCTTACCTATCGATTGGGGCAACCGACAGATCATACTTTGATCGGTGCCGTATGCACACTCCTTGGGCCTTTCTCTGAGCTGTACGCTCATACATTTCACTGACGGACCATCGCAAAAGGCGGCGAAGGGCGTAGTCGACAGCAGCTGTAGCTGTACCAACACGAACTGCTTTCGGGGTCGTACTTTGTATTTAATTCCTTAGCTTAGCACGTCTCCGTACCCCCTGGGAGGTCCTAGGATGGCAGCCTCTCGGCTGCACTCCGCTAGACGTTAATCAATACTACTACTACTACTACCTATCGATTGGGTACCTGCCTTCCTGATCATCCTGGTGGAGAGTTCTTAGTCGAGTATTATACTTATCCTACTTCACTTCGATCTAGATGAAGGAGAAGAAAAAAGAGAGAAAGAAGATGAACAAGAAGAAAGGCCGAAAAGCCGGAAAAAATGCAAGACTTGACCTGACCTGGATGAAGTATGCGTGCTCTCACGCACTGAACTGCTTCAGCTACGCTCACCTACTTACTGGCTTGTTTATAATCAGATACAGCTAAAAGGAAAAACCTGAACACAAAAAGAAGAAAAGAAAAAAAAAAAAAAACCGAGATTAATATTGATAGCGCAAAGTACACAGATAATCAAGTACTTGTAAAGGCTTGTAGACAGCTATTCAATTAGCTTCTACTAACCAGTTGAGAAAATACCGGCGGAGAAGACGGAATATCATACAGACCTACTATCAAATACGATCCAGCTCGCTGACTGTGAAAACCTCGCTCGCATCTGTTACACAATATAAGTTATGCATTAAGCATCTTTCAATACAACGGAAGGAACATGATGACGAGATGACTACAAGTCATCAATGTCATTATTCACATTTGAAGGCTTGCAGATTCCATCGTATTAGAACATCCATTATTACACAAACCGCCTTTACGATCATCTTTGACTTCACACTCCTCCCATAACAGCATCACTGTCACATGTTGATAGAAATGCCCTCTACTAAATCCCAACGATAAGAGCGCAAGGGCGGACCTCAGACGTGAATCATTGGGATCTATGCCGTGAACGAGTGATATGTAATGTACGGCGAGATATTCAACGTCTATGAATGGAAGGGCATGTGTAATTTGGAGGAAGAAGACAGGTGCAAAGAGGGCGTGTGATGTATGTAAATATTTAATTGGCTTCCCAAGACCGTTTTTTTATAAAAGAAAAAAAGAAAAAGAAAAGATTTTTTGGGTTGAATGAGACGCCGGAAATCCCAGTAGGAGAAAAAAACGCTGTTTGCATTTCATTAGCAAGGGCACTTTTTCTTTTTGAATCCCGATCACCCGCCCAGCCAAGTTCGCGCTGGGGAGAAAAATTCTTGACCCCTTGATATAATGCAAGACTTGGCAGGTATGGTATCCAGAGCAGCGCAGATGGCATAGTGGTTGTCGTCTTGTCAGGTCTCTCTGGTGTGGAGGATTGGTAGTAACGATTTGGAGCCGAGTGGTTTAGACTCACCAGACCACACACGACAACCGGATAAAAACGAAAACCCGCTTCGAAGGCTTTTCTTCCCCCGCTTCGGCGGGGGTTTGTTTTGCAATTTTTACCCTTTTTTTGGAGGGAAACAAAATTCGGGTTGGGGATTTTTGGATATTTTTGGGTCTTTTGGCTTTTGGAAAGGGGATTTGTTTGGTTTCTGGTTTGTGGGGCTGTTTTGTTTGTTGACATTACGCGAGACTGTGAGGCTCACACCTTCTTCCCTGGCCAATTGATCTTAACACGGAGTGGAGGTTTTTGATTTGCTACTTTTCAAGTCTCGGTAGGCATGGGCAAGAAGACACAGATTCGTCACTTCGGAATGATTAATACTCACTTCGCATTGGAGTCCTCCCCCCTTCCCGATTGATGCAGAAACAAAAGGTAAAATTCAACGCCCTCTCATTTCGATTTCCATTCAAGCATCCAACAAATGAGCTCCTCAAAATCAACTCGCCATTTCCAGAACTCTACCACCAGAGCTCGTCCACCGTTGTTTATCTCCCGCGCAATCGGCAACCAAAACTTACAAGTCGAAGAAGACGCACTCGATGTTGTTCCCATCCGGATCCAGAATGAACGCACCGTAGTACTTCTCGTGATACATAGGTCGGAAGCCCGGCGGGCCGTTGCACTTCCCTCCCGCTGCCCTGTCGTGCTCCATCGTCAGTCAGCGGCCAGCCAGCGCTCATCAACTTGAGGGTGCCAAAGACCCGTCCGTTCGTTGGGGTTTTCAGCCATCCTGTACCCCTCTCTTTTCAACAAACGTCAAGGCAGAAGAAGTATTAAATAAAAATTCAGAACTGTGCACTGGAAAGAAAAGAAAGAGAAAAGTAAAAACTCACAACCCAGCCTCGTGAAACGCCTCCACGTCTCTCTTACTCTTCCCCACAAACGCAATGTGCGAGGTGTTCAGATTCCCCTCTTGCAGTTCGAGTCCCTCTATGGGGCCCTGAAGCCAGAAGTCGGCGCGGCCACCGGCGGTCGCGAAGCCGACCGAGTGGCCGAAGTCGAGGGCGACGGCGTAGGTGAGGGGTTGGAGGAGCGTGGCGTAGAAGGGCTTAGAGGTAGCGACGGAGCGCACGGGGAGGGAGGTGTGGTCGATCGGCATGCTTCGCTACGGGTTTATCTTCCTTTTTGCTTCTTGTTTTGGGAAAGACAAAACGATGGAGTATAGATGTTCAAGTTGAGAGGTGAGGGAGTATTGGGTGGTGTGGATGCTGATGAGAGGACAGGACAAGGCTGAGATGTGATGTGATGTGATGGAAAAGAGCTGCGCGTCTCGACTTACAGTAGGACCTTTTTGTGACCCCAAGGAAGAAAAGCACGTTTTCGACATCCTACGGGAAATCACATTCGTGCCCCCGAGCGTCTATTTTCCATACCTGGAAATTCTTCATCGCAAATTTCAAGAAAGCAAGAGATAAGACCTGAAGGAGAAAAAGCAAAGCTAGCTACCTAGCTAGCTGTACGGCCATTGATTTGAGAACCCGCGGATATCTTGGTACATTTTATGTGATGCTCCCCGCCCTGTTTACTTTTGAAAACCCTGAGAAGGGTAGGGTAGAGTCCCGGCTTTTGTACTCACTGCGAGCCCGCGCGTGGAAAGACCAATATATTCACCCGAAGACGTTATGCTAGGTATGTCATGGCAAGCAGTACACGAAGTCAACAAAATTTTCAAAGAATCCAAAGCTACCCTATCTCTCTCCTCCTCACGCTGCGCTAATGCTGACCTGATCATTGCCTAAAACAAATCATGCCCCAAAGAGACGAGCTGGGTACGTGGGATGACCCGTAACACAACCCAGCCAAACTTACACAAAACGCGACAAGACCACTAGAAAATAGATTGTAGCTCAAGGTACCGAATTTAGCTGGGTACTAGAAACATAAAGGATTGTTCTACGATCTACACCTCTCTCTCACTTTGATCGATCCCGCTCGCTAAGCAAGCGGCGTCCACTCGGCTTTGTAAACATAGGAATGGATACAATCCTTCTTGTCCTCCCCTTACTTTTCGCACGCATGTATCTCAGCGAGAGAATACGACCAAAAAAAACTCTTTCCACCGGATAGATATCACGCACCGGCGATCCGAAAGCGGGATGTAACGAGTGACCTTGTCCTGATCTCTCATCCAATTTCGCAAGGGGGAAAAGGCCCCTCCTGTTCCAGACGGAAGCATCTCGGGGTAGTTGGAAAAGGGACTGCGGAAATCCCTTCCATTCCCCAAGGCATTCTTTTCCATACTGGTTTTTTCGTTCAAGGTAAACCTATCCCAAAAACTTTCACCACGTGTGATTGTTTCTAGGCGTATTCGCTAAGCAGAGCTTCATTCACTAACGTTCTCACCGTTTATGTACAGTGGGTGGACACATGAAGTTGCGCGTTAGTAAATACTCGTTGCCCCAATAAAATTCTACTACTTTTACAACTTCATAACTCCACCATTAATTAGTCGATTTTAAATACAAATAGCTTAAATTAAAGCTGAAAATCGAAAAGATATTCTATTTCAACCAGTACTTAGTATACCACCCATTTGCAGCCTTAACAGCGTTTATCCTCTTTTGCATCCTTTTCGCTAGTTTATTTAACAACTGATCTTTCGGAAGCTTTCACGCTTTTTAGACAGTTTTTATTAAAAATCGTTGTATTATATTATTGTTTTTCATAACTATTGGCTTTGATTTAAGCTTAATTATTTTTGTTTTAAATATTTTTTGTAAGTTTCCGATCGGGTTAAAATCCGGCGAAAAAAGCCCTAATTTCATACTTATGTTACGAAACCATAGCTTAATAATATACGCTTTATAACTTAATGTGTTATTTTGCATTTAAATGCTATCGTCGTAAAAAATCGTTAAAAAGAATTTGTTAAAAACGTCGAGATACATGGCGGTTGTAATAAGTTACTGTCCAGAACACACGCGCAACTTCATGTGTCCACGTACTTGTATCCACATCAAGTGTACCAGACATTCTCAAGATCTCTATTCCTTCTACCTCGTTCTCGAAGAGAAGCTCGCATCCTCAGCTCTCACCCAAGCCGAAAACACAAAAGGAGTAAACGCAAACACGGGATACAATCGACACCATCAAGAATATCTAGGTCGAAGGAGACGTGGTACCTTGTTCATCACAGCACACTGACAAATGTTTTCTTCCTTTTTGCTTTGAAAAAGAACCCCCCCCCCCCCAACAACCTCCCCCCCCCCCTTTGTAAAAGCGAGTAAGGAAAAGCAGACGCCCCTGACCAAACCCAAGCCAAGCAACTACAAACACTACACGTACTGTAAGATCGCTGCAGAACAGTACGATGCCAATCCGACGCAAGCTGCTGCTTGGGAGCAGTGCTAGCAACACCTACACATCGAAGACCACCAGCCAGGTACAGAATGACGATGTGTTGGGGTTGTAGATGGGAGTGCTGTGAGGCGTGGAACAGAATTACGAGGGAGGGGGGTGAGAGGGGATGAATGCCATCTGGATGTCGACGAGAATCAGCACAATAGAAGAACAGAAACAAAAGAGACGATGCTTAAAACAGAAAAGGAGGGGGATGGAAAGGGAAAAGGTAAAGAGTACTGTACTTCCTGTCGTAGCTTGAGTGTTCGTTTCGTCTTTCTCCCCTTGTTGCTTGCTTACTTTTGTATAGACGATTACATTTCGTATCTTGCATCACTACCTGCGTGTCTAGTTTACAACTCTCCTTGCCAACTCGCTCTCGAAATTTTACCACGCATTCATAATGCCATGTTCTTTTCGGACCTGCCCCGATTTTTGATAAGACGTGAGAGTCCAAAACACAGGGAAAAGGCACCCTAGAAAATCACCTCCCCTTATCACCCAGAACTCACCCACGGCCCTTCCCAGAGCCCAATCTTGCCCAGGAGCCACCAATCAGAACCACACAAGAGTCAGTCTCTCACTTCGCAGCAGTGGCAAATCTTTTCGCTCTCGCCTCTGCCTTGGCAGCCTCCGCCGGATCATCCGTGATCTTCTTGAACGCACCGCCACCACCAGCACCCCTCGCCTCCCCGCGTCCACCTCTCCTCGCCCCCTCCGTTCTCCGATCCGGAGTTTGTCGCTTTGCCTGCCTGCTATCGCCCCCACCTCTCTCCTCTCTGCGTCTCTTGCCGCCCTTGCCCGCCGTCTCCGACAAGCCCCCATTGAGCGTATCCACGATCTCCTTCACAACCGCCTCATTCTTGACCTTATCCGTGCCAAACTTCTTCGCGCGCTCTGCCAGCTTCTTCTCCTCCTCCGTCTGTGGTGTTGCCTCGGCCTTTGTCCAAGCCGAAGCGCTTGGCACGCGCCGCGCGCTTCGCTGCCTCCTGGTCAGCTTCGGAGAGCTGGAGGCCTGCGCTGAAGTCTTTCTTGGGCTGCTCTGCGGCGGCGGATTGCTCTGCGGCAGGCTTGGGGGCTTCTGCTGCGACGGGTGCGACGGGTGCAACGGGTGCGGGTTCGGCGGCCTTGGGCGTGGGAGCCGGTGCTGGTGTTACAGGGGCGGCGGCTGGTGTCTTGATCTCCGGAGCGGCGATGGCGGCAACGACAGGCGCGCTGGGCTCGGGTTTGTGGTCGTCTTCGTCCCAGTCGATTTCGTCTTCGCCTGCGCCGGCTGCGCACGCGGTTTGTTAGCATGGTATGCGACGATACGTATCACACTCAACGAAGAACGTACAAGCAGCAGCGGCAGAGCCATTCTTCTTGGTGTCGTCCTCCTGCAGCCGCGCGATGAGGTCTGCCTTGTTGCCCGAGACGGCGAGGCCGCGCTCGCCCAGCAGCTTCTTCAGGTCGGGGACCTTGAGCGTGTTGTAGTCGGACATCTTTTCTTGACGCCGCGGCGGTGACGTGTGAATGGGAGTGGGAAACCGGGTCGCGCGTGTGTGTTGGATATGATGGCGATGTGTGGATTGATGTCGAGAACTTGGGTTGTCGATTGGGATGGTTGGGAGTTGTGAGGTTGAGCTGTGAGGACGTCGTGCAAGGGATGCGACGGGTTTCGCGCGCTGAGGGTCGGCCGCTAGCGCGATTGGTTCTCCGACGGATCACGGCTGAGTCCCGAGGGCGACTTCGGGTCTTCCTGGTTTATATCTCACATCTCTGTATAGAGTCTACACGCATTCATACGCTCCTGGTGCACCCATCCACAGGATGGTGTTGGATCCCCATTCAGTGAGTGAGATCTCTGTCCTCACTTGATACATCATCACATGGAACAGGGTCTTGGGAGTTATCAAGTTGGAAACTTTACTGTCACATCTGACCGACCACAGATCTGCATTTGAGAAGTTCACCTGCAGTCAACGAGCTGTTGGTGCAGCCGGTACATCGAGCTGCCAGTTGCGCAGAGAGCCGCTGTCTCGCGCGACGCGTCCATCCAATTTTCAACCATGTCAAACGATTGCCGAATCACCGTGGTACGAGGATAACATGTTGAGCGCGGAGAACCGTTGCTGACTGGCATTCTCCCTGCGAAGAATCTCCCTCATGTGGGCGCACTGAGCTCTCTTCCCTCCAAAGTCTGCAGCAATCATCTCATTCGCGGAGTCGCGCCGCCTGGGACTTGACTCGCCCTCACTACGCGAAGTGTGGAAATCGGCTCTTGCAGCGTCCCACACGTAGCATACGTCCTGGGGCTGCGGCACCACAATCTCCTCCTCGTGCTGCCAGTCCATCTCGTCGGCGGTGGGATCGGGACACCACTGCTCGATCTGGTTGAGAGCCTGGTTGAGCGACCGCACCAGGTACTCTTTCAGCTTTCTGCTCTTCGTGAGGAAGATATGGTCCAAGCGACCAGGCCCTTGCAAGGCGTTGGGTCGTGGAGTGGCATTCCAGGGCGGCGCTCGTGAGTGTTGATTTCTGAGGAACGGGTTGTTGGAGCCGGAATTGTCGACGCGAGGTCTCGTCGGCGCCTGAAACCGGGCTCGATGATCGGCTTGATAATTTGAACGGTTGCGGTCTTGCCAAGGTTGATCTTTCTGCCACGAAGATACCTCGTTCTGCGAGCGACAATTTGCTCGTCGATTCCTGCCCATGATTGTACTTTCAGGTATTTGGCCATGGCTGGCGATGAGATTCCGATATGAAGTATATGAATCCTGAAAGGGAGAACCGAAAGGAGTTGAGATGATAGATCTGGGTCGTGGACGTCTTTAGAATGATCTGGGGCCCGAGACAAGGCAAAGTGACTCAACAATGAGGCCTGAAACGTCCTCTCTCCCTTTTGCGGTGGTGGTTAGACGAAAGCCTTTCGTAAAACCTTTACGTTGACCTATTTTCATGAACCTTTACGGTGATCTATTTTCGTGGGCTGTGCTGCAGAGATCCCCGAGAGATCATCCACAGAACCGAAGTAGAGCATAAAGGCCGTTGCAATCATTAACTGGCCTCTGAGTTCCAGCCCCAGTCAGAGAGCGGTTTCTGCACTCGGTGGTTTGGAGCCCAGCTACGGTCGTCTTCTACACCTCGCAGTATTTCAAGCACGACTTAATGTTCCCAAGTCTCGGCCAGGCACCGCCCTGGAACGAAGACCGCTTGAGCTTGGCTCACTCTGACCCTGCCATCAGGCCTGCAAGAGTAATCCCACAGATCTCATGGGCGTGATATTGAATCTCCCTCTCGATTCTCCAGTCTGACCCGATCCGGTCTGATAATGTAGAGTGGTGAGCCGCCGACTCACACGGTCTGTTCAGCAGTAAGATCGTGCGTGCCATATGATAAGTGGATATCGTGGAAGCGCACATCGGAACGGTGAACCGGATCTCCGAAAATACTGCTCTAACGGCGTTAGCTGGAAGACTTTCATCGATTATAGGCGGAAGCCGAGCACATGGCTTGAACGTTTCTGGAAGGCCGCTATTCTAGTGTTAAATTTCTTCTCGAGTTCCTTCTATGTTTCAAAAAGTGGAGTTAGATAGGTGCCTAGGGCGCTCGATGGACTTCCGGGTTCTTGTGGAAAGACGTGGTTACCGGATTCACCCAAAAACTGACTCTCTTAGACAAGAGCCAGGTCAACAACGCATTTGAAATCATATCCTCGTGCACAAAGGCCTGTCTCTCAGGAAGTTTCGAATCCTCCGTGTTACTTGGGACTACAAACCCCCCGCTCATTCAGCTGAAGACCGGCTGCTTTCCATATCGAGATTTCATGAGTATCGAGTCTGGTTTGAGTCTCGTTGATGAAAGCCGTTAGAAAGTCTTGCCAAGCAAGATTGCAAATTCCCAAAGGCATAATCCGTTCCGAAAGTTCTCCTGGGTTGGTAGATGACTGGGCTGGCATTATCTCTTCCTTTTCAGCCAAATCGAATAAGGACTTTGTTGTTCCATATCTGCTTGTCTTCCAGCTAAATCCTCCCACGCTAGACTTCTTTTCGCGAACACGGCCCATTTGCTTTGCAGCAACTGCACTAGCAGAAAACCTTAGGAAAGGATTGGACTTTGCTTGAACGGGGACGTGATAAGCAAAGAAGCATCCCAGATAAAAATTTACATCCACCGGCCCGGGGTTTCTCCACCATGCCGAAGTAGAAACGCAAGTTCAAAATCGTCAACAGGTGGAGGAGGATCGACGGACACTTGGACTGGAAGCGAGTCTATTGTTGCAGGGTCTATCGCAGGCTGGGAGAAGCCGTGTGGGCTCTCGGGCCAAGTTGGGTTCAGAATGAAGTTCAAAGTATTGGATTAATGAGTTAATGCGTGCGTGGAACTCTGCTGGAGACGGTCTTGCGTGTTGAAAATTACTTGTAACTGCGGCAAAGAGTGCTTTCAGACCGGAAACTTGGTCGTAAACCAAACTCAGATGGGTGTCCTGCTGTTCCTCATACCTTCGGGGCGATGTGATAGGTGCAGGACTGAGCATGTTAAACTCTGCCCCGAGAACAAGACTACAGAAGAACTTCCATACCTGTCCTTGAAGCAGTTATCCAGGTATAATTTTCATTGAACGAGTTCTTGTGCGCATAAAAACCTCCCAGCTTTCACTCATCCGTTTCCCCAGTGCCGTTCATCGAGGCATTCTGCTGATGGCGAAACATCACCCCATCGCTGGGATGGCATTGGCGATTTGCCCTACCTGCATTGTCCGCATACTGGCTTGGTCTCGTAGCATTAAGCTTCCTTATCCGGCAAGTCTGGAAGTTTAAGCAGTGGTCAGCGAGAGTTTCCATTCAGGATAACAAGAGCCAATAAATAAGCGTTGGATTTCTTACCATCTAGTCCACGATGTCATTGCCACAGTCCCGTCTTCTGAGGTATGGAATTGGCATTGTTGCAACCAAATGTCGAGTTGGGATCGCGAATGGGTTTGAGAGATTTTGTCGCGCCTGGGGCCGCACGACTGAGGGGATCGTCGGTGATCCTTAAACAGACCTCCTCTTTACTCGCTACGTGATCCGAGTGCATACCTACCGAAAACAAATACCAACCATCTAAACCTACTTTAAAGGGGTGGTCGCTATGCACTATAAACCCAAAGAATTTGTTCGCCAAACGTGACGAAATGAAGAGGATACATCCCATTCCGTATGAGACTATTTTCAACTCGCAGGTACTGGACTCGAGCATCCTGGTGAATAGTATCCCGCGGACCATGATCTATAGACTTTCTAGTAGCCCTACCTATACTTCGATACTCGGCCAATGCATCAAATTCTGGAGTCGTGTTACTCTTGTTTGGATATGCTTCTTACCCGGCTTCTCCGTTACATCGCAAGAATTGTTGAGATGACTCTCCACGAAGAGCACTCTTGTCACTTCTGGGCAATTCATACCCCGAATTTCTCGTGGCCGTCATGCCCAGAAGCTTCGTTACCCATCTCTTGAACCACAATCACTGCTTTAGCATTGGTATTCGGCTGTTTACTGCCTAGATTCTTCTAGATCCGTTGTGAGCATCTAAATGCATGATATCAATCTTGTCGCACAGCAAAATGTGAATCCACACCGCTATGTTTGGTCCGCTGTCCCATATCACAACCCCCCCTATTGCTGCGACAAATCTACAATCTCCAATGCTTACGATATGTTCTCAGAAAGGCCTGCGGATGGGCAAAGCCTCTCAAACTGGCATTGGATTCATTGTTTCGCGTCTGATTCAAAATCAATTTTTGGGAAGGCAGTGTTTTCCGAGAGGCATTCAAGTTTCCGGTGTGTCACTCAAATCTCTGTGCAATATCAAAGCTTTCTAGAATCTAACACTATTGGCAGATGTATGCTCATCTGGTAGTCTTTATTTGAGATTAATATCTTACTATTGGTGAGTCCACGAAAGGGCTTAACTATCTTGAAACTGTGATCTCAGTTGTTTAAGCCAACAAAGCCAGGACTTCAAGGTTTAATGTATAATTGCTTTGGTTTCCAGTCATCGTAGCTGAGATTTCTTTGCTGTTTAGTTTGTGTATTCGTTTGTGTGTTTGTGTATTTGACTAATTCGTTGGTCTGATACCTAGCAAATTACCTATAGCCCCCAAGTTCTTATGAAGTGTGTATATACTTGCTAAGTAAAGGAGAGTCTGGAACTGCTTCCTGTCTATATCCTCTTCTCTCTGTGTCAAAAGATGCCGAATCGCAAGGGGACAAGTCCCCGCCAAAAACGAGGAAGAAAAATGGAAAGAGTGAATCCTATCGGAGATGACTCTTCGTTGGAATACTGAATATGACCCTGACTGTTCTTGGATTCGAATGCAGTGATTCACCTCCCCAGCAAAAAATATATAGATCTCGAAGCTGAACATGCCGGCACGACAAACACAAACACAATCTTCTATAATCTTCCACAAACCACTAGTTCATCAGAATATCGATATTCACCCGGAAAAGTCTTGCTCTTGGACTCGGTGATACTATCCGTTTGCCAAAACCATTAGTATCGAAAGCAAACACAACAGTGCGACAATCACGATCTCTTACAAACCACTAATTACCCTCGACAATGCCTTCCCACAATGGAACCGAGTCGAAGAGATCTCGCCCCAGCTCTAGCTTCTTTGAACCTGAGACTATGACAACTATACCTTCCAAGCGGACAAAGTATACACCTTCACCCGCGTCGAGTGCCATCAGTACACAACAGACCACACCAGAGCCAAGCATATCAACCTCCAGTCACACTCCCATACCAACATTCGAAACCTCCGAAACTTCCGAAACAAACACAGAACGAGCCTACCACCTATTTAAGGTCAACGACCGCGCTTCCAGCCAAAAACGTCAATGGTGGATCACAAGGCTGAAACTACTGAAAAGGAGCGCGTCGATCCAAGAGGAGCGAGAGGCCAGCATCAGTATCGTCGGTACCGCCAAAGCTACATTTAAAGGTCTTGCTCGCTCCATGTCTCTCATGAGTGCTAGACGGCCGAGTGAGTCTGTTTGGGGCTTCGTAGCGAAGGTGGAGGATGATGTGGAAGAGCGGCTTTCAGAGGAGGAGTGGCGAAGACTAATGACTTGGCAGTGGAACGAAGGGTCGGGGAGTCTGGAGCATGAAGATCGGCCTGAGTCATTGCGAGGAACTCGCTATGATTTTAGGCCCGCGTGTTCTGCAAAGTTCAAATTCGACGTCATCGCCGGGAAAGGGGATAGGACCGTGATGTGAAGGGGCTGTATGGACTATTGTACATGGGACTTATTCCAGAGTTACGTCAGCTCTGTACTACTATTAATAGAAATGCAAGCATATCAAGGTCCGAAGTCCCAAATGACATGGTACTTGTACAAAATAATGTTAATTTTACGTCTGTACGGTACTCCATCACAAAGGGGTATTTACAAGGGCATTATCCAACAACACAAAGCAGCATTGCCAAACCTCCGATCAAGTAAGGATTTGCGTATAGATATCAAACTGACATTATTTCACCCAAGTACGAAGTATACTCAGTAGACCTTGAAAACCTTCTGAAAATCAATACGCCAAGCAGTGAAGTCCAGTAGTAGTACTTTGTGAATCCAATCAAGTAACTTGAAGACCATTCTGATAACCTACAAAAGCTCTATGACGAAGCTTGCATAAACATGTGATCGATTTTAACCTTGATGGCCTGTTGAAGAGGATTGTTTTTCCTTACGAAATTCTATTCGTTGTTCATGCTCGTACAAAGAACCCAAACAGAGAACATGCTGCCGCACGTGTACAGGTACCGTGATGTTCTAAATATAGCGCCCAATAAGCAATCTCGACCCGGAGGCATGACTGTCACCGGATCTCTTACTTCTACATAGTAGGTCGTGCACGGAACACGTGAATTTAGTTTGTTCATCCAATATTTCGGTAAGCCTGTTGCTCCTGAAATCCAGTGTTACGCCGAAAGCAAACCTTAAGGACAAAGTTGCGATTTAGGTTTCGTCCGGGACCAGTGCGTCAACGATCTCAAGATCAGCATGAAAGAGAAGGCACATTTCGCAGATTGTGATATTGCAAGTGTCATACGGGTCCCAACAATTCCACTTCGGCTCCTCCAAAAACGATAGATAAAATGGGCCAAAAGGCCGAAGGTTTCAAGGGAAAGTACAGCTCGTATGAATCGGGAATTCCCCACAACCAATTTTAAGAACCCCACACTTCAAAGCTTCCAGAGTGTAATGCTACACATGCGTCGAAAACAATAAAGCTTTTTTTTAACGCACACCTTAACCTTACAAGTTATCAAGGTGACTTGCCGCTTTTTTGATGCTTCTCACACAACGCCGTCCATTTTAATTGCGGCTGCGCTTGCTCTCTCTCTACCACATCTCACCCACTCTCTGCTGAAGGCATGGCAAGCTTCGTGCCGCTTCTTTTGTTTACGAGGTACTTCTATTTTCAGAAACTCTTTGCCATCCCATGACAGCATTAGACTTTGTTGACATTTCGCTTAGCGACATTGCCAGCAACCCTTGCAGACCTTCCCGTCTCGGCAGACATTCCGCTAACCCGCAACGCCCAAGATCGGCAAGAACCCTTCTTGTATCTACATAGAATTGCACCTCGACTAATTTCTTCTGCGTTGGCATAACCGTGCTTCCTCTTGAAATATGGGGAAAACGAGACCTCAGAGCCTCACGGGCAGGGAACTCCTGACTAGCATTTCAGAGACATGAGCGAACGGGTTGCTGGCAATACGAGAGACAAGACGGTGAGCACAATGTCAATTACGACGCCTGGCAGGACACAACGTGCCACGGGTCGAAGTACTATGGAAGCAAGGAAGCGAAGTATCAATCCCTTGTCATCTGGCCCGTCACGTATACAGAGGCAGTGTACGTGCGGTTCCTTGCATTCATACGAAGTGGTAGTACGACACGCGGTACATATACGAGATTCTCGTGACAGCATGGGCTATCTCAAGGTAGGGTGAGGAAGTATATAAGGACGGGTAGGTAGCCACCTCTGGGGAACAGCAACAAGCCATCAAAGTACCTCATCTCTTCCAAACACTTTCAACTTCACCAACCCAATCAACCAACCCACCCACCAGCCAAAATGCAATTCGCTACCCTCGCTGCCTTCGCCTCCCTCGCGGCCACCGCTCTCGCAGAGGATGGTGTCTTCGCCATCACCGGCAACGCCATTGCCAATCAATACGTCTACCTGCAGGTCCTCAACGGCGTCATCAGCGCCCCGCCCACATGCAACGGCTCTGCTAACATTGGAGGTCGTACGTTCTAACCCAACCCCAGATATGGAGGAGGAGAAGAAGATGAAGCAGGGGAAAGGAAAACCAGCTTGCTGACCATCACTCCAGTGCCTGCCTCAGGCTCGATCCCGTGTAACGCCCCTGGGTACGGTTTGACTTTCTCGTGGGCTAGTGACGCGGGTGCGGGAATCCAGGCGACCTACATGAACCCTAGCGTCACCTTCACCTACAATGTGCCATTGTTAGGGTGCACGGACAACAAGTGCGAGTAAGTTGAGTCCTGGATGCGTAATAACAGGAGACGTATGGGAGGATGCTGACGAGAGCTAGATTCGGATTCACCAACATCTTCCACTCTTAGGAAGTTGGAGAAAAGAGGGGAGTGTGGATAAAGCTTTGGTGTAGGAATTCTATATTGTGATTTTAATAATTCATAACCATGGGGTAACCCATATAACATAAATGTAAACATTGGAACTGATCAAAGCAAAGTGAGAAACCAATGACTTGACATATACATAAGAAACACACTCATTCTTCCCGTCCCTATTTTTCGAGCACTCATGTTATTTCTAAACTAGCACTGTATGTACAAAGTACAGTACTCGCTTGCTCTAACTTTTGATAGTGGGTTGTAGATTGCTCAGAGTTTGAAGCTACAAAAAATGGCGCTTGGCGGACAAAGTCAAATCTCTTCCGGAGCGTAATCTCTCATGACTATAAATGATACCACACTAGGTACAGACACGCAGACGCCGAAATGCACTGGAAATGCAGAACATTTAAAACTTCGCTGCATGTAATACTCTGCCGCAACGCAGCCAAACGACTCACTTCCTGGCCTGAGGACACACAACCCAGAACTCCTTTTGCTATCGTCAAGGGCACGATCGATCACATCACAAACCTCTTCGACAAGCCGGGAGCAATTCGTAGCGCTTTACACGCTACAAAAAGTTTTCGAAATAAATCAACTCCGTCGCTACATGTACTGCTTATGTTGGTCGAGAAATCCCAATCGTACTCCTATTCGAAAGCTCTTGTATCGGCCAAAGCTATTTCGTAAGGAAAAGGATTCGGAGTTGTTACTTTTTTGAGACTTTTGACGAAGACAGGGCATGTGATAATCCTATGTGTGTACACTTTTGTTTTTCTCGCGAACGATAGATTGACCAAAGCGCCTCTCGATCTCGTGCTTTACAGAAAATCTCGGCATCGCTTCCGAAAAGCTCCACCCCCCCCCCCCCCTCTCCACCGACCTCTAATGAAAGGGCACTGGAGTATCTCCGAAGACTCAACCCCGTCGATTTCGATAGAGCAGCGTGATGCCGTCCCCCCTCCCATTTTGGTCTTACTTCTTCAACCCCAACGACTATTTCTTTTTCTTTTTCGTTTTGATCCCAATATCTCGCCTCTTTCGCATATCTTTTTAATTATGTCGGATCACCCTGACGCTTTCTACCGAGGAATTCCGGCCCCTTCCGCCTACGCGTTTGACGCTGGGTCCGAAAACGCCTCCGTCGGCCTAGCTGCTCCTCCTCCTGCAGTTGTTTTCAATTAATGCGTGGGCGGAAAAGACCGGAGATCTTGAGTAAAAAGCGTCAAGGTGATCCGACATAACAAGGAAAGGTATGCGAAAAAAGCGAGATACTAAAGTTGAGACAAAAAAAAGATAAAGTGATAGTTGATGTAAAAAAAAAGGGTAAATTGGAAGAACCTGACGATAATTATGGAGGGTCGGCGATCAAAAGGCGCTAAACATTTAAAGAAGCAGAACAGCGTAAACAAAAAAAACGCTCCACGAAGCGAAGACCCCACCATCCCAATGCGGAAGCAATCATTATATTTATCAACAAGCAGCTAAAACTTCCACCGATTACGACCTTTCACCTGTTGCGGAACCAACCCTTACATTCAGCTATAAGCACAGCTCTTTCAGCAATTGCGCCATTCACCAAACAAAGCAGCCACCTCATTGGGCCTTCGGGACCAAGACCTAGAGGGGGGGGGGGGTCATGTCAGGAGTCGAGAGTCAGGAGTCAGGTTATGTGACAAGTCAGATGATGGGCAGGTGACTCAGGTCGGAGACAACTTCGCCCGAGCGCCGCAGACAATTCGGGGATAGCCCAGGGGTCACATGGTGCCAAAGGCTCTATACACCAGAATGTATATAGGCCAGACAGCAAGGGAGAACGCTGGAGGCGGAGATCAGTCTAGTGATCAACCTACCGATCCATCTCATCAGTATTTCACTGCCATTGAACTTTACAGTAAGTCCTTGGCTTTGTGTGAATTTGTACCAGCGTTTCGATTACTTCTTCAGTTAGCAGTTCGCGTTGGCTTACTTTTTTTGTTCGTGCCGTCGCTCTTACATCTCCGGCCAACTAACTGGCCTTACTGTCCTTTAGCTCCAACAACTCCCCGAAGCTCCCAAAAGCTCATTCGAGCTTTCATCGAACGTCGCTTTTGAGATTTTAGGGGGGGGAAAAATACCACCCCGCTTGTAAGAAAAGAGCTCAAAAACCGGACACTCGTTGCATGCCACTTTTACACAACTTCTTTCCCGAGAGTTTTAAACACCGAAGAATTCTCAGTTAAGCACGTCTCTAATATCCTACGGGACGCTTGAGGTGGCTCAGTTTCACTGGCCCTTCCAGACGTCAAGCAACACCATTATCGTCATTATCAATTGTCGGATATATCCATCACAGCGTTCGTTGCGACGCTTTTAATCGATGAGGTCTTCTGATCGGTGCTAAATGCACATCTTTATTCGACCTTGAAACTATTATTACTTATTCTCGAAGCATCGCAAATAGCGGTAAAAAGCGTAGTCGAACATAGGCCCTGAGGAAGGTCCTAGGACGGCAGTCTATCGACTGTAACCCGTTAGATATTAATCGACACTGCAACCACTACAAACCACCACCTCAACAACACACAACTACTATTACTACTACTGCTGCTGCTACTACTACTGTCGGTTCCTCCAACCGCCGCCCTCGGCTAACAATGGCGGTATTGGGAAGAAGCAACAGGGAGCCTCCCGTACAGCCCTCACTTAAAGAACATTGCTAGCCCACGAGAGTCAACGACATTCAGTCTAACGCATCTTCTAGTATCGTATTTGAAAATCTCCATAAAGCGTGGGACGTACACAACCCGACATCACTTTCAGCAGTCATTCGTATCTTCTCGAGTGCAAATCCCACCCAAGCTTACCTAGGTACCTAGGTAACTAACTAATTTGCATACCACTCGTACTTATACAAGCCCCCCGCAATCGAGTGCTACGTACTACAGTACGTTAGGTACAGTACTGTAGTAACCCTATTGCGTATTCCATGTCAGCAACTACCACCGCCGCCTCACTCGACGCAAAACACACTTCCACACAAGCAGTTCTCAACCGATCGATATTAACCCGGTCTAAGCAGCCACAATAACTTGCATAAAACCGGTTCCGCCATCAACGCGCTTCTCCTAGTCATTCTAAAACGCGCGGCTGAGTTGTGCTAATCATGGATTTCTTTCCAATCCGAGCATTTTCACCCAAGTCGATTACTGCAGCGAGCCACAAGTAGCATTGGCGATATAGTATTACAGCTACAAGATAGACATATGTGCCAGCTTACTTTTGGCCTAATAGTCGATACCCAGATGAGAGAGAATAAGGCAAGGGGAGAAAGGGGGAAGCGCTTTTAAAGATATTTTCAAGTACGTGAATGTGTCATTGCCGCCGACTCTCAAAACTAGGTAGGGAGAGTGTATCTATCTAACGGCAGCGACATCCCCAATTGCCCAACGCCTCGTATGCAAATCGTTGTTTTTAAGCTCAAAGCTACAAAAAGGAAACTCAGCCCGTCTTGGCCTTCTTCGCCGGCCTCTCTGCCGCATCACTTTCCGCCCCATCCTCGTCGTCGCTGCCACCGCTACTTTCATGGGCAGAATCATACTCCTCCGCAACATCTGTCGCTGTCCGTCTTGAAATCCTCGTCCGCACTCTCACTATCATCGTCCGCGCTACCTCTATCCGCTCTCGCAGCAACAACTTCCTCGTCACTAGACGCCATATCGGGATCTCGGAGCGCAGCAGCGAGAAGCGCCGAGCTGTCCTCATCCATCTCGTTCTTGACTCGCAAGCCCTTAACCTTGAAGAAATCTTCCAGGGGCTTCTGCTCCTCTCTGTTGATGTTGGAGAATTGGTACTCACCGCCGCTTCCCTTTTCGTGAACTGTGAGGTCGAATGTTCGGGACGCGGAGATGGCGCCACCGACACGGGAAAAGATGATGCTGTCGATACGGTCGAATCCAACAAAAGTTGCGGGCTTGGGAACGAACATGAACGCTTTCTCGAGGCAGTAGAGAAAGCCCTCGCTAGCCTTGATGGAGCATTTAATTCCGAATTGTTGGTGGTGACTGTGATTGTCAGAAATACCTCAGTGATTGGTTCATGGCGCTTACCTCAAGAAGTCTTTTGCGGGCGCGTTGATCTTCTTGCCCGTGAGACCACGGAATACATTCGATACAACCTGATGCAATGGTTGCTCGTACCGAGGAGAAAGTTTGCCCTGATACTTCTCATTGAGCAGTTCCTCGGTCATGTTCAAATCGATGGTGACCTCCTCGTCCTTCTTAAACTGCATAACCAAGAAAGGGTACCTCGTTTGACCTTGGCGAAGCGGTGGATCGAGACCAACACACATCATGAAATGCAGCTCGTCGGGTTTTGGAAACACCATGATCTTCTTCAGAGTATCGTACTGGATCTTATAGTCGTACGTCTTGCCTCGTAATCTGAAAGAATTTTCGTACATGTCGATATCGAAACGCCCTCTGTGGACTATTAGCAGAGCTCCAGTGAGCATCAGATGATTCATACCTTGGAGTGAGATGCAGAACATCCAGGAAAGTCGCAAAGGTATCCCCGGCCACCTCTCCAATCTCAGCCTTGTCCATCAGAGTATCATAGAAAAGATTTGCAGCATTCTGCTCCGCCTCAGCATCCTCAGCGTCGCTGGGCGCATCTTCACCCTCCAAAGCTTCCTTCTTCGTCGTCACACCAGGAATGTAGAATCGCATCTCGACCAGCTGGTCTTTCCCTCCACCTGCTTTCTTGCCCTTCCCACGTGCACCGCCCAGAGAGCCGTTGGTCCCAGCATCATCTTTCTCCGCAGGCAGAGAGAACTCGACCGCAACCTCGTTCTTTCCAGCGAGATTCGTGTTCGAGATTTCCGAGTACGGGATTTCGAAAGCCGGTCGGTTCTGGACGTTGAATGCTAGCTCGGCCTTGCCAAACTCCCCCTTCCCCAATTCCAGCCCCGCAGCGCATGCTCCTTGTGTTCCAGATTCGTGCTGTACCAGTTCTTGAAGACCTTACCGATGCGCTCGAAGTCCTGATGGATGTCAGAAGGTGCGATTTTTGATGGCGAACATAAACAAACCTCCTGTGAGAAGCCATCAAGCTGAACGACACCCGAATTCCTCAGCAGAATCTTCACCTCGTACCCCTTGGCCGCGCGACTCCATTGCGCACTGCCAATATTGTTGTGATCGAGGGTAAAGGTGTCGCCGCCTCCAGAAGGTTTCCAACCAAACCCCGTCTCGGCAAAACGGCATCTCCCTGGCTCTTTGGAGAGATCGAGGTAGATGTTGTCAAAACTTTCTCTGTCGATTCCGCGATGATTAGCTGCTACTTCTGCCATGTTTGCATTCCTTCGCGTTTTGGAGAAACGATTGTCGAAAGCGATACTTACAGAGCCATTTTGAGAAGCTCAAGTTTGGCTGGCGGTTGCCTTATTTGTTTGCTGAGCTGCGAGTTTCGTTGCCTTGACTTTGGCAAGTCGCGACCAACGCGATGAGCGCGACTCTCAATTTACGTGTATCACGTGACTCTCGAACCAGGCCTCAAGCATGAGGTGCTGTTTCGATCTTGCTGAGGTTCTTGATATGGCATAGAACGTATGACCATGTTGCATCTAGATAGCTAGGATTGCATACCAGAAGTCTGTTTCAATTTTTCCACATAGTAAATGGTAAAGGTGACTAGTACAAGGTGCACTTGGAAGCAGTCGATTAATCGACAAAGGAATGTGCTTTGCGAGGTTTGGATTCACGAAAATCACGATTTACGATTCCGGAATGTGTTTGATATTCTGTATTACTTTAATAGCATAAATACAGTTTCATAAGCGACTTCTCACCAGCCATCTACCATTCCGGCCTCATATTGTCCGCGTTCCTTCTGCAACCAGCATACACCGAATACCCCACGAAGTATCCGGCCACCAACCAAGCAAGAAATCTCCGACCAAGTCCATGCAACCATAGATCACGCTCCGCTCCCCTTAAGACCAGCGACGACTAGGAAAAAGAGCAACCCAGACCAGCCAACAAAAACACCGAGAGAAGATTTTTGCCGGGAAGTCCATCGAGTCGCAACCGTTACAACTGTGTCCCAAACCCATCCGTGTGAAAATGCAAAATGACGCATGCAGAGAAGACATCAAGGCATTACGACAAGTGAGAATAGGACCTGCTGAACTTTTTGCGCCGAGGGAAGAGAAATGATGATCAGTAATAGAATGCACGAGATAGAAGGTAAGCGTCCTGGTCTCATGAGAGGATCGAAGTCCAAGTATGGTACAACGTCGAAGAAGGATATGGTGATAATTCGCCGGCAACTATGGTCGGCTATGTGTTAATAGATCAAGCGGTGGTGGATGCGGATGTGCCTCGACCGCGAGGAGCTCCTCCACCACCTCGGCCTCTGTTTTGGAACTGGCCTCGTCCTCCGCGCTGGTTGAGACCTCCGCGACCTCCTCCAGAGTATCCATTTCCACCGTACGCACTTGGCTTTGGTCGGCGAGCCTCGACGTAGATGGCCTCTCCGGAAACCTGGTGTGGATTTGCAGCAGCAGCAGCCTGGTATCCCTCAGCGGTGGCGTACTCGACAAAAGCGCAGTTCTGTAAGATGGTTAGCTAGACACTTGAAGCAGTGGCGGTAAGTCCCACCTTTCCACGGTTGACATCAAAGTAGATCAGTTGGCCGAAACTACCTAATGCAGCGCGCAGCTCCTCAGTCTGAACCTTCTCGGTGACATTTCTGACGTAGCCCATAGTACCTGGGTCCTTCTCAGGTGCGGCAGAAATGGATTGGGGTCGGTTTTGTCTCTTTGCGTGATCCCCAACGCTTTGCCATCCAGCATTAGCTCCATTCTCCTTTTCCTTCTCGACAGGTGCAGGGGCAGGGGCGGGAATTGGAGCTTGAGCTTGAGCTTGGACAGGTTTAGCAGTTGGAGCGGCCCGAGCTTGAGCAGGTGGGGTAGAGGTCTTAGGAGCGACATTCGGGATGGCAGGTTTTGGTGCGGAACCGACAGCGGCTGCAGCTCTGCTGGCCCAGCTCAATGGCTTTGGAGGTCCGGTTGGCTGAGCGGGAGCAGCTGGCTTGGCAGTAACTGGGCGTGTGTTCACCGGGCTTGGGGTAGGCTCCTTGGGCTTCTCTGGCTCCTTGATCGTCTCCACCTCAACCTCCTTCTCGGCAACATCTGGGGTAGGGAGCTCCTCTGCCTCTGGTGCGGCAACTGGAGTCTCCTCAACCTTGGGAGCAGGAGTACCATTGGTAGCCGGAGCCTCCTCAACCTTTTCTGGCTCGGCAGCCTTCTCGAGCTTCTCGTCGACGACTTCTGCGTCGAGAGCAGCAGCGGGCTCTTCAGATGAGGGCTGGGCCTTTGGCATCTCAACATCCTCCACAAGAGGTCCAGCTGCCTCCTCCAGTGCACTGTCGACAGCCTCCTCCTCACCCTCGTCGTTGATGTATCTGAAGATGTCGTTGAGAACGAAGTAGCCGGTAGGTTGTTGAGCGAGAACGAAAGTCTGAACAAACTTCTTCAATTCGGCGGACTTGTTGGAGGTTTCACCAATGACTTGTATAACGATGTTGTCGTACGAAGCTTGGGAATCAACGTTGGACACGCGGACCTTGCAGTCTTGGAAATCGAGCTCTTTGATACGCTCTTGAATAGCCTGCGACCATTAGCTTGCGATGAAGAGTGGGTAGGAAGTGGATTTACAGCTCTGCCGACCGAGACTGAAGTGACTTCAGCGTCGAGACCGGAAACGAACTGGGATCTCTTTCCGTAGAAGAGCTACAACTAGTCAGTATGTGTAATTAGACAATTCTCTGGAACCTACGTGGAGCTTCTCTGGAGACTTGCTCAAGGTGGTGTAGTATTGCTCAACGAAGTACCATCCAACCTCATCCTTGGAAAGATCGCTGCCCGAGGCATTTCCTGAAGTGGCATCAGTCGCACCTGAGGTAGCTGGGTACTGCTCAGTGGTACTCTTGTACTGGTCCAGCTGAGTAAAGCTACCATTGGTCGCCATTGTTGCTAAAGCTGTCGGGGAGACGATGGAGGCTGGTGTCAACTTCACGAGACGAATGTCAAGAGGTGGATGGTGGAGTGTTCGTGGCGTGTTGCGCGCGACGAGTATCGAAGAGTGCAGATATTCTACACGTAGGGTGGATTTCAAACTGGTCGTCGAAGCAGTCGAGTCCTGTCACAGATATTGAGCGCGTCGATGATCAGATCTGAAGGAGGGACGGGCTGACGATGGTTCGTTCGGTTCTGGGGACGTGAACGATCTCGCAGGTTAAAAAATGATATTAGGAACAGTTCCGAGAGGAAGAACTGAAGAAGAGTTCTACGGGGAAAGACTGGCGGTCGGGTGGTTGAGGCTGGAGGAGAAACTTGTTCTTGTTCGAGGGGTGAGAAGTGGAAGTGCTAGCGAAATTATCGAATGGCAGCACCTGGAATTTCCGCCGAGCTAAGCGGACAGCAGGTCATGTGACGAGTCCCCTCTGATTCGACGACGATCTGCGACTGGGCTCCATGCTGGAAAACTTTTCGACTTTGATCTCATTAGCTTCTATTTTCAAGCCGCCTTTCCTGTGACGATCGTGCAACCCTGTTAGATACCGTGAATTAGGAAGATATTGTGGAGTTGAAGCCCTCGGCCGAATCCTTAATCCCTAATCCTGAAGCTCTGGAGCTCCTCCACGGATCTTCCTAAATTTTACATGAATGATGAACTCCAGCGCAATGGGGTACAAAGATGTGTATGAGATTCATAGCCAATCTACCCATAGGGATTGCCATCCTTGTCTCTGGAAACTTAGGAGGCTACAGGCATTGAGGCAAAATACCTACCTATGTAGAAAGGCTCTTCAAGGTATTTCGGAGCACCTAAATATTCGCCATTTTCCTCAAAGCACCCAAGGATGCCTAAAGCCATTTGTTTAGCGGTACGTGAATGCCATCAAGCCATCAGTTTCTCGTACACCCGGAAGGTGGACCCCGAGGATGGCACGTCGAACGATACTACAAGGCGATAGATACACCATACTTTAGGTATCTGCATTGAACCCTTTCTGGGGTATTGATGGCCTATCCATGATATCATCAGTCAATAGTGAATTATAAGGATGAGCCTGTGAATACAGGTGTCAATGTACATGTGTACGCATAAGTGTTTAAGTGTATGTGTGCGAAAGTAAAGCTTAAGAAAACTGCAATTGCAATACAGATCTTCACACGCCCAGTAACTCAGGAGCTGGGTGATAAATGTTAGGATCTCTTCCAAAAGCATTACTTCCCCCGATCATGCTTCTGTTGTGCTATCATAAAAGGACTTAGCCAGTTATCAAACAGTGTGATAGTAAGTTGTTAGCTAGACATCAATCGGTCCAACAACGGAATAACGCGAGCGAACAGAGGAGGGGATCGTTAATTAAACATCATATTCCCTATTGGTTACTCTGACATCGTGTAGAGCGTGTATCAAGCAAAAACAACAGCCCAAAGCAAACTCGCAGGTCTCTCCATCCATGATATAGAGCAGTGCACAGAGCCAGGTGGGTACAAAAGTTCGTCACAATCCAAACACGCTTGGTATTTTGCTGCGTCGAAAAAAAAAGGCCAGCATTGGAAAAAGGTCAACAAAAGAAAGGCCTCGATAGCGTAACCAAGCATTCCCGCAGAACCCGTCCGTCGTATCTCATCGCTATCGTCCATGCCCCATGTCGATCCAATACCAAGGTATCCTGCACTACCCAGTAATCTCATTCATATCTTTTTCCACCCTGGTCGGTCCACTCTCGAGTATCGATATCGTGAAATGTAGGACGGTGGTGGCGTTCAGGCAGCAATAGGAGCAACCTCCTCGGGCTCAAGAGCAGGTTTCTCCGTCTCCATCTCCGTCGCAGTCTTTTTCGGCTCACGCATCACTGCGTCTTGTCCGCCCATCCTACGGCCCAGGGCTCGCTCCAGCTTAGCTCCCAACGCCAGCGAGCTCAGGTGCTCCGTCTTCTCCTCAGTGGGCACGAAGCGCTGCCTCGCCAGCTTCTTGTTTCTCGAGCTTGAGCAGGCCGTTCTCGATCTGGCAGATTTCTTGTATCGCGGAGTCTGAGGAGTAGGTTGTGCGGAGCGTGTTGGCTACCGAAGGGGCGGCACTGTATGTGCTGAAGCGGTTGGAGGTGCGTTTCGAGGCTAGCTGTTGGGTGGAAGACATGGTTAACAATGTGCTTTGGGATGTCGAATATGTAGTAAGACGAGAAGGGTTTGCGGAACGTAGGAAGGAAGGACAGCAGAGAATTTGAAGGAATCCTTACGCTGGGTGCCATGATGGGGCGCGAGGATTCCAAAGAGGTTCCCATTTTTCTTCCTTGTTTCAGGTTTTCCAGGTTCTTCGGGGTTCAGGATGGGGAGAGACCGAAGCTCGAGCTCGGAGATATCGAAGGTGTCTTGGGCAGTTGTCCGAAGAGGAAGTTGTTATTGTCGAAGGAGATGAGATGTGGGGAGGGTTGTGTCTGAAAGGGTCTGGAATTGGGTCAGGTTTGTTTATCTTTCTTCCCGTACAGTAGCAACGTGCTTTAATTTCAATCTCAAAACAGGAGAAAGTGGGATCGTGAGCAAAATGCAAGACTGATGTACTAGGCGATAGGGTAACGGGTCTGTGATAACCGTGTTTGAAATGCTTCTAGCGCAAGCGACGAGTTGTGAGGATGAAGTACTGTACAACAATCCGAACGCAAGGGACGGGCGCGAATAACATACCTTCTGGCAGGATGCCCAGACCTTGCGAATGGAAAAATCGCGACACGCACGACAGCTTGGGACGCAATGCGGTTATGTCACAACTGTGGGAGGACGATGACGACTCTTCGTGGAGCAGATTGTTCGTGTCTAAGGCCTGTCGGTAAGATGATGTAGAGCGGAGAGGAAAGACTGCGGTGTTGTCGACGGCTCGCCGGCTAGAGGCAAAGATCGGCCTCCACACTCGTGGTATTCCGCCTAAAAAAGCCCATTAAACGTGCAGACATGCGCCATTATGGTTTTAGAGTTCAATAACCACCTGTCTATTGGCCTGTTTATGGAGATTAGTCCGTGCCAAAGCAACGATTAATCAAAGGCGGAGCAAGCCACCGGGAACGCAGCTCCTCTGTCCTTCAAACATACCCGGCGCAGGTGCAGGTAGGTAAGACACGAAGAGATTGTCTGTTCCAACTTGAGATAGCAGACTCTAGTGAAAGACGCCCACTTCTTACTGTGCAACGCAAGACTTAGTCACAAGCCTGACAGACTCCTGATTGTTGTTGACTTTATAAAAGAGGCTAGGATCTTTTGGCCTCGCTTACGAGAGGTCCATCCATGAACGTCGGGTCAGTGTTCTTTTTTTGGTCCTAGTAAGAACATCGCAAACTTAATAAGTATTGCATTAATGTCACAGTAATCCATTGTTTCAAACTCCTGGCACCAAGGTGCAATATGCCGAAACCCAAACAGTTCTTGCCCGTGAAGAAGAAGTCCAAGCATGCTCAGTCAGTAAGACGCTCCACCGTAGGTCCCTAAATCTAGACAACTAGCTGATAGCTAGATTGGTAGGCCCCTCAGACAGCGGACGAGTACCTCGCAGGTGAAGTCTTTGATCCATTGACAACGGTCATAGCTAACAATCACCATAGCCGGAGTGGACTTTGAAGAGGCGGGCGAGAAGTGGAGAGGAGGAGATGCCGCGAAGGTTCGAATCCAAGCATTCATGTAACATCAGATTTCCGAGGGCTGACCTTTGTATTCAGTCCACACGATTCTTCGTCAGAGCCATTGACTGCTACGACGAAGCTCTGAAGAAGTTTCCTGGATCTTTCGACTTGGCATATAACAAGTGGGTTCTCCGACCTCCCTCAGCCGCAGTGAATGCTCACAAGTCAATGTACTAGGGCTCGTGTTCAATATGAGCTCACACAACACCCAAAACTGCTAAAAGAGCTTCCTGGATCTCTTCTAGACCTGCTCCAGACTGCACTGGAGAGTAGTAGGTTTGCTTTGAGCTTAAATGGTGAGAATCCGGATGTTTTGTTGTAAGTCAACAAAATCTCGTCTTGTTCTACTCTTTCGTCTCTCGGGTGTTATCCCGTGATGTGCGGGCACATTTGTTTACACACTCATGAGGCTACGCCTCAGGAGGCTTTGTCTTGATTGTTCGACCACAACGTGTTATTGGATTCAATTCGCTTTGCATTCTCTCCCCGAACAAGCAATGACGGACCCCGCCATGATCCCGTCATCTACACGCCTTTCTCGTCACAAGACATACCTGACTGTTATACTCAGCAACACCGCACAAATACTTGTCAGCTTGACGGAGGCACTTGCAGAGTCACACACCGGCCCCGCCCCTCTCCACCTGATCGAAGAAGCTTTGAAGCACTTTCGGATATGTCTCGAGATCCAAGAGAAGCTAGCCAAGGACTCAACTGCTCAAACGCAAGAAGCACAGTCAATTTTTGATGCAGAAAACAACACTAACAATGGTTCCGACGCTGACAAAGGGGGCGTTTCGATCTCCCAACACTCATCGATGGATTTGGATAATGGTAAATCTGCACAGGACGAGAGATGGGCAAGCATCGTTGAACCGGTTACCAATGGCGTTCTGTTGGATACAGTTCTTGCGCAACTTGACGCTTTGGCCACGATGTGTGGACTAATCGTCGGTGTTGATGAGAGAGCTATTGGATGGATCGGGCAATACGCCAAGGACCTTATTGAAGTCAAGTAAGACCCTAGATCCTACCTTTTGTTTGAACCAAAAGCACTCGCATCTCACGAGCTTGACCTCAGCTATATGGAGAACGCATTCCATTTCTGAATAGCTGTGGCTTACACGTGGTTTAGGTTGCCAGCATACACGCCCGGCACATACCGCGACCTCGACGCAGCCATAACCCGTGCGGCCTTCACGAGCGCACACTCGAATCTCCAATACCAAGCTGCCCTCCTCGAACACAAACTCTACCTCACAGCTATCACCTCTGCTTATTCCTTCCCGCTTGAAACCTCCCCCGAAGGCCTCTGCAGCTACGCCGAAGCACTCATGATGTTCAATAGCGCTGTACGGCTCTCTGGCAACACTAACGCCTTAGATCTTCGCTGGACAGCACTATCAAGCGCGGTAAAGTATCTAACCACGGCGAGCAAGATATACGGCGCGGACAATGTTGTCAAGATTCACATTGCGCGCGGCGATTGCGAGGTCGGCCGCTTTCAGCTGGGGGAGGATGGATTCAAGGCGGCTTTCGATAACCGGGAGGTCCTGTTGAGGAACGCTGTGAAGTTCTACGCCGGGGCGAAGAATCTTGCGCCTACGCACGCGATTCAGGATGAGGTGAGTTTTCGTTCCTCTTCTGTCTTTGGGTATTTTCAAGAGATTGCACTTGTGGATGCTAACGTCAACTGCGACAGGGTTTCGAAGCTATGGTCAAGCAATACCTCGCTCAAGGCCTATTGGGCGACAGCAAGCCGTTGATGAGCGCTACAAAGGAATCTCCGGAAAGCCAGGCTTTGATTATCGAGATGGTTGACGAGGGTTTGGTCTCGGAGAGTCAGTTGCTGGCTATGGGGGTTGGTGGTTGAACAATTCAGGGGTTGCGTTGAGTACCTAACTACTCTGCTCACGAGATGAATTGAGGCTACCAGCTACCAATTAGACGGCCACATACAGCCTGGATAAAAAGCGCAAGCAAGGATTTCATGTAAAGGTGTTTTGCAAAAGTCAACCCTATACAAAGCAGACTCTAATGGCGCGTCTTGCAGGCATTTCTTTACCACCAATGTGAACCTACTGCCAAAGTAGAGCCCAATGAGTGTAAGTGCTCGGCCTAAAAGCGAAACAACCGCTTGTTCCCTCGTGGTATTTCTCTTTTTTCAACGCAGCAAAATGCATGTTACCGTTGTATTACAGACTACTGTACTGTACTGTACAGTAGGTAGGCACAACGTTGAAGCTGGGAGATGTGGCGTAGCAAGATTGTGGCTGTGCCAAAGAACCTCAACCTCCGAGCTCCAATGAGGCTGAAAGATTGGCGATATCAATGCGCGCCAACATCATGACAACAGTACGGAACCTCCCAGCCCTTGTTCGAAAGCACTTTAAAGCTGCCCAGGAAAATGGAGATCTCACATTCTATGCGACCCGCGTTGCGATTCTGCAATGCGAGGGCTTTCCTGTACCTAAACTCGTCCAAGCCCCGATCTAATTGCTCACGGCGCACAGTTTCAACTCCGTTTCTCGCCCGCTCTCGCCAGCAAGCCCAAATCGAACAAACCAAAGATGCCTTCGTCGAAGCCTTTCGATCCGTTTGAAGATCCACCCGCGGGCCTGTTCATCACCGCCGTACCACCCCACCATAATCTGGTCCTGAATAAGTTCCCTGTCATTCCAGACCACTTCATCCTTGCCACGAAGGATTTCAAGCGACAAACAGACCTGTTAGAGAAGGATGACCTCGAGGCGGTCTACTCATGTGTGAAAGCGTATGCGGAAGAGGGGGAACAGTTGTTCGGCTTCTTCAATTCTGGGGAGCACTCCGGTGCAAGCCAGCCTCACAGACACATACAGTTTCTGCCCGTCGAGTCGATGAAGAGCGGCATTGAGAACGAATCACAATGGACCGTCTTGGCGGATGCTTTGGGCTGCGACCCCAAGCCAGTATTACCCTTCTCGTATGTCTCTGCCAGACTTCCCGAAAATCCGTCCGCGGAAGAGCTTTACCGGATTTATGTCAATCTGTACGACCAAGCATGCCAGCTCCGAAGAAAGCCCGCCCGTGATCCAAGCTTAGAGAAACAAGCTTCATCCATCAGCTACAACCTTGGCATTACTGATCAGACCCTCGTCTTGTGCCCTCGAACTTCTGAGGAAATCAAGATAAGCAAAACGGGCGAACCCATTGGTTTAGTTGCACTCAACGGCACTGTCCTTGGCGGCACTCTCTTGGTCAAAAGCGAAGAAGAATGGGACGTGTTGCGTAGCGATGAATCCAAGCTGACGGAGATTCTAAGGGCGATAGGGGTCTCCACTGCACATGAGCCTGAAGGACGGCTGTAGAGAGGTGCCCGAGCAGTCAAATTTGAACTTCAACATTTAGATCAATTATACTAATACATGCATGGCCATGCACGCCAACTTGACGGTAAATTGCAACATGGATATTCTTACACACAGTTTGACTCTAGCTGTCCTTTTACAAGGCCGAACCTCATCAAATGGGCTCTCCAATCAGCTGTAAAGCAATAGTTCTGTGAGATGTTCAACAGCTGTGCCCTTGTGCGGGCGACACTCTCGCAACGGTCTATCTCCTACCGAGAACTGAATCGATTTCGCCATATTCGATTTCGACCCTTATTCGGTTTGAAGATCATCCCAGCGCTTTCGACAGGTTGCGTTGCCAAATGGTACGATCCACCGTGGTCAGCAATGTATTCTGCTACCAGCTTCCAAGGGATCTTTGGATTCGAGGATTCCAAACCCAGTCCGTATTTGCGCACTCCCTTCTGAAGAAGTCGGATCTGCAGTCAAATTAGTCGGTAGCATACTCAGTACACGGAGGTAGGAATGCATACATCCTTGTCTGACCACTCTGGCTTCCTCACCCGTGCTGCCTTATGTTTCGTCAGGGTTCTGAATCGTCCTCTGAGCGTTGACTCTGCCTCGGTGAACTTGCCCTTGCGGCGTATGTCTTTGTAGGACATGCCGGCCAACTTGGAGCGGACCAGGAAGTCGTCTTTGGCATCTCGATGGTGCAATGCTTGTGCTGCCGTTGCAGAGTGCGCAAGTGTTGCTGGGTCGACAGCTTCTGCCTCGACTCTCCTAGGTTCTGAAGGGTGTCTGGCGTGTCTTGAGGAGTTGGATGAAAGTTTCTGAGAGGGCGTGACCTGCGTCGTAGCTAGAGTACCTCTGGCAAAGGGACTACTATTACTACGACTGTTGTGTAATGGTACTGGTACCGTCGATGTTCGTTTCTTGTTGCTCAAACTGGAGGCGAAGTCGTTGCTAGGGACTACAGGACGGGTACGGCTCTGCGAGGATGCGGGCCAGAGTTGGGGAGTACTTGACGTGGTCTGTGAAATGACTGCGGTGGCTCCACGACTACCAGTGGTTCGTGGCCCGAGAAGTCTCCCAGTTCGTTTAGGGCCCCGATGGCGCTGTTTGAATCCGAAAGTGCTATTCCTGATCCCTGACTTGATTCAGAGGATGCTAGCGATGTGGTCGACACGTTCAGGGTCAACATCTTTGGCGATATAGTATTTGCAGCCAGACTGTTCTCTGGCCACGCACCCGTGGATCCAGAGCGTGCTGCCCATGGATCGTGGAACTGCTGCCCTGCGTACTTTGGCAGACTATCGTTGGAGGTGGGGAATTCATATGTCTTATGGCTAGCCCTGCTGCTCCGCGAGTTACCTTGCCAGTGCTGGGGATTGGGTGCCGTCACGGTGCTGTGCTGTGTGTCGGATGACCTCGTCAATCGACTGTTGTTGGGGGTAGACTGGGGCGGCGAGTAAGTGCTAGCATTGGCCATTCTGACTGATGAGTTGGTGATAGAGCTTTCGTCCAGGTACGATGTGGTTTGCGAAATCCCGGACGTTGAAGATGACTGTGTGACGCCTGAGTTGTTGGCCTCAGACTGAGGCTGGTGACTGAGATCCTTCAAGACATTTCGCACGCTCGAGAACTCCGCAAAGCTGCCTCGTCCTCGACCCAGGCTCAGTTGAGAATAGTCGTTCCCGAGCATAGGGCTGGGTCTTTGAAAGCAATTCATGCCTGCAGCCGATTCTTCATATGTTTGCTGTGCGGTCGAAATGTTCTTGTAGTCCTGACACTGGACTTGATGAGCCGGTGCATACGTAACTGCCCTTGGAAGGTTGACGACTTGAGTTGGGGCAACTGTCGTGCCTTCCTGGAAGTATTCTCCATAAAGGCTATGGACCTATCGGTTTTGTCAATTCTGTCAAAGGCTGCTATCGGTCGAGGGAAACCAACTTGGAAGTTTTCATTGTTGCCGTACTCATCAATGTGCTGGTCCCAATCCTCGAACTGGGCCACGGGCCTGAAGATACTCCACGCGTTGACGTCGTTGTTCGTCATCTCAACAAGTCTTTGATGCAACGGCTCCGTTCTAGAGATGGGGACAAAGGTTTCGAAGCCGTGCGAGACATAACGGGGCTCCGCGTTGATAAACATATTGGTAACGCCTCACCGCCGCTCCTTCTCAGGCTCTATATGTAGCTTTGCGCGGGTCCTGCTTCTACTTCGAACGAGATACGTGCTTCAGAAGCAAGATGCCTCTGCACCTCGCTGCCTGCCCTTCAATGCAGCAATACTGTCAAACAAGGTGCGGTGTGGAGGCGGTCAGGCTCAGCTATAGAGCTGTTCTTGGGGACGTTGAGTCCTGGGAATCTCGGATCGAGTAGATGATTTGATCGTGGTCTAGGTGCTGCACACGAGCATCTGGATGCTCATTCGGCAGTCCGGGAACTCTGCTACAAGTCCCCTTCTGTATGGACTTCAAGGCTGTCTGCTTCTGGCTTTCCTGCTTCCAGTCAATATGCTGTATCGGCCACACCGCCAGCGGCACAGGGTGGCAAGCGGTGATGTCTACTTTCGGCTTACATACACCTTCTTTTCCTTTGCCAAACTTCCTTGAGACACTCAGAAATGCACTAGCGCCTACTCTTCATGGACATGGATCTGTCATTCGCAAAGATGAATGAGCGGAGAGCAGTGTTGACGATGAATGCGTTTGTTGACCTTGAGAAGACAGAAACACTTATATTCATATAGACTGGAATGACAATGGCTCACAGGCAATAGCGACACTTGACTACCCAGACTGCCTTCTAGAGGTTACGAAGAAGGAAGCAGATTCGGCAAAGCCGGATCCTATCCGTATTTGCTATCAAGCTCTTCTTCGTGCTTGTCACATCACGGCTCATCATACATGGGTCCCGGACAAAGCTCAGGCTCCGTCCAGCCTCCCGTCACAATCCAGCGTGAACGAAGCGGTTCTGTCATCTATCTTTCTACGCTTTCGCTATCTGGAATCGCTATAACCCGTCATTTCTACGTCTAGACTTTCTCTTGCAGTTTCTGTCGAATTGCTTGGCATTCACGCCGTTGCGGTTCGGCTAGAATCTGCTATGCCGAATGCACGTGGCCGCCAGGTGTCATACCAGACAGGTCCGCGAATGAACGTGTTCGTAAAAGTCCCTGGAGAAGCCGGCTTGTGGGGTGAGTTCTTCAACACTGATCGCCTGAAGGTGGAAAGCCGCTCCTGACAGGGCAGGGAGCAAACGGACGGGAGGCTGCATAGCAGAACCGAGCTTCGACTGTAGCACAGCTTCCCTGCAAACGACGATTGGGGGCTTGTCATCCTGTGTCTGTAGCGTTGATCGCTTTGGCCACAGAGCGAATCTTTGAGAATCTCGTTGCAAGGGCAAAGCTTCCGCCACACGCTCCACGGGCCGACCACATGGCATCACAAGCACGGGTGCTGCTATCCTTCTCCTGACGATATAACGCTCCCTCTCTTATGCCTCACCCCAGCCACCCTCCGAACTTCTTTCCCCGAAGGCGAAATTCTCCGGCTGGGTTGGCAAGCTCCGCCTCTCCTCCTGTCCTGAAAGCCGGCCGGACCAGCAAGCCACTGCCGGCAGATCGCGCGCAAGTGGTGACACAGACTAAGATCAAGCCCTGTCTTCCCCGGAAAGCCGCACGCACAGGCGTGGGAATTGCATAAGAGGGCCCTTGCTACGTTGTTGGGGGCCTGTCTTAACGTCAGTTTCTCACATTTCACTCCGCCGACGCTCTCTCCTACCGGCTCAAGCTCAGTTGAATCGAAAGGGAGAGCCCGAGTGATCCTTGCTTAGTTGGTTTCACCTGGACCCCTCCGTCTCTCCTCACGAGATTGACGACCAGACGAATCAGACAAGTCGCTGCTCTTCCCGTTCTGGCTACAAGACGCATCGTATGGACTCGACAGTGACGACGCGGGACGCTTTGGACGGGCGGCAATGTCCCTCTTCCCAGCCCACTTCCCTCTGCATTCCGCCATCTGTGGTCCGTGACGAAATGGTCCTGATGGCGACAGAGCCGAGGCAGAGCAACGAATCTCGTCTCTCTCTTCTGCCTCTCCCCTTTCGTGGGGGGGCTCTGAGACACACGAGCAGTAGGATGAAGGTTGAGGGGTCCTGCAAGCGGATAGGGAGTCCCTACTTCGAGATGCCGATGCAGGTCTGCAAGAGGGGTATGTCGGCTTGTGTGGTTTGTTTGGTTTGGCTTCCGGGCACGTGATATGTCTTTGGGTACTTGTTGGGTACCTGGGCTGCTTTCATCTGTAATCTGGCATCCTGCGGGAAGAATCATTGGAGTGAAACGTCTCCGACTGGGCAGCGGTCGGCTAATTACCTGATGTGCACTGCCTGCCGTTGACCATGCGATTCTTAGGCTCCTGGGCTGGAGGGCTATCAGTCACGCGTTTGCCGACGATGTTCAGTCTGGTCTCCTGCGGGATATGTTGAATTGGCTCACGGAGCTCTAAGGTTCGTCACTCGGGAGGGAGCACGCTTCTTTCGTAAGTAATAGCTTTAAGTTGTCCATTCGTATTTTGGTTGGTAGTCATGAAGGGTAGTGATTGATCTCGTTACATGCTCGCCGGAAAGAGCAGAAGTTATAATGCAACACACTAATTGGAGATTTTTACTCACAGGACCTGGATCTGGAAGTCTGCTTGATAAATACCATACTTTTGTGAACTTCCACTAGTTAAAATTAAGTTTTTAAGCTTCTCCACGGTGCTCCAACTCTTGATCAATCTACCCCATCAGATAGTCAGGACTACTAGCGTGGCTTTCGCTCCTCTGCTGATATCACTTCTTTCTTCACACCAACCGCCGCAGGACCTTCCACATCACTTATCCATCCTCGCGGAAACCTGGGCTCGATCTACGATCGCGTCAAATCAGATCTCATGCTCACCTCGACGATCTGCGTTTCTCACTTCAGACCCTTCCGGTCCTCAAGCGCTTCAAGGCCAGAAAGGTACGAATCAGACCACGCTCACACTGCTCGCGCCATACGAAGTCAAGGGCAGAATCTATGTCAGAAAGAAAGCCCGCGTCAGCCCGAGAAACGACGATCGCACGCCACAGTCAGTAACAAAGACGGCAGCCCCGTCCCCGGGTGCTGCGATCCCGAGTCTCCCGTGTACGAAGGGCGGAGAAGCCGCGCTCAAGCCTCTAGCCCATGACGTCCTTTTCTTTCCTCATCCAGGCTTCTCTGGCGAGCTCTGCCTCTTTCTCGTGAAGAGGGCGAAGATCATGACCTTTTTGTCTGCTCGGCTCGCCATGGGTTCGCTGAGCCGTGGGTGGGAGGTGCAATTGGCTCCGACAAACTCGGCTTACTTGTTCTCAAGCTCTCGCCCTTGAACCTCGCCGTCACATCGGGCTCTCCTGCGTCGCCGAGACGGCAGATTGTGGGATGGTTGTCGTCGCGTTGCCGTGGGCCCAATAGGGTATGATCGTGACTAAACTGACGATTACCTTGCCGGAGCTTCTGGGAGAGGTAGAGGTCGTGCAAGGTCGTTACTCCCACTTCGTTTTCCGCAGGAGATATCAGATATCGGCTATCTTCAAAACCTCTAAAGGTATCGGTCACGAAGTGTTGAGATTCGACTTGCCCATCTTCGAACTCCTTTGGAAACGTCTGCGTTGAAATATCCAGTTCTAGTCTCCCAGAAAACAGAGTCCAAGTCTTTTGCTATTCTTCCGAAGAAAGCTAACAGGTCATCGTCATCGATCTATATACCGCCTGGGCTGTGCAACTACTGCACCTACTGCTTGAGAGGCGTGTTTCTCCACCTCCCTTCTATCTATCGTCCACACCTTCGACACCAAAAGATCGTTGATTACCGCAGCAATGGTGAGAACTTCTTTCCCACACGAAAAACAAAACCAGGCGAACCAAGAAAACGCCTTCGCAGACACAGATGAATCGCAAAAGACAACGCGAGCAACACGAACACAAGCAAGAGGAGAGACAGAAAACGCCGCACACGCACCACCTTTCACTTCCCGCTAGGTAGGTAGGCAGGCAGATAGATAGGTAGATATAGGCAGATAGATAGGTAGGTACCTTACCTAGGTACGGATGAATGAAACAATGCACAGGACACCCAAAGCCCAGAAGCCCAACGAGGAGACCTCACACACACTCTAGCACGAGCGCACCCAACCAACACCTGCCTCATCATCGTCTCCCAACTCGCGCGCACGGTGCGGTACGTACCACAGGAAACACCACACCACACCACACCAACCCGGGATCTCGTCCACATCTACATCACGCACGCATCGCGTAGTAGGCTGCTGCATCGCCCAGGCCGAGCCGCGACAGCAACAGCATGGAACACACCGTTCCGAAAAAACGGGAACGCCTCTCTCTCTCTCTCTCTCTCTCTCTCTCTCTCTCCCCAATCCTCTCTGCTGGACGTCGATGGCCGCGATCTCTCACGTACGGGAACAACGGCGGTGTAGGTAGGAATGAATGTACTTGCTATCCTTTGGCATGCATACCTATGCATTCCCCCCCCTCCCCCTCCCCCCCCCCCCCCCCCCCTCCCCAATACCGGAGCCATGCTGCTGCTGCCTCCGTCCCTGACGCGAGAGAGAGAGAGAGAGAGCAGATGCCTTCTTGTTTCCGCCCAAGAGGCTCGGTGGTTAGAAGTCTTCCACGGATTTCGTCTTCCCGAACGAACCAAACCAAACCAAACCAAACCAAACCAAACGCAGAGATTTTTTTAACGCAGCACTATGCTTGCTTGCTTGCTTGTTTGCTTGTTTGCTCACGCTGCTCGGTGGAGAAGGGTAGATAGAGAGAGAGAGAGATCGATGCCGTAGAGACCCTGACACGACCGGACACGGTGACGCGGACGAGAAGGATGGGGATGTCGAAGTCAGAGGGGAGGGGGGCCGTGTAGGAGGGAGGAGGGTAAGGCAGGGTAAGGTAGGAGGAAGGGGTCTTCCGGTACAGAGTCGACGGACGGGACAAGAGAACGAGACACTCCTCCTCTCCTCTCTGGTCCTTCCCGTCTCGAGACAGCGAAAGACCAAGGGAAGGCCGTGCAACGCAAGGATCTGGTGTATGTTGATAGGGTGCCAAAGAAACGAAAAGAAGGAGAAACTCCGCGCCTATGCATTTTCTCGTCACTATGTTCCTTTCGAAGGAAATGCATACTGTACTCGCACGCTCCCTCCTCTCACTCCGCCTTCTCCATGTGCAGCGCTTCTCTATGCAGCAGCGCATCCTTCTCCTCCATCTCGTCCGCCGTGGTGAGGGCGTCGGAGTCCTCATCCGTGCACGTCACGCTGCCCTCGCCCCGCAGCAGCAAGCTGCGTATGTCGTCCTCGCTGAGGATGCTCTCGATGCTGCCCCTCCGGACGCCGACGCGCGTCTCGCGGCGGCCTCGCTCGATCAGGCGCTCGACCTTGAGCCGGTTGGCCAGGAATTTCAGCTTGGGAAAGGCTGACTGCTGGCCCACGTGCAGCATGCGCGCGAGCTGTCGCGCGTTCGGGTCCGACAGGATGCGCCAGAAATCCGAGATGACGGAGCGCGGCCAGATGGTGATGGTGCCCGAGAACTGCTGCAGCCAGATCTCACTCCAGTCCTGGCCCAGCGGCCGCGGCAGGAGCTCGAGATGCCGCAGGACTTTGAGCCACTTCTTCAGGTCGAGCTTGAGGTACTGCTCGGTGGCGCTGCCGACGAAGCCACCACGCCAGCCACGGCCGCGACGGTGAGTTACAGGCTGTCCGACGGACCCACGGGACGAAAAGAAGAAGAGGTTGATGTGTGGGTTGACTTGGGACACGATGCTGAAGTTGACGTTGAAGTGCAGATTGAGGGCTTTGAGGGGGATGTCGGTCCGCAGACTGCCGTCTTTCCACTTGTGGCCGAAGGAGTAAGGAGCCAGGGTTCCGTCTCGGGTTTTCATCATCAGGACAACGGGGTTGAGGATTCCGGGGACGGCAGCGGATGCCAGCACTGCTGACCAAATGACACAGTCGGGTGAAGTAAGATAGTTGGTGAGAATGCTAAGCGAGTTTTTAGCAACGCGAAATCAAAACAAACAAGAAGAGGATCTGGGCCTTACGTGGGCGAGTGAGGGTCGGCTGGGACGCAGGACACGTTGAGGATTCTCCCCGTCCTTTCATACGCCTCTCTGAACGTCATGCTCCCTCTCGTGAACCAAGAGCACTTCCTGGCCCACTCCAACGAGTCGAATCGAGCGCCCGTCTTCCACCATCTAGGTCCCCAGGTACTGAACCCATCCGAGCAGGCAGTAATCCTGCCAGCAAGAGCCGGGACCAGCAGCGTCTTGAGCTCCTCATTCGTCCTCGTTGCGACCAGTGCGGCGATGAGTGCTCCTCCGGAAGTTCCAGTAATGACGTCTGGCAGCAAGTCGGCATCCAGGAGCGCCTTGATGACCCCGAAATGATAATACGCGAACGACGCTCCTCCAGACAAGCACAATGCGGTCCTTCCATAGTTCGTATGCAAACGTTTGAACAAGGTCCGCTTTTCTTCTGCGGGCAAGTGGTCAGAGTTGACCAGTATGGTGACTGCCTTCTCCACTATTCAAGTTGTCAGTTACAACACGGAAGCCCAGAGCAAGGGTCGAGGTGCCATACCTTCATCAATGAAGTCCTGCACCAGGTTCTTCGTCCCGTAGTATGTCTGCGAGTAGAGCCTCGAGTTCTCCACGCCCACGAAATTGTTCTTGACGCACGCTTCCACCAGAGCCTTGAGATCTTCAACCGCTTTTTCGACACCCACATCGCCTTGCACCCGATCTGAAGACCCAGCCCCAGACCCCGAAGCGCCCCCCTCGATCCTCCGCCTGCACCTCCTCATCTGCTCCAGCACGCGCCTCACCGTCTTGTGGTCATAATACGCGTACTCCTCATCCACCTGCCACTTCTCGTTCCCCAAGAACGCATCCAGCGCCTTCGCCTCCGTCACCCAATCCGCATAGTTCGTCGTGGCGTGCAGCTTCCTCCGCAACCTCTCCCTCGTGCCGCGCCAGGCCACGAAGTGCTCATACAGCCAGATGTACAGCCGGGTGAGCAAGTAGCTGAGCCCCAGGCCCGCCACGCAGGCGACGACGATGGCCAGCAGCGGCCACTTGAGCAGCGTATACAGGTACCCTTCTCGCGTCTCGTCGCTGCTCCGCCGCTTCGCTCTCCGCCTGCTCTTCCCCTTGCTCTTCTTCCCCTTGCTCCGCACCGGGTGGACCGGCGCCCAGTCGTTCTGCGCCGTGATGAACAGGCTCTCCCGGCTCGCCGGCCCTCCCGGCAGTCGACCGTCCAGGCTCCCGCGGCCTCGACTCGGGCTCCGGCCGCCGCTCTCCACGCCCGGCGGCAGCGGCGACAGCAGGTCGTCGTTCGACGGGCTGGGCTCGGGCGCGCTCAGCGCCGAGGCGAAGGCGTGCAGGTGTTCCTCCGAGAGGAAATCGCGGTTGTAGTCTGGGAGCAGCGATTCGTCGTAGCCTTCGTCCGACAGCGGGCTGGGCCCGTCGGTGCTGTGTCTGAGGTCTGCCATGGCCTCGCTCGCTCTGGCCTCCTCCGTCTTCCTCTTCCGCGATCTCTGCGTGCCTTAAGCTGGACGTGTTGTGGGTGCTGCTCGCGGGGACATCTTGGCCTGTAGCCGTGGTTGCTGGTGGGGTGGGAGGGTTGGAAAGTTCGATGATGTCTTGGTCGTTGTTGTTGGGAGGCTGGCTGTCTTACGTCCAGCGCATGACGCACGTTCGTGATCCTCTATCGAGAGCGACTAGCGTCATTTGGCACAGGTATGGAGAGACTTCTTGGAAGATTCTAAATCCAAAGGAAAGATAGATTCCAGTACTGCGGCGCTCATTGTTTGTTCGGAGCTCTCGACGACCAGACACAGACAGATTTAAGCTTCGCTCGCCTCGGCCTGGAGGGGCGGAATCCCAAGTCTCTTCCTGGTTGACGATGAACGGCAGAACAGACCTCCCTCCTTTTCCTTGGTAGTTTCCAGATGGCTTAAGAAAAGGGTTTTCCTGGCAGTTCTGGCTTCCAATTGTTTCCACCAAGTGAAGGTGGTCCGCAATTGCTCTCACTAGGTGCTTCACTTTTGCAAAGTAACAAAATCCTTGATCGCGATACTATGCTGGGTACAAACATGCTCTGGCCGCAATGTAGATGAACTCAGAATTCCAAGTCTTCCAATACGGGCCCAGGTGCAAGGAGAAAGACGACCTTGTAAACTCCGCCCATCGTGATGTACCCGCACAGAGCCAGAACCCTCTCGTTTCAACCTCGCCCATCCACTTATTGATTCCTCCCCCATCTTTCCAATCAGTCTTTGATTAGACGTATTGAGACAGCCATCTGATAGCATCACCGTAGCCTATTTTCAATCAGTTTCCATGTTCCAAGTCCGCGTCAAGGCTCGGGAAAGGGGGGGGGAGAGGTTGGCAGCACTTGCCTTGTCTCATCACAACAGAGCACATGAAAACCTCGATAGGTCTGATGCCCTCAAGCGGAACCTTGCCCTTGCCCGTAGTCTGATATAAGCCCAACTGGTGTCTCAACTCGTCCTCGCTGACCGCATCCGGGTGGTCGATCTTGTTGCCCAGCACCACAAACGGGACCTTTCCTAGATCTTCCATGCTGAGCAGGGCGTCGAGCTCGGCTTTCGATTCGGAGAGGCGCTCGTGGTCTTTGGCATCAACGAGGAAGACAATGCCGGAGACTTCGGGGAAGTAGTCCTTCCAGAGACGACGCGCTGCACTGTGTTAGCCCGGATTGTGGCAGCTGCATGGCTGAGATGCGTACCTTGTTGATGGCCGCCCAAGTCGAATGTGGTGAACTTGACGTTGCCAATGGCAAGTTCCTCGGATGCTGCAGATCTGTTAGCATACCACGCATGCTTGCCGGCAGCCGTGCCGTCGGGTCACGGAAATTCACTTACTGGGATGGAGAGTAGGTTGGAGGATAGCGACTCGGTCATTCTGTGTAGAAAACCACCATCAGAAAGTTGTCCCCTGTGAGCTGGCAGAGGCATGTGGCATTGCGTCCAGGGTTCACGGGAACCAGTCTCTCCTGACGTTTCCAGATCTGCTCTCAACGTACCTTCAACATGTGCAACAGGGTCGTCTTTCCGGCATTATCGAGACCGAGGAAGAGGAGTTTGGCGTGCTTGTTCAAGAGTCCCAGGGACGCAAGAGTATCCCAGACTGGACGAAGATTATTGTCAGCTCGCAGTCAAGGCCCACCGTCCCAGGCCAGCTGAAGCTCTGGGCGAAGGTGACTTACACCAGTTGACAATCCACATCTTCGCTGATCAGATATCTGGAGTTGGAATGGGTATCAGAGCGCACAGGAGCTGCTGTTCTGTGTGATTGCGTTATCGACAAAATAGCCAGAGGCTTGGGTATGGTGGAGGTAATCTGGCGTTGGCAGATTGAGGCTATTGGCGGATAGCTTCGACCCGGTGATTAGGTAAGCAGCTAGACATCAACAACAATGGCCATGTCGAGTCAGTGAGTGAAATGACGCTCTGTGCAAGGATCAACCCTAAACAAATTGTATATTTATAACTGTTGGCAAATACCCTATCACTCACGCCTGAAGCCATATCCATACCCGTTTCAAGAGTCCCTTTCCCTCCTACCTAGTCAATCTAGCCTAGCCTGAACCGTACGATGTAAACAAAACAAAACCCGACATCAACAACAAGAACACGGATACTCAGATGCCCCTAGGTCGTTAGACACCCCTTTAGAATGCCAAACAAACAAACAAATAAACAAACAAAAAAATATACAAACAAACAAACAAAACAAAACAACCCCTTCCAAGAACCCCTTCCTTCCACTCCCCATTCCTATCATACTACAGTACAGTACCTCTCTACCTACCTACCTTCTCTCCTCACCCCCTCACCACCAAAAAAACCCAACGTATATGAACCACCCCAATCAAACATCATCTCCAGCCCTTTACCCTCCCTACATCATAGAAAATGGGTGGGTGAGTAACCAACCCAAGTCCAAGTCCAATTCCAAGTCCAAGTCCAAGTCCAAGTTCAGCTTCCAAATCCCACCAAAGCAGCCCACCCAGGGGGTACGGCAACATGCACTCACAGTCACGCCTAAGGTGGGTAGGTAGGTACACAACACCACCATAAACCACTCACTCACGCACAGAAGTGAAGAAACACAAAGAAGCAGCAAAACAGTCTCTCGAATCCACGTTTCATTTCATTTCATTTCTATCTCTCTCTCTCTGTCTCCTGTCCTATGTTTCTCCACAGCCGCTGGCATCTGGTGATTGCCACTACGGCACACAGAAGAGCTCTCCCCTTGCGAAGTCCACGTTGCAATATAACCAAACCGTATCCAACCCGAGCTCTCACTCGATCTCCCCGAGAGCCCCCATTGAAAAGTAACGCCCATATTCCCATATCCCAATATCTACCCAGAATGTCCTCGCATTCCAGCATCTAGCCAGAAGAAGAAGAAAAATGAAGAACATGTAAAAAAAACATCGCTGCCGCTCTGATAAATGGTGTGGGATAGATCAAAAAAATGTCTCAGGCCCGCTTCCCATCTAAAGACATAAGATGCTCGCTTGCACGCTGGCCCCCCACCCCACCCCACGCCCGGATTTCGCTATGCATGCCCAACGCAACCAACGATGCTTGCTTGATGATGATAGTGTAAAATCCAGAGAAACTCCAGTCGCTGAGAGGAAGGAAGGAAGGAGGAAAGAAAGAAATAAAGAGGCCAGCCGAGTAACGTCATGCACGCGGAATATGTAGGTAGGTAGGTACCTAAGACCAGTTCAACATGGCCGCTCCGCTCCAAAAAAAAAAAAATTGGGACCAGTGCGTCAAATGAAGCGGGGCAAAATAATGCCGGAATTCCCATGTCCCGGTAACGAAAGGAAAAAAAGTAAAATGCCGATCTAGGAAAGGATGTAGCGCTTATTTACAAAAGACTACCAGATTGGCCTACGCAGCGGTGGCGGCAATAGAAGAGATATGTACATGAGACGATACGGAAAAAGCGCATGATGAGAGGGACGAGTAAAGTGGGTATCTAAATGCGACGCGCCACTTCAACGCCCGTGACTCCGAAGATCCGTTGGTTGGTGTCTTTCGTCTGTCTAGGCAGACAACATGTAGGTGTATGGGTCCTGTTTGCCGGTCTTGCCAGCCATCAAGAGTCCCAGCTCGCGCATTCGCTCGGCCCCTTTGCCGGGTTGAGGGGGTCTTCGCTCGGGCTTGTTCTTGCGGGTGCATTTGTTTTGCTGAAGTTTGTCTTTGCGACGCCGACGCTTCTCTTCCAAGCCCTTCACGATGTCAATGGCACCACGGACGTGACCGCTCATGATATCGGTATCTTCATTGTCGTTGGCAGCAACCAGACGTGAGGCTCTGTACTGACGACAGAATGCGTTAGGGGCACGCGGCAAGGACTTGGTGTGGGTAAGTCCAGGCCTGGATCCGAGTGGTGCGAAGGTAATGCCTTGGGCAGAGGTGGGCGAAGCATCTGGCAATCGACCAGACTGTTGCGGCGGAGGTGAATGCATCCTCTTCGGAGAATGGCCAAAGAGCTTTCGGGGAGGTGGCGAGCGAAGGCGTTGCTTTGGTGGAGGAGGCGAGCGAAGTCTTCTGGGAGAGATACCAGGTGACTTGCGCCGCGAGGTGGCTGAGCGTCGACGAGCAAATCGGTCGTCGTCGGACTCCTCGAATTTGCCATGCAGCCAGACAGGCTCGTCACTGTCCTGGGCGACGACCGCATCGTCTTCGTCCTCCTCGTCCTCCGGATCGGAGCTTGGGAAGCTCGGGTCGATGTCTTGAGGTGTGCGCTTGTGCTTCGCGTTTTTCCTAGCCTCCATGCAAGAAACGTATGCATCTTCCAAAGGGCGGTCCTCATCCAGCGTCCCGCAGACGAAATCGGTGCTATCGGGTAGGTCTGGAGTTCCAGGGCGGATCTTGATTGGACGGCGCCTGAGTCTTCTAAGTCCTCCAAGCGACATGTGATTCAAGGAATCGATTGACGATATCGAAGCAGCTCGTTGAGCTGAAGGGCGATATGTCGCGCGTTCAAACGAGTCTCTCCCGGTTGCTCTCCTCCCTGGGGTCCAGAACGAGAAATCTCCCTCGGCATCACTCTCATCAGAATCGGCAAAACCGGCTTCGTTGTCAGACTCGTTCCCGTCGGATGCTTCATCGTCAGAGCCATAGATAGAATCTTCGTCCTCGTCTTCCTCCTCTTCCTCCTCTTCCTCATCATCATTCTCGTCATCAAAATTGTTTCCATCCTCATTCAACCCCGCCTCATCCTCCAAGGCTTCCTCCTCCAGGGCCTCCTCCTCAGCCTCGTTGCCGAGTTGACGAATGACGTTCTCCTTTCTTAAAGTGTCGCTGATGGTCAGCTTCGCCCGGACCACGTCGGCATCCTTGCGAATCCAGTCATCTTCCTGTACCTCCTCACTTGCGAATTCGTGGAAACGGGTGGCTTCGGATTTGTGGATGGAAGTCTCGTCGGCAATGATGTATCTAGGCTTGTTTCGGAGTGCCACTGGACTTTGCGATGCCCTTCGGCAAGTACCGTCGAATCGCGGTGTGTAGCAGCACGAGGAGGCATGGCATGACGGACAGATGACTTTCTTGGAACCGAAGGAGACCGGCTGAAGGATTGTCGGGGGTCATCCGCAGACTTGATCTGCGAGGTGGTTGAAGGATCTTGCGCAGCCGCCTTTGGCTTCGGTACCGGACAGGCGAACTTAATCGTACACCTCCGTGGTTGCGGCGGTGGAACAGCAGCTGGTGCTGATGTAAGAGCTCTCTTCTCCGCTTCCTTACGTGCCGCTTCTTTAGTCGCCTTCGCCGCGGCGTCCCCTTTGCCGTCGCACATGAATGAGATACATCTCTTCCTTGGCACCTCCACGATTGGCTGACTCTTTGGCGACACATCCATCACTTCGGATAACGGAGTGTGTCCGACCGTCTTGATGGTCGCGGGCATGGGCGCTGGCTTCAGCGAGTAAGGCGCGGGGTTCGGAAAGGTTGAAGAGGAAGGGAGGGCTGGGTGTGTTGGTTCGGGCAGGACTTGTAAAACCACCGTCGCTGGTCAGCTCCGCGGTCGATGCAATGCTCGCATTGCTCATCATGGATCGCCGACGTGTAAGGTCCGTCGAGATGCGGAGATCGGCCTTCAGGCTTTCGAATTCGACGGGGGCATGGAATGCCTTCGTCAGCAGGGACTCTTGGCGGGCGCTCTGAGGTCGAACCAAAGACTTGTGGAAGTCGGTGTGTGATTGGGCATGTTGACCACCAAAATTTTCTGGCGGCTCATCGACGTCTGCTGACACCTCTTCGTCGGCTACATCGAGCGTACTGGTGGACGTTTGACGCCATGTAAAAAAGTCGTGGATGCCCATTCCGCGTGCTTGTTGCCAGTTGTGAGAGCTGTGTTTCGGGGTCGAAAGAAGTGACGGCGTCGGCGTCGGTCTCGGTGTGAAGGTCAAGGTGATTCGGTTTCGAGGCTTGGATTCGGGTTGGGAGAGGAGGCGAAGCCACAATGCTGAGCACTGTACTGACGTCTGCGGGAGGCCTGCGACGAAAAGGCTAGCGGCCACACGATGATTGAATCCGATGCCACCGGATGTGTGATAGCCGGATGAATCCTGTGCAGGCGACCAGCGGTGTCTTAGCCGCTGGCGTGGTCGTCCCTAAGGACCGTATTGCTATAATCTGGGCGAAGACATGGTCCGCCGTGCTAAAAAATGCAGGTGAGAGGTCGATGGACGCCGCGCGAGATGGCGACCTTCACCCGGCGATGGCAGCGGCAGGCAGGAGTGGAGGACCACGGACCAGAAGGGTGCCTTGCGGTTTGGTGATCGGGAAGTTTTGGTGATCGGGTTTGGTGGTGGTGCGGGTGCGAGTGAGAGTGCGAGAGAGGGTGAGGTTGGGGATGAGGCTGTGGCTGTGGGCGGAGGGAGGAGGGAGGAGGGAGGAGGGAGGGCGCTCTTCTTGACAAATATAACCTGAGACACGAGCCTATTAAGGCGATGAGGCCGATTCCTTGGGTGCGCAACGGGGGCCACCAGATCTTCTGCGAACAATATGGAACATCCGTGTGCTCTGCGAGTATGCGAAGGCGAAGGCGACGGCCAAGGCGAACGATCCAGGCCCAAGCGGAAGCACAGGACAGGACTGTATGTAGCAAGTACAGTAGAGTAGGGGGGGACGAGTAGTGGTATCTGTAGAACAGGCGACGAGTAGGAGCGGATGGTGGAGAAGTGGGAGGAGAGAAAGGAGCGGGAGGAAGACGGAGACAGAGAGGCGGGCAGGAGGTTCGATAGTGAGCGCACCGCAGCTAGTGTGGCCGGGGAAGCTTGGCGCGCGCGAGATCCGTATACAGTGGTGTGTGTAATAACAAGATCCGTGTGTGTGTCATGACAAGGAAGATGATTACAAAGGGGTTATTCTGGTTTTTGATGAATATCACAAATGACAAGCACAAATGACAAGCACAAGCACAAGCACAGCCATACCACTATCACCACCACTATCACCACCACTATCATCACCACCACCACTATCACCACCACCACCACCACCACCACCACCACACCACCACAACCACAACCACCACCACCACCACCATACCATCATAAAGAATAAAGAAACTGGATGCGTCTTCAAGATGAACATGGTGGTTGGGCCCAGCCAGCCAGCCAGCCAGCCAGCCATTGTTGACGCCACGCTGCTAATGCGAATGCTAACGCTTCTGCTTCTGCTTCCGGTCATGCCCGTGCTGGCCTGGCAATCTATGCTCCGGCCAACAAAGAGAAGAAGCGACGTGCAGCATGTTGTTCTTCCCTCCCTCCCTCCTTACTCACTCGCTCGCTCGCTCGCTCTCTTTTCTTCGCTTTCCGCGGCGGCATCGACCGATGCGGCCGGTGTGGGCATGTTTGTTTGGATTCGCGTAGAACGGCGCTCGCTTGCCTCGGCTTCGACTGTATGTATGTGTATGTACGGTGCTGTACGAGGTAACCCCGCCGGCCCCTTTAGGTTCTCAAGGGATTCTGTTAAGGTTCCCCGGGGGTTGCTCAGTGTCTCCCAGCGAGCGTCGGTATGTGTGTGTATGTACAGTACAGTATGTGGGTATGGATTGTTGGGCTCCGCGGGATCGACTTCTACAGTATGTACTGTACAGAATGTCCAGTGCACACACTACCCTCCCCTGCCCTACCCTCCGCCGCTCCAGGACGCACCATGATCCTTCTCTTCAACCAAAAAACCAAAAGGGTTGGATGCTCGGCCTAGCCTGGACGGGAACGATACCCACCCCAAGAGTTTCAGTGCAGGACATATGTAGGGCAGACCCTCTCCCAAACGACGGCCACCCGAGGTGATCCCAGCATCATGACATTGCGCCTAGCGCATCCTCCGGAATGGCTTCCTGTGAAGCCATTTTGGCGCGGGGTGCCTTTCGTTCCGGGCCACACCTCGGTGAGGTGCTCGCGGCCATCCATCCGGAGAAGCAGCCATGCCCATGCCATGCCCATGCCCATGCCTCCGGAGCATTTCTGGGTCCGCGAGCCCGTGACCCAACATGGCCCGCGACGTCCACTCGCGCTGGATCGGGCTTCCGACTGTACTGTCTGTACACAGCACAGTCCACAACGGTACAGACGGTACGGGACCTCTCTGCACCCGCACCCCCGCGCGTCGAGATCAGGCAATGCGGAAAGGATTCTGTAGAAGTTTCTGCCGGCCTTCGTCGGATCAGCAGCTAAAAGCACGTTGCACGGACTCGCAGCCCCCGTCTTCTCCGCGGGCCAGTTCTGGTGTTTCGTGCGGTGTGCAAAACGGTGTGCTCTCGGGGTACGCGACCCAGGACTGTCAGTCTGGTCCCGTACCGTACATACTGTGTACATGTATGAACTGTATGTACATACAGTACCTACTGTACGGTACTGACAGGACGGTGCGGACGGTGCTGCCGCGGCGTGCGGTAGCAGCCGCTCGATCCCCTTATTTGCAGGACCCGCTGTCCCGTTCCACGAGCCAGTGCACCGCATGCGGTGCTCTCAGCGGCACTCTGCCCTTCAGAATTCGCTTGCAACCCTTTGCCCTCGCACAGTCCAGTCCGGTACGTTACGGTACGGTACAACCATAGGACTGACTGTACGGGAAATGGTGACAGCTGCATATGGCCAGGGGCTGGCTTTGACGTGTCGCCAGTCCGCTCCTGCGCATGGAATCCTCAGATTAGCGCACGAGCGGAAGCGACTCGCGGTAAGGGGACTGACTGACTTACTGTACTGTACTGTATCTACTGTACTGTATCTACTGTACTGTATGTGCTGTATGTACTGTATGTACCGTGCGGTGCTGTGCTGTCAGTACTCGGCTGCGGTTGGCGTGCCGATAACGGCCACTATGGCTCGGGCAGCGGTGGAGATGGTGTTGTGGTGATGATGATTGTGTGACGCTGACCATGACTTCGATGACCGAGGACACTCTCTCTGCACCATGCCCCTCCCGGAATGAAAGCCGCGGCATTGCTACTACTGTACTGTATGAACAGTGCTCCCCCCCCCCCCCAGACGGAAAAATTCCCATTGGGAGGGTTGGAAAACAAGGGTTTTCACTAGGATATTCAGACTTTCTGGGACCAAGTGTTTCCTGCGTCCGGAGGGTCACCCACAGTACTACTGTACATGCTTCGCTGCCGTTCATGCTCCACGAAAACGCATATTTCGGAACGAAACTGGTATCCACAGCCCTCACCTCTGTACTGTACTGTACTGTACTGTACGAGATAGACTTTGGATGGAGCATCGCGAAGTCATCGGGAGTTCACGCACCGCACCCCCCCCCCCCCCCCCACCACACCAAAAATTCGTTCTTCACTCCCCCGAAACCCACCTCCGACTTTACGAAGTATCCGAACCGAGTACTTCAGGGTAAGGTCTAAACTGCGGGGAAGGTGAGGACACGGGCTTGGAGCATGAACGCCGAGTTGTTGATTTTCTCTCGTGGCTCGCTTACAGAGTTGTGATCGGATGACGATCTGAGGGAGTGAGTGTTGTGCTCGAAAGCCGTCCGCATTGGGGGAGATGAAATCCGATACGGTGCGGCCAGGAAATGGCTTGGAGCGCAAAGTACCGAGATTGCCAAATCGAGATGTTGCCAACATGAAATCGCGTGCCACGCTCTTCAAACACCACCGACTGGCCAGGCCTGTCCAAGACGATGAGCCTACTGTAGATGGAAATTTTTCTCGAAAGCACCGACGCCGGTCCATCGGCTGCCTGGCTCTGCACACCATCACCCGAGGTGAAGATGTCCGATCGTGCCCCAAGACCAGACCGTGATCATCCCTACAGTACCATACACACCACAGATTGATGCCTGGTGGAGGGCACTCGTGCTGTACAGTACTGTACAGTACTGTGCTGTACAAGCAGCCAAGGGGCAAGCTCACCTTGTCTCTTGCCAGAGAGAAGAGTGGATCTACGAGCACGTCACAAAATCGGAGGCGGGAGGAGGATAGCGAGGACGATGAAAGGTGGGATCAGGATCAGGATGCTATGGATAAGCCATGTCCGGGAAGACGTGAAGACCGGATCTGCTGACAAGGCGTAGCTGCAAGCCACAATGCCCAACCCCCCACCTGGGCTGCTCGATCGTCTTTTTGCTCCTGATATAGGCGTGTGCATGATCGGAATATCGCCCCAGCGAATGATAAAGAAAGGGCCATGGGCAGTGATTTGTGAAGAGACCTTCAGAGCATTTCTGGGAACCACTTCCTCGTTTTAGACGTTACGGTGCTATTCCTCAACGCCGACGGCTGTCAAGCTCTAGACGGAGTCAGGTACTCTACTGGCCGCGGAGAATGCTGGACTCGAGAGAAAGAAAATGAACGATCACTTCCGAGTGAGGTGCTTGTTTCTTCTTGGGACGCTTCTCCGGTGTAGTGCGAGCAGTTCTTCGTCAGATGCCGTTTTGTAAACAGAGCTGGCCTTGCTCGAAAAGTAACCGTCTGAAAGCCGCCGAAGGCAGAGGCTCCCAAGACGCAGCGAGAGCGCTGAAAAGATTCGTAGGGGAACCCTTGAATAGAAACAGAAACGTAGATGGGGAAAGAGCAAGACCCGAACGTTGGGAGACAGGAAACACAATCCGATATTCCCCAGGCGGACGGTTTTGAGATGCAACGTGAAGATTAAGAGCGACAGAAGAACTGTGATACAAGGACTGTGAAAAGTCCTCGTGGGCGGTGCGATCCTCAACCGAACAGATCCGACCAGCAGTATCTGAGCTTTACTGCACAATGCATCTTTCAGTCCGCGGAAAGCATTCTCCTATTGCGGCTGTCCAAACCACTCGAACATCCTGTGAAACAGCAGTTTTGTGCAGGGCTGGAAATAGGCTCATGATTCCATCCTTTAATCAACCTCCTGACTGGGTTGGCCTGTTGCAAGCGATCGTAGGAGATTCCCGGGAAAAGAGTGTTTCAACTCTTCATCTCTGTGTTTGCAGCGCGGCTGTTTATCAAGGACAGCCTGCTGGGATGGGTCCGACGGCGTCCACCCGCTCGCTCCTGTGTGACATTCAGCTCGAGCTTCCCGTGGTTTTGAGCCGCATCGATCACATGACTAGTCGGGCTGACACTAGCGCAATCGAGCAGGCGAGCAACGAACTTCCAGCAACGCTCTCGCCGACGAGTCAACGACGACAATCCCCATTGAACCCTCACTTCATCATGAACTCCTTCAAGATCGCGCGCGCCGCTCTGCGTGTGCGCCCCACAGCCATCCAGACAACTCTTGGGCGCAGAGGATATGCTGAGGCCGTGTCGGATAAGGTCGGCAGCGCCCATCAGATTTTGCGTCCATGGCTAACATCTCGCAGATCAAGCTGAGCTTGGTTCTTCCCCATCAGGTACGCTCGATCTACGATCCGCTTGTGCTTGGAGGAATCATGAGTGACCAGGAAGCTTGAGCGATTCACATGGATTGCAGGGCGGCACAGGGGTGGAATTTGGTTCGAAAACGTTCCGACTGACAAGTCGTCAACAGTCCATCTACAAGTCGCAAGGTGTTGTGCAAGTCAACATCCCCGCGGAATCCGGTGAGATGGGTATCCTCGCCAACCACGTTCCTTCAATCGAGCAACTGAAGCCTGGGCTTGTTGAGGTTATTGAGGAGAGCGGCGCAAGCAAGCAGTTTTTCCGTAGGTTTTGCCAACGTGCAACATCGGTCTCTGGCTAAGCCATGTCCTGCAGTTTCTGGCGGATTTGCAACCGTTCAACCCAACTCGGAACTGAGCATCAACGCGGTGGAGGGCTTCCCTCTGGAGGAATTCAGCATCGACAATGTTCGATCACAACTGGCAGAAGCACAGAAGATTGCTGGTGGAAGCGGAAGTGAGCAGGACATCGCCGAGGCAAAGATTGAAGTTGAGGTGAGGCTGACAAGTGGTGGACATGATCGAAATACGGGCTAACGCGATGCAGGTTTTGGAGAGCTTGCAAGCTGCCCTTAAGTAATCTTGTCACGGCTTCCAGCTGAGCTAGGCAGGCTTAGAAATGAGCGGCTTTTGTACATCAATGTTTCCTAAATGCATACCACCAGAAACGCTTGTTCAAGTATCATTGATGAGTAGATCAATGGTCGTTCCTTCCCCTCAGAAGCCGGTGTGAGGAACTCCGTCGACTACCTTAGTAGTGATATTCTTCTCTCCTGTTCGAAAAATCTTTGCCCCATCCGCAACCGTCTAGCTGAGCTGCTCGACGAGTGCGACTTGCCAGTCCTTCTCTTATGACAATCATTATTCGATTTCATTTTTACAGTTGACATCTCGATTGCAGCACCCATGTCTCCGTACTCCGAGCAAGCTTGACCATGGCCACCATATACTCGTGGCGGCCTCCTAGTTCGATCCATCATGACGGTACACTCCCCGATTTCTCCCCCTCCAGGAGTGGACAGCGCTCCCGTGACGCGATTCCCAAAGGCTCCGTGGCTTCGCGCGTTCAACTCTTGCAGAACCTCAGAAGCTTAGAAGCGCCGAAATTTGGTGACTCTGTTAAACCGCGCGTCCGAGAAGATTCTCGTTCTGGATTTGGTCGCCGTGTGAATCCCAGGTTTGGACATCCTGCTACTAAGAGTAGTCAGCCCGACGAGTCACCCCGGGTCGAAAGTAGGCACAGCTTCCTTGGCATCAAAACGATTCGGACTCACCACGAAGCGGAGCACGGAATTGCAGATGAGGGTTTTCGGTATGAGCGCTCTCCAGGGATTAGTGTTCAGGTTGAGCAGCAGACGGACACGAGAAAACAAGACGATGCGGCTTCACAGTGGGGTATCTCATCGCGGGCCAAGTTCAACACAAGGGGCAGCGGAAGCCGCAATGGCATAGACCTGGACGTATTGAAGGAGGTTGATTTCTCCGGCAATCAGAAGCAGTACATGCCACAAACCTCATTTTTCCCCAGCACTGCTACGAAAACCAGCGGGGACTCGTGTGGCCGCCAAATCCAGCCTCACAGATCGGGTTTCAAGGATTCGCAGGATTCCGTCAACACTATTGCAACAACATCCACCACCCGTCGACGAGATGTTCGAGATATGTTTGACGACTACGGTATACAGAGGCCAGCAGGACTGGCGTCCAGAGAGGCCTTCCACGATTTTGGCGACACTCCATACGGCCACCACAACTACTGTCACCTGTGTGCCTCTAGCAACAGTCGCACTTCGGTTGCATGCTGGAGATGCAGCCACCGATTTTGCTACAAATGCAACGATCAATTACCCTCCACCCTCGAAGAAGAACATCCTTGCCCTGGTGAAGAGTTGCCAGGAAAGGGACGGAACTTGAGGCCAAAAGAGAATCGAAGGATCAATGACGATCTAGTCAAGCAAGCCCAACCAAGGCCTGGTCCAACACCTCTACAGCCTAGATTCGAGCAGCACGCATTACCATCACGGAAGCCCTTCCGCCCAACGCTCAAATTCTCGGCACTCTACGAACCCGTAACTGGTTTGGAGACCGTCCGGGGGTTCCCGTCGCAGCAGGATTCGGGTATATCTCTGGAACAGAGAGTACCAACGAGCGTGAAGGATAACCCTTTCGTTATTGCTGACCTGGGAGCGCCCCGAAAATCGCTACCCTTCTTGCCAAAGCACTCCCGCGAAGTCTCTCACCACGCATCGCATCATCGCGTGAAGCACCAACGTGCTATCAATATCTCATCGGAGGTTCCAAGCTGTGGAAGCCAAACCTCCCATGCTACAGATCACGAATATGTGGTCTCGTGCCCTAGAAAGAAGCCGAAGGAGCGAGTGCCTGAAGAAACAGAGGCTAGTCACAATGCAGACCCGAGCCGAATCAATTGTACAGTCGACATATCAGCTCGGTGTTACTCGCCAATCTCTGGGCATGATCCTCCTCATCATGCCCACCACTCGGACTCGCCGCACTCGCGTTTCACATACGGCTCAGGACCAGACTCGTCGCATTCGCAGATAGTGAAGACCGACTACGGAATTAAGCACGGTGTCCCCGAATACGTTGAATGTCACGGATATCCACGGACAGGTCATGCTCGACATGGAAGTCCGATAAGCACGGGGGTGGTCGGCGAATGCCAACATTGTCTTGACGATTGCCAATGTGCAGCTTGCCAGAACACGCATCACAGCGTACGATGCTGCACGCATGCAGATCACAAAACATTTGCTCATCACCATACACCTCGAAAAAAAGCTGTCTCTCTGTGGCCTGGAGACTATGCTCTCGTACAAGTCAGCAGCTCGCCACCGGCTATTCTGCACGAACGTAGTTCGCAACCGCATCACAGAAAATCTAATGAACCAAATTCAAAAGCCGCCACCGAACCGAGACTGGTGGTAAACCCAGAACACTCGCTAGACTCAAACAACATTCGAAGCCACGAAAAAGTACATTCTTTCACATCCAATTCATCATGGACTGAACGTGAGCAATTTACGATACAAGGAAAGAACTGTTTTCCGGGACGGATATCGACGAATTTCCGGGCTAGCACTGAACCCACCGATGGAACTTTGTTTACCATTCCTTCGCATCACGAACTTGAGCACAATCATGTGCGACGAGCAAGCTGTACCTTCCTCTCACGAGACTCTGTGGCCAAAGGGAGGAATTGTGCCACGCTTCCTGCTAACCGCAGCCCACGAATGGGGTCTCTCCCCAAGTCGAGAAAGGCCTCCAGAAAGTTTTCCACGTTATTCCAGCTGAACAAACAAAACTCTGTGCAGGCTCTTACGAAACAGCTACTTGACGACCAGGAGCAATCAAAGAGAATCCAGATGGGGGGTAGCAGCCTTTCGAGCCGTACTGCAGTCGCACAACTTGCCCAAGAGGTCGAGGGACGAGGATTCACGACACCTGATAATGAGACCAGTATGCCCAGAATCAGGAGCATTGACAGCAAAGGAACAACAGGCAAACGGAAGGAGTGGAAGCTGAAATTGGTGGATTGGAGCCCCGAGGACAAGAAGGTTGCAGGGAAGGAGCACAATTTGAGTGACGATGAGATCGTTGGCGAGGAGGAGAAAAGCGGCAACTTCAAGTCGCAGCCTTCGGTCTCAACCACTAGTCTAGATTGGATGGATTCATGGGAATTTGGTGCCGATGAGCAAGGCTTGAGTACTGATGAGGTCGTTGACAAGGAGAGTGAGCGTGAGCATCGTTGTTATTGGAAACAGAGGTACAAGGAGGTGAGCAAGAATGTTGCCAGCGGAAAATTCGACTTGGGCATTGCAGGCATCACGATTCTTATTCATCTGTTGGGCAGAGAGGACTTGGTCGCTAAGGTTGAAAGTTGGACTGGTGGTAGTGAGTTGAAAGTCGAAGATTGAAGCCGTGCAGAAGGTGGGTTTCCAGACCAACTTCGGACCAGATTGGACTCGGACCAGATTGGATTCCTTTTTTTCCTTATTGCAAGCGCAAGCAGTCTTTGGATGATTGACGGGTCTGAAGGCCTGTCACAAATGTCTCTCGTGTTGAAGAATAGAATCGAAATCAATGTTTGCTTCGACGTGCCACGGGATGCTGACATGCATTCGTCCTCTTCCAACTGCCTTTGGCTACACTCGTCCCAGATGAGAACCAAGCGCTCCGGGCCGTCTTCTATGAACTGAGAAAGGAGGGTTCTCGTCTCCTCGTCTTGCACACCCACCGTCACCTAAGCTATCAGATCCTTCCTTCCTTCCTTCCTTCCCTCCCTACCAACTTCTACAATACGTTCTCGGTGCGCATTTATCTTTCAATCAAGTTCTCCATGACTTCCACCTACCTACCTTACACTTGTGAGCCGCAAAGAGCCATCCATCAAGCTACTCTTACCATTTACGAATTTCGTCACTGAACACGCTCTCCTTGCCTGAGCATCCAATCCAGGTCTCGACGTAGGAGATTTGTGGGCCTCCTGTACGAGGCCTCCTCCCTCGATCCTCGATGTTGTTTCCGTCGGACGGCTGGCAGAGCAAAAATCAGAGCCTCCTTGCGACCGCGCTTGCATCGTGCCGAGCTTCTTCCTCTCCTGCTCTCAAGCCCGAAATCCGAGGCCAGGGAGACTCCAAGGACGCCAGCTCGTCGAGCGGCGGCTTCCCACTGTGGCAAGCGTATGAAATCGCAGCGCTTGTGCAGAAGTGCGCGCTTTTCCATCCCTTCTGCCCGTATTCATCCACCCAAACGTCGTGAGGATGTCACTTACAAAGGGATATCCGCCGAGACGACCCGTATTTGCGACAGCCGCAACTGGCCTACGCGTTGTAGCACGAGAAAACGTACCGCTCGCGAACGTGCGCGAGCAAGTTCAGGCGATTCGCACTCGAAGAGGCCCTGTTGTGTAGCCGGGACGTGTCAGCCGGGTCAAGAGGCTCGGTGACTGCACGCAACAGCCACGGAGCAGTTGGGACATGGGCTACACGTAGATGTGGGCGACGAGCTTGATCAGATCAGAATGCAGTTTAATAGCAGCGGAAGGGATCCGGCCATGGCTTGACGGAATCGTGTTGCTTCCTTTATGCGTGCGGTCTCCCGTGGCGTACTGGAGTCGGAAAACACCTATCTTGTTGTTGGGCTGACGTGAAAAGAAACGCAAGCTTGATACCTACCTTACTGACTTCTGCGCACCTGCGAATTCGTCGGCGTGAGTACCTAGGTGCTGACGACTACGCGCGTTTTGGTGGAAAATCAAAGCCTGCAGGAACGCAGACAAGCCCTGAAATGCACCAGCGGTTTTTCCTGCCATGTCGCACCTCCCATAACGTCTCTCTCTCTCTCTCTCTCCCTCTCTCTCTCTCCGTCTCTCTCTCTCCGTCTCTCTCCCTCCGTCTCTCTGCAATGTTGTTGTTGTTTTGCATGAAGCGATCGCTTTGTCCCATCTTAGGTACTGTAGATACACCCCATAGCGACTGCAGACCGATCTCGAAGTAAGAGTAAGAATCGAGACTGCTTTATACCCGACCCCGCTGGTTCAGTTCTAGCGACGCCCGCTATAATTTGGCTGTTGATAAAAGAGAACCGAAAAGAAAAGAAAGGAAGAGAAGAGAAGAAAAGAAACATGCAATGGAAAAAAGAAAAGAGAAGAAGAAAAAAAATGAAATGGAATGAAGAGAAACATGATATGGAGATAAAAAAGAGGAAAAGATCAATCAATGTGCGGCCAGAGTAGATCCTGTCTGCCACCTCCTCATCAGCTGTGGAGGAGAGGAGAGGAGATAGGATAGCTAGTTTCCGGTCCCATGTACGGAACGTAAGCCTGTCTTCTTGAAATAAAAATTGGCAAGAGAAAAGTTGTGTTCCTTGGGCGAGGAGGATTAAGCGAGCTGGGTGGAGTAAGTAAACACCGTACCTACCTCCTAGATAGCCACGGCCGCGAGAACGACACGTGCCACGTCTTTGGGGCGGGGTGTGAGCATCTTTGGGTTTGTGTGAATGCGTGATTTCCATAGGAGACGAGAGATGGGGAAAAGACGAGAGTGGGTTACGTGTCGGGGCCGTTGAGATGGAATTGGCGAGCCCCCTTTTTTTTCGATGGCTTATACAGTACGGAGACTTGGAGACAAAGACAGCTAGCTAGCTCCTTGGTCAAGAGCGCTGGGTCAGGGTCGAGGTTATTCACTCGCCAGGTGGATGTTGGAATAGGTGAATACTTGTGAGTTCGTTCTTTTCGAAGGACGTTCATCTGAATCGAAAACTTTCTGTCTTCAGTCACTTGTGATTAGGGACGTTCCGCTGACTCGAAATCTTTATGTCTTCAGTCACTTGTTATTAGGGACGTTCCTCTGACTCGAAATCTTTCTGTCTTTAGTCAATTGTTGTGATTTACAGTCCACACTGAGGCATTCACAGCCTGTGAAAGAATTTTACCTCGCTTAGGATTCCAGGATCGAATAATCACAAACAGCGTGAATCGAAAACTCCGACCCTGTGAGTGTATCGCTTCGAAAGGTCTGCACCAAGACAGCATAAATACCAGGACCTCTTTCTCCCAAGTTCGTGTTTCGTTCCTCCAGACAAGCTTACTGCATTCTACAACCACCTTCTTCATCAAAGTTACTACCACCTAAACGGAATCAGATACATAAACATCTTCACTCTTCCTGGACGCATTCAAACCTAGGAGCATCATAACACTGCCCAAGTCCCGCACCTCACAGATCCTCACCTGGTGTGAACACTTCTGCCGTTAGACGCCTTACTATACAACATTAACACCACCACTCACGAGACCTCAACATGGCGTACGATTCAAGGCGTGGACCACGCTACACAAACACCTTCAAAGACCAGCATGGAGATTATCTCACGATGGTAACCCCCCGAGACGTCCCAAAAATCTGGCGTGCCATCGAACGTAGTGATTGCGACTGGTACACCGGAGGTCCAGGGTCATCCTACCAAGAGATAAGGGACAGCGTGAACGCCGACAACGGTTTGCGTGAGGAACATCCCAAGAGTTTAACGGGCGCGGTCATCTTCGAGCACACCAGTCAAAACTGGGATTATTACCAACGAGACTCCCAACCTCGAGCCGAGACGGACGACTATCACAAGCCCTTTGGCAGGCCGAGTACCCGCCATGGAATCCCACAAACAGTCGCTCGGAACCTGTATCAGGATGATCTCACCAAAAACAAGTGGCAGCCCTATGAGGATAGAGCTTTAGCGCGCCTTTCCCAAATGAATCCGTACACCTGCAACGATCCGCGCGTCCATCCCCGACATGTCTGGGAAGCTAGGGCGGCAAGGATGAGAGAGATTAAGGATACTCGTCAATGGCCAAACGATAGAATATACACTAGAGATTTCTGTTCCTCCCATTGGTATAGACTAGAAGAGGAGAGGATGTAACCGGGGGGTTCGGTGGGTACCCAGCCCTTCCGTCAGCGGAGTCTCATCAAGGTCGCGGTGGGCTGTATCTCTATTGCCCGAGGTCGCCAGGGAGGGATTTGGGAGGGGGGGGGGTGAAAGCACCGTTTGGACGTGTACAGAACGTCGTGTACTTGGGTGTTGTTGGTATCGCTCCAGGTGCGTGGTTTTGGGATCTGCTCGTTTGACCAACCGTGGGCTTGGTCGCCGTCCTTTGATGCCAGTTAGCCTGTGGATGGCGTGGTCGTGAACTTTCTGTACAGCCTGACGTTGGACTTGTTCGTTGCATAGCGCCCTGGTGGCGTGGAGCATGGTTTTTCGATAGGCCTGAGTTTCAAACAAATCTACCCATGGATCTCCAATACCTCTGTTGGTCGATGATCGTTGCGCGAGTGAGCCCTCGTATCTCGTACGCACGCCTGCCCTGATGAGTGAAGACTGGTTTGACTAGCCGTAGGGTGAACAACTGTAGTGCTCGCTGTGGAACATGTAGAAGGGCGAGCCCTCGACTTGCTCACGACTGCGTTGCCACGTTAGTATATCGATTGAGAAGTATGCATGTAGGGTACTTGGGATGTAGGAGAAGTCGCAGATCCCGTCGTATGCCAACTCCGTCGGAGGATCCAGGTTGGTTGGGCGGCTTGAAGTGGAAGACATCGTCGACCGAGCGGGAATTGAAGCTTTTGGGATTTTCCCCCGAGAAGTCCCCTTAGCGTATTTCAGTAGCGCCACGACATGCTGCACCGAACGGTAGCTTCAACTGCAGCAAGACTGCATCACATCCATCACCACTCTCCCCCTCTCACCCTGGCCATCGAACACAACTCTGCAGCTGCACAGGGATTGCCCTTTGCCAATCGCGAATGCCGTGCACGACCCGAGGTCGTTTATATTATTCTTATTGTTGTCGTTGTTGCCATTGGCGCGCAATCGGGACAAGCATTAAAGCAATCAACAACGCCTGAACCTCCTCCTTGGCCTCCATCACCACGTCGACAAGCCCAACAACGCCCATTCGAAACAACATCTCACCTGCCATCGAGAGATCCCGTCAAGCTGGACGACTATCCTTCGTTCACGAATTCTTTCCGGAAAGATGTCGGCCTCGCCGCGAACCCCTCGGCATAGCAGAGATCCCTCTGCCGCCGATCTCTCGTTTGCTACACCACTCTTATTCAACAACGATACCCCTCGCCGGCATTCGAAAGGCAGCATCAACACACCTGCCTCGCCGCAGATGAACGATTTCGCACGCTCGAATTCGGGAGGTGTGGATGTCTTCAGCAGTGGTGGCCCGGCAGCCGTCTCGAATGGCTTGGGCAACTTGGCGGATGAGCTGGCGGATGCATGGGGGGATGGGGAAGAAGAGGATGAGGAGTACGAGCCGGACATGAACTTCCAGGAGGCTGGAGGCGAGGAGGATGAGCCGACGCGGGATAGTGGCGTGGATGTCAGATCTTCACCGGTTGAGGCTCAGCCGAAATTGGCCAGCCTGTCACCGCCGATGCCGTTTTTGGGCGGAGGGAGAGCACACAAGAGACAGCCGAGTGAGTACGATGGGAGCGACTATGGGGGAAACCCGGATCTAGAGCCGTCGAGTATACCGCCGGCGTTGTTGGCGAGGATGGACACGGTGGAGAGTCTGGCAAGGAGGGGGGCGGAGAACAATGGGACAGATCGAGATGGCGTTGTGAAGAGGGTAATAGAGGGACTGAAGGATCTAGGTGGACAGTCTGCTGTCGAAGGGAACGCGACGAGGTTCGTTCTCCTATGAGCTCCTAGAGAGACGTCTCTAACATGCTGTCAGGCTCATCACCGCACACTCGGCACTGTCAACACATCTCATGCACCAAACCCGCCTTCTGCAATCTCTCGCCTACCCACTGTTCACTCCCGGTTCCGTACCACCCGACAAGGATTTCATCGACGACATATTGCCACTCCTCGTGACCATGGGCGAATCCATGCCGCGTCCTACAACAATGGCATTCCAATCTCTCGACCAACTGCACAGCCTCACAGCAGACCTTGTGCAGACGCTCAACTACCTCTCCGACACATTGCACATGTCCAGGCAAACCACCACAACCGCCACACGCCGTCTGAAGAGCGCCCGGGAACTCGTAGCCGAGATGCGGAAGGAAGACGAGGCGCGGGAAGAGGGCGAGACCTGGCTCAAGAGACACAACTGGGGCGAGCGGCTCGGCGCGAGAGAGTGCGCTGGCGTCTGTGGCGATGTGGTCGGGGGCTTCGAGGAGGTGTGTAACGGCTGGAGAGCGAGGTTAGTGGCGCAGGCTGAGGCGATTCCTGCTTCGGCGTGAAATCAAGGAGAATTGTCACGAGATGTGATCTCCTGGGAATGATTTGTGAGCGGCTGGATGGATGCATAAGAGGCATTTCACACCTTTCTGGGCTATGTAGTCGGGGATTGAGCTGGCATGGGTTGGGCTGGAGGGATTGGTGGATGGATGGTAATGACTTTATGGCGGCTAGGGCGTTGGTGGAGGCAGAATGTATCCCTACATCTATCTACGAATAGATGTCTCCATCTTCTGTGTTTCTTTATTCTTTATCTTGACTGCTTCAAGATTTTTGTGTGGCCGATCTCGCCAAGTGGCATGTTTGTTTTCTTTTCTTCAACCCCTTTCCCTTTCTTATCACGACCGAGACCCATTCTTCTCACTACCTACTTGGAGAGCAGAGTGGCTCGTGCCAGGTCAATCAAACATTGCCAACTCAGTCATTCATCTGCCCTTGAGCCCTCGAAGTGTCGGTCCCTAATTCGCAGGTTGCCCATCCGATCGATCATCCACCCACCCATTTATCTCACGCAGATACAGTACCTCCTCCCATCTCAACCCGCTTTTTGCGAGCGGGGCTGGGGGCGTTAGAACTGGGAGGGTTTTAGAATCTGGTACAGCAGTGTTCGCAGAGAGCTCTGTAAAGAATAGCGATGCACTCGCGTCTAAGCGCTCTCAGACGAAACTATTTCTTACGGTGTAGCTACGAGGGCGGGGGCATAGCAATCCCTCTCGCTCGCTCGCTTAGGCCCCAAGACCAAACAAACCAACACCACCCCATCTTCCCACCTTCCCCTTCTTTCCAGGCTCTCGAGCTCATCGGGAGATCCTAATTATCTCACGCTTTGAATTCCGCGCCTCCGGATGGGAAGAAGGAAGAATGGACGGAAGGATGGAGGGAAGGAAGAACGAGATGCGCAACTGTGCTTCTTTTGTTGCACGTCGCGTTTTCACCTGTCTCACTCACTCACTCCTTACTTTCTTTGTCTTTCCCGTGCTGGTTCCCCCCGCTCCCGTTCCAGGAGGTGCTTGGGTGTGCTTGTTGTTGTGAATTAGGTAGGTGGGTAGGCAAGGAGCCTGGGCACAGGTGCACAAACAATCAGTTGATCGGTCGGAGCGGAGCGGAGCGGCTGCTTGCGGGTTTGGTGTGGAGCTGGCTGGCTAGCTGGCAAAAATTCCATCCTGCCCGTTACGGATTTTGGCTCCTTAATTTCTTTCTTCCTTTCTTTGCTTGGGTGGTTGCGTTATGGGATGGACGGTTGTGGTGGGATAGGTACGCCCTGGTGTTTTTGTTCTTTAGCACAGGTTTGTTTGTTCGCTTTGGAATGGTTCTTTGGTTTGTTGGATAGGTTATGGTCTAGTATGGATGCCGAATCAAGTTGAGCTAAGTGAGGAGAGGAGTTGGATCGGCGGATCTGTTTGCTAGCGTGCCTTGGTTGTTCATTCATTCATACATTCCTATATCGCGTTCGGGCTTAGGTAGTGAACAATCGCAAGTACTGAGTTGCATCATCCTGATCCTCGAGTGGCGAGCTTGGAGAGTTGATGGGATGCCCAATCTTAGGTAGAAGGGGAAGGACGGGACGAGGGATGAGGGACGGCGATGGGAGAAGGTAGCTCAGCTTCCAGTACTGTATGACCCCCGTTGCTTTCCAAGGGGAATTTGGATGTACTGTAGCTTGTAGTTTCATGTTGATTTACATCTTCGGCCCTACGTTTTGCAAGGCGAACTCTCCTAGCAAGTACAGTAGATTTTACACGGGTATGTACACAGTAGATTGCGATTCTGGTCAAGCTCCAAGCAAGACTAAAAGTGGAGAGTGAGGTTGAGCTTTTTACGGACCGCTCGTCTTGTTTGAGCCGTCTACCCACCATGATAGGACACGATGCTGAAGGCGTTTCTCGAGTCAAGGCTAATGTTACAAAACTGTTCACCAGATAGATACCTTGTTCCCCGTGTAACGCGCCGCCCATTCCCGGGTCCTTGGAACCTTAACTCATCATCTCCATCATCGCCGCGGCCTTCCGTTCGCTCACCTTGGATAACGTCCAACATCCTACTTTCGAGACTAACGATCCGCTGAGCGAGATTGTGACTCGTCCTGGCTGATGCGACGATTGAAGTACCTCGGCACCTGCAGTGCGAAATAGAATACGTGGATTTGAAAATGCAACCGAGCTAATTCTCTACACTGGAAAGGAACTTCTCAGTCCTTTTTGCATCTCAAAACTTCAACTCTCTATCATTCAGCAGGCGGGAAAGGATCGATGGGGCGGGCACCTGGATGTCCAGGAACGAGAAAACCCTCTCCGGTGGGGAACCTCGCATCGATCCGAGCATCTAGAGATGTCATGCCGTTTCGTCTTTACTGAGCTTTAGAGGGAGCTGACAATCATTTGGCATTGTCTTTTCTCCTCCGAAAGGAGGGAGAGCTCCCGCCTTGGGAACCTCGCTTACATTTTACGCGAGAACTACACTGGGCTCCCTTCATTAGCTCTGTTTCGTTCATTCTCTTGATTACTTTACCTACTTAACGCCAGACCTTGGTTGTCAGCTACGACGGCCGCGTCAAGGCACACAGGACTTCTCCGACGCAGCCATCATTGAACACCCTCCACCGGTCCTCGAAGCGTCCCAAAGACGTTCGTCTGGAATCTGACGTGGTTTGAGAAACGTACGATTCTATCCACACGACGGACGTTGCTCCGTTTCTGGGCTTAGACGGCATTTGGTGGTGGGAATATCGCTGTGGAAAGGGTATCTTGGGCGGAATCTTGGGGCTTTTTGCTTTTCTCTCAGGGCTTCGGTACACGATGTGGTTATTGGATGAGATGGTGCAGGGAAATATTGCCTCCTGGTCTGGATAAAGATCTGGGCTTGGATCTAAGTCATGGCTGCATGTAGTATGTTCGGAGCACTGATATTAAACGTTTCTGGCCGATTGTCATCAATGGCTCTGTGTGAACAACGTTAGATGAAGTTCAGTTTGTAAATACCTTTTGTCCAGTCTTCCGCTTCGTTTCATTTTGGCAACTTGGTTTAGACTTGGATGTGGTTTTGGTTGCTTCCCCAAGGCGAGCCAGGTAGCTGAGGGTTGGAAGTACTTCTTTACGTGTCACCATCCATGTCTTCCAAAATTCCATTCCTGGCTGAGTTGGATGCAGATAGAATCTTGTATTCAAAATTTTAACTAGTAGATACATCGGTATTCAAGCTTTCGTTCAATAATACCATAGTGAAAGCAGAGAGAGACATGTTGAAGTCATGAATCTGAACCTTCTTGCACCTTTCTCTTCCACGCTCTTACCCAGTTAGTTCTAAGAACGCCTACTTTCGTCGGGAAAGAATGACTTTGCCCAGCAAAGCCGTTATAGGACATTGGTGCCTCGGATAGCTCTTAGTAAAAAAGTATGAACGTATTTGTTAGGGTAGACAAACCTCGGATGCAAAAGAGTAATGATATATTGCATCTTTCTATCGGCCAGGGAATGGGCAGACCCTTTCTCGGTCCCAGACTTCTAGACTGCGACGAGCAGCAAAAGACCTTATAGAAGAAGAAGCAAGTGAAACGAAAAGGGTTCTTCAACGATTGGCCGTGTCTTCTGCATGCTGTCGTGTCTTTGATGCGAAGAAAACCTCTTGTTACTGGCATTATATTGTTTGACTTACAACAGGAAGAGAGAAAAGGAAAATCGTTGGGCAACGTGAGGTTATTTTCATTCGAGGAAGGAGGTAGGCACCGTTGTGCTTGATATCGCTAGAGAGGGTGGCTTGATGTAAGGATCGCGAATGACTGCTTGGTTATTGAGAAAATACAGATGGAGACCAGTGCAGTGATGGGACTGATGGGGCCGAGACGCGGGGTGGAAAGCGAGCTACACATGCATACATCGAGAAATCTTTGTCAAAGAGACTACTCCCTCCCTGCCTTTGAATCTAAGCTCGCTTGTTTACGTACTGCCTAGAGCAACCTAGATATAGACGCCCGGTTCTCATCAGACTCAATCGATTCACAGCAAGTGGCTTGCCGACGAAGTGCTTCAATGGTTCTGGAAGAAGAAGAGCATTGACTTGACACAATTCGCTTCGCCCTAGTCCTTCCCTTGAGTCGAGACCCCTCCTATCCTTCCACGACATCTTTCTCAACCTCCCAATCTTCCCAGGTCGGAGCATCATATCCGTTGGGCCGACTCGCTCTATTGAAGCCGACTCTCAGCCCTTCTATCGCAACAGGACTTCTGCACCAGCTTATCTCTTCGCCAAAGGCTTTGCTGAAAGCCTTTTGCATGAGCTGCTGATCGAAGAGCTCTGGGTGCGCTCTCCTCATGCTCTTGAGTGCCCTCCCACCAACCTCATCAACGCTATCGGCATGCCGCAATCTGAAGAAGTCTGCGTCGTGGTCTTCGCGAATCCTCGCCTTCACATCGTCCGCATAGAGTCCTAAACCCATGAGGAAGACATCGTACTGACAGAGACTCGTTCGGCCGGTCCAACTACCCCCTTCCGTCGCACGCTTGAAAAGCCCCGTCAGAGCAGCAATGGCGCCCATACATCCGGTACCATAATCGGACATGGGAAAAGGTGGAACGACCGGTTCATCGAGTCCCATGAACTGGCCTTGAGCCCACGCTACGCCGGTGTAGCAGTCTGCAATCTGCTGCCATCCCGGTCTTCCCGCCATGTCGCCCTTGTCGCCAAAGCAGTCCTCGGCCACATATACGATGCCCTTTCCCCGTCCCTTCGTGAGCTCTACAAGTTGCTGTGGTCCGTAACCCAGTCGCTCCAGACTTCCAGGCCTGTAGCCGTCAAGGACTACGTCGGCGGTTTGGAGAAGCTCCTCGAAAGTTTGGCGGCCGGCCGCCGATTTCAGGTCGATGTCGCAAGTGTGCTTGCCAGTGTTACCGTCGACTTGGAAGAATGGGACATCTGACAGTTTCGGGGATGTGACTTTGATGACCTGAGCACCATACTCAGCGAGTGTGCGTCCGATGGCTGGGCCCGCGATGATCCGGCATAGTTCGAGAACACGGATCCCAGCAAGAACCTGGGGTTTGGAGAAAGGCGTAGCTGGGGATGAAGAGCTGGTAAGGGGTACTGGGGGCGAGTCTGCAATTTTCCGAACTTCCCAGGGTGGCACGGAAAGAAGTGTTTGACCCTGCTTTCATGAGTTTCTTCTTTCTTTTCACGGGCTCGGAATACCTACGTGATTTGTTTGCTTGAAGTCCTCCCACTTGATCACTGGAACTCCCGCTTGTCTCTCCCTTGCGTTCAATTCTTCTAGTTCAGAAATCGTGAACCTCTTGACGTGGCTCTCGATCACATTGATACATTCATGGTAATCCGTCAAATCTGGTCGATGTGCTTCTAAACCGATCATGTTCAAGGTTTTGCCAGCCTCGAGAGACCCATGGATATGATAGTACTCCCGGATTCTTGGTCTCGTACAAATTTGCCGATAGTCGTCGATACAAGATTGCTTGCGCTTGGAGCAAATCGCTATCTAACACACACACACACGTCAATCTAAGTGAACAGCCTACAGGATCAAGACTTACCCTTCAGTTTCGACTTGACATCAGAGTCTTGCTTTCCCATACCCGCAATGGTAGCAATATACGTTGAGAATAAAAACGTGGCTGTCCGTTCCAAGTCGACCTCGATTTTTCTCGTGGCGTTGTCGTCTGGATACCGGAGTTGAGCAAGAGCAGCCACAGCGGCTGCTTCGACCGATTTCAAAGCAACGGTGGCTTCGGTTTCCTTGAACGGGCACGGAAAATAGATTTGCGTTCCATCGGTAGCCGTCGTCAAAGACACTTCCTCTAAGTGTGGTGCGAACTCCGGCGGTATCTGGGCCCCCGCCACCTGTCTCAAGTACTCTGTAGCCTTCGCACTGCCATCAAGCACCGAGTAAGGAGCGCAAAGGGCATTTTGGCAACCGGTGTTGTCCACGGCCATTTTGATTTGCCACGGCAGATGCTTCTGTGACGTTGAAGGGACGATCTAGAGCACTTGAACAGCTCTTGATTTCGATGCGGCTAGCAGGTATCTGAAGGCGTACTGTATGAGGCGTGTGAGAGATTCGAATCAAAGCCCTACTACAGACCTTTATAGAGCATAGTTCTCATCTACGCCGTATACCGACGAGCTGGTTCCCGGGCGCGGCGACCCAGGGTTGCAGGGGCAGCATCCGATGGGGAGCTCTAGCTGATGTCACCCTACAGTACTGTACTGTACCACTCGCGGAGTTCTGATGAAGATGCTATAGATGATGTACCATAGACATGGATGGCATTAGCGAGGTCGCTTGTCCAGCACGTATGTATGTACTCTGTAAATAAGCGAATCTGACAGAAAGCCAACGATGGAATACCTGAACTTACCGTACATACTGTAGTGGATAACAATATATTGGGATGGAGGAAGATGTACAGTACATACAGTACGCACGGCGGGATGCGGGGGGGGCGGGTAACAACCTAGCTGCATTGTACATCGTCAAAGCCGTGAAGTACTGTACCGTAGTCAAGCCCTCGCAGGGCGATGCTTTGGCTCTGAGCTGAGAATCTAGGTTCTGTTACTCTGTCACAATCCAGGATTAGAAACATTGCATCGTTGTGACGATGGATGTATGTATCTTCTTTGTTGATATCAAACTCTTGCTTCCTCGCGGGCACCTGATCTGGGGCAACTCCAAGCCAGGCCCACGAACCCGAGCCGAGAATTACCATGGGTGAGACATTGGCTCTGGGTGCACTATCCGAGGTCTTCCAGTGCCCGATGGGTCGGTCCAGCGGATGGGCTGAGTACGTGTGCTTGTACTGAACTGTGTGTAGGTGTCTCATGATTCTAGGCGTACTTGACCTACAGAGTACAGAACTGTTCAATGCAGCAATCCATGCAGCAAATAACATCTCCGCCGTTTCCAATACCTGAAGTCGACTGGGAGCAACTCCATCCCTACCCGGATAAAGAGCATGATCCACCGTGTTACCACATCTCCACATCTCCATAATTCGATAATTATGATTTACTAGCGTCCAATTACCACAGCCCCGGGCCTTGCATCTCCACCCCAGATCACAATTGCAGTCCCTTACGTATCTACTGTGCTGTACGGTTACATGATCATCCTCCCACACGTCTCCTTACTTGATATTCCCAGGCGCCTCGTAGTTATTCTATCATCTTCCGGTTAGCCATACCCGTGCGTGCCGACCGTCTCGACTCGGGCTTTGGCTCGCGATTGTCCCTCGTCCGACCAACTGCAACTTCTCTGAAGCGAATCGTTCTTGTGCTCGGCTTGCCGAAGTCCAGAGTCATACGACATCCCGCATCTCGAAGTTTGTCGGAAGCTTCTCCTCGCCGGAGAGAGAGAGAGAGAAAGAGAGAGAGAAAGAGAGAGAGAGAGGCTGCAGGATTGTGTCGAGGTAGCCGTCGCTGCGTCAGAATGGTCCTTCACGGTCTCAATCAGTGAAAAAATTTATCTTCGTATTCATGACTCGTCCGAAGGTGGATCCCGACAAGCGGCAAAGAATTGCACAGGCCTGCGACTCTTGCAAGCGTCGGAAGCAAAAGGTCTGTCCATTCCCTCTCTCTTTTTGCCTTTGCTCGCATTACATCATGATCCGATCTCACAGGACTTAAGGCATCAAATCCGCAAGATGTGGTTTACCCTGATGATCTTCCCTTTCTGAACTGCTGCTCTATGCCCAAGTGAGACTGGGCTGGCTGAGTCTCACATCGTCTATGAGGGTGGCCCACCTAGATAGACATCATGGGCTTCCACGGGATGGAAGCGGAGAAGCCCTACTCTGCACCTGGCGAATGAGCTGCCTTTGGTTTTCAGGACTCCTCGATGTGGTGCTGGCTCTCACTTTTGGGCTTGTCTTAGAGAGGCCGGCCGGGTTCCCAAGAGTCCAAGGCTTGAAATCTCTATTGGCTCTTCGTTCTCTTGCCCCAATTTCAGCACGTTGTCTTCTTGCTATCCAGGATCGGTTCCAATGGATCACTCGGGCTTCTCCAAAGAGCAAAAGAAGCGGAAATTGGCACACTTGCTAACTGAATGAACTGCAGTGCAACGGTGCAAAACCTTGCTCGAACTGTGCCAAAAGGGGTCTGCAGTGTTCGTTCGGTGACGAACCTGCGTTAGAAGACTCACAGCCTTCTCCGAAGCGCTGGAAAGGACTCGCTGTTAGCATTCCAGCCGAGGATCCTGGCTTGGGTCTTCCCATATCACCCGCCGTTAGCCAGCCATCTGTGTCGACAAACAACCGGAGGTATGACAGCTTGCTCAGTTCTAGACTTCAAGTCACCGGTGGTACCATGCATGCTCTCAACAATCTTCCTGATGACTTGCCTGATAGCAATGGTATCAAAGATGTAGGGTCGCCCTCGAGAGGCAGTAGTAAGCATGAGGAGGAAGCCGTGGTCTATACGAATACTCGGATGCTGCAAGACCCAACGGGAAGATTGTGTACGTAGCACTGGGTGCAACTGATTCCTATCATGTACTCGCATCACCAGCCGAGATTTACTGACTGGGACGACAGTGTATTTTGGAGACTCCTGCTCGTTGTCGTTCCTACAGTTGATTCGAATGATTGTAGAGAGCGTTGCTGGTCCATCACGCTTCACCCAAGATCCACTTAGGCACAGAATCGTTGAGGGCACTGCATCTTTACCATCCCATATCCGACGCACGCATCTACTCCCTGATCGTGAGACAGCCGCCACTCTCGTCGAGTCTTATTTCACAAATGTAAACATGTTTCCGCTCCCTTTCGCGAAGCGCGTCTGACATCAAGCAGATCAACGGACTCGTGGAAGTGTGTCAGCGCAAGTCCTTCATGCAGACGTTGGACCAATGCTATCTCGATCCACTAGGCACAGAGCCGCAATGGCTTTGTCTCTTGCATCTCGTGTTTGCCATCGGTCTGATCATGGCCAGCCCGCAGCCTGGGACCCCGGAAGATGCCATCATAAGAAGGTTACGAGCAGAACCATTTGATCGAGCCGAGTTGTTTTATGAGAACGCTAAGGAGCTTCGCGATCCATCTACCGGATTTGAAGATTCCGGATTCTGGAGCATACAGGCCCTCACGCTTATGTCTCTCTACATGCTCGCCGTTTCGAGGAGAAATGCAGCTTACGCATATCACGGTATGTTAGCTGGCTCGACACAGGCTGCGAGATCTGTCTAATGTATCCAGGCATGGCTGTGCGCTCCGCCTTTGCACTGGGCCTTCACCGAGAAGAGACGATGTACATCTTTGGTAGTGCTGAACAAGCCGTCCGCCGCAACCTTTGGCGTACATTGTTCGTTTTGGATCGATTCCTCGCAACGTCCTTGGGCCGACCTACCGCTATCAGAGAGAGTGATTGCTCCGGTACGACACTTTTCACGGGCGAAGAGGCCCCCTTTCCCCAGGCTCCCTTTCCCACTGCTGCCAATGCAGATTACATGAGCTCGAGCATGCTGGGCTTGGAGGCATCGGTGCGTAGCTGCCACGTTCTCGGAATCATCTTGGAGAAGGTCTATTCAGAACGAAAGATATCGACCAAGCTCGCCCAGGAAATCGCAGACTCTTGCAAAGGCTGGCCGAAAGCTTTGGATCCAAGTCTCCACCACAGGAAAGCAGCGGCTGCCAGCCGTGAGCAGGGCATCGCAATCTTGCACGTCAACCTTCTGTATTGCCATTCGATCATCCTCCTGACCAGGCCGTTCTACCTCTTCTTGATGAACAAAGCATACCAGGGACCCAAGACGTCGGGGCCTGGATCTGTTCAGCAATCACACGGCTCTCGCATGGAAAAGTTTGCCGCCGCCTGTGTGATTGCAAGTACTCAAAGTATCGCCTTGGTACAAAGTGCTCACGAACATCTGCAACTATCACAGCGAAATCCGTTCGTGTTGTGAGTATCTTTCTCCGCCTCGCGTGAGTCTGCTAATAGCGAGAAACAGGTACTTTCTCTTCGCTGCGAGCCTTGTCGTCTTGGCCAACGAGTTTTGTGGTCTTTACCACAATCCGAATTCCGGTCCGTCTCTCAACAACGCCATCAATGTCATGCATTACTTCTGCGATCAGGATCCCCAAGCGCGGCGCCTCGTCGTGATCCTAGAAACCTTTCGTGAAGTGGTCATTCAGCAGCAATCGGTTCGTTCCCAACAGCCAGGCGCTACTCAACACCCCGACGGTACAATCAGAACCGCCCCCTTGTCCCTCGCTGGAGACATTAACGATGCAATGTCGAACCTCTTCTACGGCTCGACGCCATTCTCGGTCTCCAATGATCCGTATGCGATCTCTGGGCCCGACCCGACAGGAACCCACTCTACCTCTTTACGGTTTCCAACCCCTCTCCAGCCTGCGAGCGCCTTCTCTCCGCCGAACGAAGACTTTCGCAACACGCCTCGCGACACTTCCTTCGACCCCTTCTTCGATCTCGCTCGAGTATCCTCTCACCCGAATAGCCAGGCAAACAGCACCGGAACGACTGTTTTGGCGAGGGAGAATTCGATTTCGATAGCTTGTGGCAGTTGGCCACGCAAGGGCCGCCTCTGCCTCCGAATACAATGTCGAGCCTGAATCCGAACGCGATGGCACCAAGTGGGCAGCTAGGCGGGAATGGTGAATTTCGCCGCGTTGGCGATCATGTTCCACTTTATGAGGCGAGCAACAGGGAGTTCGACAGACACTGAGATGAGCGGAGGCGATGGTGGCTTCATTCAACAATAACGCTTTGCTGGCATATATTACCGAGCATGGATTTCCTATCCACTGCAAGACATGAATGAAGGGTCTTCATTGGGCGTCACTGAGTCGGTAAGAGGGTTCTGTATTATGCCCATGGATCGTGAGTCGATCAGAGCATCTGTGTTTTGGAAGGTCCTACTGACGGCCGTCAGCCGCACGAGAGCATCGATTGCAAGCAGTCGGGGGTCAAGAGCCCGAACCAAACAAAGCTTTCCAATCTCGGTCCTGCTCTTATCCAAGGTAGCCCAGGCAGCCTACAATACTTACTACCTTCCTACCTACCTTCTGTACCGTACCTATCAAGTCAAGCCATACGATATCCGGTACTTCGAGCGACACCGAAACCAAAAATTGCACGCTACGGGGAAAGCAAGAACGAACGCTTTCTCTACTGTAGCTATGCTACGCAGCTGGCTAGCCACCACCCAGCTTGCTCGACGGAGATGGGACCCCGCGCCATCTCCTCTTTTCGCCGTGGTCCATCCTGGGGCCGTCGTCAGTAGTTCTTCTCATGCCTACACGCCCCGCGGGCTTCGTGGAGACAGGCTTGCACGCGCGACTGGCGAGTGAGACCGGGAGGTGGAGGGCGGGAGTTCTGGCGGCGAACGGTGGTGGTGTGGGTTTGGCAAGATGAGGCGAGACGTAAGGTAGGTTCGTGAGCTTTTCGGGCGGACTAGACTGAGAAGATAGGCGAGGGGGAGGGGGGGGGGGTCCCTCGTTGTGAATGTAAACAAGCACCAGGCAGAGAGAAATACGCTGATCAGTAATTAAGTGCATGCATGGATTAATGGGACATCACGGGGGGGGGGGAGGGAAAGTGCATCTAGTGTGGAATTTGGAGCGGAAGGGTAAACGTGATTATGTCCCAAAAACAGTGGGCCCAGCGGGAAGGCCAACGTGGCCGCACGTGGGAGGGTGCACGGACCATTTAAGATAAGAGATAAGAAAGCGGGGAGCTAAAAAAAGGCGGGGATCCAATATTTATCAATTGATTTGTGCGACTTTCTTCTTCTTATTTACAACCGTTCTGTTTTTCATCACCACCACGTTTTTAACCCACCTCCCCCCCCCCTTTTCCTTCCCATCCTATTATTTTATTTGAAAGTTTATTTGCTAACTACGTTTAATAGAATACGCGTCGCGATTATATTACGACGATTCGCACGTTACGCGTCGCGATTATATTCCGACGATTCGCACGTTACGCGTCGCGATTATATTCCGACGATTCGCACGCGCGCCGGTGTTATTTTCAACGCTCGATACGGCAGCCAACCCTTGCGTCCTTCCCGATGATATCCAGTGTGTTTCTGTACGACAGTATTCCCTGGGGTCGCAGACGCAAGTCTGCCGACGATCGTGGCCGCAAGCAGGTGCGCAGCTCGAGTGATTGCAATTAATACTGGCTCCTATGCGATAGCTGCTATAATACTAGTGGAACATTCAGTGCTTGAATTTCGGTTCGGAGGCTCGCTTTTGCGCTACGATGATATTCACTGTGTTGCTGTACGATAGTATTTCTTTGAGGTCGCAGGGAAACTGTGACGATTCACTCTGTTGCCACCTCTCGTGTCACCCCAGCAACTACGTATAGCTGCAAGCTCCTCAGCAACTACGTATAGCTGCAAGCTCCCTGGTCTTCTGGTGGGTCTCCCTATCAACTGTGGAAACTATTCATGTATATAAGGCTTTCTCCTTTTAACAACTTCTGCCTTTTGCAGTTGTTGATTTTAAGTGAATATTTTTGTTACAAAACCAAAAGCTCGTTTCTTATATCATATGAACACGGCGATCAGTTAACTGATTTCTCAGCCCTCCGACTGATTAAATCGTCACATTATTAACAACTTTTTTTTTACGCTGGCGACGGCGTAAACTATCTCTTTCCTCGAATTCTTCACGGGTCACACCAAAATGATCGACCGGTCGTAAGAAAGCCTATTTCCGCACTTCGCGAAAAATGGCTCCTGTTCAACGATCCCCCCCTCAGCAGAGCTTTTCAGCTCCTGCCATTACACCTCAACCTTTTTCTTAATCAGCGAAAAAGCAGTCTCCCCCAGAAGCTTCTTCTTCTAAAGAACAGTCCTTTCCTCGAGGAAAAAAGAACAAAGAAAAAGGCAGAGCGCCAACCATTTCGCCTGCCACCTTTTCTTTACAGCCTAGCGCTAAAAGCGTTCAGTTAAAACTTTTGCAAAATCAATTGAAAAAAGCGCAAAAGCGTAAACGACAACTTTTGAAAATTATACGACTGCGACAAACCCCTTAATCAAAGCGTTTGATAAAATTTATCGAACGTGCTTTTGCCAATCGCGAATCTGCTGTTTTTTCTTTTCGCAACGTTTCATTTCAACCAACAAACGCTGCAGATCAATTTCCACGCTTTTCGCGAACTTTTTTTAAATTTCCTTATAACGGCCAAAACCTTAGCGCGTTTTTTAAACGTTATAATTTTCATTTATCTGCTGATTTTCGATTAGCTCGCATAAAGCGCGTTTCGAATTTTGAATTTAAGCTAAATAATAGTAAAGATTACAAAACACGCCACTAAAAGATTAAAATTCTCGATAATTTCGAACTTTACTACGACTATTTCGCTGGCGATCGATCTCGCAAAAATTATATATTCGATTAAACCGAAAGCGTGGCAAAAAAGTTCCTGACCCCGCGTATTTTGGACCGCTCCGACCTTACATTTTTCGAAAAATTAATCAAAAAAGTCGCCGATTTCCTGGCCGATCCTTTAAACGTTCAAAAAGCCGAAGACGAGTTTAAAATGCTTGCAATAAATACGCACGACGATTTTTGGCGGTTTTATTTGCGATTTTTTATTTTCGCAGCGAACGTCTAAATACGGATTAACAAACAGCTTCGAAACGCCTTTCGCGATAAAATACTAAGGCGTTTACGAAAGAAATTGCATTTGAAATAAGCGCGTACAACGATTTTCAAAAATTGGCTTATCGCCGTTCGATAAAAAAAACAAAATCAATTGGCTGAACGAATTTTATACGCGAGTCGCTTTTTAACCAAATCTACCATTTATTAAAATGGTAGATTTTTAATCAAAGCGTACTACGAGTTAAATTGTACGTACGAAAATCGTTCAAATGCTCCACAGGCTTTTTTTCAGCCCTTTGTTTTTTTTTCTCCTTCACGCCAGAACGCCCCTTTTAGCGTTTTTCTTTTTCGATCGGACCAACGATAACGCTCGTTTTTCATTTCATATCAGAAAGTTCGAAGCCAATTTGCACGACTTTCTACGGGCCGACCCTCGGTTTTATTCAAAAGCCTTTTCAGGCTGATAAGTATAAACGAGATCGAACCGGCCGAAGATTCGCTTTTTAATAATAATAATAAAAACGAAAACCCTTTTCCAAACGACTTTCAAAACGCATACGAAAAAATCGAAAGCTTTTCCGCTAGTCGGAAAAACGCCCAAGCTTAAGCAAAGCCTTTTTCTTGAGCGTATTGCGCGATATGCGTTATTTTAACGTTCGAAAGCTTTTTAATAGCGATTTATTAATAATTTCCGTTATATTTATCAAAAATAGCCTTTCGTACAAAATAAAAACGCTCGCCGATTTTGAAGCGAACGGTTATGCGTTAATCGATTCGGCGCTGATTAAGTTTTTTTTTTTTTTTTTTAAAACTTTTGATTTAATCTTTTTCGATTTCTTTTTTTATAAAAAAATATAATAAAACTCGTGGCCATTTAATTATATATTTTACGTTTTTTAATTTTATTATTAATAACCGAATATAATCGTTTACTTTTTTCTTGATTACCAATCTCGGAAATCATGGTATGATTTTAAAAAAAGCTTGGTTGGCCGAACATTAAATTCTACTAAACTATAATAAACGCAAATTTTATTAGCCGAAATTTTACTTCTTTACAGCCTTTTACGCTCGTTGTATTAAAATTTTTTATTTGCACCTCCGAAAGATTTAATCTCGCTATTAAAACGACGCTATAAAACGTGACAAAAACCTTGACCAATTGTGACAGGCTTACGACGCTATGCGAAACGCGAAAAGGTCGAATTTTATTCGCGGTGCCAATTTCGATAGCGACGCTAATAAAATAATACAAGAAATTATACCACCACTTTTCTAGGCTGCCGATCCCTTTTTTATTATTTCTTTTTTTTTTTTTTTTTTTTTTTTCCCTTCGTCAGAACAGCTCCTTCGTTCTACGAAAAACAATTATACTAAAAACCGAAAAAAAGCCCTCGCCGCGATGGCCTTTCAGTTTAATATAATCGATAGTTCAGATAAGCCGCCTTTTGAACTTTCTAAACGATCAGTTCGAAAACGAATCCCTCAATCTACTGCTTACCCAATTTCTATCTGCCAGATTATCGCACACGCTTTTAAGCTAATTTTCAAAAAAAAAGCAATTGAAATATTTTCAATTTTTTTATACAAGATCGACAAAATACTAAACGACCTTACGTATAATATTTTTCTTAAAATCCAATCTTACAGTTTTTTCGAACGTTTCAAAATCAACGAAATATCGATTTCGATTCTTTTAACTAATTTAATAGAACTAACTTCGAATAAATCTTCTTTCGAATTTTTTCCTCCGGAGTATAAAAATTTCGAACACGTGTTTTCTAAGGCCGCTAATAACGAGCTAGCCTTTTACCGGCCCTACGACCATAAGATCGAACTTATTATAAATAAAAAAAAGCTGAAATACACTCTTTTATATAAAATATCGATTCCGAAGCTCGAGATTATTAAAACCTATTTGCAAAATAATTTTAACAAAAGCTTTATCGAACTTTTCACCGCTTTTTTCGCTGCTCTAATGCTTTTCGCTAAAAAACCCGACGGTTTATTACGTTTTTGTATCGATTATCGAGCTTTTAATAATATAACTCGTAAAAATTGCTACCTTTTCTCTTTCATCGATAAAACTCTCGCTCGTTTTTCGGAAGCACGAATCTTTACGAAGCTCGATATTCGTTAAGCTTTTTATAAAATTCGAATAGACCCCGCTAGTAAAAAACTGACGACGTTTCGTACGCGTTACGACGCCTATAAATGCAAAATGCTATCTTTTGGCTTTATTAATAAATTCGTAATTTATCAACGTTATATAAACGACGTTTTTTTCGATTATTTAAACGATTTTTGCATTGCATACCTAAATAACATTCTTATTTATTCGTCCGACTTTTTAAAACACGCCATATACGTTCGCAAAGTGTTTCAAAAGCTCGCTGACGCTGAATTACAGGCCGATATTCGGAAATCTAAATTCAACGTTACACGGACCCGTTATTTAGATTTTATTATTTCGATTAAAAACCTAGAAATAAACTTAAAAAAGATTTCCGTGGTCGCTTATTAAAAGCCTTTTACTATTATAAAAAATATATAAAGCTTTTTTGGTTTTTGTAACTTTTACCGACGTTTTATTCGAAACTACGGTATAATTACAAAGCTTTTGATTTATTTGATTAAGGCTAACGTTTTTTTTAATTTTATTTTTGAATATCAAAAGAGTTTCGACCTTTTTATATTAATTCTTACTATTGCATCAATTCTATAATATTACAAGCAAAACCTTTCTTGCATATTAAAAACTGACGCTTTCGACGGCGTAATAGCTTTTGTGCTTTTCTAATTTTATAATAACGACTGGCTTCCAGTCGTTTACTTTAGCAAAACCATAGCCTTCGCAAAACTGAACTACGTCGTATACGACAAAAAGATATTCGCAATCGTAAAATTTTTAAGCAATTTTCGTGCTGAACTGGCTAGCTCAGTTTATCAAATCAAAATAATTATTAATTACAAAACCTTAAAGTATTTTATAATTTTCAAACTTTTAAACGTTCGATAAGCACGCTAGGCCGAGCTTCTCGCCGACTACAACTTTTTTATTACGTACAAACCAAGTAAATACAACTTTTTAGCTGACGCATTAATACGTCGTACGAACGAACTCGACCGCTAAAACTCTTTTAAACGCATTCAGCGTCTGCAAACCCTTTTTCGAGCCGATTAAATCGATCACCGCCTTTTGATTAAAAAATTTCGACCTTCCACGGCTTCCGAAACAGCTGTTTTTATCGTTGAAATAGCTGATCTTTCTTTCGCATTCCGTATCGTTAACCAGCTTTTCCACGCTAATCGCATAGCTAGCAGCCTGATAGCCCTTCGAAAAAAAGCTGTACGAGACGCTGCGAAAAAAAACGACAATAACACTTCGTATATATTTAAACGCGACCTGCTATTATATTACGGTCGCCTGATAATATCAAACGTCGATCATCTTCGTTTGGCTTTTATACGAAAAATATACGACCAGATTTTCACCGTTTATTTTAGCGTTCGCAAAACTACGCAATTGCTTTCGGACCAATACTATTAGCGAAATATAACAGCTTTTGTAAAATAATACTATCGCAACTGCTACGCTTATCGAAAAAGTTTTGTTTTAAAAAATAAGCGCCCCGGCTTTTTTTAGCTTTTTTCTGTTTCTGACCATTTTTGGAAGCACGTTATAATAAACTTTTGCAACTTTAATAAAAACAAACACGGTTACGATAACGTATTCGTAATAATAGATCGTTTTTTCAAATAAGCTATTTCGATCCTTTGCTATAAAAATATCGACGCTCGAAGCCTTGCCAAATTGTATATATTTCATATATACAAGTATTTTGGCCTTTCAAAAAGTATTATTAGCGATCGTAGCCTTTAGTATTAGTTTATCTTCTGGTCTGAATTAAACAAAATACTCGGTACGCAATTAAAGCTTTCGATAGCCGCTTACTCTGAAACCGATAATCAGACCGAAATTTATAATTAATATTTGCAAAAACGCTTTCGACTTTTCGTAAATTTTTACCAAAACGATTAAAGCGAATTTCTTTTAATAATAGATTTCGCTCAAATAATTCTTTTTTACGAAAGTCTAGATGGCTTTTCACCTTTTAAAATTGTATACGATTACATTTCTTATACTAATTGAAACTGAAAGCTCGATACTTTCTTTTTTTTTAATTTTTTATATAAGCTAAACGCAAACGAAGCTCGTGCGTACGCTCGCCGCCATTACGACGCCTAAAACCTCGCTAAATCGCATCTTTAATAAGCTTACGACAAAATAAAAAAAATGCGAATAAATCTCACCGCGCGATCGATTTTAACATTGGCGATTACGTATGGCTCGATATGCGTTTATTTCCGATTTTCCGGCCTTTCCGCAAGCTCGACAACTTTATAAACGGCTCTTTTAAAATCGTAGCCAAAATTTTCGACAACGCTTTTAAGCTAAACCTTTCTAGTATTATAAACGTACATCTAGTTTTTCATGCTAATCGACTGCGTAAAGCAGCTGACGACGCGCTTTTAAATCAGATTAACTTAGCTTTTAAACCTATTAATATAATTAATAAGCTTAAATACGAAGTCGAAGAATTAATCGCCTGTCGAATGCAACGGAAAACCTTTTAGTACAAAGCTTTTTAAATAGGCTTAAATAAAAATCTTACGTGGTACCCCGCGTCTGATTTTATATATGCTCTTTTAAAAATGCGCGACTTTCATTTGGCGCATAAAAAGCTCCTCGGTCCTTTTGCAAAACTTGTAAATTGGCTGAAAGCGTATTCCGAAGGTTTGGACTCGTACGATCATTTAAATAGCGACGTACCAATGGATAAAAGCTCGAAGACGCGCTTTTTTCGGACGGGGGGATAGTATGACGATTTATTCTGTTGCTACTTTTCGTATCACCCCAGCAACTACGTATAGCTGCAAGCTCTCCAGCAATTACGTATAGCTGCAAGCTTTCTGGTCTTCTAATAAGTCTTCCTATCAATTGTAAAAACTATTCATGTATATAAAGCTTTCTCCTTTTAGCAATTTCTGCTTTTTGCAGTTGTTGATTCTAAGTGAATATCTTTGTTACAGAACCAAAGGCTCGTTTCTCATACCATATAAACACGACGATCAGTTGACTGATCTCCCAGCCCTCCGACTGATTAAATCGTCACAGAAACCATTATTAGAGGATCTGCCTACGTTCGTAGCGTATATAAGAAGCACCAAATTCATTATCGCTGCTTCCGAAACTAGTATTTAGTATTGTTATTGCGAATGGAAGGCTCGGGACCTGTTTTCTCAAGATTATATTTATTATTTTCGATATTCGATACGGCAGCCAACGCGTCGCGATTATATTCCGACGATTCGCACGCGCGCCGGTGTTATTTTCAACGCTCGATACGGCAGCCAACCCTTGCGTCCTTCCCGATGATATCCAGTGTGTTTCTGTACGACAGCATTCCCTGGGGTCGCAGACGCAAGTCTGCCGACGATCGTGGCCGCAAATAGGCGCGCAGCTCGAGTGGTTGATTATAATATTAATAATAGTATTATTCCAATACGGGGGGTTTGGGGGGCTGGCCCCCCAATTTTATTACAATACGGGGGGTTTGGGGGGCTGGCCCCCCAATTTTATACAATTGGTGGTGGTGGTAGTAGTGGTGGTGGTAATGGTGGTGGTAATGGTAGTGGTGAAGGTGCGAGGGTGTGGCTGGGTGGGTGGCTGAGGGGATGGCAGGGGGGTGGTAGGGGGTGGTAGTGATGACGTAGGATGACGTAGAGTGGTCCGTGCACGACCCACTGTTTTTGGGACATAATTCCGGTATCCAGCGGAAGTGGTACTTTGAGTTACACATATATTTATAAATGTAAGATGTGATATTATTTTGGCTACTACTTACAAAAAGCCGTCTCGTCTACTTCAAGAACTAGGTTTTAAGATTAGGGACAAGTGTATGGACATAAGACCAGGCCGGGCAATGTTTTTTTTTCAACAGGAAAGGAAAGGAAAAATCCGACGCAGGGTCCCCCCCCCACGCGATCAGTACCAGCCGACGTTCCAGCTCGAGCATCTGCTGCCCGGGTTGACGTACGAGTTGGCGCTGTAGCAGTCGGACCACTGGCTCTTGCACTTGGCGCTCGCCGAATCGAAGGTATCCCCAAGCCTGCTGTTCCTGCAGCCTTGGGCGTAGGTGTCGACACAGCTGTTGTACTGGGCGTCGCAGGCGTCCTTGCAGGCCTTGGCCGGGCCGGCGCTGCCGGCGCGAGGGTAGGAGGGGCAGTCCTCGGACTGGGAGGAGGTGTAGAGCTTGAAGGGGAAGCCGGCCGTGAAGTAGGAGAGCAGGTTGTTGCACGTCACGCAGGGGAGCTCGATGCCGCCGACGGGGGAGCTCGAGCTGTACCCTTTCCAGGGGCTGTTGGCCTGCACGCAGACGCTGGATTTGGTCGGGATCGGGACGCAAGTGGTGGAGGCTGGCGTCGTGCTCGTCGTCCTCGTCGTGCTGGCCTTGGTGCTTGCGGCAGGGCAGGCGTACACGGAACTCGAGACGGTTGGCGGGGACTGAGCAGGCCCGGAGGGAGGGTATTTGGATTGGCAGTCGCCCTTGGAACAGCTGCCTCCCGGGCAGTTGTTGCTGCAGTATGAGGAGATGGATGTGCACCAGCTGGAAAACTGGAAACAGTTCAAGCTCTCGGGGAAACCGGCGTTCAGGAAGCAAGAAGCGATTTGTATAGAGCAGGTTGAGAAGGCGGCCAAGCAGGAGCTCTTGTCCGAGAAGCTTGGTAGCGGGCTTGAGCACCACTTGCCGCACTTGTATTCGCAAGTTGGGGTTGGAGAAGTAGTGACACTTTATCTGTTAGACATTTTCTGAATAGATGGAAGGTAATACTCACGTTTTGGTACAGAGAGAAGCGGTGGTAGTCGTAACCGCTAAACCAAAAGTCAGTAAGGTTTGAGGCTTGAAAGGATTAAGGTCAATTTTTTACCTGGAGGACTTGTATTTGGCGGAGATGTTGATGGCGTGGACGATTTGGTTGTAGAAGTGGATAGCGCCGATGCGGTAGAAGAACGGGGAGATGACGAGCTTGATGAGACGGACGAGACTGAAGAAGACGGCATTGTTTGTGATAAGACAGTGCTGCTCGACGAGGACGAGGAGCTCGAACCAACTGAGTACGAGGAGGTGAATTTTGGCAGAACGGCGCTGCTTGACGAAGACGAGGAGCCTGAATCAACTGGGTACGAAGAGATAGGTGTTGACAGAACGGTGCTGCTTGACGAAGACGAGGAGCCTGAATCAACTGGGTACGACGAAGAAGTAGATGTTGGCAGAACGGTGCTGCTTGACGAAGACGAGGAGCCTGAATCAACTGGGTACGAAAAGATAGGTGTTGACAGAACGGCGCTGCCTGACGAAGACGAGGAGCTCGAACCAATTGGATACGACGAAAGAAGTAGGTGTTGGCAGAACGGCGCTGCTTGACGAAGACGACAAGCCTGAATCAACAGGGTACGAAGAGATAGGTGTTGACAGAACGGTGCTGCTTGACGAAGACGAGGAGCCTGAATCAACTGGGTACGAAGAGATAGGCGTTGACAGAACGGTGCTGCTTGACGAAGACGAGGAACTCGACCCAATTGGATACGATGAAAAAGTAGATGTTGGCAGAACGGTGCTGCTTGACGAAGACGAGGAGCCTGAATCAACTGGGTACGAAAAGATAGGTGTTGACAGAACGGCGTTGCTTGACGAAGACGAGGAGCCTGAATCAGCTGGGTACGAAGAGATAGGCGTTGACAGAACGGTGCTGCTTGGTGAGGATGAAGAGCTCGAAGAGACCGAAGAAGACGAAGAAGGAGTTTGGGGAATGTCGGTGCTGCTTGGTGAAGCCGAGTAGCTGGAGGAAGCCGTTGAGCTTGGAGACTGAGAGATTGAGGCCGACGCTGTTAGAAGAGAGCTGGAGCTGCTTGGGCTCGACGAGCTGGGCGTTGCAGAAGACGAAGCACCTCCTCCACAAGGCTCGCTGGACTCCAGATCTTTGGCAACGTAGAGGTCAAGAACACTGCTGCCTCCGCAGGTCTGGGTGGCGTCTCCCTTGCACGGCTTATTGCACTTGCTGCTGTCCACTGGCAATGTTCCATTGCCCAACACAACACCGCTGTCACGGAGTTAGCCTTGTCATGTTGTGTAGTTAACCCAACGACAGCTGCGATGTTTCCATCAAGCTGTATTCTGCCTCAGGAGTGGTACTGTAAAGCACATACCAATAGCACTCTTGGGCGTATTCAAGTCCGGCAAAGGAGTATCCACCGGCCTTGCAAGCAGCAAGACAGCTCGGAACAGTCATGGTTGAAGCGTTGACCTGGTTTTGTCTCCAAGCGAGCGAGCGACCCGTCGACCCTTCAGAGTAGCATCCCAGTTTCTGGTAGTCGGAAATAGTGGTCTGGTCTATCACAGGGAACGTAGGGTCTTGGTAGATACTGACACGGCTATTTGCGCCGCAAATCTCGGTGCTGTCGCCTGTGCATGCGAATTTGCAGTCTGATTCGGCAACTTGCACGTTGTTGACCGAGGCACCGCAGAAGCACTAAAAGTCATCAGAGAACAGCGTTCGTATGTGATGGATAAGAAGTGCTTACCTCCTCGCCATATTCCAGGCCAGCGTATTGGTAGTCATTTCCTGAAAAGTGCTTTAGCAACCGCCAGGTACGCAAAGAGGCGCGGTTTACCTTTGCAGAAGGCAACGCAAGACTGAACGGTGTTGTTCTTGCTTCTGGGGCCAGTATACAAGAGGGTCCGGGGGTTGCCATTGTCTAGAAAGCATCCGGCATATTTGAAAGGGGTGAAATCCGTGCAAGATGCTTGAGCCGGCTCCTCGTTACGTTTGACAGGATAGAGACCACTAGCATCAGCACCGCAAAAGAGTGTGAGTGCTGCCGAAGCAATAGCCAGGGGCTGAAGGTTCAACATGGTGATGATCGATGCGCCTTTCGTCCACTGAGGCTGGTGGATTCGAAATTATCATCAGAAGAAGAAGGAAACTGTGGACAACTGTTGAACAAGAAGTGCTTCTGAACGAGACAGCGAGGTGGAAAATAGACCATATATAGAAAATGCCATCGTCATACAAGTACCTACAGACCTTTGGGACGAGACTGATGTCCAACCAGAGCTTGTGGCCGCATGGTCGAGACTTCGGGATGAGTTCCAGCAGGGGGTCCATGCCATCTCAAGTCTCCGGAAAAAAAAAATTGGCTACACGGGAGACTTTCATCGCGAATCCGTGATGCTGGACTAGGCTGAAAGGAAGTTGACTTAGCCCATCGAGTCCCTTCTCGGTTTTCTTTTGAACGGGTACTTACATAAAAAACCACATCCCTCTAGTTCTCGATTGTACTGCTATGGGGATAGGGCAACCGAGGAGCTTGCCTTGTCCAGGTAGGAAAGCACACAAGTCTCTCTGTGGGCCTGGGGCGACTTGGGGGCCGGGCTTCTTGAACAACAACACACCTCGTCCTTTCTCCGGACGATCGATGCCCGTTACGTACAGAATCTACGAAAACGTAAGTTAACATATAAGCCTAGAGCAAGGTGGGATAGCTTGGAGTCTCGGTTACCAGTAATCGTTTGTCTGATTCGCTGTCTTCCCAAGTTGAGTCAGAATCAAAAACGTGAAGGGAGGCTTACGGAGTTAAAAAAGGGGCCTCGCTATAGCTCCGTGGGAGTATCTACAGTACAGCACAGTACTACACAGTACTGTAATGTACAGTACCGTACAGCACATCGCAAGTGCCGGGCCCTTCTCCTGCGTCTCAATAGCTTTCGGCTAGCGCAGAAAACCACATCTGTCAGCAATGAAGTTGTTCGGGCTTCAACCACGCTGCTGTCAGTCCAGAAGGAGTGCAGTACGATGGTACAGACTATCGATACCTACCGTACATCCCACGCCGTATTGGCACCATCTTCTTGCGAACAGCAGCCGCGCCTGGCGAAGCTGTAGCCATCGAGTTCCTGCCCAGTCAACACACAGCTGGACGTCACGGGCGTGTTCTTGCAGGACGTCTCGAGCCATGGGCATCCACCGTAGCCGGTCCTTCCTTATGTACAGTATAGTACATAGTGTCTCTGGACCAGCAACGGTCGAGTTGGAGATCGGGATTTTGGCTGGCGGGCCTCTCAGCCACCCGAAGTGTTGGGAGATCGACGACCGCAAGTCAACCTCCCCCGATTCCAAATGCACCCGACACGGTACGGTACAGTACAGTACAGTAACACTGGTGCCACACGGCAGACGATGTTACGCATCCTTCGCGTCGTTGTTGACCATTAGTCGAACGCTTTGGGCAGCCGATGCACGTACACATACGTACAAAGATGCTGTAGGTATCTTTGTACAGTACCGTACATACAGTATTGTGCAGTACAGATGTATGTCCATGGTATGTACATGCTGTACATGCTGTGTGTAGGTACTTACCGTACATCATACATAGGCACACACGCACGGCGATCCTTCGAGCCGGCGCTCGGTAGTCGTCTCAGCCCACAAGCCTCTTCTCTCCCCACGAGTTCGTCATTTTCCCTTCCCTTCCCGTCCCGGTATCATTGCAGAGAGGAAGTAAATCGTCAGAGTTTTAGGTGTGAACGGCTGGCGGACTGGGTGCAGGACGCTATGCGACAGGACTGTATGTACGGTAAGGGCCTCGGCTCGGCTGTGAAGATGAATCAACACGATCCGCGTCTGTAGAAAAGCGAAGACGGACCTTTCAAGAAACAGGCAAGCAACTGGACCCAAAGCAGCTCGGTTCTTCCTTCAGCGCGTTGATCGGCCAACTCGAGAATTCAAATCTGCCGGTCCGATGTCGATGTCGATGTCGATGAGAGCGAGGTACGTAGGTGGGCATCTACTGTTAGATACATGCTGTAAACAAGCGCTACGCAGTAATCGGAACCACCATCACACACAGCTTTGCAGGAACAACATAACGACTCAAGTTCAAGTCTACCACGGTATCGATCTATCGATCTGTCTATCTAATTTTCTTTCTTTCTTTTTCTTTCGTCCTCAATTTCAGCTTCTACCGGGTGCTTGCACAGCCTTCAGTTCTTAATATCTATCTTCGATTCTCCTATCGCGTCAACCGGTTCCCCCATCTGGCACATTGTCAGGGAGCAGAAGGAGCAAGAGGTTCTGTTGCTGGTTTGCGTTGGCTACAATCTTCCAAGTTCTAAGGTTGAGTGTTTTAGAGTACTGTCCATAGTGGGCATAACAAGGATGATCACCTGATCGGCCACGTGATTAATATGTGATATATGCTGAGCCCCCCCCCCCCCTACCCTTCGCAGAAGTCCTCTTCCCGCTGGGCAAAGACATGTAAATCCCGCAAGAGGCAGCCGGATAAATGCCATGAGTTGCCCCAGCTCGACGGCAAGCTGCAGCCCTCGCCCACGTGCCGGCTGCTCTGTCAGCAGCAGGCTACGGGATCGCTGGCGCTCCAATCCCAAGGTGTGGCTTCCCGTGCACAGCAAAGATCCAGCCAGCCGGTAACAAATCAGCGGCTGGGAGCTCGGCCTTCGGTGGTGGAGATGTGATTCGGAACTGGCCATCTGGGGCCACAGGATTTCCCTTCGATCAAGACAGATGGACCGGCAAACACAAAAGAGAAAGCGGAGGAGAAAGCGAAGAGAGCGAAGAAAGCGAAACCCCGCCGACACTGGCATTGTGCTGGCACCTACGTCGAGGCATGTTGGAGACTTGGGCCGGCATGTTGCAGTTCTGTACAGTACAGTACTATCGCCGAAGCTTTCCATTGACATTTGCCCATTCCTATTGGCATTGCTGGGCGCACTACCAGATCCGGATAGCGACAACTTCACAACCTGTGTGTGTGCAGCAAAGCCTCCTGGCTCCAAACCCCCTCGCACATTCCCTCGGGCTACTGCTTCTGACTCTAGAATTCGGCTTTCATACCCCCCCCCCCCCCCCCCCCCCCCCTATGCTTTTCGATTCTACTCCCATTGCTACAGAGGAAAGATAACTTGCTTCCAAGCACCAGTAGTTTTGACGCGTTCTTTTTTTGCATTAAGGCGAACAGCTAACCTGGCACGATCAATACAACGCCGTATCTAGTTACAAAGTGATCCCCCATCCCCCCACCTACTGCTTGTTACGGAGGTGAATAGGCACGAACTTGCCAGCTGTTCCACTGGGCTTGAGATTCGCGACCTCCTCATCGCCTCTTCCTGAGCGGCCGCGCGACAGCGGAACACCCTCCCGAAGCAGAAGAGACACGAGCAGGCGGCGCATTACCAGGCGACTCGCCACCAGCAGTTTTAGCAGCTTCCCGATCTCTCCAGCTTGTCTGACCACCGGCGAGGGCAATGCGAGGGGGTCCGCGGGCGACAGGGGCCGAGTCGGTTGGCCCAGGTGGGGGAGCGCGGCTTGCCGGTGGAGGAGCGCGGGACATTGGCGATTCGTTACGTGTTGAAGGAACCTCCTTTCCTTCGGCGCGCAACTTCTCCTTCTCTCTCCATCCTCCACCAGGCTTGGCACCGGCGAGGACAAGTGGTTGTCTGACAGGCCCGGAAGACGAGCCACCTCTCTCCATTGATGGGGCGCCTCTGGGAGCGGCCTTAGCCTCAGCACGTCTCTTTTCTGCCTCCTCGGCTCGTCTCGCTTGAAGTGCAGCCATCTCCAAAGCTTCCTGTCTCTCCTTCTCGCGGATAGCCTTCAACTCCGCAAATTCGGCCTTCTTCTTCTCGTCTCTGGCAGCCTTCTCCTCAGCCTCTCGTGCCGCACGCTCTTCCTCCTCACGCAGGATACGGTCTTGCTCTGCACGCTCTCTCTTCTCACGAGCCTTGCGCTCACGGAACTCTTTCTTACGTGCTGCCATGGCCTTGTCCAAATCTCTTTGGGCATCACGACGGCGCTTCTCAAACTCATCTTGTCTCCGCTCGACAATCGTCTCTCTGTAGCTCTCGTAGTGACTAACAAGTCGGCTCAGTCGGTGCTTCAGATCAACATTCTCACGGTGTTTCGCCTCGGCTTCCTTCAGAGTTTGCGCTTTGGTCTTCTCGTAAGCTTGCAGATCCCTTTCACGTTGAGCAGCATAATCTTCGGGTAGTTTCTTGGCTTCTTCCTTTCGGAAAGCTCGCTCAAGATGGTCAATGCGCTTGCCGGTAATGCGAAGCTTCTCATTCGTATCATTTTTCGCGCTCCAATTGTTGGAGCTTGATTCGGCGAATGTCGTTGCTATCGAGGTTGTCAATGTTCTCAAGGTCGATATCAATAGCCTTGGGACCAATTTTGAGATCAGCGATCTGCTTCTTGAGCTCTTCCTTGCGGACACGGTCCAGTTCGGCCTTCAGACGCTTCTCCTCGCGATCCTTCTGCTCTTGCTGAAGTCGCTTGTCCTCGGCTTCCTGAAGTTGAGCAGCTCTGATGCGTTTCCGGGTGGCGTCTTCCTTCTCCTTTCGTGCCAGAATCTCCGAAGCCTCTTCCTTTCTCTTGGCGATGACCTCTTTGCGTGACAGAATATCAAGATGCTCCTGCTCTGCACCAGCCTTCGCCCTAGCAAATGCCGCATCCCTAGCCTTGATTCTGGCTTCATTGAACGAGGGATCGACATATTGGCAGGTGACAAAGAGGGATCTTGCCAGCCGTGTCAACTGAGTTCGAACGATTTCAGACGGAGTGCTCTGAAGTCTTTGAACAGAGGAGGTCTCGCTCTCGGCAGATCCGCTACCAGAGCCAGCTTGGACAGCCTTGGTGGAGGAGAAAACATCAGTGTCGAAGCTAAGAACACCAGTGGCGTAATCCATACGAATGGCAAGATCACCCTTCTTATTTCCGTTCATGATAAACTTCTCGATGGTGTCTCTGCTAACTTGGAAGGGCTCGGGGAATTTGGCGAGGTTCTCAACAAATTGGAGGTCAACAGTCTCGTAAACTTGAGACAGCTGTTGAAAGAGTCGGGTGAGGATGACTTGCTGCAGAGGAAGAACATACTTCTCCATATCGGCATCCTGACCTATCTTTGACAGAATTGGAGAGATCTTCTGGCAAATAGACAGGGGGTGAAACTCAACCTCGAGGATTTGGTAAAGCTCACGGATCTCGGGGCGAGCACGCTTCAAAAGACCCTTGCTCATGGCATCCTTGAAAAGGACGGCTCGGGTAGGGGCTTGACCCATGCCGAGGAGATGCGTGAGGCGGGAATTTTTGTTCTTCTTTGCCTCGTCGATGTCAACCAACGCACCGCGAGATCTCGACGTGCTGATAACAGGAATTGCAAGCAGACAGCAGAACAAAGGAAGCAGCCTTGGAAAGGTCGGCCTCGGAAGTTGCTGGATTGTCGGCCTTCTTGCTTTGACCAGCGGCGACCATAGAAGCAGACTGGCGGAGGAGGTTGTAGTACCGAGACCAAGCAGCAGCATGAAAAAGGTAGTTCTCTCCGACCAAGAAGATCCGGGTCAACTTCTCGTAGTAATTGGCCATCATGATGTTCTTCGGTGGACGCTTGCTGAGGTTGAGCAGGGTATGGATATCCTCAACACTTCTGAAAGCCTCCTGCCACAGCTCAAGCTCAACTGCGACATTCAACTGTTGAAAGCGGGTCTCGAGATGGCGCTGGAGAGTATCTGGGTCGCTCAAGTTGATAGCGTGCATTTGAGCCGAGTATTTGGCAGCAGTCTGGACATGGTTTCGGAGCAACTCGCAGAGTCTGCGGAACTCGGTCTTGCGGGTGTACTTTTGGCAGAACTCGAAAGCCTGCATAGCCGTGCTCTGATACATGATCTCCAATCTAGCATTGTTTCTGAGGATATCGAGAACGGTTCGGTAGGTCTCCCAGAGGAACTTAAGCCATGGCGTGACGATAGCCCGATCTGTGCGGTCTCGAGATTGCTCGCCGGAGACAGTCGAGAGGAGAATGGACTCTGGGGTTTCGCTGGCTTCGAGGTCGTCCACGCTGGCAGTGGCGGCCGTGGTTTCCAGGGAAGATTGTACCTCGTCGGCCTTGGCTTGTGCGGTCTTGACTTTTTCCTCTGCCAACTCGATGAACTTCTTCAACACCAGCTATCAAGACAGTTAGCCCCATCCCGAGCTCGCGCGTGCCAAAGGTTGTGTTGCTCTCACCTCGATTGTGCCAACATTGGTGTTCTGGCTGATGTTCTTGTACTGGTACAAGGCATCCTTCGCAAGTTTGCCCTTCTTTTGCTCGACGGATTGCTCGACGATCAGGAGCATCACCGGCTCCAGGGACGTGATGGGGGCATTCCGGCTTCGCTTGGACGTGATGTGCTCGTGGAGGAGGTTCAGGGCAGCCTGGGACTGGCCCACACCCATGAGCTCGTGAGCGCGCTTGAGCACATTCTCCGGCTTCTGGTGGGGAGGAGGGGGTGGCATGGTGAGATTCCGCGATGCCCTCGCCGGGTGGTGGTGGACGTGTTCTGGGGGGGGTTGTTGTCGATGAACTGTCGTAGCCGGCCGAGAGATTTGCGCCCTTGTGTGCGCCTGGGGGAAAATGGGAGCCACTATCTACCTTTAGGCGAGGTGTGCGGCCTTGGGGCTCAGGCCGACATGGGTCCGAGAGGGCCAGAGGCAGCTAGTCTGTTTTCGGCGTCGACCTCAGAGCCCCGTTCTCGCTTTCGGTGGAGCGGCCCAACTACTTCGACAAACAGTGCAATCTCAATCCATTCACCGGCCTTCCTCTCCATCACCAGTGTCATCGCGGTTGCTGTCCCGCAAGCTTTCGCAGGCGTCGAGTCGTCCGATCCCAGTCCCTTTTCGAGGCACGCAGAGCTCGTCGCGTCCGATCTTGTACGCGTTTTGACCGTTGATCAGGAGTCGTCGAGATGCCTTCTGGATATTCCTCTCGCGAAGACCCCGGTCAAATCAAGAAAAACAAACAATCGATGGCGGATCTCAAGCTACGACGCCTCACGGAATTGAACACTCGTTTGCGCGAGGATCTGGAGAGAGAGCGCATCCCCGTCTCGCAGGCTGCCAAGAGGTACATGCTGCCTTCGGGATCCTCTCGCAGAAGTCACCGGCTAACCATTGGAAAGCATCATCGCCTACACCAACAGCACGAAAGACTTCATGGTTCCGTCCGTCTGGGGAACCGTTGACAAGAAGGATGATCCCTATGCACCACAACGTGAGCATCGAATGTCCCCCGCCGAGAAACACCAGCTAATCTCTTTCCCTGCAGAATCCGGCGGCTGCTGCTCGGTCATGTAGATGGCTTCGAAACCCACTGGCGTTTATAGGCGTAATGGATGAGTCTACGATAATATCACTGCCCAGATCAGCATTGGTGGAGGGGTATCTCGACATGGCACGGGGGTGGCAAAGGAGCATGTAATATTTCCGTGTTTACAATAGGGACTGCGGGCTTCTTCGTGTGCATAAGATAACAGACTGGATGTCGAGAGAGTGGCGTCAAATACCATAATCAAAGGGCGCATTCACTTTGTCTTCCCGAAACAGCATTCCTGCCCGTCGCTGATATCGATGACTGGTGACCCCTGTTTTTTGCGGTCCAAGCGAAAGCGAATTCCGGTGCAGAGTACAGTACACCCCGCGCCGGCCCAGCCCCAGGACCTCGATATCAAACGAAACGCAGAACTCAACGTCAACTCTAACATCGACTCGGATTTGTCTTCCCCACCAGGAACACGCCCTCAGGCTGCTTGGACCGAGGTATCAACCAGGCTTGGGGCGCTACCGTTCCGCGTACATTACCGTCATGGAGGGGGCTCAGGATAAAGCAGCGTCAGCCATCCGCTACCCTCGGGTCTCCATCGAGTTCTGCACCCAGTGCAAATGGTTATTGAGGTATTTAACAGAGCTCTTCATCATCTGTTCATGATTCGCATCGCTGTCACCATGTATCCTCTCCTACTTTCTCGTTCTCCATGCCCCAACGCTACCTAGGCTCTGGCTCCTCCTCCATACTGACTCCTCATGCATAGGGCCGCCTACGTAAGAATGACATTTTCCCCCTCATTGCCATCCACCATCTTGCATCGGAAGCTACAAATCAGGTCTTCCTATACTGGGCTCAACCCACAGAAGCATGGCTTCCGTCCCCGCTTCGGCGAAGGTTCGCAACCCGAGTCGGTTATACATGTACAGTACTGTACCGTACTGTAGCATCACACGTGATGGTGTGATGTACTCCCTTATACCGACGGGGAAACTTGGAAATTTCGCTTCCTGCTCTCTATTCCTGCTCTCCAATCATGAGATGTTGCTGATGCTGCACCCAGTTTGCCCAAGAGTTGCTGTCGACGTTCTCGACGTCTCTGGGCGAGGTGGCATTGCAGCCATCGACGGGAGGAACGTTCATTGTCCATCTCCTCACGGAAAGGCCGAGCGATGTTGAGGGAGGTCCAGCCACCATTGCTGGACATGTTTTGTGGGACCGAAAGGCTGAGGGCGGTTTTCCTGGTAGGTTGTTCTCTTCGTGTTGGCATTTCCCACTCGAGGGTTGGAGCCGTGTGGTAGACACGTCCAGTCCAGCTGGGTTGCACACACTTCCAGATGAGTTGCCGAACGCTTCAAAACGTGTTCGCCGGGGCCGCTTCATCTCCCCTGGACATCGATCTCTCTGCTATCTTTCCGTCCGCTCTATCTACAGCCATGTTGTGGATATACGTGAACGACTAACTATGTGGGCAGAGACGAAAGAACTGAAGCGACGCGTAAGAGATGTCATCGATCCCAAGCGGGACTTGGGACATGTCGACGGAAAGAAAAGTACACGACCGTTCCCCTTCCTCGATCCTCAGCTAAGGACAGCAGGTACCCTCACGTCGGCACCCAGCACGGCACAACCTACCTCGACCACCCTCCCAGCGCCCGCCGCTCAACCCACGGACAGCCCCCCCGCGATGCCCCGAGCCGTCCCCCATTGTCAAGGCCCCGATGGCACGCGGAAGTTCACGCCTATGGATGTCGATGTTGACTCCCGCCCTTCTTCTCGCCGGGGGCCAGAGGGAAGGGTCGGGGAGGTGCTGCACGCCCGAGGCGAGATACAGGTTGGGGGCGAGAGTGAGGCCGCGGGGTCTCGCAAGCCGGGAGAGGAATGCGAGGAGTGTGCGTAGGAGGGGACTGCTGGAGGGGGTGGGCGGAGGACGGCTCATGGCCCATCGAAGGCTTCGTTGCGTGGAAAGGCCACGGCATGACCATCTGCTCTAGACAGGCAGTTTTGGCGAGCGACGTGACACTGAATGGCATGATGCACTGCAAGAAAGGAGCACCGGCCGTCGTGATATGGAGAGACGAGACGGGCCCATCATGTGCGCCGCCCTGTGTCTTTGACTCGGGATACACGATGTGTGGCCTGCAAAGGCTCCGCCATACGGAAACCAGCCATGTGTGTGGTCTGCATCCCCACGGCACCGTAGGTCTATCTATGGGAGAAGCCAACCCCAGATGATGTGAAGTGGCCCGCATGCTGCAGTCCATGCCGTACGGTACCGCACTGTACAGTACCTATATGTACATACACGCTCTCCTCCCCGAAAGACATTGCTCGACGCATCACAAACTGCTGCATCGACTCCCCGCTAGACGGGCGAAATCGAAGCCGAACGGCGATCCACGGCCCCCTCGAGTCATGGACCTCTCCTCGCGCACGTCTGTGTAGAAAGGAAGTCGGTCGGCCTGAGACGAATCCCCATGGCTCCTCTCGTCGGAAGAAGGTGAGGCAAGAGAGAAGTTGAAGCCCGAGGGCCAGCATTCGACCGCGGAAGAAGGGATGGATGGATGGATGAATGGATGAATCAATCAATCAATGAAATGAATCAGTGAATGAATGAATCTATGAATCAATGTATGGCCTTGCCGTGACTGCCTGCCTGACTGTCTGAGTTGGCTGCGTGCTTGCTTGCTTGCTTTCTTTTGCTTGCTCTGCTGTCTGTCCATCCCACGTTGCCATACTGTGAGACTGTGAGACTGTCAGGGACCTTGTTACTGTGCCTTCAGGTACGCACGCTACCTTCGCTCATCGACGACGACGACGACGACGACGACGACGACGGCAGCCACGGCAGCAACAGCAGCAACGGCAGCACCCACTACACCTACAAGCAACAGCAACAACGACAGCAACAACGACAGCAACAACAACGCCAACTCTCCCGTCTTGCGCCCCCAGACAAGACCTTCTCTGCCGAACTCTAATCACCCAGCGCATTCCCCCCGACCCAACGCGAACAGTCTTCCATCCTCCTCCTTCTCCTCCTCCTCCCTCCTCCTCCTCTCCCTCTTCTCCCTCCTCTCCCTCCTCAACAACAGCGACAACAGCGACAGCAGCGACAACAGCGACAACAACAACAACAACAACAACAGCAACACCAACATCAACATCCACCGATCAGAATCTCCCCCCCGCTTCGCAGAATCCCAAGGTGTTTCCCTCTTGTGCCACCGGTGACCCCCGACCCCTCCGACGGCCGAAACCACCCTCAGCCTTCTCTTGGGCCGCGCGTTTATCAACCCGCGCTTGTCCCAAACACAGATTTCGAAATCCGAACGAGCCCGCTCCGCATTGCACCGCAACCTCCTCGAGTCGCGACGCCAGCACCACCACCACCATCATCTACAACGACAACCACCACCACCACCACGACCGCGACACCGACCATCCCCGCCGCAGACAACGAAGCTCCATCGCTATTCACTGGCAGAGCCTCGGATCACGCGAGACCGCCGACTCGGGCCCCGACCCACTCCCCCAATTCTGCCCTTACCTTCGGGTCGCCTTCACACCTGCACTGCACTCAACTCCCGACGACAAAGGCGACACGCACATTCGACACCCTCCAATTTCGACGTCGCTTTCTGCTGAAAGCTCCATTGAGGCCGATCTCACTTGACGGTACGTGTTCCGCCTGCTGCTACATACACCCCCCCCCCCCCCCAGTCTCGACCTTCTCGCACCGCGCCGCCTGCGCCAACAAATTTGCTTCCCAATCTTCCTCCCTCCGCCAGCCTCATGCTCATGCCCACAACGCCCGCAGATCAAGAAGTGAATCGCAGTCCTCCATCCGCGGATCCCCCTATCTACGAAGTCATCCCTCCCCGCCCGTGTACACATCTGCGGAAGACCCTACCACCAGCCCCGTCATCCTCCCTTCCTACCAGCGGCCCGACGCCATGGCGGACCAGAATGATGTAGACCTCGACTCCATCATTGACAGACTGTTGGAGGTGCGCGGCAGCCGACCCGGCAAACAGGTGCAGCTGTTGGAGACCGAGATCCGTTTTCTATGCACAAAGGCCCGCGAAATTTTCATCTCCCAACCCATCCTGCTCGAGCTCGAGGCTCCCATCAAGGTTCGTCTCATGCTCTTCTTCTTCTTCTGCAACTGGCCTTGTGCTCGTCCGAAGAGGCCACACTGACCCGATCGCGTGCTCGCAGATCTGCGGTGACATCCACGGCCAGTACTACGATCTCCTCCGTTTGTTTGAATACGGAGGCTTCCCCCCGGAGGCAAACTATCTCTTCCTGGGAGACTATGTCGACAGAGGCAAGCAATCCCTCGAGACCATCTGCCTGCTCCTAGCCTACAAGATCAAGTATCCCGAAAACTTCTTCATCCTCCGCGGCAACCACGAGTGTGCCTCCATCAACCGCATCTACGGCTTCTACGACGAGTGCAAGAGACGCTACAACATCAAGCTATGGAAGACCTTCACGGACTGCTTCAACTGCCTTCCAATCGCCGCCATCATTGACGAGAAGATCTTCACGATGCACGGCGGTCTGAGCCCGGATTTGAACTCCATGGAGCAGATTCGTCGTGTCATGCGCCCCACGGATGTGAGTACCTGCATTTCTTTGCTTGCCCCCTCTCGGCATGCCGAGGGAGGGCCGGGGCTCATGCTGACCACCTTAGATCCCTGATTGTGGTCTCCTCTGCGATCTCCTCTGGTCCGATCCCGACAAGGACATCACCGGCTGGAGCGAGAACGACCGTGGGGTTTCTTTCACTTTCGGCCCCGACGTCGTGTCCCGGTTCCTGCAGAAGCACGACATGGACTTGATATGCCGCGCTCACCAGGTCGTCGAAGATGGGTACGAGTTCTTTTCAAAGCGGCAACTGGTCACGCTGTTCAGTGCACCCAACTACTGTGGAGAGTTTGACAATGCCGGCGCCATGATGAGCGTGGATGAGAGCCTGTTATGTTCGTTCCAGGTCAGTCACGCTCCGATACCACTCCACCAGCCTTGGCTAACCTCCCCCCTTCAGATTTTGAAGCCAGCGGAGAAGAAACAAAAGTACGTTTACGGTGGCTTTGGTGCCAGCAGGCCCGTCACCCCTCCACGGAAACCCAAGACTTAGTGAACTTTTACGAACTTCTGTGTGTGTAGCAGGTTCGGACGCAGATAAGCATAACCCCGCGAATCCCCCTCGACTCCCACGACGCATTTGCCCAGCGCGCCCTCCCTCGACCTTCTATTTCCCATCGTCTCTCCTCGATCGATCGCGAACTTCTCGACCCACATCACCTCCGATCTCTCACCCGAAACATACCTATGGTGGTGGACGGCCATGCCTTGCGCTGCACTGCTGGCAACCTTTTCGACGCAGTCTCTCGAATGTACACACATCTCCCTTTTCCGCCAGCAACTATTAAGCTCCACGTTCCAACAGCTGCGACCTCGATTAGCTACGACACTTTTGCGAGCCTTTCACGAAACGATGACACAAAAAAGCAACAGGTTTCTGGGGAAGGAGTGCGTTTCGGGGGTGAGGGGGGGGGGGCAACGCAAGGCAACGGGCGAGGGCTGTTTCCAATACCGAAATGATGGCTGGCTGGCGAAAGAGCATTTCCAGTGTGTATATGAGATTACGATGTGCGAGAGGCCTGCCTTCTTTTGCGCGCAATGTTACGGTGTTCACTTTTTTGTCCGCGTAGCTTCTTCTCCCGACTGAATCAACGAAAAAACATATTCTGGCTTGGCTTGGTTTGGGTGTAGTGGGTGTGAGGAAGGGAGGACTCACAGCGTCTCTTGGGTGGAAACCGCATCGCAATCCGGAAGGTGGTGGTGGTGGTGGTGGTAGTGGTCCTTCTTCTCCTTGTTCTCCTTCTGGTCTCTCGAGGGGGGAGTTGGGGATCTGCGTGGTGTGATGTGGTGTGGTGTGGTGTGACGTGACGTGATGGTGGTGGATGGGTAGTCTCCTTTTCCCATCTCTTCCCGTCTCGTCTCGTCTCTCCTCGTGTCGTGTCGTGTCGTATGGTGTCGTTTCTCGTCGGTAACGGATGGATGGATAAATGAGTGAATGGGATGGTGCTTCTTCTCCCCCCTTACCGGTACCCTGTTCCTTGTGATCAGATCAGATCGCATCTTCTGTTGTGCGAGCTGGGCTTCTTGGTCGGGAGGGTTACGTCCGCCTTTTTTCCTTTGGGGGGGGGTTGTGCTTTGTGGTGGTGGTGGTTTTTTGAGGAGGTGGGAGGGGGAGGGGGAGGGGGGTTCTGATGTTTACTTGACTTGGGCGTTGGTGTTGGTGATGGTGATTAGGTGGGTGATTACCTAGGTAGGTAGGTAGGTAGGTAAATAGGTGGGCAGGGAAAAGTCACCTACTGTAGGTATCTATCTATCTGCCTGCCTGCCTGCCTGCCTGCCTGATAGGGGGGTGTTGGTGCTGGTGCTGGTGTTGATGCTGGTGTCGACCATACCAAATGTCTGCTTTTTCTTACGCTGCTACCTCTTCCCGTCCCGATGACTGGGGATGGTAGGGAGGAAGGAGGGCGTCGGTTTCCCGGGTCAAGGGATGTCTGTCTGTATGTCGACTGTCTACTCCCCATCTTTGTTTGGTGCGCAACTCCCTTCGGGTTCGGATCCAGACTTGGCCTCGCAGAAGAGAGAGGAAGAAGTGTCGAGAGAAAGGGTACTTACTGACTGCTCTTTTGTCACCTCGCTTGTTTCTCGCTTACCTTACCGAGTACATACTGTAGGTACATAAGGTAGGGAGGGATACAAACATGGCTGCCTCCCTGCTGTACTGACTGTACTTACTGTGGGCTGTCTTCTGTGCACATTTGAAGAACTGCTTTCTTTTCTCCTTTTTGTACAACACCCCCCCCCCCCCTACTCCTTTTGAAGTGAAAACTCTGTTATGAGGAGGGCGCGATGTGGTTAAGGCAGGCTTGGTTGGAGAGCCTCTCTCTCTCTCTCTCTCTCTCTCTCTCTCGTATCCTCATTTCTTACCTATCCCTTCACTTCGCAACACACTCTACTCCCAAGCCTTAGCAGTATCATCTCCCCAGGGAACTCAAGTCCGCGTACTAGCCAGCGCCTAGCCAGGGGCCTACAAGACCAGTAGCCACTCCGACCACGGCATTCCCGCATCCGCATCACCAGCCCTCCCTGATCACTCACCATCCCGTGCCCCCGAGGGCCACTCCCCAAACCCCACGACGAAGCCATCCCAGCTGCAGGAGCCAGGCTCAAGGAGCAGACACCTGTCCAACAGCTCACGTTTGCACAACTGCTTTCTCGAGGGTTTGCCGTGTGGGGAAATCCCCAGCTTCGCACGTCTCGTCTTCTTTGCCCTGGGATGGCTTGAGGCGGCCGCGCTTCACTCACTGCCCCCCTCGAGACGGTAAGCGCTATCGCCATGGTCACCAACCATCGTGAGGATCAGGTGTGTGCGTACTACTGTACGGTACATACAGTAAGTTGAGACGTCGTGACGCGGAAAGGGCAACAACTGCTCTACGTCATGCGCTCTGTAATGGTACGAGGACGCTGACGTGCCTCGCGTAGGGAAAGGCGGGGAAATGCTTGTCTGTTTACTTCGCTCAAACGGGAAGGAATGCAGCGAGCGAATAGCCGAGTACCTTAGGTACAGTAGGATCCTGTCAGTCGCAAAGTACCCCCCCCTCTCTCTCTCTCTCTGTCTCTCTCTCTCTCTCTCTTTCCACCTCACACAGTGCGGCTGTATATCTCTCTCCCGCCAAAAGGTATACATCGGTAGGTAGGTAGGGAGATACTAGCAACGCGCAATGAGGTAAATCCAGCTCCGGCTCACGGCGTCTGATACAGCGTTGGAATTTCCCCCATCGATGCGAACGGAAGCCGAGGCTACGTCTTCTGGACATCACATCTCCCGTCGGGCCGTGGTTGTCGCAACGGCATGGGCACGGGATGATGGCCGAGCCGAGGGAGAGAGACGGTGAATACAGCACCGGGATCGCGAGTGTGGTCGCGGTCACGGCGAGGTCGGCCGCCGTCTTAGTAGTATGGTGTGGTATGGTATGGTATGGTATGGTATGGTATGGTATGGTGGTATGGTATGGTATGGTATGGTATGGTATGGTATGGTATGGTATGGTATGGTATGGTATGGTATGGTATGGTATGGTATGGTATGGTATGGTATGGTATGGTATGGTATCCGGTCGGGAGACTCGCGTCGAAATGTATATGTATATATATATATATATATACATATAGGTACGTATATGTGTATATATAAAAAGAGAGACATACACACATACATACATACATACACACAAATATAAACACACACACACATCAAAAGACAGAAACGCCCTTAACCACTTCCCGGTATCAGTCAGTGAGTGACAATGACTTTGCCTACATGCGATAAACAGGACGTGGAATATAAATTGTAATAGTATATTGAAGCAGGGAAGCAAGCGATTACCGGTACTGTACTGCACATGCGAACGACACATACATCTCAAGCATACCAGAGCAAAGCAAGTAACGAAGGAAACCCGCAGCCGCCCACGAAAATGTATGGTGAGAGAAAGAGCTTTTCACGGTGAGCAGATGGATCAGAGCCACGGGGATGAGCAGAGGCAAATCTCACAATCTGCGGCAGTATCACCAAGAGAGCCCTGATAGAAATTGATTCACTAGCCGAAACTTTTGTGATTGTGCCACCCCTACACTACCCAACCAGCCGGCCAGTCATCATATCCCATTTGATCCTATCCCATGCCGTCCGTTTCGTCCGATCATGATCATGATCATCATCCATCAGGTGTATCTGCCAGGCCCCAGGTGCCCTGCACGCCCAATGCAGTACAGACAAACGAACATCGCCCAAGCACCACCCAACAAACGCCATGATTCGGAAGCGCCCCCAGCCCCGAACGTGAAGTCCCTATTACCCCCAAGCCCCAATGTAAGAGCAGAGAAACCCATATTTTACAACGAACCCACCAATATATCCATTCATCCATATCTCAGTCAGGAAGCGCACCAGAAAACTGCCGTCTCCGCACAAGAATAGTCTAGGAACACCCAAATGCTCATCGCAGATAAGAAACCAAACATCAAATCTATTCCAGACTTGTCCCATCTCCACCAACATGGCCCAGAGTACCATCGATGGGTAGAGGAGAAAGAAGGAGAAACGCGAAGAGGGGAAACGGCCCTCCCGTCCGAACCAAACGCTATGCAGGGATGACGAACGACAATGAAATACAAGAGAAAACAAGAAGCAAGAATGCCGAAATGTAGGAGAAGAAAATGAAAGGTCTTTTTTCGTCCGATCCGTGCAAGATGCAACTTTTGGAAAATGAAAAAGGACGAGGGTATCAAGAACGTCTTCCCAATGCAAAAATCGTTTTCCGGTCCGGCGAATATTACGCGTGTGCCGATGATAGAGCACCATCACTCAATGACGGGCACCGCCCACGGGTACTCTCATCCTAGCGTCCGGCCACTATGTATGGTTTGTTGGCTGCTGGCTCGAGGTGTCGTGGGACTCGGCCGGATCGTGCCTGGAGGACTGAAGTCGGGATTGCCGAATGGTTGTTGCGCAATCCGCTGTCCGTCCCAGTTCTCTTCACTCAGGACGCTCAACCAACCGTTGCCCACCTCGTTGCGAAGCGCCTCGAGTTTCTTCCTGTAGAGCTCGCCACTTACTTTCCACTCCTCTTGCGCAATCTGGGACTTGACAGGGGGTGTATCAAAGCTGGTCGTCTTCAAGGGAGGCATCGGCGGAATCACAGATTTATCGATTCGGGGAACGTCTGTCGAGCTCTGGGTCTGCCGAGGAGCTGGCTGTATGTACGATGACACGTTTCGAGGCGACGAGTCCGGGCTGATGCCATACCCGCTATCTGAACCCGCTGTCGCTTTCCCTATGAACACTTCCGCCGGGCTGTTGGTGGTTGGCTTGACGGCTTTGCTGGGAGTCGTCTCCGAGGTTGACAGATCCACTATCCTCCTCTTCGGCGTCCGTCTCTTTTTCCCGGACCCTGTTGTGTTGATTTCGCTCGTCGCAGCTGCCGGGACCGGTTGTTGCTTGCGGGCTAGCGGGGGTTCCTGGGATGTCGGGTAATTAATGATCGGCTTGTTCACCTCCACGGCGGCAAGTCCGTGGTGTTGCGGCGGAGGTCTGACGACCGGGACATTCGCTTTCTCGGGGGTGCGCTCAACCAACTGTCGCCTCTCGCTATAGCCTGGCGCATAGGTGTCGATGAGAACATCCTCCGTGTATCCAGGAGTGCTTCTGAAAAGGTTGAAGATCTTGACTCTGTAGCTACCGTGTGTCTTGGTGAAGGGGTTGCCTGCGACCCAGATCTCTCGGATGTCGGGGATCCCGGTCAGCCTTGCCAACTCGGTCGGATCTCCCATCCGGTTGTCACGCAAGTCGAGTCTCTCGAGCGGGTAGAGCCTCTCAATGCCGGCAATGGATATGAGTCGATTCGATCGAAGGTTGAGGGCTGTGATGGCCGGAAGAGGATTTCTCGTCAAGGAATGAAGCGAATCAATCATGCAGTTGGAGAGGTTCAGCGCCCGCAGGGCAGTCAGGGACGCAAGGCAGTCGGGTATCTGTGAGAAGAGGTTCGAAGAGAGATCGAGAGAGTGTAGCGTGTTGGCCAGCGGAGCCAAGCTTGAAGCATTGATGGATGTCAGCGCATTATCCGCGAGACTAAGATGCTTGAGGAATCTCCACTTCGACGAAGGCAGGACTCCCATCGATAGCAAGAGGTTCGATGAGCTGCCTCGAGGATTCTGCCAGCTTTCTGACATGCTCGAATTCGAGCTTCCAGACCCCGACCTCCTCACTTTGTGCGTTCCTCTGAAGTGGCCGTGCGCAGAACCCGTCCTGGAGCTGTTGGGCCGTACAGGTGAGCTGCTCCTAGGCCTCGACTTGGGCGGAGACTTGGCAAGATCGGAGCCGGACTGTATGACTGACGCACGCCGCGCCTCCTTGTACTCTCTGGTATATATTCGGTCGTCTGGCGAGCCGGGCGAGGAATTCGATTTGATCAATTCCGCGTGTGGCATGGTCGGGCTTCTTCTCGGGCTTGCCGCGACTGCCCAGGTGGCGGTGGGCGACATCTGGGCCTTGGACGATCGCCTCCTCCGCTTGTCCATGTCATCCAGCACAATGTTGATCAGCAAGTCGGCCGGGTCATCCACGCCGGCCCGTTTCACCGTGAGCGATCTCAGTTGTTCGGCCATCCGGTCCCATCCAAAGAATTGCCGGATGTCAATGTCGCTGATCTCCAGAGCACTGACATTCTTGAAGGCGATCAGCGGGACGGCCGTATCGAAGGGGAATTCCTCGTATCCTTCGATCAGCCGGGCGCGGCGGTCCGGTGCCAGTCTCAGGCACGGAATCTTGGTGAATGCCGAGTAGAGGTACTTCAGATCCGCCTCGATTGCTGCCTTCTGCTTCTCGGTTCGCGCGGCGGCTCCGCCCGACCCCAAGCCGAAATTCGACCACAGGGAGGACATGCCGGACATGACGCTCCGCACGCTGGAGACGGAATGTATGGATCCATGGTCCGAGCCGCGGCCTTTGGGCCGCTGGGCCTGACTGAGGAACGAGACGTAGTTCGAGGCCGACGTGTCGGCGTGGAGGTTCTCGAGGCGCACGTTCATGGGGCCCACGGTTATGCCGAGGTCTTCGAATCGCGAGAGGAGGTAGAAGAGGTGATGGGGCGTCAGGGCGAGTTTGGCGGGCTTGATGTTGTGGGAGGCAAAGGTCAAGTATGGGAGGGAGAGGGCCGCGGCGAGCGTGCTGGACGTTGCCACGGAAGAGGCCGAGGAGGGGGGGATGGTATCGGTTGGGGACGTCGGATTCACGGCTCCTCCCACGGAGCCCGAGCCGCTCTGCGCGGCGCCATGTTTGGGGGCCTGCTGGCGACGCAGCTGCAGCGCGTTCGCCAGCGCCTTCTCGTGAGTCCGCACGAAGTGAGCCAAGTTCTGGGAGAAGGCGTCAGCGGGGTGTTCGGGATGGGGGAGGGATCGCGGCATCCGAGGGCCGCGCACCTTTATGAAGAACTGTCCATCCTCGGTGTCCATTGTCGAGGATGCATGTGCGTGCGCGCGACGTTGGAGCGAGCGGAAGAGCGCAGAGGGCGAAGTTAAGAGGCCGACGATGGACGGCGGATGGGGGCGGCGAGAGCGAGACTCAGGAGGGGAAGACGCGAGCGGGCGGCCGCGAGAGGTTTCACAGGCAGATGATGTGCAGTGTGAAGCGTGAAGAGAGAAGTGTGAAGTGTGGATGTGTAAGGGTGGTCGGGGTTGGTATGGGTTGGGTTGGGTTGGTATGGTTGGTATGGTTTGGTCGGTATGGGATGGGATGGGATGGTAGGGTTGTGGTTGTGGTTGTGGTTGGTTGGATGGGGAGTGGGAAGGAAAAGTGGGATGGCTGTCGAGGCAGAAACTTTCATGCAGCGTCGGAGTTGGTCGAGCGGCGTGATGGGCCGGCCGCTGGCTGCCAAGACGCGGCCCAGCCGGATCCTACGAAGCGCCTCAATATGTACACACACACACACTTCGGTCCCATACACACACAACACCGTCAGTCCAGTCCTGGACACACATCGCACCCATCCACCAGCACAGCACCGCACCGCACAGCGCTTCACGCGTGTAGCCCACGCGGAACCCGAGCCGGACCACGAGAGGCGGCGCGAGACATCCAATCCACGCCCCGACCGGCACGTACCGACACATGCTGTGCATACCTACAGTACCCTACAGGCACTGCTGAGAGCAGAAGACGAGAGAGGCATCTGGCTACGGCACTTCGCAGGTACTGTACAGTATGTACTGTACAGTACGATTCTGTACCATACGGTACCTACGGTACTGTACATACGGTATGTCCTGACGCTACTTACGCTACTTACACTCCATCGGTCCCCTACCCTACCTACAGTACCCTGCCCTGCCCTTCCTTCGGTACGATGTGCAGACAAGTCCAAGTCCGCGCGCGCGAACAGCGGCATCAACCCTGCGGCCGGCAGCGCATCCCAAACACCCCCCTTTCGGCAGCCAGGAGTCCAAGACAGCACGGTACGGTACGGTACGGTACAGACTGTGTACACACACACACACACACACACACACACACATCCTTCCTGCTTCTCGGTGCATGCGCTGAGATGAGGACGAGCAGGCCTCCTCCCTCGCCGAGCATGCCACCCCGGCCGCGCATGAACGCGGCCATGGATCGCGTGGGTACCGGTTGGGATGGTCGTGGAATAAACCCTCTGAACCGTCGGACTTTGATGAAGATCAGCATATCTGAATCGAACCCTCGAGCCACTCCCCGATCGCGACCCGACGCCTGCATGGAGCGAAGGATGGCGTGTGAAACAGCCCGGTCTATATCAGTCCGCGACCGGATGAACGTGGTTACCAAAGACACGGCTCTACAGCACCCCACACCGGTGCGTGCCTATTCCGGGAGACCCAAAACAAAACACCGGCCTTTTATAGAAGCAGAGCAATCTCGAGTCCTCGTTTCAGGCCGGCCCCCAATGGAGACAGACCCGTCCGCACGCCCGGGTCGGGGTCGTCCGGTTGCCCTCCCTCGCCGCCGGCGCGACCGCGGATGCCGACACCGTGCGATCCCGACGACGACGACGACCGTCGCCCCGTCGTCGTCGTCCGCGTCTCTCCCTCCTCCAACGACGTCAACAGCCGCTGGGCGAGTGGGGTGAGGCGCGCTTGGCTTTTCAGGGTGCCTGCCGACGACTCCGGGGACGGGCTCCACCGACATGTACGCTGGGACCAGCCCTGCATCGCGTGGAGGGGTTGCGCAGATTCCAAGACCTCTGATACTTCCAAATCCAAATCGCTCCCATGGCCCGCCCAATGAGCAGCGGTGGGGGATCGTGGTGCGTCCTCGAATCCTCGCCAGAGCCATGTCGGTCGTCGCCCGCCTCTCGATTCGACAGCATGCTTTCTTCTTGCTTGCGTGACACCTTGATGTCGGCCCAGACTCATATTTCGAACGCTCACCGCTGCCGTATGTACCGACAGTACATACACACTACTCACACGCACTTGATGTCTGTGGTTTTCGCGACGCACACAAGCCTTTTTCAGACACACCACCAATCTCAAGCAAACGACCGATACGAGATGCGAGACCCCTGTGGGGGAGGAGGGGGATCAGGAGAGACCCTCCCTATTTCACGAAGATCGGATCTGAATCTTGACACCCACAGCTACACAAATGACTCGTGATTCGCCCGTTCGGGTGTCATCCACCGTGATGATGATGTGAGCGGGTGCAGGCTGTCTGGCGGCCCGCGGCTCGAGTTGCGCGCGACGAAAAAATAGAAGCACGAGTAGAAGGTACACAGAGCATCTCTTGATCTCCGGTGTAGGAGATCGTTGACAGTTCATGCCGAAGCGCAAGCTTACGGAGTAAGGTAGGTGCCAGGAGGAACCTGCTATTCTGAAGACGTGACGACGAGCCGATGTGAACCACCAACCAGTCGCTGCTAATGTCACTAATGCAACTAACGTCGCCAGAGTCACTAACGTCGCCAGTGTCACTAATGTCGCCCATGTCGCTATTCGACAATGGATTATGAGGTGCTCAAGCCGGGCTGCAGCATCCCTGTGGCGGCGACTGGGCACTACCTACGCTCTCGGTTTCAAGCCCGTTTGGCGCATCGCTGCATACTGTTAAAGAACAAGCGTACTCCTACACTTTTCGATGAAGTACAGTACTTCGTATTGCACTGAAGTACCTTAAAGCACGGAGCGAAACGAGAAAGACTATCGCAAGGACATATCTGCATGCAGGTGAAGAACATCTGGCATCAGGGCGAACTGGCTTTCTCGTCTAATGGCCGGCGGCGCTGGCACTCTCCAGCACTGCGGTAGACGCGGGAAACCATGATTTGATTCCAAAACCGCATGGCCCATGCTTGACCCTACAGTACAGTACATACAGTACTGTACTGTACTGCAAGCACGCGCTGCTTATGCATAGGGGTACAGTACTGTATGTCCTGTACTATGTCTGTACGGATCAATGGATCTAGGTATTTTGGCGACCTCTCGCTAAGGTATGTAGGTGTTGCTTCTAAAACCCGACAAAACTCTACCTACCTTACCGTACACGCAAGAAAGCATAGGGGTTCTCCTACTGTACATTTCGTGCGTGTACTCGTAACCCATGACACGGAGCATCATCGTCATCATCATCATTATCGCGAAGTCAGTCTCTTATCTTCTCCAGATAGCAGAGCGGTGATGGCGGTGAGGGAGAGGTTGGGCTGGCTGTGCCTGGCTTGATTTGGCTCGACTTGACTTGGTGGCTGCGAAGTCGACGACGACAACTCTATTCCAACGGCGGCAGAACAAAAGCACACATGGTTCCTGACACTTATGCCATACTCTCGCCGCCAGCCACTGAATCGGCCGCGGAAGCGAATCTAGCTGCCATTGAAAGCTTTCGGGGAATAGAAGTGCCTCCCGGTGTACTGTACGCCATTTTTATCTTCGGCACACTTACTTCACAAGTCGATGTGCTTAAGATTTGAGCCGGTTGCATCCCCGGACAAAATCACTATCGTGAATTGTAATTTCCCACCCCCAAATTCTCCATGTTCTCAATTTTGTCGATGTTCTCACCTGCTGTGCGTGCAAAGCTAATAATTGACTCTGCATGCGAAACTTTCCAAGTTCAATCGATGCATCTCTCGTCGCGCAGCACAAAAAGCGATTCGCTTATAGCGTTTCTGATCCAGAAAATGCATGTTCTCATTCAGAGACAGATCTTATGTGCGTCGCTCAAAAAGCTATCGTACGAGCCCTTGATGCCGTTGCCGGTCAGGTTGCGAAGATAACTAACTCCGGCCGCGTCCACAAGACAAGACAGGGTTTTGAAGCCTTACATCGTACGGCCTCGGCCTCACGCTCTTATCAATCCCTTTACAGTAAAACCCCTTTGCTTGCGGTCTTCTTTTTCTTGTAAACTCCCTGTGTTTTTTTTTGACTGTTTTCCAAAAGGGAGAAACCCTCTTCAGGCGCTTTACTTTCGTGCGACTATCTTTCTTGCAACTGTTACATGTTCTGTCACTTTCTTGCAACTACTACCTATTCTGTCACTACTCGTGCGTGTCTTAAGTCCGAGCCTGCGTCAGCCACTGCAGGTATCAACACCAAAACAAGAGGGCGGCCGGTCCACCTACATACATATGTTGTTGTCCTTATCTTACATCGTACCCTTTCATTCCGCATCCACTAAGTACTTCGGGGAAGAATCTGAGGTTTTGGTCTGTGCATCATACTAAAAGTTTCTACTTCTATTATACTTCGGTTCGTAAGCACTGGCTCTCAGCGCTCAGACCTACGATGTTGAATCAACAAGAATTTCGAGCATGTTTGCAGGATGTGCAAGGGTCTTGCCGGGGGGTACCACCATTGATCCAAAGATGCAAATCTGCCGCTATCACGATGCAAACTATCCATCGCGGAGGTACAGCGGTTATCCTTTGTCCCCTGCCTGTCAAAACAGGAGGCTACTCCAAACAGGAGGGTAGCTGGCCTAAACCTGAAGAGGTAGCAATGCTACGCGCACCTGCTTACACAGAGATTGATACATGAATTGATATCAGATGCATTTAAAACCTCGTAAAGCGCCCTTCGGGATTAGAGTCAGCCTGACAACGCGCTGGCATACTCTCAGTTAGCGCTTTCAACTCGTGCTCGGGTAGCTTCTACTGCTGCGGTGAAAGATAGCATCGTTGCTCACAAATACCGAAATGGGTTGCTTCGATCTTCAAATCGCGGTGAGGCATTTGCTCGATCAGGCGAAGCGTTCTAGTCCCACTTTTTGACAGGGAACGGTAGGATTTCGAACAGATACAGTACAGCACAGGATGTACACAGATGTACCGCACAGTCCTTAACCGCTGTGACAAAAATGGCAATGCCAAGTATCTTATGTGCACGGACAGAAAATCTCGGATCATTATTTCCCCGTACAGTACAGTACTGTTCTGTATGTACTGTATGTACTGTATGTACTGTATGTACTGTATGTACTGTACGTACTGTATGTACTGTACTGTATGAAGTAGCACTGGTATATACAGTACAGTACGGTCTTGATCCCTTGAAGCTATCACTCGCTGCAGAAGCTTATGCGGCGCTTTTCGGACTGACTTGCTGACCGCACGGGTAAGCCTCATAGGTACTGTATGTACTGACTGTGTGTACGAAAAGTACGAAGCATCCGATCGATTAAGCGAAGGCAAGTAAATACAGTACAGTACTGTCACAGCGGAAGCCTTTGCTGTGTCTCCATACGGCACATTTCCAATGTCGGAAAGAAAGATGGGCAACAACGCCTGTCTTGTAAAGCTGCTTACTACTAGCTGCGTGTATATACTGACTGATTCGGAGGTGTTGGCCGCACGAGTCTTCGATCATTTACGTCTATTCAGCGTCACGAAGCTGTAGACTTGGCATTTCAGCCTTCTTAAGCGTATCTTTATGTAAAAACAATATCATTTATCATCTGCTTCATTTCCGAAGCTTTTTCACAACTAAAAGAATATTTTTTATCATCAGTCACGAACATAGCCTACAAATCTGGCAACTCGACCTTAATCTTTGCAAGCCTATCCAGAGCCTTTCCCCCATCTAACGCCCAGCCAGACGAGATATCGACCTGGTACCTCTGCCCCTTCACATCGATCACCATCATGCCGTCCCGTGTCCAGATCCGCTTCATCGCAACGAACATCGAGAACGAGCCCATGCTAAACGCGGTCCCCGCGCGCTGGAACAGGAGCACCACGCGATTCTTCTTCCTCGTCTTGTGAAGGCCCTCCTCCTCCTCCATCCCCTGCGCCAACGTCTCCTCCTGGCGCCGCTGCGCCTCCACGCCGACCCTCCTATTCACCGGCACAAATCTAAACGGCAGCTCGACCTCGCTCGGCCTGGCGTAAATCTTGCGCGCCGGGAGGAAGGGCACAGGCAGCATCTTCTTCAGCTCAAACTCGATCTGCAGCTTCGGGACGGAGGACGCCGAGACGGCTGTTCCTTGCGCCACGCTGACGCTCCGGGGGATAGCCGAGATGCTCCTCACCAGCCTGGCAGGCCCCAGACACAGCCAGCCTCCCAGGGCGGCCATCAGGAAACTGACTCCGCCGAAGGCGATCGGCACCCAGGGCGAGATGTCGGGAGGGGCGTGCATGTAGTTGGACCAGAAGGAGATGGCGTAGGTGAAGCAGAAGCCGGCGGTGCCGTAGCAGGCGAGCATGTAGGTCGTGTGGGAGGGGGCCTGGTAGAGGAGCGTTGCCTGCCGTTTCTCGGCTAGTGTCGAGGCGTAGTCTTTGTAGACATTGGATGCAGATAGTATTGATGAGCCTTTGCCAGGAGAAGCAGCAGATGGCTTGTTTGGTATAGCATTCCGGGTGGGTTGAGAAGCGCGCGCATGCTTTGCGGCCTGTAGTATGCTGCTGGAAGCAAAACCTCGAGGCGCTTGACAGCTCTTCGCTGTTAGGAGGCCGTGTACATTTTTGGCAGTGAATTGAAAGCCCCTGGAGAAAGCCGACATCTGACAAACATCAGCCAATTTCTGCAATAGTCTCGCAGGGCATGTCAGCCTTACCTTACCTTGAACATCGCCGTCCTCTTTCTCGGCCTTTGCATACGCTGTCGTCCAAGAAGTTGTCCCTAGGCTCGTTGGCCAAGCGGGCCAGCCCTAGCCGCATGGCGCCGTCCTAGCGCGGACCCGGAGTTTGGCGGGTCTCAACATCTTCCTTCGCTTTCTCCATCCGCGACCACTTCAGTCCTCCTACAAAGCTCCATCGAGCTCTCCCTTTCTCCCTCACCATGGCATCTCTTGCGGCGGCTTATCGGTTGTCTGCGAGACTCGGCGCCCGGCAATTGCGCCAGGATGCCTCCTCTCGAGGTCCGTAGTTTCGCAGGGCGAGAACCAGTCCCGACGACCCAGTTACAAGACTGACGACGTATTTGGCAGGTTTCCGCACCTCGACAGCCAGTCTCGCGGCCCAGAACTTCACGATGCCCGCTCTATCGCCGACGATGACGGAGGGGAACATTTCAAAATGGGCACTTAAGGAGGGGGACTCGTTCGTGGCCGGTGACATCTTGTTGGAGATTGAAACAGACAAGGCCTCGATGGATGTAGAGGCCCAGGACGATGGGATAGTGGCCAAGATCTTCCAGGGCGACGGATCCAAGGGCATCAAAGTAGGGACGCGCATCGGCGTCCTCGCAGAACCAGGCGACGATCTCAGCACCCTCGAGATACCCGCCGAAGAGAAGACAAGCTCTCCCCCACCGAAAGAGGAATCCAAGCCCGCGCCCTCCGAGTCCCAATCCGAAGCTCCTTTGAAATCCTCGACTTCAAGCGCTCCATCTGCGCCAGCAAAGAAGCAGACCTACCCACTCCTCCCATCTGTGGAGCACCTCATGCATGAGAAGAAGCTCGACCTCTCTACAATCGACCAGATGACGCCCACCGGGCCCAACAACCGCCTCCTCAAAGGCGACGTGCTGGCCTACCTAGGCGCCATTGAGTCCGCTTACCCCGCCGAGCTCTCCAGCAAGATAAGCAAGCTGTCACACCTCGACCTCTCCAATATCAAGCTGGCCGCACCGGCCCCCAAACCAGTCGCCTCAGAGAAGGCGGTAGCGCCGACCCCAGAACCGATCAAGGAGCTGGAGGTCGCAGTACCGATATCCATGAAGGCGGTTCTGGAAGTGCAGAAGCGCATCCAGAGCACCCTCGGCGTCTTCATGCCCCTCTCAACTTTCATCGCCCGCGCAACAGACGTAGCCAACGAAGACCTCCCCCGCTCGAAAACCCACGCTCCCTCCGCAGACGAGCTGTTCAACTCCATCCTCGGGCTCGATAAGGTCTCCCCCTCGACCGGCGTCCGAGGCGCTTTCCTCCCTCAGATCACTGCTCTCTCCAACGCGCCTCAGGCAAAGATCACCAAGAGCTCGACGAAGAGCAACGATATTATCGATATCCTCTCTGGCAAGAAGAGAGCCACATCTTCGTCGCTGAGCGGCAGGCCCATGCCGGGCCTGTCGAATACGGTGAACGTGTTCAGCGTTTCCGTTCCCAAGGGTGACGAGAAGAGAGCTCAGGTCTTCTTGGATAGAGTGAAGACGGTCCTCGAATCCGAGCCGGGGAGATTGATTTTGTGAGTCTAGCTGCTGTGTATTATAGTCGAGCAGAATAGAATGATACCACCACCACTTCTGAGAGTTCCGGTCACGAAACAGCGATCCCTGGCACGTTTCGATTGATGTCGTGTGTTCAAAGAGGCAAGTCTTGCTTTCAAATTGGTCTACTGATCAGCTCTATCTTACGAGCGAGACTTCTCTCCGTCCCATGTTTAGTCTAGGCCGTCGTCCTATTCAAGTCGTCACACACTTGCCACCCTTGTTCTATCGGAGCACCGCACGCAAGCAGCCTGTCGTGAACGATTTCACTTGACCGGCAACGAAGGTTCGATCGTTCCCGCCGACGTCCCGGGCAACTCCACCAAGTCCTCGAAATGCCCTCCCATGGCCGCAAAGTTGTACAGCCCATCCACGAGCACGCTCTCGCCATCCGAGTCCTCCTCCTCCTCGTCCGCACCGAAGCGCTGTCCCACCTGTCCCTCGACGATGGACTCGTCGAAATCGCTCGCCGCCAGACTCGTGCTCTTGTCCGGCGCGTTGGTGATGCGCGGCTTGACCGAGATCTGGAACCGGATCGGGGTGAAGACCCTCGCGTGAGCGACTGTGCTCGCGGCCGACAGCTTTCTCGCGTTGAGGAGCTCGCCGGTGACGTGCAGTGGCTCGGGGTCCGCCATCTGTGCTTCTACCTGTGCTTCGACTCTGCTGTACAGGTGGGCTAGTTCGTCCTCGACCTCTTTGACTTTGGTGTGGATGCATTGGGCCTTCGCAACGAGGGCGTGGGCCATGTCGACCGATTTCTTGACGAGCTTTTTGGGGGGTGGCGTTTGCGGTGGCGTGGGTGGGCGTGTTTCAATGCCTGCGATCCTCTCGTATTTTGCTGACGCTGGCTTCAGTGTACAGCAAGTGAAACTGTCGCCCTCTTTCGTGGTAGTCTGTGACTGGATGCGAAGTGTAGCTTCGATCTCCTCGCGGTCTCCTTGAGCCAATGACGGAATCCTTGACTTGGATTTGGTCTTGGACCTTTGAGGAAGAGGGCGCTCGAGCAGAAAAACGAATGTAAATTCGCGTGGGACGCCTCCCTCTTGCTGTGAGTTTTCTTCCAGAGACCAGACGAGTGCTGTGTCGGGGACTCGTGGTAACGATGGAAGACTGGGCGGAACACCTGCGGAAATTCAGCTTTCCTGCTCCTCTTAATGGAAGGCGTAAGAAGGGCTCTCTGAATCAATGTACATGGCTCTGTTTTGAAGCATGTATCTGCCCCGGAATTCAATGAAATTGGAGGTGACTTACTTCGAGTGGATCCTTGACTAGCACATGTCAGCAAGTAGATTCTCAAGGAAAAATGTCTTCAGTGCGAGCGATTTTCTCCTCGTGGGGATCCGGAGGGTAATGGCTTACATCCTCATGAAGCTTCCCACCACAAGATCTTTCTCATAGCCAATCTTCGGGTCCACTGTAGCCTTCCCAGGACCTTGTGCCACACCCAAGGAAGCACCAAGCTCCAAGGGAAATCAGCAGCCACACCTTGATCCTTTCTTTTCGACCACACTGGACCGTGGCTTACCTGGAAGTTCCACTTCAGACTCGCGCTGCTGATCCTCCCATAGACCAGATGCGGCGCAAATCTGAGCACCCTCAACGGCTCCCCGTCGTCATTCCGAGCCGTGATCTCTATCACCGCGCTGTTGAAGCGGTGATCCTCGCTCAGAGACGGGTGCAACGTGAACGCAATCGCCACAAACGTCACAAAAGTCTTGGACAGATGCTCGTCTTGCTGGTCCGGGCTCGAGTCTGGATGGATGTTGGGAGAGACGAAGACGCCGTTCTGGAGGCGAGTGAGGTGGGCCGAGATGTAAGATTCGCCGAAGAAGTGTCGCTCGTAGAGGAGGTTGTGGGTGAGTTGGTACTTGTGCAGGGGGATGTGCGTGCTGGTCCTGATCTTACCATGTGATTTCACTGGCTGGGTACTTTTTCTGGAGATGGTTTGGGCTGTTGAGGGGTCGGTTGTTGTGATTTGGAGAGGTGCGGTTGCGGAGTGTGTTGGGGACGATTCGGCCATTGTGCAATTTGATAAGGTAGAACTTTTAGGTCGTGGAGAATTGCAGATGATGCTTGAGGGGTGGTAAAACAAACTGTGATGTTGAGAGGATTGAGCATCACTCCTCTCCCTTTCATGCTGGGCTGGGAGGTAAGGGTTTCGAACGCGCTTGCTTGAGCCATTCGGCAAGGAAAGAGCTCTCACAGCGTATCTGATCTTGAATGATGTTATGTTTGCAACCTCAATTACTCCTTGGCTAGCTAGCGTTCGGTAGCTACATATCATTATGCTTCACCTGATTGCTCGTCGGATGTTGTATGAGTTTTCGATATCAGAGTATCACCCGCGGTCTAGAAGAGTTCATATGTAAGCGAGGTGACTGTAGCTCTGGCAGCTAGCTCTATCTACTGACTCAAACTGATGGCGTACATTGATGGGAATCTTCCTCTCGCTGAATCGTGGGTCTGATAACCTGCAATTGTGAAGTTGATGGTGTGGGCATTCTTAGAGGAAACAAGAGACTCGTTCTTGAACAAGAACCACAATACCAGGGTCAGAATGCTTTCCACTGGTTACGGATACGGACCTCACCATCCTCTGAAGATAGATCATAGCCTAGTAGGTTCTCTCTGGCCATTTTCCCGGCCAGTTTTTTCTCCTGACCAACTCTATCATTTTGCTACGGTAACTCATGGATTTCGAGATAGGCTTGACCTCAATTTTGCCTGACGCTCTCCTTTCTATAATTATCTCAAGAGAGTACGAAGGAAACAGACGAATCAAAAAACGCTTTCGAATCCTTCTACGGTCAGGCTTCCAAACCAAATTTAAGCTCGTCTAGCAAGCTGTCAAAGATAACGTTGTTTTACATTTATGAGTGGATCAGGAGCGAGTTTGAATTCACCGCTACCAGAGAGCTTTGGAAAACACATATCACGGATGAGCTGTGATGAACGTAAGCCGCGTCCGAACCCACTGTCCGCTCCTCGTCTCAACCTTCCATTTCGAATGTCCAGCTCACAATCCTCACAACAAAGTGTTCATCCTCTGTCGCAAGTCCTCAAACCCCCTTCCGCAGTCCAGCTTTCCTCCGGCATCACACATTCATGCTACCGCCACTCGGGATCCAGATGCCTCGGAATTCAAAGCCAAGCCCTTCCTCCCCAGCAACAAAGCTATCCTGGACAACGTCAGTACCTAAGACCAGGAGTACGGCTGTCTCCTATCTAAAAGTGGCAAGAAACTCGGATCAGGCCTAAACTTCGCGATGATGGAGAAACTATCTCTTGTAGTAGAAGTAGTGATAAGCTTGGAATGGCAATTAAGAAGTTGGAGGCTGTGGTGGGTAACGAGGCCAAGATTTTATCTGGATCCTGGAAAGAAAATAGCCGGTGCTTCGATAGGGAAGGAGGATGGGGGTGGGTCGGGGAAGGAGAAGGAGGGAAAATTTCTTTAAGGATTGTTTTAGAAATTTCAGAGAAGCGCTCGTAAGCCACTTTGCCAATCAGAAACGGCATTGAAATTTCCAAGCGGGTTTCCCATGGTAATGTTTGACCAATTGGATCGATCACAATTACCGGTGAGCCGGTGGTAGTTTATTCGAATGATATCAACATTGCAAATCCACTAGTGGCCTCAGCTGGCGAGGGTAAAGAGTCGGAAGCGGGAGCATGCACCGGTTAGATCTGAAAATTGAACACAGAGACTTGGTAGGAGAGAAGGAGCATTTCCAAGTATGAATCAAGAGCTCAGTAGAAATTGGTTTCTTACACAATTAACAGTTACCTTTCTCGGATGTCCACAGAACGGGTGGCACGATCCCCCCACTTGTTCTCGCTTAATCGGCGCCTTCTTATCGGATAAACATCACACGCCTTATGTACGAAGGAGCGCAATTCTACTTCGAGATTGGGATCTGCTAGGATTTTTAACGCGAGAAATCCTTCAATCTCGACAATCTCCGGTGTGGAGCAGACAGTGAAGTTTGAACAGGTATAAATCACAAATCACACTCGCCATTTTGATTTCGATTTGGTTGGGATCCTTGTCAATCGTCGCTCGAAATGTACTTCCCAACTATTATTTCCACTTTGTTGTTTGCCAGCGCTTCTTCGGCTGAGTACCTTGGGCCACTAGAAGTCGTATCATGGAACGTCGAGGCGGCCATACAAGGCAAGGGACTATTGCCTTGGGCTACACTGATGTGCAATACCGTGCCCATCTTGTGCCGAAAACCTCACGCTATCAAAGTACTGAAAGGATTCGCTTCAAACACCAAATCCAAAGTTCCAGTAATCAGCTTGCAAGGAATCTCTGCTAGCCAAGTGGGAGAGGTTATGCGCCGCCTCGGAGGAGATTGGAACATAGCAGGAAAACCTTTGTCTGAAAGCAATGGGGTCACCGATTTCAATCCCATACTATTCCGGCCTGAGAGATACACGCTTCTGGAAGAAAACATGCACTGGCTGATTTCATTTCCGCCAAACAGCAAAGGCGATACCCCTCGATTATTTGACACCAAGGGCCAGATAACTATCGCCGCCTTTCGGGACATAAAGACCAACTTGAAGTTTATCGTCGCAAATACGCAGCTCAGTGAATCGTATCCTGGGGCTCATGCCATAGAGCTTCAGGCAGCGAGTAGCTACATCGAAGAAATGCGAAAAAAACACGGTCCAAATGTCATTTTGACAGGATCTTTCCATGAGCACGCACACAGTTCCTTGTATAAGCAGCTTCCGGATTACATGAAAGACACCTGGACCCCAAGCATATATGCCACATTTGACGGAGTATCGGAAAACGAATCCTCGGAGAAACCGACAGGTCGAACTGATTCAATATGGTCGAATTCTGGGGTGGTAATCGGGCAAAATTACATATTTCCGCACAAGACCACGCGTCGGGATATGAAGGGGGCTTTTGGGATGACTATTAGCAGCCACCAACTAGTGGATGTAGAGTTTGAAATTAAAAGCCCAATGTCGGTCCTGGGAGTACCTGAGGATGATTGGGAGAATGTGGAGCATTCACAGATATTAGAGGGGCCAGATCTGGAAGAACTTTTGAGGGATGATTTGGATGAGGACGAAAAGATTAAGAATCTGGATGAATATATGGATGAATGGTTGGATACCTTTCATGAGGTGGACTAGTCTATGTTGAGATTCTGTACTATGCTTGGTATTGGTCTAGAAGTTGCGTTAAGGGAATTTTTCAATACACTGGGTCTATATACTGTGCACTCTCGCAGCAGGCCAGTACTCCTGCGCCGGCCAGCCCGCCCATCTGTCTGTCTGTCCCAACTCGACCATAATTCCTTCCAAGATTCCGCGTCTCACTGCCTACTGGACGAACACACTCCGAAGATGCCATAACTATTGTACAACCTTTTCTCTTAATCTAAGTTGATCGACGCCGGGGGATTCCATACTATTAACGATAAACATTCCAACTACGATCAAAACCACCCCACTTGTGAGTAAACGGATGTTACCCCCCCCGATTACTCGTTTTAGCGACCAAGATCGACAACATACTTAGAACGATAAATTGGTTTCAACGATACATATCTTTATAGTCAGTTGCCTTATCGCTTGCAAAAGATGCCGGCGGTACACAATGTTGCAGGATCTTTTCTTCATGAGCCTTGAATGGTACATGCTCGAAATAGAGCGAATACAGATAACCAGAATGAATATATATACCTCTGTCCAAGGCCATCTTGATCACGAGATCGCGAAAGAAAAAAAAGAACTTTCGCAACGCAAATGTGCTCAAAGTTCTTTGTGGAAGATGTCTTTCGGAGATTTAATAAACAGAAGAGCCTCCGAAAGGGGCGGACACAATGAATCAGGTGCCAAATTCGTTGACTTCAGTGAGCAACGCAATCTTCGTTTCCGGTTTAGATTTATTGGTACTTGAGGGGACTGATATAGGTAAGATGGGCATTGACGTACTCAATCTATCTGAACCTCAATTCGACATCGGTCGCTGGCCTCGCTTAGTACTCGGTGTCAAAACACATTCCCTTAGGACCCCCCACTCAACGAGAACTACAGTACTAGCCTATTAGAATTAGAGCTATCGCGTTTCAGTGTTCATTTTTAACCAATCTGGAGCTCCCTCTGTGGCAATATGGTCACGTGGCTATGAACTGAACGTGATAGCGTGGCTATTCCACCCCGATAGCTAGCTAGTAAGAGTAGACCCCATCGCAATACAACACACAGTTATTGCAACGTCTCCACCCTGTGTATTACAGAACACAACTCCCCTTAGTGAAGCCAAAACCCTCCAAGCCTAAAGTGTAGACTTAAAACATGCTCCTTCAGTGAACCCTTGTTTGAAGTACGTACATGCTCTTCTGCGTGACCTTCACAGCCCCTTTGTACCAACATCCACCGGTCGGTACCAAAGGCCAACATCCCCGGCGGATCAACAGAACCAAGTCCCAAAATCCTTGCCCAAAAATCAACCAGATGCCCCCCATGTCTCGGAGGTCGCGGAGCTTTTTTTTTTTTCTCCGTGACTTGGCTTTTAAAAATAGCCTGGCGGAATGCTATTCCATTTGAGTAACGAAGTGTGATGATACTTATAGTTCCAGCTCAGACCAACAAGAATTGAATTGCATAAATAGCGGGCCCATTGGCCAAACATTTCTCTTCTACAACTGCTTTCTCGAGGGTCTCTTGTGTATAGAAATCCCCAACTTAGCACATCCTATGCCTTACGGGAAGCTGAGGTGGCTTTGCCCCTCCTGACTTAAAACAATATCATCATCAGCAGCAGCAGCATCATCACAAGAATTGCACCACACTTTCCTTATGCTCAGGACTAGCAATATCCTTTATTGTCTTCGAAATTTTGATTTTTTCTAGAAAACAACACAATGATACTACTTGTGTAGCCACGGAAACTGTCTCTTCCACACCTACGTCAGGCTACAGTACCTCCCTGCTTAGCTTTCTACGATGGAAGCCCCATCCCTACAACGCGTGTCTTGAACAACCATACTCATACTTTATTGTACGTACTACTCCGTACACACGCAGTACATACTTCCATCTCCCCCAGACCGCTACCACCACCACACCTCCCTGATTGCTCTAGCAGCATGCCATCCCCCACCCGGGCCCCTCCTCATTCCCAATCCTCAACAAATAACGAGAACATCCAGCCGAAGCTTCCGGGGCCGAGAAGGTGGGGCGTCAAACCTCAACCCCGAGCCGCTCCCTCCACACTCCAATTCATTACCCAAGAGGCGCTTCTACGACGCCGAATGGTGTTCAATGCGAGCCCCAATCATGGCGATATTCAATTCCAACTGCCTGCGCACCTCCACTCCTCTCTCTCTCAACCGACCAGCACTCCCACCGCCCGCGTCCAATACGAGCTCCATCCCATCCATCCAACGATCTCCAACCCCCCCCCCCCAAAAAAAGTTGGCTTGACCCTTCCTTCTTTTTACTCTCCCCCCTACCTTTTCACCCTATAAACTTTCAATAAAATACCAAGTATGGAATGGGGTAGATTCGAAGTAGGCAAATACGGGAGCCGGGGTCCGACCCAAGAACTCGTCATGGATGATTGCATCGCCCGTACCTGGTAAGATAGAGTTTCCATTCGTCATATGCTGCTATGTGAGAAAGTAGTACTCCGGACATACCACCATGAACCTTGACAGGGGGGCCCCGGCCACGGCCCCCAAAGTCAACAATGGAGCCTCCGTAAGCGAGGACTCGCTAATTCCAAAAACATTGACCCACAGCTCAACAACAACAACAACAACAATATCCAACGTCACTCGAGGAGTGAAAAAAAATGCGTTTCTTTAAAATCTTAGCTGCAAGGTATATAGGACATGCATTTGATAACTTGTAGTGGTGGTATCTGTAGGTAGAGCCTGGAATCTTCAACTCATGGGAAGTTGATCAATCAATCCCCTTAACTCCCGTTTACCTATTTCAACCCATGAAACACACCCAGGACAAACGTGAATCAAACATTAACGCCACAAGTGACGAATACCTCCCACCTAGGATTAGCAACATTGAAGTCAGTCCAAAAAAAAAAAAAAACAGAATTGCCCCCGTGGGCGGAAATAATGACAGTCGCTTAAATCCTCAAAGAGTAAGGACTGGCACTCCTATCCGTTCCAGCGCCGTGGCTGCGAATACTGGAGCTATCTTGCATGCTCCCATCGCGAGTCCGACTTCGATCGCTATTCCTTCCGCCGTGCAATAAAGCAAAGTCCCGTAGAGACCCGTCGTCTCCTTGATGGGCCGGAACAGAGCGACCAAATTTCGGATCAACTGGGGGGGCAGTCTTAAAGCGTTTTCCAGGAGAAACTGATGTCTCGTCGTCGACTATAACAACCATCCAGACGCCGATTGCCCCGTTACATCCGATCAGTGGCGTGCAATGTATCCATCTATTCCTTCCTTCCAGACCATTCTTTGATACCCAAATGATTTTTGCAGTAACGCCCCGGCCGTCGGCCAAAGCCTTTGACAACTCATCGCGTACGCGGTTCGATCCTCCGATTTTGGCCATGAAAGGACTCTGTAGAATACCAGGGACTCGGAGACTGGGGCTTGCAAAAAGAATTCGAAGACTCGGGTATGGGCGTATAAGCAGATAGTTCTCATATATCCCACTGAGATGACCACTGAGACGAGCTGGTATCTTAGAGCCGTGCGGTTCATGAGGACTTCCAGGATTGATGAGGACACGAGTTTTCCCCCAGTTTCCACCCCTGAAGTTTGAATTCTGCGACTCCTCTTCAGTTTCCTTATGCATCCTCCCTCCCCATTTTCGAACAGTCTCAAGCTCCTGTTGATTAAGCATTTCGCTGAGCGTCTGAAACTCATCTTTCTCGGGACCTTCCTGGGCGGAGGGTCCAAGAGCATCGTCAGGGCCATGGGCTTCTTCAGCTTCGGCCTTGGTCACGACGCGGCGTAATGACTCCAAGTCGGAACATTCTTTTACCAAACCAGAAATATCGACCTGGGCGCCAATAAAGTACCTGATCGTCCCGCGGCTGTCGCGGAGTGGGGCGATCATCAGCAGGTTCATAAATGGTGACCCATCTCGTCGACTGTGGAAGATTAGTGCGAGGATATAGAATGCGAGCCAGAGGTCCCTACTAGTTGAGGAAAACTTCACAGTGTTCCACTCCAGCGTCAATTTTTTCTCGCAGCCTCCTGACGCTGAATGGATTCGTCTTCGGTCCTTGGAGGAAACGAAAGTTGCGACCAATAACATAAGACATCCCATACTGTGTGGTCCTGTGAAATTCTAATTGGCGTCAGCCTCTGAAGTCTTAGATTCATACAGGGCACAATTACCTTCAGATGCGAACACGATGGGGTTATCCGGTCTTGAGGGATCCGTGAGACAAAACACTTCCGCGAGCCCCTCGGAGGCCTCTCTCAAACTTGCGGGGAGAGTTCCGGTCACTCTCCGCTGAATGGACAAACTGACCGTCTGGATGTAAGTGTGCGTGATGAATGCAGGAAGATCTTCTCGCACAAGGACGGCGAACGCTTGCTTGGCTTTCTCTTCCAACTGATTGTTAGCGGTCTTCGACGCCGCGGCCGAGGTGAAGTCGAAACCAGGTATCGGCTCCAATGCTTCTGCAATGGCATTCGAGTAGCTGATAGCTTTCAAGGCTTTGATGGCATCCAGATAGTAGACAAGAATTGGGATAGACGCTTGTCTGTGCGAGCTCAAGAACGCAGTAAATTGCAACAGTAGTGACGGGTCGGCGAAGATGATTTGCAGATGTTCTGTCGAAAAAAGCTGCTCGGATCTTGTCTCCAACGAGTACTGTTTTAAGCCGTCTGGAGCGGCCGCAAGCAAGTCATAAGATCCCATTTCTATCTCATCCTCGTCCAATGGTTCCAATTGATCGTTCTCATCGAGGGTCTTCTGCTGGAGCGCGGGCAGGGACGTCCCGTTCGTGTGATACGACGACCCATCGGACGCGGGCGAACGGGGGCTGGTTGGGGAGCTTCCCGTGGAGAGCGAGCAAGCCGGATTGATAGCATTAGCGCGGTGGTGATGGTTATTCTTGCCTGTCCCGTGCTCTGCTCCCACAGCCAAACCCAAACCCAAAGCCAAACTCTCCGAAGTTGCTGGGCGCATATTCGGATCAGATCGATCCGACATCTCTTTTGCTTCGGCTGGTTCTTCTCGGTATTCTCGGGGACGTTGCTCCATGGGTGAACGTCGTTCTGCCTCTGGCTCGTAGGAGAATACACTCGTACTCGTGACCCCAAAGTCGACCACTTTGCTGCGGCACGGGTCAGTCGGACAGCTCGCTCGATAGGCATCGACCGCTTGAAGACTTACCTGATAGTTGTCGGTGTATGTAAAGGTGTTAAAGGTGTTAGAGGCGGAGATCGCTCGTCGTGGCCGCGCGCTCCGTGGCGTCGGATCTTTTGGGCCAGCTCGAGCGGCGGCTTCCTGGACGAGAACCTCGCAGGACGGGAGAAGGGAACGTCTCGCATTTCCGCTCCACTGTCGGACTCTTGGTCGTCGCTGCGCGGGATGGGAGATAGGCGCCGAGAAGAGTGGAAGCCCATCTCGTCGGACATGTTTAAAGGCGGGGGAAACTGGAGAGCGAAAGAATAAGTAATAGGTAAGTGTTGTAGAAGGAGCAGTAAGACAGCTCGCTACTGTGGCTGTAGAAGTGAGCCACCTCGAAAGCCGATATTGTGGGACAGATAGCTAAAGTAACGGTACAGTAGAGTTCTGGATGCTGAAAAGGGACGTACCAAGGAATACCCCGTGGCCTGGGGCCTGACGCCCCTGTCTGACATGGTTGACGAGCGTTTCCGTCAGGTTACGACTCACGGAGAGTAGTCAAGAGGGCGCCGAGTGGGTCGCTGCCGTGCTCTCGCCGTCGCCGTGGGGCGAGGAGAGCAGCGGGAGAAGCGGGCGATGGAGTGGAGGAGGAGGAGGAGGAGGAAGATGCATCGAGGACGACGCATCAAGGACGTGAGAAACGATCGCAGGCCGTTGGTGCCGGGTCCCGTGACCGGCTACTACTACATACTAGGCGCGTGTCGCTCCTGCCAGACTCGGGACTGCGCGACTGCAGTACTGTACAGTAGGACAGGAGGGACGAAGCACGTGGATGACTAAGCAGACTATTGACTAAGTCAACAAATGACTAAGTACTGTAAATGCCAGCCCGGCAGCCCGGCACGCACATACTATGGACAGTACTGTATGTACTGTACTGTACATATTTCGTACTTGGGTGAAATGATGTTAGTTAATCTGTGCGTCAGTCCTTGCTCTGTTAGATATTTGCCAATGCTGCTTTTTGTCATCGGATAATGCCCCTGTAAGTACCCCTTGTGATGGAGTACAGAGTATCGCACGGATGTAAAGTTAACATGATTTCGCACAAGTACCATAGTACTGTACTGTACTGCACATGCTATCTCAGCCGCCCTCTCATCGGCATGTATTCCATGTGGTCCCGAAGTGCAGCGCCAACTTCCCGACTACTTAGTGACTACGGGCAGTGTCTTGACGAACACACGCGAAGCAACGCATTCCCAAAGTGTACTTGCTTCCAGAAAGCTGGTATGATCGTCAAGAGGTGATGTTTGTCCGACTCTTCTTCAGGGGTAACATCCCTGACTGACAGGCTGCATTGTCGGTCGACCTTAAAGCTTACTTGCTGTAATCCGGCCCAAAACGGCGCGTCATTCGTGCTTTGCAGCAAGCAGCAAGCAAAGAATATATGACGAACCGGGCGTGCCGCCCGCTTCCGTACAGTATACTTTAAGTACTTAGCACGTACCTGATTAGCCTTTCACTTCCCTGACTAGCCGTCCACTGCCGCCCCTCGGGATGCGATGTCGTGAGCTACTACTAGACCCAATACCTGTACTTGGTGCCTATTACGAACCTTCAGCTCTTTCAGTCGCAATCGATCTTTGTTCTCCTATGGCAGAAAATGCTTTGTTGCATCTGAAAGGAAGTTTCAAAAGCCAAAATTAAGCAATCGATACGAAGTGGCTTCGAAAGAAAATGTTATCGGCGATTCCGAGCTTTTTCTCTTAGCATCATTAAATACAAAGGATTGCGATCTGCTTAAACGGCGCGATTACTGGAAAGTCTAAAAGGATTAAAGTGGGAAGAGATACGATAAAAAGCTACAAAGCACAGCTGTTACGGATCGGACGATTCGCTTATTTTGATAGATAGAACAACCAAGAAAAATTTCAATATAATTTATTTAAACGGCAGCAAAAAGCGGTATATTGAAACCTAAGATGTACGTACAGAATATCGTAAGATTTGGCTCGATTGTGAAATCTCAGTAAAGGTATTACAGAAAAGAAAAACTGCGATTTGAATCAAAGTCATTCTAATGCAAATAGACTTAATCCTTAGATCTTTTACTCGGCACATCTCCGAATGCTTTAGGAAGTCTTGAGACAGCGATGTTTTCCGCTATCCGCTAGACCTTGATCAACAGTGCTGTACCACACTACCTGCCATCCGCTTTCTGACAGTCCTTGCAGGAGCAATGGAGCCAGTCGCAGCTATCACCCGGTTATCCTTCACCCGACAGAAACGTGTCACTGTATCAAACAAGAAGTACGGAGTGCATATGTTCTGCAGGACTGACATGCAGATAGGGCTGAGGCCCTTTCTGCGCCGAAGCTCTGTGGACGACCATCCGAGATCAAAGCGATGTTGCATACCCATCCTCCATCGAGCCTATCACTGACAAGCAACCTTCTTGCTGGAGGACCTTTGCTTCTGCACATATTGTGCCCTAGGCTCTTACTACTACAGTACAGTCCTATGATACTTCACTTTTGTGATGACCGATTTTTCTCGCTGGGCTAGGGCTGTTTACATTTTAACGGTTGAATTAAAAACCATTGCTTTATTTGAAACGATATTCAACGATGAAATATTAAAATATCAGTGAAAGCTAATCCAAATAGGCTTGACGTATAGTCGCGTTTCTTTTCAGCCAGAAGTGAGTCTTAATCAGAAATGTCTTGGTCAGAAAAATCTTGAAGCTGGGAATCTCTTTTTACTACTTGTCTTCGACCTGTACAAGATCTATCTCAATCATGTCATCTTTCTCTTTCAATAACATCTTTTTCTCAGTCCATTCTCGCTACATAATTTTTTTTTCAAAGAAATTAAAGCCCAGTGGGGGAATTTACATATTCATGGTCTTAGGCTCTATTTGTAAGCAATATCTGCATTTATTATCGTTTATTTCTTGAGGATCAATACGTTTAGCATGATCATTAACATCCCGCTTCTCCTGGATCCAAAGCTGCACCCCTACGCCTGGCTGAACGGCAGATCATCGCCGTCTTTTCAATCTAGTATGGTGTGCGAAATACTGATAATTTTACATCGGTGCTCTACCATAGTACTCTATTACGAAGGGTATTTACAAGGGCATTATCAAATGGTAGAATGAAGTGTTGCCAAGTATCCAAAAAAGCAAGGATTTTCTCAAAGTTATTAAACTAACATTATTTCACCCAAGTACGAAGTATTTGGCTTTCAATTCTGCTTATGTTATAGCTAGCTAAAGTCTACCTCGTAGACAGATCACAGTACTTCAACAGCCTGCTGTGCGGCTACTCGCTTTTCGAGATAAGGGCGGGGTTCGGCATGGTTCGGCATGGATTGCCTGTTGATAAAATGTCTTGTGGATATCCCTCCCCCTTTATCAGACCTAAGCGAGGCCTTCTCACAGTGCTGTACTACCCGTAGGCTACGGTCTTCTGAAATCGGTTCGGTTCGGTCTGGTAAGAACTTGACCGAGACTCAGAGTTCAACCAAACCTACAAAGCCAGTTCTCCAGGGACGTTGCCCGTCGCCTCCACAGCAAGAGGAGCATTGACTTCTATCGAACTTTGGTGCTCCGGCCACAAAGCTTGATCGTCAGGATCGAATCGCGGAGGCACCAGATCCGGGAAACCATGGCTCGTATAGATCTCAGTGATCCTACTCATCTGCTCCCAGAGTAGCCTTGCTGCGTCCGCAGTCTCGAGCTGCTCCTCTGAGAACTCTTCAGGTTGCTCAAGATACTTCCATCGGGTTAAACGGGGGGGCAGTTCTCCCACCGGGACACTGTGTCCGGGGCGCACTTCCACTTCGCCCTTCGGGATGAAAGGCGGTCTTTCATGCGGATGCCACCAGCTCTCGTAATAAGCCGCTTGCTTTTCCAAGCCAATGTGGCGCAAAAGATCGATGATCGTGAAGCCGTAATCCGCAACGATACGTCCCATCGCTTTTTCTCTTTCGCCATCCTTGCCATCACCCAGCTTCTCCCACTTCTCGTGCTTCAGGAGCTCGAACAGACACAACAGATCTGTCACATCTGCATCTTTCACGAACTGCACAACTCCGGCCACGGTTTCGATCCACATCGTCACTTCTTCGCCGTCCAGTCGCCTTGTGCTGCCGAAACTCAATGGTCGGTCGCGCCGTGCATATCCGGTATTCTGGCGGCATCCTGCGGCAGCACAGTCCGCAAAAGCTGACGTTTTGATTCTTTGGATCTGGAGTGTAAAATGGACTAAAAGCGTTGACGATGGAACCCAACACGTTGGTGTTGTGTCCCCAGATCTCAAGCACACCTTGTAAGGGTGTCATCCTCTCCCCGTGCTCTGCGCTGTGCAGAAAGTGACATATATTAGCATCGCCATTTTTTGTCGACGCGTACGCAAGGAATCCAGGTGATCAAAAGCTGAGAGAGAGGAAAATTCGGAGCGACTCACTACCACATATTGGTCATGTAGCTCTCGTTCCTCATCGACGCGGAGCTTGGGTCCTGAAGCTTCTCTGGTGGGTGCAAGGTATCGAACTGCGGCTCGAACGCCCAGGTGAAGGCCAGCAAGGCCCTCACGGTCGCGAGGTCGAAGCCCTCATCCCCAAACCCGATGTGTATGTGCAAGCCCGCCGTCTCATTGAGACCGCAGATGTACGTGTCCATCAACAGCCGACACACATCCCTCACCTGGTCCAAAGACTCTGTGCTCAGATCCAAAGCCGGGCTTCTCACCTCGACCGGCTCCCACGAGTACTGGAAGATCTTTTCCTCATCCATCTCCGCTTGAACACTCCTCACCACCTCCCAGCTCGTCGGCATCACCCCCGACTCGTTGATCCGCGCGGTCGCGAATTCCACGCGGTGCCCTGCGTCCTTCAGACTTTGCGAGATGGTCCGGATGACGGCCGGCTGGTGGGCGTCATGTTCGATGGCCGCGTACAACTCATCGCTGAACTCGTCTCCTGATCTTTTCTCAAAATAGCCCGCGGTTATCTGTTGAATCTCCGCAGTCGTGGGCTCGAACTTGACGGTACGAGGGTCGTCAGGGTTGGGATCGCTGTCGCCAGGGAAGACCATGGCGACCAGGAACTTGAGTTCGACACCGAAGGTCATTGGGTGGGACATCTTTGCGGCCTCGATGATTTTGATGCGTCTGGTATTTCGCAATGAGTTCAGACTTGTTATACACCTGCGCGAGGACTATTTCTGCTGTGGGTAAGAGAGCTGGCTACAAGCCTCTTTGTTTGGGAACTCGGCACGAGTACAACAAGTAGGAAAACACTCTTTGTGCTATTACCCGATCCGGCATCGAGGCTGTCCTGACACAAAGAAGTCTACCCCCGATCATTGACAACTGTAAGGACGATTCCGGAGCCGAGTTGGGGGCATTCTCTTTGGAAGGCAAGTTGAATTGATGCGGTTGCGCAACCAAAGCCAATCGCCAATGGGGATGTCGCCAAGCCTGATCAGTGGTGTCTGAAGATGTCTGCAATAGGCAAGAAGCTGCGCACGAAATGAACTTCCAAAATGCCTTCTAACGAGATAACACTTCCGCTGGTGATTCCAAGCTTCGTCATAATGTAAACAAACATCGTACGTGTTCACTCGGGCCTGAAGTGTTTTCGGGGGGGACTTTTTGAAGGGTACATGTATTCTTAGACCACAACTTCCAGTCCCAACAAATGTAGAGGCTCGTTGTAGCGTTCCGGAAAGCCGTATGGTCTCAATGCGCTGTCTCCTGATAGTGTGCTGGTTCAATTCCAGACACCAGATACTGCATAATGGGAGGTAGGTCAAATTCCCGATTCCCCATTTCCTTTGTCGCAAGAAAGACTGAGATAAAAAGTGCAGTACGCACCCTCTTTCCCAAAGATACAAATAATATGTTTGGGGGTAAAATGTTTTCAGGATGTGGTCACCCTTTTCCCACAGAGGAAAGCTTTTTTTGGTTAGTCGCATCAAGCATATCCTCCCTCGCGGAAAATGGGATCTCCCGAGAAAATGCCAACAATTCAGGATTGAGATTGACTGTTTTGCTAAACGTAGGGATCCGTGAGTGATGAGGTTGCTCAAGTGAGCAATGAAGATACGGTAGAGTTGTCTCGCTTAATTAGACTCCGTACCTAAGCTGTACCAATGTAAATAGATGTTACCAACTTTTGCTTTGAAAGTGTTGAGTCAGTTAACATCTGCAACTGGCCATAATTTTCGATCCCCCACCTGGTACTCTTGACTCCGTGCCACACGTGAGAACTGAAAAGTCGATACATTTTAAAAACATTCTGAACTCAAGAGACATAGGACACACTCTCAGAACCCATCTCCATCCTTCCATGATCTTCTCACTTCCAATGCTCGATAGCTAGGCACGTCTCCCCGGGCCCTCGCTTTCTCCGTCTCCTGCTCACACCAAGCCCGGTTAGCTTCAATGTTCTCCTGCAATTCCACCTCTCGGCCCGCGTCCAGCTGCTCGTCGGTCTCTCGTTGGCCAGAATCCCACTTAGACCTCACGTCTTGCAGATCCCGGAGCTCTTGTTCCATGAGTGTGCGCTCCTTCATTTTCTCAAGGTAGAAGTCGTACTCCTTCTCTCCTCCGAAGCAGATCCCAAACCCATCACAATAGCAAACATGCTCCTTGGGACAGATCACATGCTTCCCGGTGAAGATGAAATGCCAGATATACTCAAACACTCTCCCACTGAGGTAATCCGACATGCGCGTCTCCAACAACCAATTGCGGTGAGCGACGTATCTCGCCAACGGCAGACTTCGAATTCTGCCCCTGGAAACTGCGAACTGGGCGCAGCACGGTTGCGCGAGCACATTCGGGATCGGATCCAGAGGGAACAACTCAGACCAGGACTTGGCCAGAATTGTCGTTTCCTGCTTGTTGACATCCTCTTCGATGCTGCCCAGTCTCATCCAATCTGGGCATCCAGGGTCCCAGTGGCACCTCAAATTCATGTACCCTTCTCTTTGCACTCTCTCGGATGACAGCCTCGATACGACTTGCCCGCATCATTGCCAAGTAGCTCGTTGTTGTGCCAGGCGTGGCGATGTGAGTGCATGAAGATGGTTATCTCGGACAGGTTATCGTAGTGGTCTATGATGTACGACAGGTAGACCATCACTTCGTGGCCCTTGTTCTGTGCTGGGTGCAGTGACGCACCAGGTTGGTCAACCACGTAAATCGTCCAATCGATGTTTGGGTCGCCGCTAAAGTTGTCGTCAATCCAATCGGTATTCTCTGCCTGAGTGCGCGGTATAACCAGGGTCTTGGTGTAGTTCTGTCCGACAGGCTTGACGGCACCGGGACGAAACTCGTATTTCAACATGGAAGCATGGGAGTCCTTGGGCTCCGGCTCTTCCGGAGGAGCCGTGTAGATTACACTTGTGTTCTTTGGATGGTTTTTTGAAGCCATTGCAAAGGGGGCTTCCCAGGAGATTGGGACAGGAGCCAAGATGCCGATGAGAACCGCGGCGGTCACAAACGACAACACGATCCATCTCCTACAGGAGAACATCTTCCGAGCTCTAGCAAGCTGATAGATTTGGCAAGGTGATAAATTTCGAGATTCTCCTCTGTCATATGTTGGTTCGCGATACCGAAGTCCCAAGCAGAACTCAAGCTAGATTACACGGCAGTGCCTCAGAATCGTGATGTTGCTTGGGGGCAGTTACACAGCCGGCTCTTTCCCTTTTCGTCATCCGTGTCACGCAACCCCCTACAGATACATTCGATTCCATACCGCGGCCAGTAGCCCGAGATATCAGTTGGTGCGAGTTCAAGAATCACCTTCCGAGTCCCCAGATGATGTCTTATTTCACGCCAACCCGAGAACCAGATATTGATCAGACCTTTCTCATCGACCATTAATTAGCCAAGAAAACAGGACATGCAATGCCAGGAAGACGAGCTGTGTTGCCGGGGGTGTTCTACAGCTACACATACTATTTATCTCGAGCATGCGCGATGGAGCATCGTTTACTCCGACGAGTCGTCCAGCTAAAGTACGCAGAGCAGTCTATCGGGTGGAAAATCAAGTGACCTCCATGATCGAAGCATTTCCATTTTGGTTCATAGTTTCTTTCTACTTAACTCAACATGACCCGAGGCACACTGTCGGTTGTACGGGGGTAGACAGGCCAAATGCTACAGTGCAATGCAGGATGCAGCGCAGGGCTGTTTGCATTCCGTCCTCCTGGTAGCACGTGATATTCACACACGTGCCCTATATTCCATCACATACGCTTCACAATATCATGACACAGCTGAAAAAATCTCTGTCGCACTTTCACTTCGTAAGAGAAGCTTTAATCAACCTCTGGTTCGAAAGTATTTGGCCAGTACCCCACTAGATTTCCTACCCGACCGGCAGTAGGCGAGCCGGCTTGGCGGCAAATTTTTGATGCTAACATATTTGCATGCACCCACTCGCCCTACATCAATTCTCCAATCCGGAATGGTGTAGTGGCTAGCATTTCTGCCTCTCATCAGATTAGCTCTAGCTGATCGAGTTCGCAGGAGACCGGGGTTCAATTCCCCGTTCCGGAAATTTTTTTTTGTTTTGCACCTTTTTCATTTCGTGTTTTCTCTATCGCTACGTGTTCTGTCTATTTCTATTTCTACGTCTATTTTCTATAGCTCTAGTAATTCTGCTTAAATTTTTCTTTCCCCATGTCGAGTGTGGGGTGGTACTACTGTACCTCCCTCCTTACTTAGCGAGGTTCTTGGGTTGGTTGAGCCCGGGCGCGGTCTCCGAGCTTTGGAATATCTATCTGCCTTCAAAACATCGCACCAGTTATCAGAAATAACCGAGCGAATGCATAAAATCAAGTTCGTCGGAAGAGCGGCCTATATAACGCTTAGCAAGAGTGCATATTATCATTACTACCATCTAATTACCGTTTAAAGGGTCCATCTCAGCCAGCGTCGAGCTACTGCTCGCCGTAAGATTGCCATACACGATCCCATCCTCGCTCGCTTGACCGGCCCACGTACTTTTCAGTCCCCACACCGCGACGCTGACTTTGACATCGGCATTCAGGTTCTCGGTCCCTAATTCCATGGTGTCCAGAACTCCCTCGGGATAGAAGGTCGTCGTACCACTATTACGCCCACCATCCAAGAACACCTCCAAGATCGACCGGTCGATTATCCCTTCCAGCGTAAAGGTGCCATCGGCATTCAGAACGTTGGCGACGCTGAATCTATCTACGAAAAACGGGTTCGTCTCCGCAAAGCCCAGGATGTTGCGACGGGAGATCCAGAATGGATTGTCCCCGCCGAAGTAGAAACCGCCAGTCACAGACTCGCGTGTCGTCGAAGCCGTGAACGTAAAGTTCAGCGTTCCGGTCGCAAGAGCGACTTGAGGGAGGCCAGTCACGTTGACCTGGAAGTAGATGGCTCCGCTATCAAGAGATGAGTAATCAACGAGGATGGTCCCGTTCCTAAGATTCTCGCTGACGGCCAGCTGAGTGTCGAGGATCGGCGTGAGATCGTAGGGAACATTGATCCACATCCATCCTGTGCGAGTAGCGTTTCTGACGAGATAGGAGCGACGGGCAACGCCCATGGCACTTCTCCAGCCTTCGCGCTCGCCGGTGGGAACTTGCTGGGTGTATTGCCAGTTGCTGGCCCAGGGGATGAAAACCGGGTCGGCGGAATCTGGAAGGCCGTAGAAGAATTGGCCGGCGTAATTGTCTTTGGCAAAATCAGACAAGCGGGTCGCAGCGTCCACGGCCTCGAAACGAGTGCCGTCGAAAGTGCCAGGGAAGTATTCGGCGATTGAGCCGCCCAGCGGCGCGCCTGGGTTGATGCTGAGAACCATAATCCACATGGATTCTTCTTCTCCCAGGACAGGAATTCGGACCAAGTTGGGACACTCGTATTGGGAACCAAGAAGACCGTGGAGGGTAAAGTTCGACGCGTGGGTCCATTCAATGAGATTCGGGGAGGTGAAAATGCCCACCACGAATTCATGAGCGTAAGCGATGACCATCACCCAGTGGTCCACATACCAGATCACTTTGGGGTCTCGGAATTGGTTGGAGATAGGATCGAGTCTGAGAACTGGGTTACCAGTGTACTTCTCGAACGTGTAGCCGCCATCGAAAGAATAGGCAATTTCTTGGCTTTGCTCCGTTGCGGTGTTCAGGGTGTAGATTGCAACTACTCCATTGTTCTGGTGAGGAAAGAGGCCGGACGTGTTGTTCACGTCTACGACAATGCTGCCAGAGAAGATCTGGGAGTCTGGAGTTGCGAAGATCGCAATTTTCTGATTTTCCCAGGTGTACAGATCTTTCGAGGTGGCATGTCCCCAGTGCTGGTTACCTGCAACAAGCTCTGTGGGATTGTCTGGTGTCCGGTTAGACTCAGAGACGGCGAAGTGGGGGGGACCACTTGCATTGGTAGTATAGATGCCATACTCCATCGGCATCGAGGAAACAGCCATTGGGGTCATTCATGAAATTTGACGGAGGCGAGAAATGGACTTGGGGTCGCCATTGTCCTCTGTAGTCTCCTGGCACTGGTATATCTGCGGGCACACCTGCATTCCACGGCGTCGTCGTCGCAGTTTCGGAGCCAAGAGGGTCCAAATCTAGGGTCAGTGCCACCTTCACAAGGCCAAGAGTAAGAGCAAAGCCTCGGAACAGCATGATGGATGACTATAGAGGCTGTGCGTGACTCTCAGGCTGGCTCAAGAGACCTTGCTGCGAGCGAGGAGCTCCCTTTATGGCGAGTGCTGAATGCACATCGTAAGGGCGGTGTCCATGGCCATGGCCACAATGTCATATGATTCGGTTCAGGAAGCAGGCCAAGAACATGCCCCAGTCTACGAGCTCTCCATCTCCCCCTCAGGCGGGGTACTGAGTACTGGGCCGCAGTCTTCACCAGTAGAAAGTTTGATATAGCACTCGAAGCAGCTGACTAATCCATGGCTGTATGCCAGCCTGGTCCACGTTCGAGATCGGGCCGAACCAAAAGAGCAAAGTCTTTTTAGCGGCTGGGGAGTCCTTGTGGGATGACAGCAGAGAGCGTTAATTCGTCATCGCGAGAGGAACGCCGCCGGGGCTCTTCAACCGAAGCGTTCTGGTACAGTACAGTATGTCCTTTTCAATCTCGAGGGAAGAGATGCGCTCGGAGGAGAGGGTACTGTACTGTGTACTTGCTGCACTGTAGAAACATTCTACAACACGCAAAGGGATCCAAGAGTCGAGATGTGCAAGAAATAAGGCAGTGAGTACCTGCAAGTTTCTGGACACCAGATTCTCTGAGCGTTTAAATAAAAAGGAGACCTACCTACGGTGATGTAGGCATGCTTGCAGATCGCATTGAAGTGCTTGCAGAATTGCCCAAAGATGTTGTGGTGTTTGTTGTTGTTGTTGTTGTTCTTGTTGTTGTTGTTGTTGTGATGCCGCAGTTCGCCCTCTCGTCGCCCGTAGCGGTAAAGAAAGTTCCACTCCCGGCAGATTGTCATCCAATGATCGCCCTTGAAGCCGCAACGCAGAGCCACTCGAAAAGATCGCGTGTCGCGTTTTGGCTCCCGTGTTCCCGAAGGGTGAACGGTTTGTTGTGATATGGCCTTGCATGCTGAACTGCTGAACGGCTGAACGCGACGTGAAGATCGAGGGTCTGTTGTGAGGTCGCTGAATGCTGCGCTAGAGCGGAGAGCGTTCGTGACCGCGATGAACGTGTCGTTGGTTGTTTTCCCATCTTCCCATCTTCCCTTCTTCCCATCTTCCAATCTTCCCTTATCTCCCCTTCTATACTTCGCCCCTTTTTCTCGAGTTTCTCAGTTTCTCGGTTTCCAAGCGGTGCAAAGTGAGCTCGTCGCCGTCAGCTGTGAAATCTCACGTTGCTCTCTTTCGGCGGCCGGTCGCTGGGAACGGCTTAGCGCGAGGCTTAAACGCTGCTCGCGTCCTCACGACGTCGCGAGTCATTTGTCGAGCTGCGACTTCAAGCATCGACAACAACAACCCTCCGTACACCGACGACTCGAATCATCGAAGGCGACGGCGTTGCTTGCGGAGGCAGTTTCGTGCCCACAAGACTGCGCAGAGTGTGATTGTGAAGAGCCCGGAGCCCCCATTCAAGTGCTTGATCAACGATCCGAACCGATCGCTGGTGGCAGGGCAACATACCTTTTCTCCAAAACAACATCAATTCAACACGGGCACTGTCGCGACTCCACGACCGCGATCTGTCCAAGCTTGCCAGAACCTCATCATTTCTCGAACAGCATCGCAATCTGCCAGGCGGTCACACATCGCTGGATCTGACAATTTAGCCTCTGCATGCAATATCGCATCTCACGACATTTGCTTCCCTAGACGGCACCATGGGAGTCCAAGAAGAGCTGTTCGGCTCTGAATTCTCGCATGCGCATGCTACAGAAGCCTCGAATGCCCTGAACACGCCGCCGGTAGCCTCATCACCCCTCAGTACGACCCCTCCTCTTCCAGCAGTCGAAAAGAGAAAATCGGAGCGAAAAGCATTGCAGAATGGTGCGCGACACGCCAGAGCCTCGGGGATGCCTGGTGCAGATGCGATAGATCCAAATGCTCTGGGCAAGGCGCTTATGAAAGAGTTTGAGGATGCCGGGAGACCGCGGGATTTGACACCTGGAGGAAGTCCGAGTCGGAAACGACAGAGAGTCTATGGCGACAGGTAAGAACAAATCTCTTAGCGTGTTCGTACATAAGTTGCTAGGTCTGCCACATGGCGTCGCGTGGGCCGGTGGAGACAGTGGGGGTAATGTTGGAGTTCACCTTCATCTGGTTTTATCTCTCTCCACCAGCAATCATACCACTCGTAACCTGAGATCGATTATAACAATACTAACAAGCTTCAGATTCATTCCGAACAGAGAAGGACAGGATCTTCAAGCCAGCTTCAGCTTACTCCACGACGAAGGCTCCCCGGCAACTCCTTCTAAGCAAAAGAAACGTCCTCCTTACGGCGAGCTTCATTTCCAAAAGAGTAAGTGCCAGCTCGAGTCATTGTATCGCGAAGCCTGATTCTGACTGGACTACAATAGCTGAGCAAGCGAACCGTACGTATTCGACGTTGCTACGAGCAGAGATATTTGACAACACAATTCCCCAATCTACGCCCCCAAACCATTCTCCCGACGCCAACCTACTACAAACATCGCATTCAACGACTGTAAATGACCCGACACGATCACACACACCTCCTAATAATTCTTCCAATTCGTCCCTTCCGGTCTCCATGACACCTTCGACGCCCCACAAGAATCTCTTCACATACATGTCTCCCAGACATCACACGAACATTGCTGGTCACCCAACGCCTTCGAGGACACCGCAAAGTCGGCACGGACCCCATTTGGACGCCAGGTCGGAGCTATACAGTCTTTCTCCGGTAAGATTCGGAAGTCAACAAATGTTGTTGAGTCCGCGGAAGCAACCTCGGGCTGTCAGCAAAGTACCCTACAAAGTGCTGGATGCTCCTGATTTAGCCGACGATTTCTATCTCAACCTAGTGGACTGGGGAAGCAGCAATATTCTTGGTGTTGGACTTGGAAGTTGTGTTTACATGTGGAATTCTCAATCAGGCCGAGTCAACAAGTTATGTGAGCTCCAAGATGATACAGTCACGAGCGTATCATGGATTCAGCGTGGCTCCCACATTGCCATTGGGACTGGGAAAGGACTAGTGCAAATCTGGGATGCCGAGCGAACACGACGACTAAGAACAATGACTGGACATACAGCACGTGTGGGAGCTCTGGCTTGGAACGACCATATCCTCACTTCCGGCTCCCGCGATCGCACGATCTACCACCGTGACGTCCGAGCACCAGACCAATGGCTCAAGAAGCTGGTAGGACACAAACAAGAAGTCTGTGGCTTACGCTGGAATTGCGAAGATGGTCAGCTCGCCTCTGGCGGCAATGACAACAAGCTCATGGTCTGGGACAAGCTCAGCGAGACACCTCTCTGGAAGTTTAGTGAGCATACCGCAGCCGTCAAAGCTATCGCTTGGTCCCCGCATCAACGCGGTCTTCTCGCCTCGGGGGGAGGAACCGCCGACCGTAGAATCATTTTCCACGATACGCTGCGCGGCACAGTCTCTCGCGAGATCGACACCGGTTCTCAGGTCTGCAATCTCGCGTGGAGCAAGAACAGCAACGAGATCGTTAGCACGCACGGGTACTCGCAGAACCAAATCGTGGTGTGGAAGTACCCTAGCATGACCCAGGTCGTGAGTCTCACCGGCCACACCTACCGTGTGCTGTACCTAGCTATGAGTCCTGATGGGCGGGTTGTAGTTACGGGTGCTGGTGACGAGACTCTGCGGTTCTGGAACGTGTTTGGGAGGAAGCCGGGACAGAGAGAGGATGGCGAAGCAGGAGTCGGCAGCAAGCTGAGCGAAATGGGTGTAATTCGATAAGGGCGGACGGCTTCTCATCGAACGAGCTATCCGCGCGCACGGAATCATCGGAATTCGGAGTTGGGGCTGGGCAGTGACATTATGAGGAGCATGATTGGCGTTCTCAGCTTTTGCTATTACGGCGGTTATGCGACACGTCTTTGGGAGTTGGCTCTATCATAGGAGGGGTAGCAACCTTGATTGGCATGGGGAAAGAAGGGCATGGATGGGGTGGGATATTGTTGCTGGATCTGATCTCCGCCGAGGAGACACTAGCTGAGCTTTGTATCATAAAGCTGGGTAGACGCTTGCTCAATTTCGACCAAAATAGAGATGATACCAACTCTACCTTAAAGTTATTCCAGTTCTCAATTATCCTTACAGGTAACGCATGCGCACTTGACTTTGGAAGGCGTTCGTTCGATGTGCTATCACAAGGTGGTGAAATTTTTTGATTCGAGAAACAACATAGTGTGATTTCAATGCTGCCAAACTGAGCTGAACTGTAAACAAACATAACGCCATGGTATATCCTCCTCCATTGTGCCTCGAATCTCCCCATTCAACAGACTCATTACTCCGAACATAATCAAGAGAGAGATGACTGTCTCGTGATTTCAGAGAATCAACTTGAAAGATGCAATCGCGCTGTCAAAGACCTAAAAATCATGATTGAGGCAGATCCCCAGCTCTATGCTCTCTTGCTACGTCCTTGGCTCCACCGTCCATACTCATCCCAGTGCTGCCTCCATCGTTAAGCAACGGGATCTTGTCCACGCTGCGCGATCTCTCATGGCTTTGGCCATCTCCATCCTTTTCGCGCACAGAGTTCAGTTCTCCACCGCGCACAGAGTTCAGTTCTCCACCGCCCTCGGTCCTCGGGGTCATCAGTGGCGAACTCATCATGTCCGGGGAATTCTGCCACTTCAGCACCTCCTTCTTCATGGCTTCCAGCTCGTTCTGGAAACGCTTGCCAAACACGTCGATGTAATAGGTCGCGCCATTGTACACCGACCAACAGAATACAGCCATGAGGAAACTTGCCGATGCATACCGGTACCAGAACCATAGCGGGCACGGTAGCATGGTGGCAACGGCGTAGCTGTATTGGATGAGCATGAAGGCGGGCTCTTGTAGTGACTCAGGCAACGAGAGCACGACTTTGCCAATCCAGGCCTTGGAGTAGGACTTGCGGAGCCAGGTGAACGATGTTGGGCGGCCGGCGGCGATCTTCTCGCGGCGCCGGACTGTGATGAGGAAGTGGTAGGAAAGTTGCCAAACGAGGTAGGGGATTGTGGACCAGAGAGTCATGTCGAAGAGGGAGTAGTGGGTCTTGGAGCCTGGAAGGGAAGTCTTGATAGTGTATATGGCGTTGAAGCGCTCTCGCTGGTGCTCCGGGGTGATGAGATGGACGAGGCAGTGCAGGGTTACGCAGGGCATTATGTGTATGAAGAGGGAAGTGACTTTGTCGAAGCTATGAAACACCATGGAATTCCGCCACATGGCAATGGCGATCGCGTTGTTGCCGAAGGCTAGGCAGTAGGTGCTGATGAAGAGGCGTTTCGAGTTTGGAAAGAACCATATGGTGCACATACAGAGAAAGTTGACAAAGTAGCAGAGATCAGCCAGGAAGTAGTGATATCCTCGTTTGTGGTAGGTGTAGTATCGGATTGGCATGAAGTAGAGGAGCTGTGCCGTGTACCAGTAGTGAAAGAGCTCTGGGTAGCCACCGATGAGGTATCCGCTGATCAGGACATTGAGAACTCCGCAGATGAATGCGACTTTCTCTCGCGCAGTTACCACCTTGGTATCATTCCAGTGTCTTCCAAGTTGGTCAACATTTTCACGCATCCGCTTCCTGTAGCGATCCAACTGCTCATCTGCAGTGGGGACTCGTTTTCGCCATTCCTCGACAACGCGTTCCTTTGCATAGCTTCCTCTAGTCTTCAGCGCATCTCGTTGCCTGCGAACCTTTTCTGTCTGGGCAGATATGTTCCGTTGGATCCTCTCCAGTCGCTCCGGAAGAGCAAAGTTGTCCAGAAGATCGAAAACCGTAAGTCTGTCTAGCGGAAAGGCCTCCCAATCTTCGTGGTAGGAACTACTTCCTGAGAATGAAGTGTTTCGTGACAATCGAGGGCTGCCAGGAGTAGACGCTGCCAGAAGGGGCGTCTTCGTCTCATCTAGCGGCGATGAATCGGGTGAAGATGCCGGCTTACGAGACGAGTCTGGTGGGGTTGTGCTGCCTGCAGCTCGTGGTGTAGGGATGGACTCCGACATTTCGAGGATAAAGCGGTTGTGGACGGTCGATGAGGACGCCCCGAACGATGTTCTTCGCAAAACTCGTCCTCCTCTAATCACCAAGTCGTCAGCCATGATTCATCTGGTTCTTGCTTGCGTATGGACACATGAAATGGTATCTATATGTACATAAGAGCCAGGCAGAGGAAAGACTTACCAACGACGAGTGACCCAAGATGCAGCCACCAGTGCCGGGGAAAAGGCGGTCACTGTGGCTATCTCCCAAACTGGATAGACGACCGTTCAAGGTTTGCTAGAGCAGGTGATGCGATTTCGTACTGTGCTGGGCGAGCTGCTGAAGGGCTGCGCGCGTCTTGTGAGAAAGAGGCGCGCGCAACTGATCGAATGCTTTTTGGGGGAGGACGTGTTGCACCGGTTGGCTGATGTTGATTTGTATGCCTGTGGCCAGCTTTAGTTTCGGGATTCAGCGAGTGGGCAAAGCCAGACTCTTGTGAGGGCTTTGGTGATGTAGATGAAAGACTGGCAGAAATGGAAGCCAAGTTGGTGCTGAGACATGTATGTGGCATGGTTCTGGTGTTTCCCAGCTGCTACACGTGCTGTACAGTACGAGCCCCTATGACGAACGGCTGCAGACCAACAAGCAGTAAACGAGCACGTGACATAGCCTCTACGCCTGAACGATTGACGCGGACGCGCTCTTGCGATGGGACGTCGCGATATTTGACATTCAAACACCCACCGCCTCTGCCTCCGACGCCCACTCTCTCATCTCTACCTATAGCCACAAACTCAACTCTCGCGACGCGAGTCTGCGCCGACAATACGTTCCTGCTTCTCGATGCGCCCCAATCTATCCCGTTCGTAGTCTTCCCGGCCCTGAAGTCGCAGCCCACCAGCGCGTGCGCCCCTCCATCACGTCGGCGCGTCAAATTCACGATGGGGAAATTGATACGCCTCGAGTTGTTCAGTAAGTTGGTTGCGCATCATGTGCAATGCTGAAGCTCACCATGTTACAGATTTCAAGTCCTACAAAGGTCATCATACCCTCCTCTTCGGCGATTCCTACTTTACATCCATCATCGGTCCCAATGGTTCCGGAAAATCTAACTCGTAAGTACCCATAATCGCAACCGCCGGGAGGTCGCTCAACAGAAATAGTATGGACGCGATTTCATTCGTGCTTGGCATCAAATCCTCCCATCTTCGCTCGGCGCATCTGCGCGACTTGGTTTACCGAGGACGAGTGTTAAAGACATCCAAGATAAACGACGACGGCTCTGCAGTGGCCCCTGGTCAAAATGGCGATGCGAACGAAGACGGCGAGGCTTCTGATGGTGAATCACAATCTCAGCGTCCAGGGCGGAACGACCCCAAGAGCGCGTGGGTCATGGCTGTGTACGAAGACGATGCTGGCGACGAGCAGAAATGGAAGCGCACAATTACCAACCAGGGCTCTAGCGAGTATCGTATCAATGATCGCGTGGTTACGGCGTCACAGTACAACGAATCTCTGGAGGCCGAGAACATTCTCATCAAAGCTCGAAACTTTCTGGTCTTCCAAGGCGATGTTGAAGCAATTGCATCCCAGTCGCCCAAGGATCTTACACGACTGATCGAGCAGATTTCGGGAAGCTTGGAATACAAGGCGGAATATGAGCGCTTAGAGGAAGAATCGGGACAGGCAGCCGAGAACCAAAACTACAACCTTCACCGCCGCCGGGGCATCAACTCCGAGATCAAACAATACCAGGAGCAGAAAAGGGAAGCTGAAGCTTACCAGGCCAAGGCCGATGAGCGTGACGATGCAATCGTTACGCACATTCTTTGGAAGCTCTACCATTTCCAGCGCGTGATGGAGGAGTCGACCGCCAGCATTCAGGAGCATCAGGAGAATCTGAAAGAGTATCGCCGAGGAGTTGAGAAGTATGAAAAGACCCTCGAGGAAGCTCGCCAAGCGCAGACAAAGGTCAGCAAGGATGTCGCGAGAGTCGAGCGAAGCATTAAGAAGAAGGAGAAAGACGTCGAGGCCAAAGAGAACAGTCTGGTTCCGATCGATGAGAAGGTTGACCTCAGTAATGAGAAAATCGAGAAGATTCGACGAAGAATCGAGTCTGTCACGAAAGAAAAGGAAACCCAAGCAGTCGAAATAGAGCGCACGAGGAAGGACCTGGCCACTATCACGAAAGCCCAAAAACAGTTCGAGCTTCAATGGGAGGAGACTTTGAAAAAGCAAGGAAAGCAACTGAGCGAAGCCGATTTCAAGGAATACAACACTCTCAGATCCCAAGTGATCGCAAAGACCGCCAGCAACCAGTCTAAGCTGGACAATCTGGTTCGACAGATGAAGACAGATGAGGTGACGGTTAACAGTCTCAAGGGAAAGGTCGAAGCATTAGAAGCCTCCGTGGAAAAGCTCGAGGCTGAAGTCAGTACCATCAATGAGCGCAAGGAGGCGACGAAGCTGGCTGTGAAGGACATCTCAAGGGAGATTGACTTCAAAAAGAAGGAGGTCAACCATATCCAATCAGAACGTGTTCGCATCAATCAACTACACACAGAGCAGGAGGAGAAGCTGCAGGCTCTGCTAAGGACCATTGACGAAGCGAATTTTGGCCGCAGACAGAATGACAAGGAACAGCGAACGAAGGACACTATCGTTGCGCTCAAGCGTTTATTTTCCGGTGTACGTGGTCGAGTCGGTGACTTGTGTAAGCCGAAGCAAAAGAAGTTTGAGGAAGCCGTTAGTACTGCTCTCGGTAGGGACTTTGACTCTGTGGTGGTCGACACCGAGAAGATTGGCACAGACTGTGTTCAGTACCTGAAAGAGCAACGCTTTAGTCCAATGACCTTCATCCCCCTCGACAACATCAAAGTCACTGCTCCCGATGCAAACCTCAAAGGTCTTTCAAAGGCTCGTCTCACTATTGATACAATCGACTTTGATTCATCTTTAGAGCGCGCTATGGCATATGCCTGTGGCACATCTATTGTATGCGATGATCTGAAGACCGCCAAAGCTATCGTCTACGATAGGCGGATGCAAGTCAAAGCTGTTACACTTGAAGGCTTCGTCATCCACAAGGACGGCCCGATGACCGGCGGTCGTATGCCTGAAAACAAAAACAATAAGCGAAAATTTGGCGACGACGACATCGAGAAGCTCAAAGGCCAGGCCGAGAAGTTTCGAGAAGAGATCGAGGCACTTCCCAAGGTTAATCGTAGAGGTGCAGCAGAAGAGACTCTGCAAAATGAGCTGGCTGGTTTAGAGCAGCGCCTGGCTTACTCGAAAAGCGAGCTTGCTGCATTCGAGCAGAACCTTGCGAGCAAGAAGAAAGAGCTGGCCCACGAGCAGCGTCTACTGGGAGAAATGAAGCCCAAATTGGAGGAGAAAGAAGCTGCTCTTGCGAGTGTCACCGAAAAAGTGGATGAGTTCAAGGATGCCGTGGCTAAGGTGCAAGATGCGGTGTTTTCTGGATTTTGCAAACGTCTCGGTTATGCCGATATCCGTGCCTATGAGGCCCAGCAAGGTAGTCTAGAGCAAGAAGCTGCTGAGAAGAAAAATTCCTTTGAGGTGCAAAAGCAGAGATTGACTCGTCAATTGGAGTGGGAAGTCAGTCAGCACAAGGAAACAGCGTCACGAGCCCAGCGTCTCAAGGACCAAGTCGTCGACATCGAGAAACAAATTGAGGAACTTGGCAAGGAGAAAGAGACCCTGGAGAACGCCATCGATATCGATAGAGCTGAGATAACCACTTTCGAGGACGAAATTCATAGGTTAAAGGAGAAGCTTGCCGCAAAGAGCGAAAAAGTCAATCAGGCGCGAAACGAGCTTCAAAAACGAAGCAAGGAAATCGACCTGCGGACTAAAGCAATCTCGTCCCTCGAGGCGGAGGTACAGCGCAACTCTGCCGGTCGGTACGCGATTCTACGACGATGCAAGCTGGAACAGATTGCCATTCCCTTGACTGAACACTCCAGGAAGCTTGACTCTCTTCCTGTTGAAGACAATGTTCTTCAGACTGACCCTGATGCCATGGACGTTGACGAGGATGAGGACGAGGAAGCACCGCAGCAAGCAATGAAGGACTATGGCATCGAGGTGAATTTTGATGATCTTGATGATGATTTGAAGAAAGTAAGTCACTGCTTCGAACCGAGCAAGGAGTATCCACTAACCCTCTGAAAGCCTGATGAAGAAGAAGTCGAGGAGCAATTGCTGCAGCGCATTGCTGATTTGGGTACCGAACTCGAGAAGCTGAACCCGAACATGCGAGCCATTGACCGACTAGATGGTGTGGAGGCACGTCTCAAAGCAACAGAGAAAGATTTCGAGGATGCTCGGAGATCGGCCAAAAGATCGAGGGATGCATTTCTAGAAGTCAAGGAAAAACGCTTTGATCTATTCAACAAGGCATTCTCGCACATCTCGGAGCAAATCACTCACGTCTACAAGGACCTCACTCGATCCTCCACATTCCCTCTCGGTGGCCAAGCATACCTCGACATCGAAGATAGTGACGCACCCTATCTTTCCGGCATCAAGTACCATGCAATGCCCCCTCTGAAGCGATTTAGAGACATGGAGCATCTTTCTGGAGGTGAAAAGACGATGGCTGCTCTCGCGCTTCTTTTTGCTGTGCACTCGTATCAGCCCAGTCCGTTCTTCGTTCTTGATGAGGTTGATGCCGCTCTCGATAACGCCAACGTGGAGAAGATTAAGAACTACATCCGAGAGCATGCGGGACCAGGCATGCAATTCATTGTCATTAGTTTGAAGACGGGTCTGTTCCAGGGCAGTGAGAGCTTGGTGGGCGTCTTCAGAGACCAGGAGGCCAACAGCTCAAAGACGTTGACGCTTGATGTAAGTCTTTTCGCCATGTTCTCACGTTCCACACTGACCGATTTGGTAGTTGCGCAAATATGTATGATTGCACGTTTACATTTTTGCGTCTGGAACACGTACGAAATTAGGGTTTTACGATTTTGTTGCCGAGGAGGGTTTTGAAGGGAAGTTCGATATTGGTGATCATGTTGCACATACACTGGTTAGGAATGGGGGTCACAATGTTAAGTATTTTTTGGGCCAATTGAGTAATAGAGCTGTAGGATTACTACGCAGGTAGTCATCTGCACATGAACAACGAGGTGGATTTTCTGACTTGACACATCCATGGCGAACTCAATTTCCCTTTCGTCTTTGCGGCTGTTATCAGAACTCATAGCATTCTTGAGTAGTGGCTCTTCAACAACAAACTAGTAAATGGAAAGTTGCACTAGCGAACAGGCGAGACGCAAGCTCGCTTACAACAAAAACGATGAAGCGAGTCGGCAGTCTGTTGGAATTGGAGAAAACATGATGGAGAATCGAGAAAAACGTCAGAATTAACACAAATCCCAGGAATGTAAGCTGGGGGGACAAAGCACCGAGATGCAATCTAGGCCGCCGCGCCAGTGGGTCTTGGGGTCCGCGAGACCTGGTGGTCGGGGAACACTCAAGCGAAGGCTTGCACTGACAAGATGGATTGAAAGAACACTCGGCCATGTCAGCTTTCGGATCTACTAGGTGGGGGGAAGATGAAATGCGGAATGATTGATTCGCGAGGTGCACCAAGGTTGCTCCATTCTCCATGTGAGTGCATTTTATGAGATCGCTGATGCCCTCTTTTTGAAGATGAGAGGATGCAGGTCTGGAGAGACACGCGCTTTGGAGAGCAGAAGTAGCATGTCAGGGCGACGTATCAGGGGACCTTCATGTTTGTTCTAGAGTATTGTCAGATGTGGTTTGTGATTTGGACATGATCTATGCAGAAAATGTACAGGACAATAAATACCAGGATTGAGAGCATTGCGTACAGTACTGGCATGCCACCAGAAGCCGAGAACACACACACCAAAAGAACGGCCACGGTCTGTAGAACCCCACCCTCCATCCAGTCTTACTGTAGCTGCGGGAATTCGCAAGCGGAGTGCGAACTGACATCGACCGCGGCAGCAGCGTAACGGGACGAACAGAGTGTGGGTGAGTATCCACGGTACTTACGGTTGAAGCGGAACACGGGTCAAGTTGGTTCCTATCTCTACCGGTTCCCCAGCGTCACTGTGGCCCTGCCCTCATCCCACAGGGTCGACTGCATCATGGCCGGCGTCATTCAAGACCGTTGCAGATCACCTCGACTTCTTCGCCGCCGCCCTCTCTCTTCCGCTGGCGGTATCCAGGCCGAATCCGGCGAGAAACAGGAGTCTCATCGTTGCCCCAGCGTAGACAAAACCCACCCTCCCCCAGTGCATCGAGTTCCACTTCAACACGTTCCAATACACCTCGGCCCCGAGGCCTCGCACGCTGTACAGGTGTCCGACGTCTGCCACCAGCAGCGCGAACATGACCGTCTTCCAGACTCGGAGGTCGGAGGTGGAGCGCAGCACGAGGGCCTCGTTTGGCGACGAGGAGGTAGAGGTTGGCGAGTTGGGAGAGCAGGACGGAGGTCGAGAGGGGGATGGCGGTCTCCCCCGCGGGGGCAGACCCGAGATGTGTGAGCTGCAGATATCGCAGCGGGCGGAAGTGGGCGAAGAAGGCTCCGGCGAGCGCCGACACGGGCTCGACGAACAGGAAAAAGAACGTGTAGAAGCGGGGGAGGGCGAACGCTGGGGTCGGCATCTTGGGGTGAGATGCGATTGTGGAAATGGAGCTCGTTGATGGTTGTACAGTACAGAGAGAGGGATTCTGTACGCACTCGACGGAGTAGCCGCATCGCTAAGCACGGGCACGAATATGAAAATGCATGCTCGAGAGAGAAAACAGTCAAGCTTTGCCGGGGTTGTATTTCGCTCTGGTAATCATTATTACAGGGGGGCTAAATGTTCACATTCTATCAATACTCTGAGTGTTGTTTGTTCCTAGATCGTTTTTACCAAAATAAAACAATTCGCGATTCGGAATGACCCTACCTAGTAGTCATTGAAGCACAACTTGGAGTGCTTGTGAATGAGTATCAACACAGCATCCTATCTAGACCCACAATAGCTTCCCAAAAGTAGGGCATGAAAACGATTTGGCCTGTTGTCAGAAGACCAATCAGAGTCGCTATACTATTTACTCGCCTCTTACTATTCCAATCGTTGCACGCATCAACATTTAGTACGAAACGAACGACCAGCTCAAGGGCAGTGCCCAGAATCCACCTCCGAGTGCCAATCCCGTTTCTGGGCCCTCTTCTTACCGTACATCAGAAGAACCGTCCTAGCATTCCGTGAGGGGAGAAGGTGTCGTCAACAGCGTGGGAAAGAATCGATATGTTACGCCATTGCAGCCTTTCCAAAGGCCCAGCATTCCATGATTTCGAGCCACCTAGCATGTACTGTAGATATGTCTACGTATAGACGGGGTGGGGTGATTCTCCTGCGAACGACCAGACTCCGATGTTTCACGTGAGAGCGGCCAGACACGGTTGAGATGCACCAGTGAGCTTGTATGACTCGTGGTGACCTCTCAAACACCAACGGGCTTCCCCAAAATTGCACCCCTTCGATTGACTATTGTAAATCAACGACTTGATACACATGAAGGATCGGAACCTTGGGAACCACGGTCTCTTTGGGAACCAAGTTCGTTGACAGGTCATTGGTTGATGCGTCGGTCAAATCCGCTGCTTTTTTTACAGAGAAAAAGATTCCGAAGCCGCAAGCACGTAGCGTGGTCAAAGCAAACGGAACTGTTCGCGGCTCCGAAAGAAAAGGTTGGGAAGACAATCTTTGGGGAAGACTTCGAGACATGGAGTTCGAAATAGCCATCATAGATGGGTGGGTGCATGCTGTACGAATCCGCGGAGCCCATGGCATGGCGCTCCGCTACTGAGTACTGTACGACACCGGTCGCGTCCGTGATGCGATTCCCATCGGATTTGCAAGTTCTGCATCCGAGGTTCACCGTGCCGGCTGGTCCTGAAACGCTGACAGCCTGGACCTGTCCCTTGATTAACAGCTAGGATCTGGCGATAATAGTCATTTCGGGGACGCCACAGAATAGGATAATAAATAGCTCCGAGCTAGCGAGAATTCCACTTGGATGGCATCCAGGCGGCGGCGGGACGCGAACAAAGATAAACAGAAACGGGTCTGGGTCTGGGTCTGGTCTGGTCTGGTCTGGTCTGGAAGTTGAACTTATAGAAGCACAGTGCAGTGCTGTTGTGTATCTGTGTGTATCTGTGTGTGTCTGTACAGCATCTGCACATCTCATCTAAGGACCTGCCTAGTACCGGCCTACTGGAAGCTAAGAGTACGGGCCGCCGTTCCTTCGAGTACCCTGACTTTTCTACGTACACTACACACTTGCACTTCCTTCTCCCTCCTCATTCTCCTTCTCCTCCCCCCCCTCATTCTCTCCCTGTCTCCCCGGCGTCTCTCTCCACCCTCGTTTCGTTCCTTACCTTACATCCCCAGCGCCGCGGCTGATCGCGAAAGCAACAAGCTATTCGATTCTTGAAACATCTTTGGGACCGCTCGGGCTCGGCCTCGTCCATTCACGCCTCCATCCTCCTCCACTGCCCCGCTCTGCTCTGCTCTACAGTGCAGTACCTCGCTCCCGTGCGAGCACTTCTTCCATTCGTCTCATCTTCGAGCAGGAGGAGTTCCGTCGGAGCTGCGGCCTCTACTCGCCGTGGATCGGTCCCTCTTTCTCCCTACCACCCTCCACCATGAGCTGCCATCGCGTGCCTCTCTACGAAGACAAGTCTTTTTCGAGCCGCGATCCTCCGCGCACTGCGTCCTGCGACAACTACAGCCAGGGCAATACGAAGAACGGCAAGGCGCTGCCGTTCAGGAAACGCTTGCCATCTCTGCTGCCAACAGGGCCAGACGTGGAAAGCTTGGAGCAGTCGGGCAGCGCGGGTGATGGTAGTGACAGCTCTCTGCCGCAGGACCATGGGAAGAAACTCGGGGGAGGCCTGATCGACCTGTTTCGGAAAGCATCTCAGTCGGTCAAGAACCGCCAGCGGCGGCACTCGCATGCGGCCCCCCTTCAGGAACGGGTCTTGAACGAGAGCTCGTGGCGGAGGCTGAGGACGGCCACAAGTTTCAACAAACAGTTGAGACTTCTCTCGGGAGGGCCCGCTCGCTCTCCTGAGAGCGCAACGGAGGCTTTCCTGCATTCCGTCAGGAACGAAGAGAGCAGGTTGCCAGTGCCTGGAAATGGGAATGAGCCTCCTCGGATACCGCGCCATTCTGGAGGAGAGTCGGCCAAGTTTGCGGCTAGAATGCACAACGACTTCGAACTGAATAGGCAGCGCTTGTCCCCTCTGGATGCACTGGGGGATCGTGAGAGTGGCATCAACATGGCACTGCAACAAGCCGATGAGGATGGGGCTCCCGCTTCCACGACGAGCTCGAAGATCAGCGTCGACTTCCTCACACGATTGGCAACGGAAATGGGACTGCACATACTGAGCTATTTGGATGCCGACACCCTTTCCAGCGTCCTCAGAGTCTCCAAGACATGGCACGAGTTAGCCCAAGAGCCGGGTCTTTGGCGGCAGGTCTTTCTCCGTGACCAGACTCGATCGTATGCGACAGGCAAGCCGATACCACAGGGCAAGGGTCTCGGGTTGCCAGCCCATAAGGCTAAGGACGATTTTAAAGACTTGTATCGGATCAGGCAACAGCTAAGCACGAACTGGAAAAACGGAAGATGCGATACGTTTTATCTCAATGGACATGGGGACAGCATCTATTGTGTTCAATTTGATGAGTACGTCTAGACTTCTCGACACCAAACAGCTGACTCACACGTTGATAGGAACAAGATCATCACTGGCTCGCGGGATAAGACCATCCGGGTGTGGGACATGAAAACCCACGCCTGTACCCTTATCATTGGCCCTCCAGAAGTTGTCCGAGAGGCCTCTCTGAGGTTTGACGAGCACGACCACCTAGTCCACTACGCGACATGGCCAGATCCGGATCGTCCGGGACAGTTCATCAGAGGTCATGAGAGCAATCCGGAGGTCGTATCGCATTCCATGTACCACGATCTATCTATCTTATGTCTACAGTACGACGACGAGATCCTGGTGACAGGGTCCTCAGATAGTACTTGTATCGTACATGACATGAAAAGTCGTGACAAACCAGAGTGCAATTTTGAGCCGTTCAAGCCCATCAGAAAGCTCCAATTCCACACAGCAGCAGTGCTGGACTTGTCTTTCGACAAGAGGTTTATCGTTACTTGCTCCAAGGACTCCAACATCTGTGTGTGGGATCGAGAGACAGGGGCGCTGTTACAAACGCTTCGAGGTCACAAGGGGCCAGTGAATGCAGTCCAACTGCGAGGAAATACGATCGTGAGCTGCAGTGGAGACTTCCTAGTCAAGCTCTGGGATATCACCAAGTTCTCCATCATCCAGGACCTCACTGGCCACACGAAAGGCCTAGCTTGCAGCCAATTTTCCGAAGACTCAAAATACATTGCGTCTGCCGGAAACGACAAGAGCATTCGCATCTGGAACGCCAATACCTACGAGTGTATTCATCACGTCGAGAAAGCCCACAGTGGTCTGGTTCGGTCTCTGCACATCGACTCAATAAGTGGCAGATTGATCTCCGGGAGCTATGACTCTAGCATCAAAGTTTATGACATGGCGAATGGACGGGAAATCATCATTTTCCCCGAGTGGCACGCGAGTTGGGTTCTTGGAGCCAAGTCGAACTACCGACACATTGTCAGCACAGGACAAGAACCCAAGATCATGATCCAGGACTTTGGTAGAGACGTTAAAGGTATCGACCGGTTGAGGAGTTGAGGAGTCGGGGCATAGGAGCTGCAGGAGCATGGAATTTGCGTTGAAAACAAAATGGAGTTTGGGGATGGATTCAATGTTGCTATGATAGGAGGGGTTTTGGAGCATTTTCATGGCTAGCGATGAATACCGGACATAGCCAAACGCCGGTTATCGTCAGTGGTAAGGGAGGTCCAGTGGTAAGGGAGGTATAGAGCCTCATGGTGTTGCAGATGGATTATAGCGGCTACTTCATGGCATTTAACGTGGTCACGCATGGCTTTTCTAGGTTGGTGGTGGTAATAGATCAGCGGCTTCGTAGCACAACGAGCTGCCTGGTCTGGAAACGAGACATACCAAGTGTTAGATGTAATGAGTATCGCTTAGCCGTTCTCGAAATACCTACTTGCGGGAATCTCTCACTGAGTTTCGAATGATGGAATCCGTATCGATATCGGTATCGGTATTGGTGATCAGGGCCAGGTCTTGGAGGAGGCTCGCTTATTCCCCAGCCCGCGCTAGACTAGCGCACCATCCTACCACACAGAATTGCTTGAAAATTACTCTCGAGAAATCTTGACGCTCCATTCCGACCACGACAACCGCAACCATGAGTTCCATCAACAAGATCGCGGCGAACAGCCCATCGCGCGCAAAGCCTTCGGAGCTCGAGACTCAAATCGCCACCGCTCTCTACGATCTTGAGACTGGCACTCCCGACCTGAAGGCCGCTCTCCGCCCTCTTCAAATCGTCTCCGCCAGAGAGGTAAGCCATTGATTGACAATACCTGGGTCCAGCAGATCCCTAGCTTCTCTGCGAACGAAACGACGACGCGGGTGCCGCTGGCAGACATACGTACATGCGGCTATACCAATCATACTTGAGATACAGGATGGATGCGGTACATGTAATGCGTTGTGCTATGGATGTCGGCGCGCTGCTTTCTCTCTCTTTGCCGAGAAGGAAAGGCAGACTTGCCCAAGTTGTGGAATCGGAATCGGACGGGCTGCGGACCATTGTTGTATAACATGGAGATCGCATGCTGACTTTGATCTTGCACAGTTCGAAGTTGGCCACGGCAAGAAGGCAATTGTCATCTTTGTCCCCGTCCCATCCCTCCAGAGCTTCCACCGTGTGCAGCAACGGTACGTTCCCCAATTTCCCTTTTTTTGGGATGATGCTGACAAGCATAGTCTCACCCGTGAGCTCGAGAAGAAGTTCTCCGACCGCCACGTCCTCTTCCTCGCCTCGCGCCGCATTCTCCCCCGTCCCAAGCGCTCCAACCGCTCGCGCACATCGCAGACTCAAAAGCGTCCCCGTTCCCGGACACTCACCGCCGTCCATGATGCTATCCTCACCGACCTCGTCTACCCCGTCGAGATTACCGGCAAGCGCGTCCGCACCAAGGAAGATGGTAGCAAGCTTTTGAAGGTCGTCCTCGACGAGAAGGAGAAAGGAGGCGTTGACCACAGACTCGACACTTACTCCGAGGTTTACAGAAAGTTGACTGGTCGCGGTGTTAACTTCGAATTCCCTCAAACTGGCTCCGAGTACTAGAGGCATGTTTAGGTGGGAGTTGGGACTCGTTCTGAATGGGTCAAGGCAATAAATAGGGTCTCAAAGGAACGTGGGATTGTTTGCTCTGCTCGGTAAGCGTAGCTAGGCATTCCGATGAAAAGGCATGCGGAATTACATGGTTTGCCAACACCAATTCCAATTTGCACCGCCGCCAAATTACGCATAGTTCACATGTGAAGGGTTCGATGAGTGCGAATAGCAAATGGGTATATTGCGCCAGTCCACACATCTCTAACCTCTAGCGATCTTCCCAACCCCAAGCACACACCAATAAGCCAACTCCCTTTTCTCCCTCGCCTCCTTATCCTTCCCCAGCCCTGCAGCTTCGTCCTGCGCAGCATCAGTCTCGTACTCTACCCGTACGAACACTGGGATCTCCACGACATCCTCATCCTCTCTCAACGGGCCATCATCATTTTTCAACTCCTCGCTCTTTGATAGATCCGGACCGTCAATAAGTAGAGAGGCAGGCACGACCTCTAACACCACGCTCGTCCAATTCCTACCGCGTTCCCAGACCTTGCCGGCTTCGGCCTGTTGTTGGCCCTCGCTGACTTCGGCTTTCGTGCGGCGTTTCTCTCCCCCGGTATTCCTGTTGCCGCCTTCGCGCAGGGCTTCCTCCCAGGCGTCCGTGTTGGCGCCGACTTCGAATTGCGGACAGAGGACTGTGACCTTGGAGCCGAATCGACCAGGCGTTCTTGCTGGAGTGCCCAATGTGATCTTCACCCTGTCAAACAGAGGATTCTTGAACGTGAGCAAGAACTGGACAGGCTTGAATGGTGTGAGGGTCAAAGAGGACGTTGCTTGCAGCGGCTTGATGCTGATAGAAGGTATGTAGTTCAGAGCTACAAGACGGATCCGGAAGCGCGTGGTTTGGATCTTGGACTCCGGCTTGGAGAGGATGTGGCGACAGGTCTTGCAGCGCTTGGAACGCTTGGTGCGGAGTAGATAGGCAATGGGTCGGAGGTCGGTGAGGAAATGGGCGTCGCTGTTGGGCAGCTCTTTTCTCTGTGCAAGTGTCGCAGTACTGTGCCATCCCTCAGCCTGTAGCTTCGCGATGGCCTCTTCGTCGGAGTTCGGCGTGAGCTGCAGTCCTTCCATCGCATCTTGAGCTTCCCTCATAGCCCCAGCCTTCCTCTTAGACTTTGCGTCCACCGCAGCGCCACCGGTATACATGCCCAAAATCCTCGTCAACCCTCCCGGAGAGCTATACCCGTAGTCCCCCAAAACGCCCAGCGGCCCAGCTGGGCTGGAATCCGCAATCTGCGACGAGTAGAACGCCTTCAGATTCGAGAACTGGCTCGCAGCATCCAGCCTCTCGTTCGGACCCAACGGCCGAAAATCTTCCTGGCCAGGGCTCTCTGAAATCGACACGCCCGTGAACTCCCTCTTCTCGCGCTCCTTACGCCGTTCTTTGGCCGTCACCATCACCTCCCCGCCGTTCTTGATTTTGGCGAGCTGGGAGAAAATGCCGTTGGGTTTGTCGAATTTGATGCCGATTTCCTGAGAGCTCCAGGTGCAGTGCGCGCAGTGGAGGACGAAAGGGCCGTTTTGGATGGCATGTTCAGCGCCGAGACCTTCGGGCGGGGGTTCGACGCTGCTGACTGAGAGAGGAGATACGCAGATGGGACATTGGAAGCAACTACGCGTACATCTGGATCCCCATTAGCTAGGTGCGTGGCCGCCGTCGTGACCGGACATCGTACCGATTGCCTTCTGTCTTCACCGTGCTGCTCGGCACCTCGAACAGACAGTTCGGGCAGAAGAACGTTACGATTTCGTCGAGCACACATCGCGGGCACCGGATCTGGTGGCAGTCTTCGCAGTAGAGCAGGTGTTCGAGGGGGTACAAGCTGTAGTTCGCGCGAGGAGCTCGCGGGTCGAACGTTCGGTCATTGTCCTCGAGGTCTTCGTCTGTGGATACCGGATCTGCTTCTCCGAGATTATGGGTAGGTATCGAGGTATCGGTACAGGGACACTGAAAATAGGTGTAGGGTGCGAATGGAAACATGTTGTAGGACGCAAGCTGTGGCGGAAGCTTGGGTTTTTGAGAGCAATGTGGGGGAACACGCCGCGCCGCAGAAGAGCCTGAGGCTCGCTCTCCACTCCAATTGTGGCTATTCGACCGTATCAGAAGTTCGCTTTGCAAATCAATCGAAATAACTTTTTTACATCATTGCAATGGACAGTCATGTGTATGGCAACTCGTCAACGTGAAAGAATCTGCTTATCAAGTATATAAATTTACACCATATCTAAAGCCATTTCAAAGAAAAAAGCGTCCTCTGCGAGCCCATCAAGAGCATACACCATGAATGAGTGTAATTGATCGCCTGGCCATCTCTAGAGGCAGCGGCGAAGAAACTCGTCCTCTGCGAACCAATCCAGGGCCTCAAAAGAGTGTACTTAATCGCCAAGCGACTATGGGGGTATCTTCAAAATCAAGACTCGCTTGCGCAGGCGACATCAACATCGTCCAGGTCGGGAAGAGAAGCCTATACGCTGCATCATAACAGGTTGCAAATATTCAAGGAGCGTGCCCTTCGCATTTCAGAGGTCTGGTTCCTCTCCCTCGACCATCACTTCTGTCGTCACCTTCATATAAGCATTATCTTCGTCGTACATCACGCTGAACACACTGCTCGGCTTTTTTGTGAACCCAAGAACAGTCATCGGGATGTCCAGGAAATTCTTCATCGACTTCCTCAGTTTTCTCGGCTTCCAGACCTCGATACTGGTAATCGAACCTGGCCGACTACTGTACGGGCTCGTCATAGGACTGTCGTTGGCGCACTTGAAAGTTTCCGACCAGCTCGGCGAAGCGTCTCCGCCAGACAACACGCTAGGACTTGGAGAGCGTGTGTGATCTTCTAGATTGTTGCGCACGGTGGTGATGCTCACGCTTTTGGTATCTGATAAATCGACAGTTCCATCGCCGTTGCCATCGACAGTAATTTCGTGAAATGAAGCTCGTTGGGGCATCGGGTAACTAAGCTCGGGCACGTCATGGAGTGTGCAAAGTGCTTGTCCGACAGCGCGTCTCCTGACCGAAGTCACCGAGGGCAGTATGACGTTGCTCTTCTGTCGAGGGTGTATGACGGGAAGGTAGTCGATGTCAGACTTGAGCTCAATCTGAGAAGATCTCACACTATCGGCTGGCAACCGTTCCATTGTGGCCCTGAAATCCTCTTTGGCTTGGTTGGTTTGCGTCCTGAGAGGCGTTTCATACGGAAACCCCTCCGTCCATGGCGGACATCCTGCTAAAGTGACACAGATGTTGTAGGGCACGTTGTGTGTGTCGGTTACTTCCTGGGGGACCCGAGTTGCGCTGAGCAGGGTCTGCAAAATCGAGTAAATCAAGGTCCATCGAATCTTCCGGGCGTCTTGCAGAGACAGCTTCTCGTTCTTCTCTCCTTTCGTAGATTGTAAGACACTATCCTTTTCGAACCTTTTGTAAGCTCGGACGAGTTTGCAGTGGCGCAGACGTTGGTCGTGTCCGTTGGTTGCTTTAACAAGATTTGCGAGGGTGATAAGTCTAGGATCAAGCTTTTTTTTGTCCTCTTTGATGAGGGCCATGCTGAGGCGCTTTTGAGTGAAGACTTCCTTCTGCCTTCCACTCCCGGAAGCAGAGGAAACGGATGCTTCAGCGGTCGGTGTTTGTGACGCCGGTCAAATGCTTGAACATTCTGCCACACGCAGATGCCACCTTGTTGCTCAAATATAACCGAATCCTTGTCTGTCAGTGAAGTATCTACGAGATACTCGTAGAGCATCTGAAATTCAGTACACATTTGAGCATATACATGCTTCGGAAAGGAATTGCCTACTACACACTTCGTGGGATAGTACCCCAACTGGGCGACATAGTATGAGTGGAGGAAGCACTGGAATTTGTCGAGATGAGCCCGAGCATCAGACGAGAGCCCAATTTTAGCATAGGAAACCTCGTCCGAAAGGAAGGTACTGAGTCGTGAGCCGCAATCATCTAAGCGGGCGTCCATCTCGAACCGAGCTCGGGTGACGAGGGCACGAGTCTTTCTATTCATAAACTTGACACGAGACAAGTTAGTAGGTGGTTTTCTTATTTCATGGAGAAACATATTCAACATACCTCAAATCCGGGACAGAAAATGAGCCTCTCATTCATGCCTGCGCAGTGTGCAAACGCATCAATCCACATATCTTTAAAATGGAAGTGCTCAGCGAAATACAGAACCGCAAGAGCATAGTTCGGAGCATCTCGCATGTCTGCATATCCTTCATCGTCCATGTAGTCGATGATATCCTGAACATTGTCCTGGCCTGTTCTCCTAAACTCGTTCATACTACTCAATAGGCCGACAAGAGCACCACCGAGGTGAGATCCGACCAGAGACTTTCGAGCAACCCAAGCAAAAAAATTGCGTGTGGCGATGTGGTACAGGAAGGCTTCTCCATGTTCGACGCCTTTAGGGGCTGGAATGTAAAGCTCGTATACTCCGTGGTTCGCGTGACTAGAGTGACAGTCGTCGTTGGCTTCGAAGGGTGACCCTCCCCGGCTTCCGGTCAAAAATCGGTCGAGTAAGGGCCGACAATTCGACTGAAGAAGAGCGTCTAAAGGGATCTTGAAAGCCGGGCCCCTCCTTGATTGACCTCTTTCGTACAGGTATACAAGACAGTTGCCGTCAGGATACCATAACTCCGGGTCCTTTTGAGTCAGCTAACGACCAAATGCATCCCACATAGTAGAGACATACTCTTCTCAGGCCATCCCACTCTGCTTCCCTCCTTGTGACACCGTCCCATTTTGTTGAAGTCATTTTGGTCGCTAGTTCTTCGAGCCAAAGTTTTGAGTGCCTGATAGCTGACCAGAATCTTCGAGGATGTTGGTTGGCAGCCAAATTGTTGATTTGGAATCTCTTTACACGGAGGGGACTCGTTGGAAGATATAGAAAAAGACCCTCCGGTTCGTTAGATGCTGTAGGATAGGACGAGGAGTTTCAAACCCACCTTGCACGCGATTGCCATTGACAGAGCTCGGGGCCTTTACATATACACAATGCTCGGATCGACAACTCTCGCCACCCCGAGGGCAGCTGCCGATATTTGGTATGCGTTAAGGCGTGCCAGATGTCGATCAGGGTCCCTAGCGGATGAGGGGAATTCTTAACGGTAAAGCTTCTTTTCAACAAGCAGATAATCGAATCAGAGTGATAGCAACATTTCTAGGTTTGTTTCAACCGAACGATTGAAATTTCCACAAGAAAATGTAACTGGTGTGGGGCGAGCCGGAACATATCTGGAAAGTACAGGTAGTCGGACATGACTCCGACGAAGTGAATGCTGCAGACCCGCCCCCCCCCCCTCAAGTACCCCATCTGCCACCCGACTACTCGCAGAGAATCAGGTAGATCTGATCAGAATACGACATGCTTCCATATTCAGCACGTCATTGTAAACGCAATAGATTGCAATCATCACTGAGCGGTGCTTGAAGAATCGCATCTGCAATCAAAAGCTTCGTTGGATGGCCCGGAAGGTTGCTAGAAACTCGGACAGAACTCGAGCATTTTCAGCTCAGCTGTGCCAGTACCTCGAACCAGAAATCCCAAGTTTCCATGTCGTTCCCAGGCAGGGGATGTCAGATCGGAATTTTTGGGAATCAGGCCTATCGATGATGGTAATTAAGATCATAAATATTGAGATGGCATACATGAGTATGTTCTCAAGCTAATTGAGCGTAAACACTTATCATAATGGAATAGGGAATATGTTGATATAACTCTCGCAACACGTCTTATGAAAACCGTTTTCTGTCCATTTCCACACCTAGCGCATATGCACCTCGGACCAAAAAGTTGTCTCTGCTGCTCGAGTCGATGTTTAGAAATCACATGTTCTTGTATCTCAAGATCATGAGGGCCTCGACTTACGTGCAGACGGCGAGGAGCAAATAGCGGAACATTTCTTTCGTGGCTTATGATAGCCACAAACTCAGTAATAGAATCCATCAAGTCTTCTTCCTTCATAGGTACAATACACACCTCCTGCAAGACCGTAAATGTAAGTCCAAGTGCACTAATATCTTCTCGCATGCAATGGTGAGAATTTAAGAAATTAAAAATAGAAATTTTAAACTTGCCACGGGCTAACGATAACACTGAGCTGAAATCACAACAACACGATCAATTTCAATGCTGAGTTTGTACCTACTGTAGGTTGTGAGACGTGGGGCCTTGCGTCCGAAGCTTGTTTAATGTTTGATGAGCCAACACAATCCTAAGCGGTGTATTCTGCAAGCTTTACATATGTAGTACTTTGTTAAACGTGCCCCTGGTCGGAGTATTCTCCGTAGATACAGTACTGTACATACTACTCATTACAGCGTGAACCCTTTCGTGTGTGACCAATCTGAATGCCTTCACGTGGGAAATCAATCTCACACGCTATGTAACATTGATCCCCCATTATCCAATTGATGGTTCATTCTCGATAGCACTGACAGGAGAAAAAATCAGAACCAAGCACCTGGAACTGACACACCACGATGGATGGATGATTTACTTCCGTACCTACAGTATGTACTGCACGAGGGACGTCCTTTATTCCGCGAAGCCTGAATAGATCTCGACTTGATCTCTCAGATGTGACTAGAGCGCAACAACGCATCTTGTTCACTCTGCAAGAGGCCGAATCAGTCCACATCAACAGCGAGCAATGATAATGACCAAATTCGATACGATTCCTCCCTGTTGAGAATCACATATCCAGTACCATCATGTAGGCACAGAAAGGAAGGTTAACATCCTGGAAACAAGACTTCCACATGGTCGGGGAAAAGTGCCTCTTCTTGGCAACGACCCCGGATCGGAGGCAGTTTATCCGTTATGTGTCACGCTAACGACGCAACCACCTCGGGCAATGGACAACCTCTTCTCTCCATGTCTCTCAACTTCACCTGCTGTACTTCGACAGACAACCCATATACCTAAGTCTCTCAGCAATATCACGCGTTGCCCCCAACCGCCTGATCTTCAATTCCCGATGCAACCAGCCTCTGCCTCTCTGCCGGCCTGCCAGCGTCCTCCTCTCCCCTAGGTCTTGCATTTCTCACACGCCACACCCCCAGCAGAGCCGTTTGGCCGCGGGCACATCATTCACGGTTAATGGAGGCAACCATGGCCCCTTTGCCCGCTACCCCCGACCCTCCTCGCCGACCTGCATCTAGCAGGATACGTACTCGGCCGCGGTCAGTAGGCGCGTCCCATCCTGACAAACCAAAACCCGCAAACATTGCATCCGAACCTGCTCGCAAGAAGAGGAAGTACATACCAGGTGGCCCCGGAGGTGGTGGCAGGTACGTCGACGACGAGGGCAACGAAGTACCAGTGGGAGGGACTGGCCCTGGAGGATACAATTACATTGGTCCGCGCGGGCGAGTGGGGCGGGAGAACGCCGCTATGGGAGTCGTTCCTCAGGTTTACAGTCGTCGAGACCGAAGCACACGAACACGAACAGTCCTGCCACGGTCTCAACAGCCCCCGATGAGGTTCACATCCGCAGCTCAGGCTGCCGCGGTGGTACAAAGTGATGGATACAAACCGCGAGAAGAACGCGCTTGGGAAGAATTTCACCCAAATCTCGATATCGACGCACCTCTACGCGCCTTCAGTGCCCACGAGGTTGAAGGTCAACAAAACTCAAGGCCTATCACCCCTGGGAGCGGCGAGGGATCGGTGATGGGACTGCGCACACCGAATGGCATACTTGCCTCCAAGACGAAGAGTGACGGTTTTTCGCCACCAATAGCTTCTATCAATGGAGAAACTGTGACTATAAGCATACCAGGAACGCCTGGTGGAGGCAAGAGAAGGCCAGGCAGACCTCCCAAGGACCCCGTCGCATTCTTCACTGCCAAAGCTATGAAAGAATTAGGCGCCAACGTTATCATAAGCCCTGCTGTCGGTGGCAGCCCAAGAACGCCAAAATCCACGACGCCCGGTAAAAACATCAACGCCAAAGAACGTTTGACTCTACCGCAGCCCTCCTACCGGAAAACCGACACACTTGCGCGTTTCGAAGACAAGGCTTTGGGACTGGTTCGATATGTTGATAAGTCGATGGCAAATGTTGGATACCAGGAGAGTGACATATTTGTTCGTCCTGAACGAACCCTTATCAAAGTCTCCGATGGAAATCTCGATGATGATCTCGATCTTGGACTCGGAAACAAAATTGATGGGGAGGCAGTAACAGGCGGTAGTACCTTGGGGCGTGTCGAATATGATATGGATGAGCAGGATGATAAGTGGTTGGAAGCATACAATGCTGACCGCAAAGGAACGAATTTCGAGCTGATAACCCGCGAGGTATTTGAGATCACCATCACAAAGATTGAGAAGGAGTGGCACGCCCTCGAAAAACGCATACCTAAGCCGAATCCCAAACCACCGCAGACTCATCGGCCTAGGTCGAGTTCAGCTGCAGCCGTTAACGGCGAGCCACAAGCCGGAGAAGAACAAGATAGCAAATGTGCCATTTGTGACGACGGGGATTGTGAAAACACAAATGCTATAGTCTTTTGTGATGGGTGTGATTTGGCGGTACACCAGGAGTGTTATGGTGTCCCGTTCATTCCCGAGGGGCAGTGGCTATGCCGTAAATGTCAATTGATCGGCCGTGGTATTCCGGTATGTCTCCAGGTCCCAGCTCGAATTGGTGACTCGAAAGCTGATCGTGAGCTCAGACATGCATATTCTGTCCAAATACCGATGGCGCTTTTAAACAGACAAATGCTTCAAAGTGGGCGCATCTTCTTTGTGCGATGTGGATCCCTGAGGTATCTCTTGGAAACCACACTTTTATGGAGCCAGTCATGGAAGTTGAGAAAGTCCCCAAGACTAGATGGAGGTTGACTTGCTATCTCTGCAATCAGCGCATGGGTGCTTGCATCCAATGTGGGAACAAATCGTGCTACCAAGCATTCCATGTGACATGTGCAAGGAAAGCTCGCTTGTTTCTCAAGATGAAGAATAACCAAGGTACTCTTGCAGTTCTTGATGGCTCTACGGTACTGAAAGCATTTTGCGACAAGCATTGTCCAGCAGATTACACCCAAGAGAACGAGGTCGCGCTAGCTACTCGGGAAGCAAAGGCTTTCTACAAGAGGACGATGCGTGGCCGTCTCTGGGCTGATAGCCAAGCTTCTGCCTTAACCATGGCAGCAACACATCGGCATGCTGTTACCGAACACCAGCCTGACGAATCGCAGCTTACTGGTATGAAAGTCGCGTTGAGTATTGGCGCCGACAAGAAGAAAGGCAACCAGCCCCAGAAGCCCATTTGGAAACTACCTTCCGGTGCTCCTGTTATTCCAAAATTCTGCTTCGAAAATGTGGTGTACTCGCTTGGACGCTTCAACATTCACAAGCGCAAGGAGTATGCTGCAGACGCTTGTCGGTATTGGACTCTGAAAAGAGAGGCACGGAGAGGAGCAGCCTTGCTCAAGAGACTTCAACTCCAAATGGAGACATTCTCATCTATGGAAATCACACGAAGAAATTTTTCCGGCATGGGTCCTGCTGGCAGAACAAGGCTGAATCGTCGGATCGAGTTTGCTCATACCCTCATCCAAGATTTGGAGAAACTCAAGTCTCTTTCCGAAGATGTCATGAAGCGCGAATTAGAGAAGTACCAGCAAGTAGAGCTGGAGGAAGATGTTGTTGACTCGGTCTACTTTCCAATCGCCAAGATGCTACCTATCATACTCGAAAAGGCTTTGATGTAAGTGTCTATTCCCTATGTGGTAATGTCACGTCACTAATTTATACAGACTTGATATCAGGCTTCTCTTCACGGACGAATTGCTTAAAATGCAGAAGAAAGTCGATAATCGGTTCTATACCACGGCCATGACTTTCGCAAATGATCTTGGCAGTATCGTACGCAGTGGTATCATCTCTGAGCCTCCGATCAGACCAGAAACCGCAGTCTCAAGAGAGCTTGAGCGAGGATCTACCATCAAAAAAGTTCCGCTCGATCTTAAGGAGCGCAGGCGACAGGGTAAACGAATCATCAACACCACCAGGCCCCAGCTTGAGGCTGCCGTGAAAGCGGAAGCGGAGATCAGTGGCAAGCCTGTCGACAAACTTCTCAAAGAATTACACGATATACTAGATTCCAGCTACATTGCCAGCCACGACTATATATCTGTATCGTTGGGAGACGCAGCTTCTGTTGCAGACAACGATGCCGACCAGGATACGGAAATGGTAGATGCTACTCAAAGCAAACCTGCAGAAGAACCAAATGCAAACCAAGATTCACCTGCTGTGCCTGTAGCTGGTGATGTGGATTTGCCGGACATTGATGCGCCGTGCGAAGAAGACGAAATTGCGGTCGCTGCGACCCCCGCAGGTGATGACGCGCTCAAAACAGGTACTCCTATCGCCGAAGTAGATGCAGATATTCCTCAAAAAGGATCTCGACTAAATACTGTCGAGGATACAGACACGCCACCTGCCGAGACGAACGGATATGCCCCATCTCAGGAAGTTGTGCAGCCTGCCCCGCCCACGCCTCCGGTCTCCAACGGTGGCTCAAACACTGACCCGGTGGATATCCTGGCAAACGGGGGTATTCCTTTCTACCTGAAAGACTTTGAGCCAGAAGGTACCAGTCTTGTGCAAGCCGGAGACACGATGTCAAACTTCAGCGAGGAATTAAGCGAAATGGGTGATGAGGAGCTCAGAGGACTGGGGGATGATGTCAACGCCGGGGCTATGGAAATTGTCCGCCCTGTCATTACGGCTACCCCGGCCAAAAAGAAGCCGAAGAAGAAAGCGCGGAAGAGATGGTGATTAATGTGTTCTTGTACTTGATACTGTACGTGATGTTTCGCATCTTTTGGCGACGCGCATGGATTTTGGGGGGCGTTTTGCACGGGCGGAGTTTTGTGTGGCGAGGGACGGTTGGCGATGGTGGTCAAGGGAAAGCTCACGGGGGTGCAAGCATGAGGGCTTGCAAGTCTTGCGTGAGAAAAAGGCTTGCAGATCAGTTAAACTTGTAAGATACAGTACGAGCCCCGAGGAGCAGACATGCGGAGAAGCTGCCCCACACAGCTGGAAATGTACACATCGAGAAACGGTAGCGAATCTATCGCGCTCGCTACATGAGCCATTTTACAGTACGTTTGATCATCTAGGACGACGTCAGGTTGACAGAGGTGACCTTGCGCAAGCCAGTACGTAGGATCTGCACTCGCACCAAGACTAAGTCATCCAGACTTTTCCTTACTCATGAGGTGCTGTACTGTAGATACGCGAGAATGCGGAGGCGATCATGGGGTGGAGCGCTGTAGTCCACCCATGACCCCTCTCTGTCACCGCAGCAGTGACCCGAGTGGAAGGCAGGCGTCGTGGAAATGACATGGGATGTAGAAGATTCTGCTGGCGCTTCTTCCGGGTCTAGAAAGGCATCGTGTTGTCATGCCGGGCGCATCGAGAGTGAGTTACACAGCGGCTGACCACTGGTTGAACTGCATGGTTTGAAGCGAGGTGAAACACCTCGCAACACGGGGACTGAGAGCTGGTTTGGGAAGGTAGGTAGGATTCTGTGCGATGGCGATTGGAGGCATTTGGAGACACCACAGGGAATGAATGGAGTTTACAGTGTGATTCCCCATCGCGTGCAGATGCGAGGAAGGGGAAGATCAGATGGAGGCCGAGGGATCGGGTTGGATCTCGCCAAAAACAAAAAGAAGAAGAAGCAGCAGCAGCACCTCTTGATGCAGTACTGGAGAGGAAAAGCAAAGTCCGCATTGCGGAGCATCGCATGTTCTCTGTGCCCCGACAACCTTTGATGTGCGGCCGGGGAAATCAAAGGCTCAGGCCGAGCTCCTCCGTCCGATGAATTGACTTCGGACACTGTCTCGGACTCAGCTGCATGCGGAAATCTCAATGTTTGAAAAGCGTTCTCGGCCCTGACTCGAGCCAACTGCAAAGCCGCACGCACAGGAATGTATTGCACAGTACTGTACTGTAAAGTACATACGTTCTGCACCTGTAGCCGAGTCCGAAACGGCACGAATAAACACACACACACACACGCACAAACCAAGAAACGAGACTCCGTCTAGGAAACCTCGTTCTAGTTGAGATGTCTCGCCGGCTCGAGAATGACCGCTCCATGCAACGTGGAGAATTCGAAGACGGCCACGTTGCGCAGTCACACTCGTCCACCATGTCACGATCCGGTCTGGGAAGAACGGGAGGAGGAAATGATTGAGTAATACTGTACTGTAGATTCTCCCTCCTAGCGCAGGTGATACTGTATTTCTCTGTGTACGTTGCATAATGCGGGGTGCATCTGATCGGACTGGGTCGAGGGTTGTGTCTCCTGATCCCCTGCAATGGCTGTTCTTGGGATTGGGGACTGCGCAACGCGGCCCAGACCATCTGTACTGTACATACATACTGTATGTACTGTACTGTACTTACTGTACTTGCTTGGCTTCGTATTCGAGCCTGTCTTGGCTCCTGGGGTCTAGAAGCTCCAAGTATCCCCTCTCCTCTCCAGCTCTGCAAGATTGATAGTTTTTGGGGAAAAGGCACTTCGGGAGCAAGTAGAGCAAAAGGAAAGAGATACGAGCCTTACAGGGAGGTATACATGCAGGCACTTCAGCCGAATCTTGGCTTGTGCTTTGGAAGCTTTACAAGGGAACCACTGATCAGGGGGGAAGAGCCAGCAAATTTCGCACATGGGGTACTGTAATTATTCGCACATCGTGTAAGTAAAGTAGAGTACTGTAAAGCTGATACAGTACTGTACTGTAACACCAATGCCCACGGAGCGCACTTGGCATCTGTTGGCTGCAGATCTCGCGTACCTTTCTTCGTGCAGCGTTAGGCTCTGGCGGCGGCTCGACGTCGACGTCGACGTCCAACCACCAGCTCCCAGCACGACTGCATGATCGTGATTCGTGACTTGCGCTCTTCCACCACGAGAGGCGAGGCAGCTCGCCAGTTGACCGACGGCACACAGCACACAGTCAACAAGCGGATCGAGTACTGGAAGGGCCGCTGTGACGAGCGTTAGCTCGACGCCCGGCTTCCCGTTATCACAGAGACCAGGCGAGATGTTTCAATTGGGGCCTCCTCGACGAGAGGGGCCGCCTGACACCGGTCAGACGTGCCTGTTGCTGGCCCATCCGCATGAGGGTGAGGAAGCGGAAGAGCCAGAACCAGGGCCAGAGCCAGAACCAGGGCCAGAGCCAGAACCAGGGCCAGAGCCAGAGCCCGAGCCAGAGCGAGAGGGAGATATAAGACGGCCGGCTCGCACTTCAGAGGACGGCCTCCTTGCAGAAGACTCCCGCCAGTCCAGCCGCAGCAGTTCGAATCCGCGCAATCGCGTTTCATTCCTCGACTCTCGCCGTGGGAGACGCCGCCGCCGCCGCCGCCGACGACCCGAAAGCCGAATCTTGGTGAGCAGAATTCTATTGGGTCATCTCTCTCTCTCTAACTCCAACTCCACCCCCCCCCCCCCCCCCCCCCCCCCCCCCCCCCCCCACTCCCTCTCTCTCTCTCTCTGTCCGCTCGTTGCTGTTCTTTGTGTTTTCTTTCGCTTCCCGCTCGCTTCTCTCGCGCTTGCCCTTCGCTACTCGCACTTGCCCTTCGCTACTCGCACTTGCCCTTCGCTACTCGCTTGCCCTTCGCTACTCGCTACTCGCTACTCGCTTGCTCTTTTCCTTTTTCTTCTTCCCATTCGACTTTTCTTCCCTTTCCCTTCCCCCTTCACACGTCCTCTATAACACTATAGCACCTGCTTCCCATTGCCATCGCCGGCCTATATCATCTTGTTCCTTCGGTCCGTCTTCTGCGTTTCACATTCCATTTCCGTATCTTTCTGTCCGTACCCACACAATCGCTGCTTTTTTCCCACACGCACAACGCTTCTAGATCCACCGTCGCTCAGTGGCAACGCCTCACACACACACACACCCCCCTCCCAAGATATTCGAGACTGACCTCCCGCCTACAGTTTGCCCATTCCAACACCCGCAACAGCTGTTACTACGTGCGTCTTGCCTGATATGCCCCATCTTCCCCCCCTCCTCGACCTTACAGAACGGGTCCGGCCTTCGTGCTGACTTCCAGGATGTTACAGTTCGCGATGGCGGCCTTATCGACCTTCACCATCTTCCTGGCCTTCTTCCTGCTCCTCGTCACAGGCGCGCCCTCTTCTACCCCTCAGGCTAAGTCCGCCGCGGGTTCTTACTGGCAAGCTTCAATCCCCCGCCAGGGCAAGGTAGCCTACGGCAGCGCTGCGTTCCAGGTCTTCCGCAATGTCAAGGACTTTGGCGCCAAGGGTGACGGTGTGACGGACGACACTGTCGCTATCAACTCGGCCATTGCTGCTGGAGGTCGCTGCGGCCAAGGCTGTGACTCGACCACGATCACTCCGGCCATTGTCTACTTTCCTGCTGGCACGTACATGGTCAGCAAGCCTCTCAATCAGTACTATTACACCCAGATGATCGGCGATGCCACCAATCTCCCGGTCATCAAGGCGACCGCTAGCTTTACTGGTATGGCCGTGATTGACGCCGACCCATACGCGGATGGTGGGATCAATTGGTTCACCAACCAGGTACGTCCTACAACACCCGCACATCTTCAGCCTGACTAACACGTTTGTAGAACAACTTCTTCCGCCAAGTCCGTAACTTCGTCATCGATCTCACCGCTATGCCTGTCACCGCGGGTGCCGGTATTCATTGGCAGGTTGCACAAGCTACCAGTCTCCAAAACATCGTCTTCAACATGAGAACGGATGGTGGAAGCGCCAACGCTCAAATCGGAATCTTCATGGATAATGGATCGGGAGGGTTCATGACCGACTTGGTATTCAACGGTGGAAAGTACGGCGCTTTTCTCGGATCCCAGCAGTTCACAACTCGCAACCTGGTATTCAATAACTGCCAGACTGCCATTTTCATGAACTGGAACTGGGTAAGTCCTCCTTGTGCAACTCTTCCCAGGCTTGTGCAACTCTTCCCAGGCTTGTGCAACTCTTCCCAGGCAAGACTAACAGAACACATAGGAATGGACTTTGACGGGAGTCAAGATCAACAACTGTGGTGTTGCTATCGATATGGCAAACGGAGGTGCAGCGAGCCAAACTGTTGGCTCTGTCATCTTGACCGACAGCACCATCTCCAACACCCCTGTCGGAATCATCACCGCCTACTCGACAAGTTCGACCTACACCAACGGATCTCTGATTATCGACAATGTCAAGTTCTCTCCCAATGTTCCTGTCGCCGTGCGAAACGCCGTCACGAATAAGACTATTCTGGCTGGAAACACCAAAATCGCCTCATGGGTTCAAGGCCGAGAATACAAAGGAGCCAACGCTGCATCGACTGTACAAGGGTCTCAGACCCCCGTTACCAAGCCCGCCTCTCTACTGGACTCTGCTGGTAACGTCTTCACGCGAGCCAAGCCACAATACGAGTGCGAGCCAGTGTCTGTTTTCAAGAGTGTCAAGGCTGCAGGAGCAAAGGGCGATGGTGTGACGGATGATACTGCAGCCATTCAAGCCTTGTTCAACTCGGTCTCTGCCTCGGACATTGTTTATTTCGATCATGGAGCATACCTCATCACCAACACAGTCAAGGTTCCCAAGAACATTCGCATCACTGGCGAGATCTGGCCACTGATCATGGCCGGAGGTTCCACCGCGTTCCAGGACCAGAACAAGCCGAAGCCTGTCTTCCAGGTTGGTCAGCCTGGTGATGTTGGAAACGTTGAAATGTCAGATCTCATTTTCGAGACCCGCGGTGCCCAGCCTGGCGCTATCCTCGTGGAATGGAATGTGAAGGGGGCTTCCCAAGGTTCCGCGGGCTTGTGGGACGTCCACTTCCGCATTGGCGGCACTGCTGGAACTGAGCTGCAATCCAACACCTGTTCGAAAAACCCGTCTGTGACTGCTCCTGCGAACCCAGCATGCATTGGTGCATTCATGCTCCTTCACATCACCGAAAAGGCTTCGGCGTACTTGGAGAACACATGGTTGTGGATTTCTGACCACGAGCTTGATCTCGCCGATCACAGCCAAATTAACATCTACAATGGTCGCGGCCTCTTGATCACCTCCAAGGAGGGTCCAGTCTGGCTGTACGGAACCAGCTCCGAGCACAACGTTCTGTACAACTACCAGGTTGCCAACGCTAAGAACGTCTATATGGGCGCGATCCAGACTGAGACACCATACTTTCAAAGCAACCCAGATGCCACCACTCCTTTCACGAGCCAGACCGCCTATCTCGATCCGAAGTTCACCGGTAGCTCAAAAGTTAACAAGGCTTGGGGCCTTCGCATCGTCAACTCCCAGGATATCCTCGTGTACGGCGGTGGCTTGTACAGCTTTTTCGAAAACTACAGCCAAGTCTGCCTTGACACATCAAGCTGTCAAGACAACATGATCTCAATTGAAAACTCCACGGGTGTACATATGTATGGTATATCCACCAAGGCTGCCACCAACATGGTGACCGTCAATGGGCGAAGCGCTGCTCTCGACAAGGACAACCGCAATAACTTCTGTGCTGCGATTTCCTACTTTGAGGTTGCGTAGTCCGGTACTGCTGTTTGGTATTGGATGATATGGCTTTCTTTTTTCCAGTTCGTGAGATAGCATTCTCTGCTGTAGATACTGATATCCATTTTTGGGCATCCAAAGGGGCGTCATTGGCGGAGTTTGGTGCATCAAATCACACATGGCTGGAGTATAGGGGGGGTTGGATGACTCGCATTTTCGGGATCGACATTGGCATCTCGTGTAGACGAGACGCAAGCACTTATATAATCATTGCCAACACAAATGACCAAGTGCGACTCGCGTCTTTGTTGACTGTAGCCTCATGACATTCATTTCGGATTCCGGGCTCTACAACTGTAGATGCAATACACATACGAGCCGACCGCCCCTGACAAGTAGTGTGGCAACTCGTATCACCCACCAATGGTGTAACACTGTTTCTGTTTGCTGAAATGACCAATATCACTGCGACCTATGAGTTGCCCATCCATATGTCTTTCCTTCACCCTAGCCGACCCCTGGGCGTCGGCCCATTTTTCACGTGCACCGTTGCCTTAGCGATTTGTGGTGTCGTCTCGAATCTCAATGCAACATCGGTGGAAGAATTTCACCTGCACCTTCATCTCCCCATACACAAGTTCCCAGCGCCCGCGAATGATACCCAGCTTCAAAGGTCAATGTACCAACTCACCCGGCATCTGAATACCACAAATACCTCTGCCACCACTTCGTCCCCTAGATCTCTCCGTACGACTTCAAGATGGGCGAATCAAGGTCAGTCGCAGTCGCAGTCGCAGTCGCGGCGCGCAAGTTCAACAGATGCAGCCTCGGGTTCTAACGCCGTTGTACACAGACAAGAGCTTGTAGCATGGCTCAATAATCTGCTCCAGCTGAATATAACCAAGGTCGAGCAATGTGGAACTGGGTGTGTTCGACCCCTCCCCCGCGGAGCACTCCCCGGTTTGCCTCGTGCCCACAGTCATACTGACAGCATCCAGAGCCGCCCTGTGCCAGATCTTCGACAGCATTTACCTCGATGTCCCCATGTCTAGAGTCAAGTTCAATGTCAACACCGAGTATGCATATCTGCAGAACTTCAAAATCCTTCAAAGTACGACATCTACTCCTCGGCCAAACCCCGCAAACAAAACACTGACTTGCATTTTTTCCCCCTTCTCTAGATTGCTTCACTCGTCACGGCATCGACCGGCCTGTCAACGTTGAACAACTCATAAAGTGCAAGATGCAAGACAACCTCGAGTTTCTACAGTGGTCCAAGAGGTATTGGGACCAGTACTTCCCGGGTGGTGACTACGATGCAGTGGCCCGGCGACGCGGTTCCGGCGCTCCTCCCCCAGCCTCTGCCCCGACCCCACGAACCTCGGCCGGCGCAGGCAAGAGAGGCACAACACCTACCACGGGACGTCCAAGAGTAGGCGTAGCAGGAGGAGCAGGGAGTGCGGCTCTTCAGTCGGAGAACAACACTCTCAAAGAGACGGTGCAAGGCCTTGAGCGCGAGAGGGACTTCTACTTCAGCAAGCTCCGAGATATCGAATTGTTGGTCCAGCAAGCGTGCGAGGAGGACCCGGAGATCGAGAAACAGGAGGACGGTCTGATCAAGCATATCCAGACCATCCTGTATTCTACGGAGGACGGATTCGAGATCCCGGCCGAGGCGGAAGGGCTTGATGACCAAGAGACGTTTTAGATTCCCCTTAATGACTGTTGACGACTTCACGGATGGTGGGGGCGGGTGAGCACGCGACCTGCCCGGCGGCAGGATCAGTTTTCTTTAGCATTCGGAGTTAGCTCGAGCATTCGGAGGTCAATGCAAAGCAAGAACCAAGAGGTCCAAAGATTCATGTGGGCGTGTTGATACCATTCGCATGCCAAATCTGATAGAGGATTTCAGGAATGATACATTCACGAACAAGCATGCTGGTACCTGTGTGAGACAACTACGGAGTGGTACTGTAATTGCCCAACTTTGTGATACCGTACCATATCAATGTGAGCACAAGCTATTGAGCTTAAATTTAGCTTCTTCGAGAGCGATTACTCCCCATTCGTAGTACAGTACTACTGTACTGTAGAACTTTCTAATGTTAGTTTGCGCAGGAAGTCTTGAGCTCTGGGCGGTGCTTACTGCCGCCAAGCAAGACCCATGTCACAACGTCAAGCAGGCTGACATCAAGTCGTGTCGTACATCCTGAACCAATCCATCAACACCATCAACACCATCAACACCAACAACACCAACAACAACTACCACCAGTCTCGTCCATATACGATCGTCACAACTCGTGTTATTCTTCTCCTACCAACCCAAGCTGACTATTCAACTGCCCAGCTCGCACCACAACTTCATAGCCATCATGGCGCCCCCCATCGAGCTGTCTATTCCCTCCACCATTCTCTCCGCAGACCAAAACACCAAGCCGTACACCCTGTATAATATCTCTCTCCGCCTCCCTCTCCGCACCTTCGTCATACAGAAACGCTACTCGGACTTTGCGACCCTGCACTCTTCCCTGACATCCATCGTCGCCTCGCCGCCTCCCGCTCCGCTCCCCGGGAAATCTTGGTTCAAATCCACGGCCTCCTCGCCCGAGCTCACGGAGACGCGGCGGAAAGGTCTCGAGGCGTACCTGCGAGCTATCGCCGAAAGCCCGGACAAGAGGTGGCGCGAGACGAGCGTGTGGCGGAGCTTCCTGAACCTGCCCAGTTCGAGTGGCAGTGGAAGCAGCGCGCGGAATGAGTTGGTGCAGGCGAGCCAGCGACTTGGGGTGCAGAATGCTGGCCAGGTCGCTTCTGATCCAGGGGTCTGGTTGGATCTGCACCGGGAGATGAAGGGCCAGCTGCACGATGCGAGGTTACATCTGGGGCGCAGGGATGGGGCGATGAGCCCGCAGGCGCAACACGAGGCCGGTGCTAATGCGAAGAGGTGTCTCGTCAAAGCTGGAGGCTTGCTGGGGAACCTGGAGGAGGGCTTGAAGATCATGAGTGAGGGGGAGAAGAGAGGGCACGAGGGGAGGGTCGGGGCTGGGGAGCTGAGGAGACGGAGGGATCTGTTGGGTAGTGCAAAGGTTGAGAAGGAGGGGTTGGAGAAGCTGGCTGTTAGTCTTGCGGTCAAGGGGCAGCACAAGGGGAGTGGGACCGGCAGTGCTGCTGCTACGCAACAAGACAAGAATGCGCTTTTCGGACCTAACGTATCGAGGCCGGGCGGAAGAGTTCTTGGGGCACCAGTACCCGAGACGGACAAGACGAGAGAATTGGACAACGAAGGCGTGCTGCAGTTACAGAAACAGATGATGGCCGATCAGGATTTGGACGTGGACGAGCTAGCGAAGATCGTGCGCGGCAGAGAGAGATGGGACTGGCCATCCACGGGGAGTTGGAGCTGCAGAATGAGATGCTGAAGAGGGTCGACGAAGATGTGGATCGGCTTGGTGGGAAGATCAACGTTGCGAAGACGAGGATAGGCAAGATATCTTGAGCTGCTTGTTTTTCTTCCTGGCAACGTGGATTCTTCTCGCAAGGGCGACGAGGCTCTGTATCTACGTGGCGATGGGATCGAGATTGCGCATTAGCCCGGAGTTCTGGTTCACCCAATTTGTCTTGATCCGAGGCGGACATTTTTTGCATAATACCAGTACGCCTAGTACGTTTGTTAGAAGAGCCTTTCGTATTCCAGGGGCGGGGGGGTAGGGTGTAGCCCTTTCCGTGCTGTGAGCGAAATTTGCATCGTTCATCCCGTCTGATATCTGTCTTCTTGCTCTGTGGATTTACTGCTGCTGTCTTGAGCGTTTCTTGATCTTGCCGTCTCAAGTCCGCCCATCCTCGCCGAAGCTCTAGTTTGCATTCGACCACGAGCGATGGGAACTTCCCTTGAAAATTCCAACGCGAAATATGAGGCGCGGCATAACAAGGCTAGATGCAGACGAGCTGGCAAAGTCTCTACCTATATTGCCATACGACGACGGCCTTCCATGTCACGCTCACCAGACGGCATCTTGCTTCTCAAAACAGGAGACGAATTACGCATTCCCCCCTGAAGGGAGAAAGAAAGGCCCATGATGCCGTCGTCCTTCGAGCTCGAGCTCGAGCTCCCGGTTCCTTCGGTTCGCCGAGCTGATCTGCCATCCATCCAGGCCTTGCTGGGACGGCTCACTGCGCAACTACCTGCCAGTCAGCTTGAAGACGAATTTGGTACATCATAACGTCATCCACCGAGTGCACACCTGCACAGATCTGTGTATCAACAGAGCTTCCCTCCGGCCGAATATCGGGCTTCCGTCTACACACGCAGATGCATGAACTTCATGCTTACTGCAGTGGAATGTGTATCTGATGCGAGTTTTAGTACTGATTTCGAGCCTATTCCAACAGGGTTAACATTTAATGCGAGTCTTGGTAGTGATTTCGAGTCTACTTCAGTAGAGTTAATATCTAAGGCTAATCTAGAACATCTATATAGCTTTTTGCCTAGCTTAGATAAGATTTTTTCGAGTTCGGCTTTACCACCGTCTAATATTCTTAAGTTTAAGATCTCTGCACTGGTAGTTATATGTACAGTATTATTTCTATGATTACATCTGTACATACAATTCTTGTCCATTTCATGGCTCTGTCAGATGCTCGAACCGTTCTTATATCAGGTGTCGAGGGACCTGTACCGGTTTGTACTAGGGTTCATACATAAAAGAAATTAAGGGCACAAAAGTGACATTGTAGTCATAGACCTGCGGATCTTCGGTACGATAACAGGGCGGGGAGGGGGATTTCCTTCTGCCTTGGAACCGTGTGTGTTGAGTGCGCCGTGATGCTTTTCGTGCAGACTTGCTTGCTCTGCTTCGTCTTCGCCGTTCTTGCTCGTAGGCTTCAGGTCTCGTGAGTGTTAAACCCAAGGCAAAGGAGCCCAACAGCTCTGCTGCAGATCGGGCTGCTTGACGACATGGACAAGACCGATTCGGCGGAAGGGCTTTGGGTGGTCGGGAATCAGGTAGGGGCGCAAGCTAGCCCGGGTTCCAGAACGACACGGCTCGCTTTCATGTAAACAAACCCGAATTGAACAGAACCGAGAATCTCAAACACAACTTGTACACTGGAATTACCAAAATGGGCAAAGACTCCGGCCCAACGTCGCTGTTTCCAGCCGCAGGTTGCCCCTTGAAAACCCTCTAAACCCGGAGGGGAGGGTTCGAATCAGATTAGCACATGACCCGGTGTTACTCAAGTACACCACCAGAAATTTGTGGCCCTGATGGTGATGAGATGGAGAGTGTTGCTCTGATCTATGTCAGAGGCAAAATACAATAGGGGGGGGAGGGGGGGGAGAGAATCCCTCGGTTTCTCGCACTGGATGCAAAAACAACCAAGCCTGTAAAATAAGCATCCTCACCTTGATAAATGACTATCGCTCTGGTTCAGTGCCCAAGATGATTCAAGAAAACCGGTGGGCCTTTCGGCAACGCTGATGTGGTTTGCATTCGACAGCCTAGGTGTGATTTAAAAAATCTTGCTCAAGACCCTCTTTACCTGATCTGGCTGTTCTGCCGGCCTCTTCTTCGTCGCAACCTGGGTCTGCTTGAATTGTCGCGGGCGCTCTCCGCCCTTCTTCTCGACCTTCGCAACCGTGACCACTCCCTCGCTCGCAGCTTTATCCATTTCCTTCCTCCGCTTCTCAGCCTTCTTCGCTTCCATCGTCTCCAGCATCTTCGCTCTCTCCACATTCTGCACGAATTCCTTGTTCTCCTTCGTCGTCTTGCTGATCTCCGCCCGCATCCGGCTCGCCCGCTCGGCGTTCTCGGCCGCAATCTGCTCCGTCAGATTGTTCCACTTGAAGCCCTTCAGATATAGCAGGTTCCAGACGTCGTCGTGGTAATACGTGCCCTTCTTTCCTCCGATGGTCTTTGCGTTCAGCAGCTCGCAAGCATGTTTCGCATGAGCCTTGTTCACGAACTCGACCCAGCCGTCCACGAAGGAGCGCTTCTTGTTCCCTCCATTGCGCACGCGACGGGTATGCGAAGCGGGATCTTCTGGCGTCATGAAGATACGATTGATGGCGCCGTATGGCTCGAGTAGCGATCGGAGCTTTTGCGGCTTCATGAAGGGTGGTATTCTGGAGAGGTAGACGACGCCGGACTTCTTGATGGCGGCTGCGCTTGCGACCAGGTTCTTCTTGGTGAGCGGCTTCGATACGCCCGGAAGCTCTGAAGCGTCATCTTCTTTCCGGCTCTTCTCTGGCGGGGCAGCCGCGTCTTTCGAGATACCCTGAGTCTTTTGCTCGGAGTTGTCGTCTAGTTCTTCATCTTCGCTCGCATCGCTGTCGACCTTCCTCCGCTTGGGGCTCCTCCCACCCTTCTTCAAGTCCTCGATTTCCGAGTCGTAGCCTTGGCTCTGGTCATCCTCGCTCTCTCCGGCGTCGAGGAACTCGTTGTGTTTGCGCGTTGACATACTGTGAAGTGGACTTTTACCTGAGGATTGCACTGGAAAGAAACTTTTTAGTGGATGCGATACACATGTATTGAAAGAAGGCTTGGCATACCCTCCGGTAGTACTTCGGCACGTCACATGTCGGGCGGATCAACAGAATGGCAGGCAGCCCACTATTAGTATATTACATACAATTCCAGTACTATGATATCTTCTACCGACTGTATTGATTTCAATTCGAGCATCTTTTTTGTTTCTTCGCTTGGCCTTCATAGTGTTTCCAAGGCATAGATAGAATTTTCCCACTTGCAGCTTTGCATCAATTTTTCTAACCGCCGCTTTGCGTTCTTGAGTTCTTGGGTCCAGTGGTACAAGTGGAACAAGACTAGGTACTTTCCTAATTTAACCAATTCTCAGCTGGCCCAACGATTTGGGGCTGGGTGCTGACTGTATTATCAGTGAAGTGGCTCGGTCACGCGAGAAGTAGACTGTTTACAGCAACCCAGACTCTGGCCTACTTACTGATTGTGTAACTTGGAAGATTCCTTCAAGGACCGACCTTCACAGGGCCGGCCTACTGAAGCATTGATGGATACTCACCCAGCGACCGGGTCCGGCAGATGCTCATCCCAGATTGTCAGACCCGCTGACTCCGACATGCGGCCTTGGATGTGATGTGCTGTGCCGCCGGCCCAGCTTTTGCTGATCGTCACTCCCGTCTCCCCTCTCGACGGCGTCTGCAGTCGCCATGGCAACGACTCGAAAAAAGTAACCCCAAGCGCTTCCGATTCGCTGCAGCCAAATCGCACGGCGCGCGGTCCATGGCAGCGTCCGAGAGGACGGAACGGCCCTTGACCTGGTCGCCCTTGGCTGCTGTGAGGGTGGGTACTACTCGGGGGAAACGCTGACGGTCTCCTTGAGGCTTTCTTGATCTCTCTGTTCACTTGTTGTTTGCAGCCGATAGGTATTCATGTAACGCGGTGCCTCTCGCGGTGCCTCTCACGCTTCCACAGGGCCACACCGCAGCGGTGAGTGGCATTGGCGGACGGTTTGTGGGCTTCGCGTCCGTCAGCTTTGATGCCGTAGAATTGTACAGTAGAATCGAGAGTCGTGGACCTGCAGATGAGCGTGAGAGGATTGGTGAGATGTATAAGATGGATGCATGCCGAAGTGGTAAGAAATGCCGAAGAAAAGCAGTGAGACTGTCAGCGTCAGCAGTTGCAGAATGCCTCGATGAAGATTGATTGATTGAATGATTGTGATTGTGATTGTGTCAGTGATTGTGATTGTGATTGAGTCTTGAAGAATCCGGAGTCGGACCCGGGCGCACTAGGGTGGTGGGGTAGCACGTGCATGCAGCATTATTGGCGGCAACGGCAAGCCAGCGCTAGAGGCTTTTTTACTCGACAAGTAAACACTCGGCTTGGTCTCACTCTCTCGAACGCCACGTTCACGTTCACGTCCATTTCCTCAACCCCTCTCGACACCCACCCAACCGAAAGGGTGCAACCGTTGCAGAGACACTCCTCTGGTTACATGGGGAGTTGGGAGTGGAGCCCCTCTTTGCCAGCGTGTCGTGTCGTGTCGTGTTGATTCGGCGTCTTGTGCTCTGTTTTCTTTCGAGGCATGTTGACATCTAGTCCTTTCCCCCTCTGTTAACAACGAAGTGAGTGGCCGCTGACGTCCACAGACCGTTGTGTTTACGAACTTTAATGATTTGATACCCTTCCTTTGCGAAACCACCATCCGAGACTGACCGTCACCCCTCGAGACTTACTTTTCACCCATTTTGCCGGCGTGCACAACAACCTCGATTCGGTAGAACCACACCGCAGCGATGGACGGTCCACCGCCACCGCCGCCCCCACATGGAGCGAATCCTAAAACCACACGGATGCCCGATGGGAAATATGACATCTTCATCCTGCCTCCGCACTCGGCTGGAGGAGGCTTCATCTACTTACCCTCGCTGAAGCCCAATGTCAACAGCTTTGCTGCCGGCTTTGCCTCCGCTCTGTTGCTAGTCCTGATCGGCTCGGCATTGTATCCTGTGCTCCTAACATGGTGGAACAGCGTGAAGGGTGCGGGCGGAGCGGGAATGATGATGCTTGTGATGGCAGTCGGTATCGGAGCATGGGCATTAGGTCGGATACAAGCAGACGGCGGGCCTGGGCCGGGTGGAGGGGGGAATGCCGGTGGTCCCAGTCCGAACAACGGTCCATACCCCGATGGATATTCGAGCTCGCATTCAAACAGTTACGCTGGGGGCTCACACCCTGGGGCCGGACCAATGCCTGGTGCTGGAGGGCCAGGCGCAGGTGCAGGACCAATGCCGGGAGCTGGCCCAATGCCTGGGGCAGGCCCAACGCCTGGAGGAGGACCGAAACCAAGCTCATGGCAACGGCCGCCGCCAGGAGCCACGGGGGCGAACACGGCTGGAGGTGCGGGTGCTCATACAAACTCGAATGGCCCAACCGGTGCGAGTGGATCGGCAAGAAGTGCTTGGGAGAAGGCCCGCGAGGAGACCAAGAGGAAAGAAGAAGAGCGGAAAGCTAGAGAGGCCGAGAAAAGACGAAAAGACGAACTTGAGAAGAAAATCCGTGAAGCTCGAGAGAAAGAGGCTAGGGAGCGCGAAGCTCGCGAAGCCAAGCGAAGAGAAGAGGAGGCCCGACAGGCTAAGCAGAAAGCTGACGAGGCAAATGCCAAAGCCGCTGAAGCTAAACGAAAAGCCGACGAGGCCAGACGTCAAGCTGAAGAAGAAGCTCGAGAGGCGAAGCGCAAGGCAGACGAAGCTCAAGAGAGAGAGAGGAGACGAAAGGAGGAAGAGGCTCTTGAGAAGAAGCGGAAGGACTTGGAAATCTTGGAAAAGAGACTCAAGGAGGCAAAGGAGAGGGATCTTCGGGAGCGGCTAGCTCGCGAGAAGGCAGCCCAGGACAAGAAGAAAGCCGAAGAAGAGGCAAACAAGCCCAGGGGAAGCACTTACGCCTTCTCCGCCGTGGGAGAGAAGACAAATCCCTGGCCGAAAGGGCGACCTACCACACCACCGGCTCCTCGCCCTAACCCACCCCCTCCCCGCTCTAACCCGCCCCCTCCTCGTCCCAATCCAACCTCACCTACTACTTTCAAGAGGCCTCCACCTCCACCTAGCGCAAAGACTTACAACAATCCTGAAGACGACGCTTACTCCTATCGACCTTGCGACAAGCCGAAAACCCCCATGCAGCACAGAAAGTCACAATCCTCCCTGTACTCGGAATCCTCGTATGCAGCATCATATTCCACCTCCCGAACCACTCCTCCTCCCTCTCATCGAGGTCCGTATAGCACCAAGGATCCCGATAAGATTGTCATAAAGGCCGTGTACGCATTCAACAACGCGTTCCTTAAGACACCGACCTCACAACTCGTCTCTGGAATAGGACCAGTAACCGATGGGCTCGTTCTCAGAATCACGACCGAGGGTCTCTTCATCGACGACGATGTCCGTGGCGTCCCGCAACGAGAATGGGATATCAAGGCTTGGACAATGAAACTCGTAGAGGTATGGTGTCCCTCCTTCCGCCAGGACCCCGCTGGCGCTGCTGCGCGCGTTGCTGCATCACACAAATCCACCCCTTCTCGGCGACTCTGGGGCCTGGATAAGGAGAAACCTGTCACACCCGAAGAGACCGACGCGCTGCTTGTTGAAATGTTTTCGCTCTGCAAGAATAACTGTCGTTTGCGTGCTGCGTCCTCTGCCTCTTCTGCTTACAGCGCGAGTTCTTATGGTAGTCGTTCATCTGCGTGTTCTGATTCAGCTTATGGTTCTTCTGTTGGCTCGTCGTCGCCTTCTGGGGCTAACAAAAATGGTGCGAATCAGACAGGAGAATTGAAGGCCTCGCGGCTGCACGTTTTGCGGGCGAGCATTCGGGACCAGGAGGGTAAGAAGTACCTCTTTGTCATTGGCGAGGAGGAGAGCTGGAAGGTGGCGGTTGGCCTGCAGAGGTTGAGGAAGGGCACTCAAGTTCGCGCGTTGGGTGTCAGCGGCATGAGTGCTGGTGATGCTCGATCCACGCTGGAGAACCTTGGATGGGGTAATTAGGTGAGGACTACCGCAGATGAGTAGTTGAGGGTGGGAGGGTTTATTTGTTGAAGTCTTGCGGTCACATCCTTGGCTATGTGGACTGGAATGTACAAACCGGGGGAGGGAGAATGTGGATATACAGTTGCGGAATGCACACACCAAGCGAGCAAGCGAGCGAGCGAGCGGCATTTTAACATGGCGTTCTCGTGTTTTGGAGATGGGGTTGACCTGTATTGAATCATGTTGGTGGATAGGTCAATCGGTTCACACAAGCTCGCTATCTAGTCAAACTGACTGTTTAGAGTTGAGGGAAGACTGAGCAGGGAAAAATCAAATAACAGAAACCAAAAACCAAAGATCCTACCTCTTGTTCCATTTCTCGGGTGCCAGGGAGAAAAGAAAAACTCGTTTTTTGACATTGACCACAACCGACAACCTAAACTGATGGAAATGGAAGAACGAGACGGTGTCCATAGATCACGCCCTCGTCGAAGCGAGGAGGGACTTCACTCTCTTCTCGGTTCTTCCCCGTGCTCGGATTTCCACGTACGTAGTAGGTAGGTGGGTAGGTACAAAACCCTAGGACCGTACCATGGTTCCTGAAGTTGAATCGTCCTTTTTTTTTGGGGGGGGGGGGGGGGGGGGGGGGGGGGGAAACCAGTGTGGTCGGATACTCCTGTGATCTTCTATCTTTGCATGCGAGGAGCGGGTTGGTACAGTATGTGAGGTAGGTAGGTAAGGTAGGTACATATCTGGACTCCCGCGGCACTTTCCAAGCCGGGTACTCTCCTCTCTGTGTGCGTATGTGTGTATCTGCGTAGCGTAGGGGAGAAAAAGGGCTATCTGCACAGGTCGACGGATGGGAAGATGTCTGGTGGGCTGTCGAGTGGTGTGTGTAGTCGTTTGGTAAGGCGTACGTCCTAAATCGCGAAAGTAGAATGCCGAGACTGAGCTTGAAAAGAGATCGCTTTGAACGAAACTGGGGTGTTGATGTGAAGGGAGAGTAAGGGAGAGGTTGGTCGTTTTGTGTCCGAGTCGACGCTCCCGGGTAGAAAGGGGAGGGAAGCAGACGAGTGATCCAGTGTTGGGTGGTGTCTTCTGAGAGCTGGAAATTGAGACGCTTGATCCCTCCTTCATTCTCCAGGGCTCCAGAGTTCCACTGCGTGATCCAAGGCGCTTCTTGGGATCTCCTCGATCTCGAATTCTGCTTCCCACCGTCCTCCGCCCAGATCCGCTCTTTGAGCGCAGGCACTCTGTCCGGAAGAAAACCCTTCATAGAGAAATCGTCTTTCCGTTCGGTTCTTGTCCCCGATAGACCTTCACGGAAGCCCCGAGTCCCACTAGTATGAAGAAGAGGCTCATACAGCCCAGGATGACGACGGGTAATGTCAAGACATCGCCGACACTGGTCGCTTCTCTTTTGTGGATTTCGCTGAGAGCAAGCTGTCGACCTTGCGGCTTACGTGACTCAGGGGTTCATGACTGGAGCCGTGGCCAATGGAGCGATCACAAGAGTATGGGCGAGGTTCTGCACCAAGCTGCTAATCATGAGGCCTCGGCTAGGTTGCGGCTTGAGGTGGAGAGTGATACCTTCGAATCGTGTTGATCAGATAGACTAGACGAAGCCGAGATCTTGCGGACTTCTGTACGGCAAGCACAGGATAAGAAGGTAAACCGCGGCTGTCAATCTCATCGGGAGTTTGTCGCACATGCCAATGGCTTGATCTGTCTTCTTCTTGTGGATGAAGAAAACTGCCTGGTAACGGCTCAGGAAGAGTCACGCAGTAAGGTAAACTAACTGGTGTGTCCAAAGTAGCGCAAGACGCGCTGAACAACTCCCAACTACAACAATTGTTGTGAAGACTTTACGCAAGCTATTTGCCTTGTGTTTGAGGCATGATCGATGGACGAACGATGGGTCAAACGATGTAAAACATTGTTGAAGTCGCGAACCTGTAGTGGGAGAAGCATGGAATCCGAGCAATGAACTAACTAACTGGGCGGTGCACAGCTCTGACATGAATCCTGTCGAACACGTTTGGAAAGCTGTGAAGGGTACTACTATGCATGAATTGAGTTAAAAAATTATCTTGTCTCGGAAAAAGTAATAACAAAAACATCGAGCGTTTGAATTCATGGATCGAGGATGCATGGTACAGTAGCTGGTCCTGTAGAAGCCAATTGATATCCTCGTGCGCTTTTTGCACAACGACTGCGTGCAATACGCAAAGCGAAAGGTTGGTAATCGAACTTTTAGCGTGGATGGCTTTGGCTTTGGTTTTTGTATTTTTCAAGTCGATTGAGTTGTTCATGATTTAATAATTTTTTTTGGGGGGGGGGGCATGTACTGTAGTGGCATATGCACACGCACAAACACTTTCGGCACCCTGGCTGACCAGACGAAGGTATCAATCACAGAACAGATGCGTAACATCCCGAAAGTAGAAATAGCAGAGGATGGAGTAGCAGTTCGGTGAGAGATGTGGTGGCGAAGATAGAACCTCGACGTAAGATCGGAGGAGATGTACAGTCACAGCAACAACGACGACAACGACAACGACAACAACGACAACAACGACAGCAACGACAACAACGACATCCATGACAGCAACGACAACAACAACACCAAGCTTACTCAAGCCTTGCACCGTGCACCTCCACATTTTCCAGTATCTGCGTCAGGGCCCTTCGCCATTCGCCATTCTCCACTCTCCACTCTCCACTCTCCACATTCCGTCTCGGGCCTTACACTTTACACTCCCCACACACATGTGGACCACGAACTCGCGAGGCAACACCCGACCCCGTCAGGGTTCGGAGCCCACGGCACGCCAGCGACCAGACCGACGAGGACGAGGACGACGACGACGACGACGACGAACGCGGCTGCGAAACGCTACTCGTTCCATCTCGACGGCAAATGCGCTGGCCCCGTCGCACGAGGTGCTGCGCTGTAGCCGGTACGCGCATTTCGGTGCGACGTGGTCCAGCCCCCGTCGCTGTACGATGTACTACTGCACCGTACTGTGTACGCCGCGAACCGGTCTGATGTCCAGGTGCACATTCACGTTGGGCTCGTCCGCGATCTCCAGGCTTCCAGGTTCGGGGTTCGATCATGCCCGGGCATCGACGCGAGCACGTCTCGTTGGAGGCGCGCGCGCGCCAGAAGGACGATGGAAGACTCGAAGAAGGGAGGCCAAGAAGAGGAGAAGAGGGGGGGGAGGGGATCGACGGAAGCGGCTGCACGTCGGCTCGCCGAGTCGGGACTTGGGCTCAGGTACAGACAGGTACATACAGTACAGTACATACGGGACAGACTGTACAGCGACATATGTACCGTACAGCACAGTGCGTACTGTACGTACGGTACGGGGACGAGGAGGGCCTTGGGCATGGGAGGGGAGGGGAGGGGAGGGAAGACGAGGCGAGGCGAGGGAGATGCCGCCCACGGCCGGCTCCGACGTGCGGCAGGAAAAGGCAGCAGGGGAGAAGAGGAGGAGTGACATGCGCACACAGTACTGTACACACTGTACATAGGTTGCGGCTGGGCAGAGGCCGCACGAGAGGGGGACGCGCTCCTGTGGAAGGCCACCGTCCCACGCGAATGGGCAGCACCACATCCTTCTCGCATGCCGTGCGTGCCGGAACGCGGGCGTGACGAGACATCGGCGTGGTGGTCCTGGACACGGCGACTTGGTCCCGGTCGGTCAGGAGTGTGTGGTCAGGAGTGTACTGTACATGCAGTCGGGACTGGAGTGTACATCGAGTCGGTACTGGAGCATCGAGTCGGTACTGGAGTGTACATGCAGTCGGTACTGGAGTGTACATCGAGTCGGTCCAGGAGTGTACATCCAGTCGGTACTGGACTGTACATCCATCGGTCCAGGAGTGTACAGTTCATCCATCCTGTCCCGTCCCGTACCACAGGACTTGCTTCTCCTTCTACCGTACCGTACGACAGTCCCGTCCAGTACTGTGCGGTCCTGTACATGCTGGACTGGCTTCGTCGACCTGTCCGAGGCAAGCGATTCCCGTATCATTCCCTCATGGCCTCATGCCCCATTTCCCCATCCCCCATCCCCCATTCCCCCATCCCCCATCCCCCTCGCAGATCACGGCCAGGCACCACGGCCCCGGCTCCCCGCATCGTCAGATGAGGCCGTGGCCGCACGCACCGAGGCCATGACGGTCTGCGACTTCGTCTGCGACATGGCCGTAGACCGTACCTCCGCCATGCGTGCAGACGGCCAGACCGGCCTCGCCGTGGGGATGCGGTGTGGTGGCGGCCGTGTTCGCGATGGTCTTCACGACGGTCTTCACGACGGGGCCCGGGATTCCGTCACCAGTGGGACGGGTGGCCGTGCATTCTGCAATGAATCATTGTGTCGGCTCCCCGTCGCGCCGTCGAATCAGGAGGGGTGGTCTGGTATGGGTGGGGTGGTATGGGTGGTATGGGTGGTATGGTATGGCTGGTATGGCTGGTATGGCTGTATGGCTGTATGGCTGGTATGGCTGGTGTCGCTGGTCTCGCTGGTCTCGCGGGCACCGAGCATACCGTACCGTCCTGTATGTATGTCCTGTGTGTATGTCCTGTGTGTATGTCCTGTCTGTATGTCCAGTCTGTATGTACCATACAATATGGATGTCCCGTATGTACCGTGAGACACCCAGTCCCGTCTTGCATCCCCCGGTGGCCCCAGGTCTGGCGTCCCTCCCGCCGTCCCGCCGTCCATCCGCCCATCCGCCCATCCCCGCGTCCCGAGTCGATCGCTCCACACGTGGGCATCAGCCCCGAGCCCGCCTTCCTCGTCTGCGTCTGCGTGCCTGCGTGCTTGCCTCTGGTGCCTCTGGTGCCTCTGGTGATGGGGGCTTCTGCAGGTGCTCGTCCTCCTTGTTTCCATCCCAACTCTTTCCTCTCTCTCTGTCTCTCTCTCTCTTTCTCTCTCTTTCCTCTCTCTCCTCTCTCTCCCCTCTCTCTCTTCTCTTTCCTCCCTCTCCTCTTTCTCCTCCCTCTCCCCTCTCCCCTCTCCCCTCTCCTCTCTCCCCCTCTCCCCCTCTCTCCTCTCCCTCTCCCCCCTCCCCTCCCCTCTCTCCTCTCCTCCGTACTCCGCACGACGACGACGACGACGACCACGACCACGACCACGACCACCACCACCACCACGACGACCACGACGACGACCACGAACGAGAAACCGAAAACAAACACAAACACGCAACGAACACGAAAAAGAAAAAAAACCTAGGAACCCCCCCGCACCGTGACCTCGTCGGCCCCGTTCGTCGCTCGTCGCTCGTCGCCGCGGCGACTCGATCGTGCGTGTCTCGAGCGCCCCCGAGACCCCCGAGACCCCCGAACCCCCCGAGATCCCCTCGCCGCCATGTCGACGTCGGTGAAGCGGGCGTGCGACGCGTGTCATCGGCGAAAGGTCAAGTGCAATGGCATCAACCCGTGTCGCAATTGTGCGTCGGCCCAGTTGTCGTGCACCTACCACGCCATCCCCCAGAAGAAGGGGCCCAAGGGCTCGCGCGCCAAAGTCATCAGCGAGCTGCGCGAGACGCAGCGACAGAGCATGCTCGCCGCCAAAGGGCCGCATCGCTGGACCGGCGTGGCCAGCCCGCCGTGCAGTCCGTCGCTGCTGCCCACGCCCGGCCTGCTCACCCACGACCTGATCCAGGATTGCATCGACTTCTTCTTCGCCAACATGTACCCCACCCAGCCCATCCTCCACCGCCCGCGCCTCGAGCAGCAGGCCTTGTTCGCCGACCAGAACGTCGACACGTACTGCCTCCTGACGTCGCTGTGCGCCTTCATGATGATCCAGCCCGGCATGGCCATCCCCGGCGATCCGCTCGGCCTCGAGAGCCTGCCCGGCGCGAACCTGGGCGCCGGCCATCGCTTGATGGAGGAGACGTTGCGCGTCCGGAGTCCTACGACCATCTCGAGAGCCCGACCTTGAACAGCCTCGTCACCAGTTTCTTCTTGTTTGGCTGCTACTTCGGCCTCGATCTGCACAACAAGGCCTGGTTTCACCTGCGCGAGGCGACCACCTTGGCCCTCATCCTGGACATGCAGAAGGAAGACACGTATCTGCAGTTCGATGCCGTCGAGTCGTCCCGCCGCCGCCGGCTCTACTGGCTGCTCTTCGTGACGGAAAGGTGAGCTCCGCCCGCGAGGTGGCCGAGGCCCCGCTGAAGTGAACACAGGGCCTACGCGCTGCAACGGCATCGACCGCTCTCCTTGCAGGCCACCATCACGCTCCCCACCCAGAACGATGACCCCTCGGATGCGCAAGCGCATCATCTGCACGGCTTCATCCACCTCGTCAATCTCTTTCGCCCCTTCAACGACGGCTTCGTGGCGCTGTGGAACAAGACCCGCACCGACTGCTCGCCGGCCTATCTCGCGGCGCTGCAAAAGCAGCTGACCGAGGCCCTGCCGACGTACCTCGACGCCACGGAGAGCCAGAATGCCGATCTGCGCACCAGCCAGCAATGGCTCCGGACCATGGTCTGGCAACTCAGCATCCAGAATGGCTGCTTGAGTTCCGGCAACGGCGACCCCAGCATGACCTTCCAATACCCGGTCGACATTGCGCGGGATCTCGTCGCCATGACGTCCCAGCTCTCCCGCGAGAGCATGGAGCTGCACGGCATCGGGCTCGTAGGTGCCGTCCCCCGCCGCCCCGCGCCTCGCACTGACCCGCGTAGATTGAAAAACTGTTCGATGTCGCCTGCTCGCTCACCGACGTGCTCTCGCTGCTCCCGCCGAACCCGGACCCGTTCCAGCTGGGTCCGCGCGACTACCTCCATGACTTCATGTCCCTCCTGTCCGTCCTCCGCAACGGGGACCACCGCTTCCTGCCTCTCCTGCTGGCCAAGGTCAACGACGTCCTCCCGCGGCTCGTCAACCCGATGCTCCAGACGGTCCCCGACACGGCCGCCTCCATGTGTGCCGACGTCGACATCTTCGACGGCTTCGGCAACGCGGGCATCGGCGTCGCCGCGGAGTTTCCGGGGTACAATGGGGATGGCACGAGCGGGGACGGCGAGTTCAAGGTGGAGCCGGACACCGAGTTCCCCGACAACAGCATCTCCCGCATGCCGCCGTACGACAAGCGGGTGGAAGGGCTGTCGTCCCCGATCGACGGCCACAGCGACCGCCCCGCGTTCGCGAGCCCGTCGGTCCTGCAGAGCCCGATCGAGTTCACGGGTCTCGGAGGAGAGTATCACGGATACCCGGGCGTGAATGCCCGTGGCATCCCCCCCCACCGTGGCATGCCGCCGCACGGGAGTCTCGGCGAGGAGCTCCGGGGGGCCGGCCGACACATGGATTTCAAGAGGGAGTTGGAAGGCACGATGACCTTGTTGAGTGCACACCGGCAAGGCGATGCGCAGATGGCGGGTCACGGGACGGGAGCACGGCCGCCGCCGGTCCGACTCGGCAGCGGGAGCGGGTATGGAATGTCCGTTCCCCGGCACGTCCCGGACCCCGGGTTCGGGCATCTGCCGAGCGCGAACCGTCGCGGCGGCCTGGACTTGCGGATCGACTCGGGAGGGGGCGAGATGCCGTTCAGGTGAAGGCACTGGGCTGGAACGAGTGGCACGACACGACGACCCCCCTCGGGCACGCCCCGACGACCCCGTGTCGACGGCGCACGGCGCTCGGTGCCCGACGGGTCCCGCGCGCGTCATGGTCCGCATCGAGGGCCTCCTCGGATGGCGGACTGTCGTGACTGGCAGACCCCGACGATGCGCACCGGGTCGGTCGCCCCACGCTCCCGACGCCACCAGCACGGGCGTGGCCGTCCATCTGTTTCGGCGCCCCGCGCTCGCCCGATGACGGCCGATCAAGAAGAAGGATGCATGGGAGGCCAGGGGATGACTACGGCGATAATGGGTCTTTGGGAGGCTCTGGCAGCACCATTGTGGGTGTCCAGGGGACGCACGTCCCGATGTGGGCAGAAGGAAGGACTTTGGGACGGTGTGTCCTCGGCCTACATGCATGTATGCATGAATGTACGAATGTACGAATGTTTGCGACGCTGGGGTTGGCTCTCTTGTCGTCCCGTCTGGTACAGTAGTACAAGACCGTCTAGTCAGGAAAGAAGCAACGATGTGGATCTCGTCAGGCACCTTACAGTACAGTACAGGCCACGGCCACGACGATGGCCACGAGAGCTAGCTATTCCTCCTTGTACGGATTCACCGTGCACTTTCCTCTGCAGTATGTGTGTATGTATGTATGTGTGTGTGTAGAGTAGGGTCCTACAGTACTCACTCAACCAGTGCATCATCGTATGGACATTTCTATTCATCTCTCGATCCATCCATCCATGCTTACACACATTACAGTACCTTCAATGTCTGCATATCTATAATCAGCTAGCTTCCCTTCTTCCCTCCCTCTCTCTTCCCTTTCTCCATTTTATACCGCGATCCTCCTTGCATATTCATTTTTCTCACCTGGCCTCGCCTCACCTGAACCCTCCTCCCCCGCGCCCCATCTACAGTACCGTACAGTACATCTGTGACGATCGAAGCAGTCGAAAGGCTGCGACCAGTCAGCCAGGGTCGACGGGTTCACGTACATAGTATTTACTTATTCACTGTACTGTACTGTACTGTGTGGGAAAACGAGAGAGAGTCTTCGGTTTTGTCACGTATGTACTGTAGAAGATCATTTGGAATCGACAATAATAGCAGGTACTGTGGAAAAGAGGTTGATGCGAGGGGGGAGGAGCTTTGTTTATTATCTACTGTAGGTGCTGTATTTATTATAGTATATACGTGTATAGATATATACAGAAGTATGTATATAGGTATATATATACAGTAGTATATAATTACATACAGCAGTATATACATACCTTACATATATACATACATACACATATATACATACATACACATATACATCAGTACATACATACAAAAGAATCAGGTCTTTACAGTTAACAGAGATTTATCAAAAAAAACTAGGGCGATCTATATATATACAATATATAGTACAGTATGTAGCGATACTTTCATACAACACAGTACATACTGTACATACATATATGGTACATACCTACATACAAGCGAGAACCAGGTGATACAGTAGATATCTCCATCTACAGTACTTACTGTATCTACAGTATATACCTAGATACGCGACCACAAAAAAACAAGCAAAGCAAAAGCAAAAGCAAAGGCAAAAGTGTAAATAAAGCATCACCACACCACATCATCTCGAGTGTACGACACCGAACCTGTTCTTATTTTTCTTATCTTTTTTTTTCTCGATACGTGGTGATTTAATTGCTGCGAGCTCGCTTGACCGTTCTCGGCACTTTTCTTTTGGGTATCCGACGTTCGGGCGCGGGCGGGGTCGTTGGATGTGAACGGTGGGGGGGGGGGGGGGGGGGGGGGGGGGGGGGGGATTGGTTTGCGCTTGTTCTTTACTTTTTTTTTTTTTCAGATGATGGATGATTTCGTAGGTTTGGTTTTAGTTTAGTGAATATATATTTATTTTTGCGAGCGTGTCTGTTATTTTTATGAAACAGTATGATAATAGGATACCTACCTATCGTTTATGTGAAGACATGCGATGATTTTGGGATTAAGGTTATGTGAAAATGGATAGCTTTTTTTTTGTTTCATGAAGAGAAAACCTAATGTTGATCAAAACGTTACGGAAATGCTTGTATCAAAAACATCAAAAGTTGCGCATTCCGTAAAGCCCACGATTAGTTCTCAGGCTAGTACCGGGTTTTGCAAAGCCGGATACAAGCTGATGGTATGGTATACTGTATCACCGTTTATGTTACTCAAAGCGTTGATAGAAGCATTGATCACGTCGAAACACTCGATTTCTAAATCGAAATAAGCTGCGAAAGCTATTGCAATCCTGAAAGATATCGCTGAAAGTAAGCTGGCACATACCGAAATAACCTATGCTTCACTTTGGAAATCTTTGCGAATAACCATTCATAATCGAGATTTCAATACATAGCTATTCTCGTCTGGCTTGTACTTGTGACCTATTTAAGCGGAACGTACATTTGCATCTTTTGTGAATCGTATTGCTTTTTGTTCAGCATCCGGTTGGTTTATTTTACTCATGTCAAAACGGACATTTTCCATAAACATTCTTTGATCGGATGTGATTTTAGGTTTTCCATTTTTGGTTCTGATGATGAATCCCGGGCTTTTGCTTTGGAAAGTGTAAACTTCCTTGTGTCTTTTGATGGCGGTTGCTGGCTGTTCACAGCTGCTGCGATCACCGAATGCACCATTATCGTATGATCAAGATGATTATTGAACTTTAGATCAGTCATGCGCTGATCAGGCGCAATTGCGTTCAGGAGAAGGTTCATGTACAGTTCTGCCTGTACATTTCTGTACAGCCTGGCGCAGATGCAGCAGTACACGTGCTCGACGCCTCGTCAAGCTGGGGATCCCAGAGCTGACTGACCGACATGCAGCAGACAGAGAGAGGCATGAATCGGAATTGCGTCTCATTGCGTTTCGCACACAGTACTGTACTGTACATGCATACCGTACTGTATGTAGTACATGTAGGCAGGTGATTGGGCAACCAGGTTTCGGGGAGAGGGAAATGAAGATACCTCAATCCCATCCAACCCCAACCACCGCGGCCGCGTTCCCAGACCCGGGGAACCATCGACGCGTCCGACTCGCGATGGCCGCGGCCGTTGGCGCACGGCTGATATAGGCCTTTTCATCAGATATACCGTATTGTACAGTACTGTATGTACCAGTACAGGTACCGTACAGCAAGAACAGTACTGTACCGTCCCACGCTGAGATTGCCACGGCCGGGCCCACGGACGCCCTCGAGGCCCACGATCCGGGAACTTGCCTCCAACTCTTAGGCCGGTCTCGTGTTTGCTGGCAGCAGATCGGCCTTCGTTTTCGTTTCTTTGCCGGGACCTGGAAGACCGGTGTGCGGTGGCGGGTGGTGCACACACTGCAGAGCAGACTTCGACGCATCGGCCGATTGCAGCGACGCGCGTTGTGTTGTTGGGGGGGGGGGGGGGGACCAGGGCCCGAGGAATCCGAGCATCCGAGTGCTGGTGAGGCGGGATTTGTGCGGTACTGAACTGTACTGTGTATGTACAGTACAGCAGTACCTACCTTACTGTACTGTACCCAGCATGATGGTCAAGGCGTCCCCTGAGCCGAAGAGGAGGGTGGAAAAGCTTCCTGGTCACGATGCGTGTTGGGGAGCAGGTGTGCTGTATGTACAGATACAGTACATACAGTACTGTACAGCACAGTAGGTTCAGCGGTGGATCGGTATGGCCATCGGCGCCGCCATCGAGTTTGCGCGACCTTTCACGGGGGCTGGGAGAGCGCACGCAACGAACGCACACTTGCACGTCAGTCAGCCGGCAGCCGAGAGGAAGGGAGGCAGGAGGCTGATGAAGGGAGGCGGGAGGCTCATCAAGGGAGAGCGCGCGAATGTGGAATGTCAAATGTCGAAAGTCGAAGGTCGAATGAAAGGGGGGGGGGAGAAGCAGAAAAGATCCAGAGATCGCTGCCATTTATAGGTCGGGGGTTCCTGGGCCGACTGGGACCAGGCACGTGGCGAGCGGTGGCAGAATTCACATGTAGAGTGTATGTACAGTCAGTACTATGAGGACTATACACATAGAGACGACTATGAGGACTATACAGTCTACTATGAGGACTGTGAGGACTGTGAGGATTGTGAGGATTGTGAGGACTGTACAGTACAGTACTACTGGTATTGTATAGTACAGTTCTACTGGTTTGTACAACTGGTATACTGTACAGTACTGTACGACGACAAAGTAGACGCCGCTCATACACCACTGGCGGTGCGCGGCACAGCACTCTACTCTACATCTCGCACCGCTCAAGTCCGAAACTCGTGTGATATACGACGACGCGCCTGAGGATGAGGGGTCGAGATGGGCCGAGATGCGACGAGATGCCTCCACATGGGACGAGGACCGACCTTTCGCGACTCGAGGCTCCGGAGCATTAACGGCCTATAAGATATGATATGCGATGCACCGCGTCAGGGGCGCGCCATGGCCTTAATCTGGCATCGCATATATCTATCTGTCGGGCCATCCACTCCACGGCGCGCGGCCATTGCGGTCTATTCCCGACGTCCCGGATCTGGCTTCGTATGGGTCGGGTGCTATATGGTTGCTTGCTTCGCTCTGTCGCTCTGATCTGGAGATGTTGCGGCCGGAAATAGAATTCATCGCCAACGCCACCTCGAATCCTTGACCTGCGCGTCCGAAGATCGCGGACGAGAAGAGGAGAAAAAGCAAACGCGGAGAAGAAGAAGAAGACAAGAAAAGAAAAGAAAAGAAGGCCGTGTCGCCAGGCGCTCGCTCGACTTCACACCTCCCTGCCTTCCTACCTCCCTCCCTCCCTCACTCCCTCCCTACATACCTGCCTACCTACCTACCTACCTACCTACCTATACCCCCAAGAAAACAAACAAGCATACAAGCAATCAAGCAATCACCACGCTCGAGATGGCGACACCACCCGCAGCTCCCGGAGCGCTCTCCACCATACCTTCGGTCTCGACGACAACCTCCTCGACGGACGAGCGCGCTCCTCGCCCGGTCCAGCGCGACAGTCGCGGGCAGCGCATCCCGCCGCCGGTCGCGCCGCTCCAGATCGCCGGCCCGGCCGCGAGCGCAGGCGCAGGCGCATCGCCCGCGGACCCCTCAGCCAGCCTCGACACGCGCCGCTCCTTGATTCGCCAGAGCGGCGAGGCCGCCACGGGCGAGGCCGCCTCCACCGCGAGCACGTCCTCGTCGACGAGCAAGAAGAGCAAGTCCATGAAGACCACGCGCTACGAGGATCTCAAGAGCAAGGAGGGCGCGTCCAAGAGCGAGAGCAAGGATGGCGCCGCCGCCGCCGCCGCAGGCGAGCCGCCCAAGAACAACACGCGAGGGAAGAAGATGAAGGAGGGCGCCTTCTTCGCCTGCGTCCTGCTGCCGCTGAGCTGCTGGTACACGCGCGGCGGCTCGCGGCTCAACGCGGCGCCCACGCCGGACTCGGCGGGGAAGGCAGCCGGCGCGCTGTCGGTCGACGACGACGAGGAGACCCGAGCCGTGAGGAGGATGCTCGGGGTGCGGAGGGCGCCGACGGCGCCCGTCAGCCGGGCGCCCCCGCTGGCTCCGCACCCGGCGTCGTATTGGCACATGCACCCCGCCGAGAGAGAGCGAGACCACTTCCCCACGGCGCGCGAGAGGAGCGCCAGGCCCGGGCCCGGCCTGCGTGGCCGGAGCCAGACCTTCACGCAGGGCCATGCGCGGCCGGCGTGGCCGGAGCCCTTGGCGGCGCGCGGCCGGAGCAACAGCTTCACGCAGCGCGAGATGAGAGTGAGCGGCGATAGCTTCAGCCATAACCTGGCGGCGGCGGCGGCGCGCGGCCGGAGCAACAGCTTCACGCAGCGCGAGATGAGAGTGAGCGGCGATAGCTTCAGCCATAACCCGGCGGCGGCGGCGGCGGCGCGCGGCCGGAGCCACAGCTTCACCCGGAAAGGCATGCCGGGGCGGACTGACAGCTTCCGGGCGCAGGCTGGCATCCCGAGGAGTGGGACGTGGGCTGCGCCAGCGGCGGGGGTGGCTAGCGATTACGGCGTCGACCAGGGGCCGGATGTCGATGGATTGGTTTCGAGTTCCAGCAGCCACCGCGTGAGCTGGCGTCGCTGAGAAGAGGATGAAGGGGGGCGATGGATGGGCTCGTCTATTAGACAACTCGAGCCCGCGTAATAATGGGGATGGGCGACTTTGCCTGGGCGTTTGGTACAGGCTTCACAAGGCCCGGATCGTGTGTTAGCCATGGGTCTGAATAGGCACACTTGCTGCTCTGGTGTACATAAGAAAGATCGGAGGGACTCCCATTAGAATCAAGCATGCAGATTATCCACTGTCCCGTTCCCATACCCATACCCTCTAACCTACCAGCCCTTTTCGCGAACGCACACCGTCGTCCGCCGGATCCGGTCGGTGCTGTCGCGACGATGCTACGTACGTACAGATAGATAAATGCCCAAGTCTTCGTTGCGGCCGGATGACCTGGGGCTCGACCAGAGATTTGGCTAGGTTGTGTGGAAATTCCTTGCCCTTCAGCATGCGGGGGTTTCCAAGTACGTTTCCATTCTGGCGGCGCGCACTGGAATTGGGCGGTCTCCTCTGGCAGGATTGGATCCTCATTCTGTAAACCCAGCGAGCGGGTTGACATTCTTGTCGTGTTGCTGTTGTAGCCATTGCTTAAGCGAGGAGGTGGGAGCCGGCAGTCTGACCGACTCGAAAGGACTTGGACGGTGTCAACAGAAGAAAGCACTGTAAGATTGCTTGCTTCACCACCACTTCTCGCTCAAGACTCTCCTCGCATCCATGCCCTCCGCTCTGGAAGCAACATCAACAAACTCATCCGTCATTCCCGGCACGCCGCAAACATAGCATACCGTTCCCTCCCTCACGCCGACACTCCCGAGCGCATCTTCCAAATCACTTTTCTGAATCCTCCTCCGCTCCGCGCCCAAAGCCTGGGCATCGTCCTTGCCCGCATCCTCCGCCCGTCACGAACAGCTTGAAGCTTCCCTCGTCACCAAGCTTCCCAAGTAATTCCCTCAACCTCTCCAAGAACAAGATCTCCTCACTCCTCCCATCCTCAGTCTTCGAAAGCCTTACGGAGTAGAGAAACCTGACTTGGAATCCTGCTTTCCCCCCATCGCGTCTCTCCTCCTCTTCGACGATTGAGCCTAGCATGCTGATCAGCGGGTTGATGCCCACGCCGCCAGCCACAAACACGACTTTCTGGATCCGTTCCTTGGGGATCTGACGAGGCGGCCAAACAAAACTGCCGCCGACGCGAATAGCCAGTTCCGAGTTGATGATCTGAGAAGCGGGCTGCCAAAGCCACGACGCAGGACGTGATGATTCAGCAGCAGCCGACGGTTTTTGGATGGCGAGTTCAAGGTAGGGCGTGGAGGGTGTAGAGGTTAGCGTGAAGCCTCCAGGAGACGGGAGGTTGGGGATGAGTAGATCGACCCATTGGCCTGGTTGGAACTATACGGAGTCAATATCGTGATCAATCTCACAACGCGGACGGGCCGGGCCATCACAGGCTTGAGAGCAGACCCGAGACTGGCGGGACATGGTGGCATTGAGAGAGGGGGAGAGCAGACTGCAATGGGGCCCTTCTCGATCGGACAGAGGCGCAAGAGACGGATCGTCGAGTTTATCTGTGAGATCTGGGACAATGTCACTGGATGGAAGTTCTGTCCTGGTGAGCGATGTGGTCATGTCACCCACGCCCAACATGCTCACTTTGTCCCGAGGTTCGGCAGCAGTGCGCTCGATGTGTGGAATAGCAGCTTTGAGCGATGCCATTTTGCGGATCATAGGCCGACGGAATCGAGGAGAAGTGTGAGCCCGGAGGCTCTTTGGCAGCATCTTGGGGTGGCGTGGGTGAGAGCAGGTCAGACTGGATGATCAATGGTTCGAGTCCGGGAAGCTACAGTACTGTACGACGACCGGGGCCGTTAGCCGAGGGTCGATGCTCGCATTGAAAGCTACAGATTGTACATGTATGTACCTCCATGCGATCTTCAAAATTACAAGGTGAAAGTCGCCTTAGGTGTAGATGCAAATACCAGACTACTGCTAGTACGTGATACGGCTCTATCTTTTGTTGCTCTGCCTGGTGGTGCATACGATCAGTGATCCCAATGCACCGACAAGCACCTAGAGTAAACAAACCTATGGCGAAGAAATACGGTCCGCTCCCTCTCTACGGACTCAGCCTATCAATCTGCCAACCTCCCTTCTCCAACTTGGTATATTGGAACCGGTCATGCAGCCTGCTCTCCCTCCCTTGCCAGAACTCCACCATCTCAGGCTTGATCCTCAATCCTCCCCAGAACTCCGGCACCGGAATCTTCTCTTCTCCCTCGAACCTCTCCTCGGCCTCCTTAACCCACCCTTCCAACTGCGCTCGACTCTCCAAAACCTGGCTCTGCCGGCTAGCCCAGGCGCCCAACGGCTGCCCCGAATTCTCGTATCGTAGTACGTCTGACTCTCCTCGCTCGTCAGTCTCTCCACCTGCCCTTCAACCCTCACCTGCCTCTCCAGCTCCCGCCACCAGAAAGTCAGACTTGCCCACGGGTTACCCTCGATGTCTTTCGCTTTCTTCGAGGTCCCGAAATTGGAGTAGATAACGAAGCCTGTCGCGTCCAATTCCTTCAGATACACCATCCGTGAGCTGACCCGACCCGACGGCAGAGATGCCGTAGACAAACATACGGTTTCGGGCTGGTGGACGCCGTTCGACTGAGCGTGTGCGAACCAGCTCTGAAACTGTTTGAAGGGAGAAGAAGGATCCAAGTCGGATTTCTCTAGAGCGCCCTTAGTGTATTGGTCGGCTTGGGCATTAGTCTTGTCGTTCGCTGGTGCGACTGCATCTTGTCAGAATTGTGAATCGAGGAGGGGAGATTTGGGCAAGGTCTACAGATGAGCTTGGATGTGCTCTGGATCGGGTCGGAAGCCATTCTGAAGACGCTAGATCTGTAAAGCAAGTTGAGAGCTGGACGCATGGATTGGGGATTGGATGTATGAGGGAAAATAGTGTGAGTTACAGGTCAGCATTCTACACATTTCTGTACCGATGTTGACGTCCCGCTAAATTAGTGGGCTCAGCCGTGCATTCGTGCATTATGTTATCTTTCCAGCCTTACCCCTCATTCCTGGCAACGACTGGTTCTCATCTCCATGTATCTTGCTGGTGTAGGTATTTGCATCATTATAATAAAGCACCGTCGAAATTTCTTGCTGGCCTGCCGTTCCGACCTGTGAACTTCTTTCCCTCTGTCTGAACGAAGCCTCCCTTGTAAAAAATTTCCAAGCCCTGGTACGCCAGATACTGCAGATTTCCTTTTCTGTATTTAATCCAGGCTCGGGGCCAAAGATATCAGACTAAATCTCAATTCTCCTCCGCCAGCCTCAGATTCTCTCTTCAAGAATCGCCTTACCCCAAGATCCAAAGCCTTCTCACAAAGAACGTCTTCCTCCTGGCCTAGAATACCTCTGTCCAAGGGTCCTCTCTGCCATCCATCTCCCACAGGTGATTGTTTTCATCCTTGACGAAGCAAACATAATGCAAGTCAATGTTATCTTGAGCATCCGGCGCGGAACTTTGCCCTTGGTTCGCAGCAGTCTGGTGTGCACTCTCCAGCGCCTGGGAATTGTAAAGCAGATCGGCTCGCTCCATGGGTCCCAACGGTATAGCATCGTTGACCAGCTTCTCAAGATCTGAGCCTCCCTCTAATCGACCTATCAGCAGTTATACTATACTGCTAGCTGATCCTCTCACCAATGAACGCCTTCGAGCTACCATTGCTAACAGCATGCAAGATCCCAATCAGCCCGCAGGCGTTCCTAATGGTTTGCTTGTACCAGATCACCGGCTCGCCGTCTCCTTTTCCCGCGTACTCGTCCTTGCCACTGTCTTCTTGTACACGGAAAGTCTCATAAGATTTGCTGATTGGAAAGACCAGAAGGAGTGCATTTGCAGGGCGAGGGACAAAAGCGAGGAGTTCGGGGTCATCGATGCTGAAAACATCATGGAAAGAGAGGGTGTTGGAAAGGCCAAGCTTGTGAACCAGGGCGGACATAACTTCAGGATTGTTTTCTGTGATACTGAGTCAGTAGGAACTGATGGGGAGAATAGTAGAGATGTGGATCACCAAGAGGAATGAATGCCTTTCGGCTTTTAGGAACATCTGGGTCGTCGATGACCGGTGCCTGATTTGCTGCCATTTTTGTTGGCGTTTACTACTTGTGCTTTGGATCCGGCTTGTAGGGCGACCAGACTGAAGCAATTGCGAAAAGAAAATTATAGTTTTGAAGCCGGGCAGAAGCATTAGGGAATCCATCCCCGCCGGATCGGAAAAACATGACCGAAGCTAGCCCCCGCCTTTGCAGATTTCGCTTACAAGGTCGAAGTAAGTAAACATGGCAGCTTAAATACTTTTCTAAGAATGGTTTATCATCGGGTCAGTACAAACCAGTTTTTGTTAGACCTCAAAGATTGAGCAGACTCGTCTACAGCTTGCATTCAATATAAGTTCATATTAAACCACGAAGCAATGATCAAATCAACAACAGATGACGAAAGCCTGTGTTTCGAGCGCCAACGTGATATTCCGCAGCTTTTTGTAATGTCAAGTTGTTCTATACACGGATAGTTGACAAGTTCTACGAACCCCGAGGGAGTGATAACAAGAGTAATTCTCCCGTGAGAGCAAGGTAAATGATTCATCGAAAGATAATCCAAGCCGAAAGCTCTGCGCTTGATTGCCTAGGTATTTCGGCTGGTGTTGAAACGAAGTGAGTGCGATCATCCAGCTCGTACTAGTCATGATCAATAGAATACCATCATTTTGACAAAAGCAAACCTATAAACTGGCGCAGCTCATAAAGCCCCTCAGACCTTTAGGGGTAAAAAGTGGTATCGTTATTGCTATTCCTTACAAAAGTCTGTTATCCATCGCTAACAAATTCGAATATCGAAGGCCGTCCCATCAAACCTGTACCAGACCCTGCTCAACGCCAGCCGTTTGCTCCAATTTCCCGCTCAAAAATGCAGGAACTGCCTGGGATAACCATTCCTTCCCAAAACATGTCTCACTGGCCGGCATCAAGCGCCCTAGCGTGGCCTCCCTCTACAATGATCTGCTCGTCGATTCTCTTCTCCGTGTCTCCGTATTCGACACGCTTCCATGTTCGGATTCGCGCCTCGTTCATGTCGATGTCGAAAAATCGAACCCGGCGGTGGTATCCGCCGTAACCACCATAGCCTCCAAACCCAGCGCCACCTGCATAGCACATCCACATTCGGGGCTTAGACTCATCGTTGCTCGTCAGTGAGCAGTACTCGTTGGCGTGGTCGTGGCCACATGATACCATCACAACGCCCTCATCGACCAATGCGTCTCTAAAGCCAGAATTGAACCCCGGGGCGGTGACACCTTCTCTCCATTGTCCCACTCTCGGAAGAGTGTGATCCAGATATTCTGGCAGCGGGATGTGGATGAAGGCTAGATTCATGTGAATGTGAGTATATCCCGCGTGTTGCTTCTTCAATCCCTCGGCTGTAACCTTGAACCAATCAATCTGGTTCTTTTTCAGCCAATCGTACCCCTTGAAATTACGCTCGTCCGGAGAATATGCATGTGTATCTAACAGGTAGATGGTGAGAGCGGAGTGTTTCGACCCTCCTTGTGCGAGGACTTCGACATAGTAGTTACCTACGCCGTCGATATCCTCAGGGCCTGCCATAGAGAGTGAGTATGGCAGAGATTCGATTAAAGACATCTGCCCAGCGCGAGGAAGCGACGAGCCCTCGTCATCATGGTTACCAAATATCGTAGCATAAGGAATCTTGCGCTTGATAAAAAGTTCGGCGTATTTAAAAATCGCCTAATGCAGTATCAGTACCAGGGCCAAATGCACAAAAGTCGCTAGCTTGAGTCGGAGAGAAAGAAAATGAAGAAGACTTACGCTCTGAGCATCTGGGGCCGTTTCTCCGTTGATCTGGTCTCCACTCAGAACAACCAAGTCGGGCTTCTCTTCGTCCAAGAGCCTTCCCACAAACTCTAAAGTCCGGGGGTCAGCCTCGCATTTGCCCCCATTATGACCGACTGGCATTTCATCCCGGCAGCGTCCTGTTCCAGTGCTCAGATGGAGGTCTGCGACCTGCATGATCTTGAACTTCCCATTGTCCCCAATTCTCGGCACCGGCCTCGAATGTACGGCCCCTTTGCCTCTTCTGATGCTCAGCCTCGCCTCGTGGCCCTCCCCGCTTGTGTCTAGCAGCAACGGCGTCCCAACCATCTGCCATCCGGCTCTTGGATCTACCGCATCTGCCCCAAATAACACATCAACCGATGAGACTGCCTGGTGCGAATCGCTCGCATGTCGTTTTGCGGACCGCTTCAACCACAACCCCGCCGGTCGGGACTCCCATCTCGCATCTCCCTCCCCTTTCACTGTCGCACTGGGATCTAGTCTTCCCACCTTGACGTCCATGATCACTTTGTCTTCCGGCAACAGCTCCTCTTCCTTCTTGCGCTGGATGTGCACGAATGCGCGGCTCACCCATCCCTTCCCCAGGTACAAGTCCTTTTCTATCCGGTGCCACACGTTCGAGTCGAGTCTGCAGGAGGTAAAGAGATTGATGCGCGAGCAGGAGGTCACGGTGATGTCTGTGATCACCAGCCCAGGGTGATGTGCTGGAAGAGCATTATGGATGGCTGTAGGCAGGACCCGGAACTGATTGTCGAGGAAAAAGATGACTGCGATGGCGAAGAGAGCTACAACACCGAGCTGGCATGCCGTGCGCACCTATGATAGCGTTAGTATCTGCCTTGAGAATAAACAGGATGCTCGGGAGCTCTGCGTACAATCCGTCTCGTCATCCTGCAAAGCTGATGAGCTAGCTGACTGCCACCACGATCGACGATCCGGAAGATGTGCTGGTCAAGGGCGTGGGCTTTACATTCGTCTATGGTGTTGGCAGGGCATCGCATTTATCGGTGTAAATGCGGTGGTGGGTAAGGCAGTTGTTAGAAGATGCGCAGGTTCGTACCCAGTTCTCAGGTGGAATCCCACGAGGAGCTCGACCCCGGATTCCACGGCGGAAACTTACTGTGTAAGCTAAAGTACTTACCTAATACGTACGACACCCCCCTGTCGAAATAGCTACATATACTGTAGGTACAGTACTGACTGTACAGATACAGTACATACAAGATCAAAGTCTCGTGATCCAAACTCTCCCTCTCTACAGTACAGTACAACAAGGAGCTAGAATCGAGTATTTTATCCACCCCAACAAAGAGACGTACGGACGGAAGAAAGACTTTGGTCTCCAGTCAGCAGTACTATAGTACATGATGATAGGTTACTTCATTCCCCCGTTGGCTCCGAAGAATACGGAACAATTCGCCGCCATACACCTACAAATCCTCCTCCGGTGACTCTCACTCCAACCTTGGGCCTACATATCATTTGCTCTCCTCCGCCGGCATCTTCAGGCAGCACCTTGTCGCCTGCTCCGCTTTCGACCGGATCTTCGGCCACAGAGGGTGATTCTCCCAATCCTCTCTTCAATGCGGTTTTGGGCTTGACGGATCTTACATCCCATTCTCTTCCTCCAGTTCCTATGCCTCTACCAATTTCGATAACCTTTTCCAGGAAGAGTGGCAGATCGAGTTGCTTCGAGCGCATTTCGCATGCATTAATCTGTGTGATGCTCGGACAAAATGCGAGCAGAATCCCATTTGGTTTCAGAGCCTTACTCGTAATCTCGAGATACTCGTCTGTTGACGGCAGATCAAGAATAGCATGGTCCAAGAAAGCCTCGTTGTTACTCTCCTCTAACCTTCCGGAAAGATAGCTTTCGAGAGCGCCGGTATGGAAGTCAACGTGGGGAAAGTAGAGACCGTTCCGGAAGTTTCTGACAACCTGTCTTGCGTGTTGCGAGTGGGCAACATTGTTGTCCAGGGTATGGACGACTGCTCTGCGCGAGGACCTCCAGGCGTTATAAGTATTCAGGACCTCCTCATTCCGAGTGTCGCCGTTTTCAGTTGTTGTAGCAGCATCCGGGATGTCGGGAGACGGAGTATTGCCAGCATGAATCGCCCTCGCGAGATGCAAGGTCAACGCGCCATGACCGGTCCCAGCTTCAAAGATTTCCAGTCTTTCTTCGTTCGTGACATCTGATCGAGGAGGCAGTGGATGCAGATCCAGGAGCGATACAATCAGGCTTGCGTCTTGTGAATAGATCTACTATGGTGGTCAGAGATGACGGAAGAACAAGGGACAGAGAAGCCATACTGGTGTGACAAGCCGCGAAGTAGAATCGGTATATTCAGCGAGGGTTGGTTCGAGTACTCGGTAACGAACGCCTTTCTTCGAGGTGACTATCTCACGCAACCCTTTTCCGATGATGTGCTGATGCTCGATGGAGTCCTTCCACCCAGTGGACGATGATTTCAATTGAATCTTTTGCCCTACGCGCAGTCTTTCCACGACAACGGGCGCACTCGGGTTGGTGCGATGCTTCAAGAGGACCGTGTCGTATTCTAGATGTCATTAGTTGCACTGTAGCTATCGTAGCTACCTAGAGCTCCACGAGAAGCACGAAAAGTCGTACCTTGGACCGACTTAAGAGAGTAGTATCGCGCACGGCATAATGGCCGTGTATGGTGCGTTGCAATTATCTCACTTGAACGCAGAGAGAGGCGTTGGAGAAGGGTTGTCATCTGGAGCGGTCTCCGAATGCAAATCGACGGGGTTGAATTTTTGCAGCTTCACATGCAAGACCGCCCGGCAGCTGCGAGTCTGCGACAGGGGTTTGTTTACCTGCTCCGATGACAACAACGCCAACAACTTCTCGACGACGACAATCGGACACCACGTTCATTCCATCTCTGTCTTCCATCTAGCAGCTGCTTATCAAGAGCGACCAAGCATGCCTACCGAAGTTGAAGGCACTCACCAAATTGGTGATCTCTCTCTCTACACTAAGACCTGGAAGGTAAGTTATTACACGATCCCAGCTGGCATCAAGCTTATCTGAAAGGAAGCCCGACGGAGCTCCGGTAGCAGGACTCGTCTTTATTCACGGATTCAACGATCACTGCAACCGCTACTACGAGCTCTTCCCGACTTTGGCTTCTCGAGGAATCGAAGTATATGCCTTCGATCAACGAGGCTGGGGTCGCTCTGTGAAGACTCCGTCTCAGCAAGGCCTCACAGGCCCCACAACCCAGGTCATTGCAGATGTTGTATCATTCATCAAGGCGCATCTTCCTTCACCTGTCCCGTTATTTGTCATGGGACATTCAATGGGCGGGGGCGAGGCAGTGATGTTGGCTTCCGACGCTATGTATGAGGACGTGGCTAAGGATGTCCGGGGATGGATATTGGAAAGTCCCTTCTTTGGCTTTTCCAAGGGCGAGGAACCTCCGGGACTGGTAGTGTTTGTCGGGAAATTGGCTGGAAGATTGTTTCCCCACATGAAGAGGGCCTCAGCACTCCCTGCGGAGAATTTGACGAGAGATCCGGAAGTTGTGAAGTCTCTTAAAGAAGACAAGTTGTTGCACGGTAACGGCACTCTGGAAGGGCTTGCTGGCATGCTTGACAGGGCTGCGTCGATCAATCAAGGCAAGGTCAAATTAAATCCAGGTGTGAAGAGCGTTTGGCTCGGGCATGGGACAGAGGATAAGGGAACAAGTTATGAAGAGAGTAAGAAGTGGTTTGAGAGACAGACTCAGCTCGAGGACAAGGAATTCAAGGCGTACGAGGGATGGACGCATCAGTTGCATGCAGACTTACCAGAAAACAGACCGGTATTTGCCAAAGATGTCGCGGACTGGATTCTGGCCAGAGTTGGAAGTGATGAGAATAAATCAAAGCTGTGAAACGGGGTCACGGGCGTTAGGACTTGAGAAGGTGGTTGTTCAAAGGCGCGATGACGACTTCAATCTCTAGTAATTGACACGCGATTAAAAATGCGCTCGAGATGTTCTCAGTTGTCCATTGATCTAACTAAGTCTTGCTCTCGCCTTCTCTCTTCTTCTCTTCTGCTTCGGTCCTCCTCTGCAGAATTTCATCCACAATCCCCATCTCCAATGCCTCTTCCGCGCTCAAGAAGCGATCCCGTTCCATCAATCGTTCGATTTGTTCCAAAGTGTGCTCCTTGGTCAAATGTTTCTGGAAGATCTCATTTAACTTCCGCCGCACCCTCAATATCTCCTGGGCATGAATCGCGATGTCACTGGCTTGCCCAATGTACCCTCCGCTCGGTTGATGAACCATAATACTGCTATGCGGCAAGCAGAATCGCTTTCCTTTCTCCCCTCCACACAGCACAAACTCCCCATTGAGGCAGCTTGCCCAACGCAGACCGTCGATACAGGCGATCTGATGTAGTTCATCGTATCGTATATCGCCAGACCAGCTGTGACCGATCCACCAGGAGAATTGATGTAGAGCGTGATGGCCTTCTCTGGCGCATCGGACTCCAGGTAGAGAAGCTGTGCTACAACGGCTGCAGACATAACTTCATCCACTTGTCCGTTCAAGCAGACTATTCGTTCTTGCAGCAGCTTCGAGAAGATGTCTGATTGCCGATAACCGCCTCCCTATATTGTCAGGATGCGCTCACGAACAAGGTACATCGATACTCACAATTGTCTCTGTAATCAACGGCATTGGAGTCCAGGCTTTTGGAGGCTCTGCCCGGGATGGCATGGAGGCAAAACCGCGCAGACTCGAGCGGATGGCATTGCGAGCAGGCAGCTGAAGTATTCTTGTTGTGAACATATCGATTTTGATTAAGCTGGTCTGGTCAATGTCGAGTTGGTCGCATGGAGTCGAGGTTGAACGGCATGAATGCGGAGCTCTTCCGCGCGACTCGACAACCTTGAAATTATTTCATCAACGAGCGTCAAGTCAACACAACGAGCGTCAACACAACGAGCGTCAACACAACGAACGTCAACACAACGAACGTACCTACAACGAACCTCAGCCATTCAACGACAGAGAATGTGGCATGACCAGATGTAATCTCCTCTCTGGTAGCACCAGTACAAGCCGCCTTGCGACAGCTACTCGGTTTACCGCATTTCACAGGCCTCGAGGGCTTCGAGCAGAATGGGAGCGTTTAGACCAGAATTGCACGCAGCATAGGGAATACACCCATCTATGGTTACAGGGGGGTCAGCGATTGATGAAGCCTGTCCCAGCTGCAAGCCTGGGGCCATGTTCTGCAGCTGCGACATTGCATAGACGCTGTAAAGGTGTACCGCCATTGAATTCCAGTTCAATCAGGAGGCGGTTTTCAACAACCTCGTACACTCTAGCAGTCAAAGACCAGTCGACATCAATCAATTCCGCCGCTCCTACCGAATCTCCAGTCATCGAGAGCTCGTCTACTCCGAAGGCTGAAGATAATCAAGATGTCAAACCAACTTCCAAACGTCGTCTGCTCCCGATATCTCCTTTGATGGATCCTGCATTTCTCGAGGCCAGAGCAAGGCACAAGCACCGGAAACCCGAACCCAGCAAAGAACCTACCGACTTCCAACGACAGCTGGCGAAAAACCCCTTCGCTCTGGCCATAGCCTCACCTATGCGAAAATGTGTCCTCACAAATGTCAAGTTACCCGCCTATTTCCTTCAAGACTTCATAGTGATGACAGACCCGAAGGCACGACAGCCGTGGTATGTGCCAGCAAGTTTGTCAGATAAACATCTGCCAACGCAAAAGAAGGCGGTTGGAGACCAGGAAGACGATCCTGAACTCGGTATAGAGAAAAGTCAACGGCAGAGGATAGGATTCAAGGTCTACACGCTCAATAGCAAGCTCGCCATAGATGCCATGCAAGACGTGTCAGAGTACAAAAGGAGCCACACCGACCAACAACAACATGGCCAGTCAAATCTCATACCCCTCAAGATGCGAAGCTTCCAAGGCGCGATGAAAGCATATTCCCACTCAAAGTGGAGACCGGATATGGGAGACTTCGTTTTGGAGTTAATGAAGCGTCGCATTCTGTCATCACTGAAACACCTTTGGGCTCTCAAGAGAGGGTATCTAGTGGGGTGCACGGATTGGGATGATGCTTTGGCAAAACCGCAGGCTGCGGCTCTTCTTTGGCTAGGGAAATTGGGAGATGAGTCAATTGCAGGACCACCAGAATTTGCGACGCTGGATATCGGGACTTCGGCATCCAATGAAGTTCAGTCGGGTTTGGGTAAGAAGAAGCGCAAGGTTCCGGTGTTCAACCTGGAGGCTCTTCTTGGGAAGGAGAAGCTGGCTGATTTGAGGGCCTTGGCCCCTGATTGCGAGCTTCTGGTGTTGAAGCACAAGAACGCTACAGTTGAAACCCAGTCTAAATTATGGAAATTGCAAGGGTATTTGGCACAACATCCATGGGCTATTAGAGAGATGACTCCTGCTGAGCCTCTAGCTAGGCCTCGAAGGATGAATAGTAAAGTTAGGTTGTTGCATGTGGCTTAGCCGATACGATGTGTATCTGGCTTGGCTGATCATCAAACCTGGATACTTTGCTCAAATAAGATGATCAGTACTCTGGTTGTGCCGAACCACCTCGCTACAGCGTCTGAACATATCCAGTGATCGGAGGGCATTGCAGATACACCCAAAAGAGACACCACTGGACCTCTACAATGACCTAGCTATTGTACTTCGGCCTACTTGAGCAATTTTATGTGATTCGGGCTTGAACTTTTTTCGGCAATCTAGAAGCCTCTTTGTATGAGTTAGCTTGCTTTCTGTTTATTTACAATCTTTTGAATTTCATACCTAGCATCGTATTTTTCTCACCCGTCAACTACTAGTTTTCTTATAGTCCATCGCTCAGCATTTCCTATCGTTGCTGTTCTTCATCAGTTCTGCATAACGGCGTTGAGAAAACTTTAAGTGTGTTCAGGAAATAGATCCAATTGGTCCCAAATCAGATCCTTAGTCTGCTCGTCAGACGCGAATATACAGTTATATTTTCACGAGAAATTAGTAGAGCTTTTGAGATCACTCTCGGCGTCAACTTTAGCATTCCTCGCCGGGATCTATCCTCTTTTCAGTCGTAGGTGGATCGTATAAACAAAATTTACCACCTTCAGGCCATCATAATATTAGCCTCTCATTGAGCAAGTCGGCACTGTGTGATACATCATAGCGTGGACGAGTACACTTTCACAATGAGTGGTGATGATGCGCGTCTTGGTGCCTTGGAACATGGTTCAAGTGTTTGTTTTCCTGAGAGCAATAGCCGAGGCAATACGCCAAGAAGATTATGAACAGGCTCGCAAGTTTGCCTATTCTACACGACTCAGTACTGTACTGTACTACAAACTTTGGAAGATGGCTATGAACTTGTAATTGTTATCGACTATTCCGGCCATAACACTAAAGTCCGTCCACACTTTGTTAGTCTGCTCCGTAGGATAGCTTGTTGCTAACAAGCATCGCTTTGACCGCTCCCGTGAAGTCTCAGAGGCACTCTAACTTCAGATGGAAAGACTACGAGCTAGAAGTGAGATCGCGGCGCAACCCCCTCTCGCTCCGTTCACGTGGTTTTGTCTCAGTACTACAGAATTTGAAAGATGACGATGAGTTTGTAGATGTCATCGACTATTCCGGCAATATCAACAAAGTCCGTCCACAGCTTGTCAGTCTGCTCCGTAGAATAGCTTGCTGCTAACAAACATCGCCTTGAACGCTTCCGTGTCTCAGAGGCACTCTAACTTCAGATGGAAAGGCTATGAGTTATAAGTGAGGTCGCGACGCCGACAACCCCTCACGCTCCATTCCCGTGTTCTCGTGCCTTGCATTGCTTTACTTCCAAACAACAACAAGGCCACCTGCTCTCGAGCCTCGCTGCCATCTTTCCAATGGCCTCGATCAACTTTGCCTGGCGTCCTACTCGTCCAGATCGAGTGTAGACATTGGGAGCATGCAAGAACTACTTAGGTAAGTAAATTGGCCGGTGGGTGACGCGAGGTACATGAGGTAGCTACTTCCCAGTTTTGTGGTTTTCCTTTTACGTTTTGCTGCAACCAGATTGAAATTTCATTCCTCTTTGGAATCCTACCAAGATGAAGTCCAACGTTTTGCTGGGAAGCGTTTCTGCTTCGTTTTTCGCTGTCACGCAAGCAGCTCTCCCGATTGTTGATCTCGGATACGCCATTCACCAAGCTACTTTGAATGTACGTTAATGAGTCGGCCCAGTCTCTGCGATTCTTATACTCATGAATGCAGTCCTCGGGTTCTGGGTACTTCAATTTCTCAAACATTCGCTATGCGCAACCCCCCGTCGGGCTGTTTCGTTTCAACCCGCCTGTTGCTCCTACTGGCCGCAACACAACTGTCAACGGTGGAGGGCAAAACGTTATGTGCCCTCAGGCGGGTCCGGGTATGCTCTCTGCTTCTGAGAAAGGACAACAGCTTACCATTTCAAAGCCTGGGAAGCAAATGCAGTCGAGTTCACTACTGCCTACCTTACCGGCCAAAACCTGACCAGCTTTACAAACCCGACAACTACGCGAACTCCCACATACACCAACCTCCCGTCTATCCTGGTTAGTACTTCGCCAACATCTGAAGACTGCCTTTTCCTCGACGTCATTGTTCCAGAGAAGGTCTTCAATGTCACCAAAGCAAGTACCACAACTGGTTATCACGAGGTTGCATGCCAATTAGGGCAGAACTGTACCGTATCCGCTGGTGCGCCAGTTCTGGTGTGGATCTATGGAGGTGGTTATGCAGGTGGGAGCAAGACAGGCTCAGGAGATGTATCAAGTCTTGTTGCACGAAGTGTGGAAAATGACGGCGAAGGCGTCGTCTACGTTGCTATGAACTACCGTCTGGGTCTTTTTGTAGGTCCAAAATTACAATCCGTGGAGTACGTGTCTGACCGATCTTTTCAGGGTTGGCTCGCTGGAAACGAGAATGTTACTGCAAATGTTGGACTCCTGGACCAGAGACTTGCTCTCGATTGGGTGCAGGATCACATTCATTTGTTTGGGGGTGACCCATCACGAGTCACAGTGATGGGAGAGGTCAGTACTTTCCTTATTGGACTTTCAGGCCCCAAGAAGCGAGACCCAGACTGTTTGTTATGTTCTTTTGCTTCCCCTGAGCATGCAATAGACAATATACTGACATGCCTGAAAGTCCGCGGGTGGTGGCTCAATCATGCACCATATCACTTCCTATGGAGGACTTGGAAGTGTGCCTTTCCAACAGGCGATCCTCCAAAGCCCGGCATTCCAACCTTCAATTCCAGAGCAATCCGAAGCGATTTTTGCCCAAGTGCTCGGCAACGCGTCTACACTTACCAACATGACTATCACAACCGCGGATGATCTTCGAGCCCTGCCTTTCGAATCTCTTTCTGCGCTCAATGCCCTCTTGGTGGGCTTATCAACCTATGGATCCTTCACCTTCGGCCCTGTGATCGATCCTACGCCAGGTTAGCATTTGCTGTGTGCCTCAGCCTCTCCCGAGAAGCATGCTAAGATGCTAAATAGGATCCTATGCCCCGGACGTTCCCATCCGCCTCATAGCCAATGGCTCATACCACAATGTCAGCGTAATGGTAGGACATAATTCCGACGAAGGACTTTTGTTCACACCGCCATACATCCAGACCCAAGAAGAGTCTATCGAGGCATTTTCGACTCTGTTTCCAGGTGCCAATGAATCTGTTATTTGTAAGTGCCCAGGTCTGAGACGCGGACCGCAACACTAATTCCAGCAGCTACGATTGTGGACGACCTTTACCCACCCGTGTACAATGGCACATACCGCTACACCAGCGCCATTGACCGCATCTCCTTCGCAATCTCCAACTTCCTCGTAACATGCAACACCTACTACCTTGCCAAAACGATGGCCTCATCCTATGGCTACATCTTCCAGGTCCCCCCGGGCCTGCACGGGCAGGATATCGCCTACACCTTCTTCAACGGCGACAATACGACGCTCAACGAAGGCGCCTTCGTCAACTCGACCGTCGCAACTGCCTTCCAGCGCTACCTCACGAGCTTCGCCATGACCGGCCTGCCTGTCGCTGAAGGTGTCCCGGATTTCGTGATGTACGGGGGCAACAGCTCCATCTCGAGCATTAGCTCGCAAGTGTTCTTCATTCCGGATCTAGGAGAGCATATTGTGGACCCGGGCGCGACGGAGGAGATATGTCAGTTCTGGGCGGAAGTGCCATATTACACGCCGACGCACGAGGGGTGGTCGACGGATTCCGATTAGATCAACGTGGACTCTATGTTTGATGGTGGTGTCTGATGTCCACGCTTAGTCTCGTTCGTAGCTTTATACTGAAGCATCTGTGGTATGAAAAGGATCCACGAGCAACGATAATGATTTTCGGAGTAGTGTGGAAAGTCTCCGAAGTCACACTGCAAACCTACCGAGCAGTTCGAATTCGGCTGGTGTTCACAAACAACATGTGCATAAACAGGACGATACTGAGTGATGATTCGATACCTTTCGGGCTGTCTGATTGATTCTTCTTTTTTGCAACGAATTTGTGACGTAGTGTAGCTCATCCGCACATCCTCATCGAGTGCAAAGCGTGTTGCGGCACAGCGCATGCCTTGGCACCGACTCTCACCAAATGAAGAGGACGTACAGTGGCGGTGAGCATGCTGTTCCGTTATTTCCTCTGCTGATATCTGCAGTTGAGTCCCGTCGGTGTGGTTTCATGTGAGTCGAGCCGTGAGAATTGCGTGGGTCGGTATCCGTGGGCGCGGGATGGCATCTTCGCTGTCACCACTTTCCTCTGGTCGTCACGTTTCTCCCTCTAATAATTTCTTTACTCACGACCGCCAGGCTCTTCCTGTTGGAAAAAGGTCGGGGTCTATCTATCACTCCTTCAACCTCTTTATAGGTCTTGTGTCATCCGGCAGACCGCTTCGTTTCGTGCCAGGCAGGCTGCTCGTGCGGATGTCGTTATCTTCCTGGCTGACTCGTCGATGCGGGTACTCCGCTTTGACACCCTCAAAGCAATTGCCGCTAACCTTCTCGCCCGTACTGAAAAAGGGATGCTGCAGTGCTTGTTGAGCGGTGAGCCTTCGCTCGGGATCGTATTCGAGGAGGCCAGCGAGGAGCCTGTACCCTTCTGCTCCGAGGGAGGCAATCGATGCCGGGGCAGAGGTGGGGGCATGGGCGTTGATAGTGCCGTAGTACCACTTCTCGAGATTCGATGCGGACCGGGAATTGCCACTTGAAATAGTGCTGAGCTGGGTACTCAGGCATGTTGACCAGATGTGGCCACTTTTCTTTCGTCGGAAGCCCCATGATCTCCACGATCTTTTGCATCTGGTTTCGCTGGAACGGAACAGTTTTCTTGCTGTCCATTTTCGCCTCCTCGCCCTTGAAAATCGGGCGTAACGAGAGCAACTCCGCAAAGATGCATCCAATAGCCCACATGTCGATGGCAGGTGTGTAGTGTCTCGATCCAAGCAGCAATTCCGGCGCTCGGTACCAGATGGTGACGACGACTTTGTCACCCGAGAAGAGGCTGTGTAAAGGCTTGTTGAAGAGGCGTGCCAAGCCGAGATCTCCAATTTTCACTTCGCCTCCGGAGGTTACCATGATGTTGGCTGGCTTGAGATCTCGGTGGAGAACCCAGTTGGCATGTAGATACTGACACCCGTTCAACAGTTGAAACATAATGGATTTCACAGTGGAGGGGGCCATCGGATGGCGAGTTGGCTGGGTGTGGTGATGAATGATTTGAAGCAGGTCATGCTCAGCATACTCGAAGACCATGTAGATGCACTTGTCTTCCAAGATGGTCTCGTATAACCGAATGACATTAATGTGACTGAGCTCCGAGCACAATGCCATCTCTCTCACAGCTGACTGGGAAATTCCCGTATACTGAACTTGCTCGCCTTCCTTATCTGAAAATCGAATTAGTGGAAAGTCTTGAAGTGAGCTGGGACGAGGTACCTGGCTTGAACTTCTTAATAGCAAACTCCCCTGGCTGCCCATACCGGCCAATAGCCTTGTAAACTCGCCCATAGGTTCCACTGCTGATGAAGCCGATGACCTTGTACCGGTCAATGACCCGAACTTTGCTCTGGTATCCTACATTGGGACTGATTCCACGATCCGCCGGGTCTGTCGGGCTTATTAGCAACTAGACATGGCAATATTGAGAGGACACACGGAAAGAAGGCCGTCTCGGAAAGAAGGTTGGATTCATGGTTCTCGTGATAGCCGAGAGGAGCTGGCCTCTCTGGACTTGAACAGACCAGATAGACAAATGATTACGGGAGCACGCCAGACACGGGGCAATGCTCAAAGACCAAGAAACAGGAGGAATGAATACGAAGGAGAGGGTAATATGTACCGTCGAAGGCTGCTTGCACACTCCTCTTTAAGGTCTGGGTTCGTTGGGCGGAAAGGGCAGACGGGCCACCGGACGAGGGCGGATTCGATGCCAGGCTCATCGAGCTGGCAAGTCCTGTAATAAGCTTAGAGCTTGCTCGATTTCCCTAGGTAGACTTCCTCGGCAAAATTGTTCGACGTTGGCTGCTGGCTCGCTGGCTGGCTGGCTGGCTCGCTGGCTGATGCGCGAGTGCGTTTGTCCGTGTGGCCAATCTAGGAAAATAAGACGGCAAAATGATGCAGTGCAGCGGGGTACCGGTAGGTAGCGGTTTTCTACTCGTACACCGTACTCGTACAGTACAGTACTGTGTCTCAGACTGGTAGGGAGGCAGGGAAGTCCGTAGGGAGGGACTGGAGAACTCAGTTGGCGGCGACGAGGCGGTGGAGAGGTGCCGCAGGCTCTACACATACCGGCTCAGGAGAAGCAGAACGAGCAGCCTCAGTCTCGTACTGTACGGTAGGACGAAGCTGCATGTGTATGGAGACGTGTGTATATACGCACTGTACTGTACGAGACGATGTCAACAATCCTTCGTCAAGTGCCCAGGGATATATGCAAGATCTAGGCGAGGTACAGTACAGTATGTACAGTACTGTACAAACAAGAGGCTGGTGATACTTCAATAAATAACAGTGATGGAAGGCTAAGAAAGCTTGTATTTATGTACTGTACAGTATCTCATGGAGGAAGGACAAGTCATCAACACCAAGACCTGTAATACTGAGTAATGAGACGCTTGGCAACAGTGTGATCCTGCGAGCCTTCGAGCTTCGGAACATAACACGAGATCTTGTTCTCTCCCATACTGAGACGAAGACCATTCACTATACTGCAACAATAGCACAGAGGAGAGCTCTTGTGTGCTGAGGCTTCTGGTGCTTCTATCAAAGGACAAAGAGACCGTCGGGTAAATGCCGGACACACAAGACATGGCTGCTAGCTCGAGGCTGCATAGCAATCATTGCCACCCGCAGCCTCGTCGTCAACAATCTCGACATTCAACTCTCTGGTCGTTTTTCTTAGCCACAATTCTTTGACGTGGGATTCTTCAACATGGAACGATCAAGTACTCCTCCACCCAAGCCAGCTACCCGGAATGGGCCCGCTCGAAATTCTCTCACGCCCGAGGTGACTCGAAGAATTGTAAGCCTAGAGTCCCGCTCCAACCTGGCCGCCACAACTGATTGTTTCCAGGAAGAGAACAGGCTCAAGGCCAAAGCTCTCCGTGAACAGTCGATAGCACGAGAAGCAGCTGCTGCATCGCAGCCTGGCCAAAGAACCCCCTCGGGGTTTCTCGCCCCTGGGGCACCCACCAACCTCAAGCGTGCCCATAGCTCGATCTCTACCGTCGACGTCCCTCGATCGAATCGGGATGGCCGCAGCATTCCGAAAGATAACGGCATCCAAGCCGCGAGGAAGTTCGCGAGTTATGTCGACCATGATTTCAGCAAGATGACCGATACTAAAGGCGGGTTCTTGAATGCAGATGACGACCCGTTCAACAAGGCCTTGCACGCACCGAAGGGGGACGAGAAGCCGTCGCACATGACACTGAAGGAATGGGAACGCCATCAACTCATCAAGAGTCTGAAGAGGAGAAAGGAGGGTCCATTCGAGCCAGGCCTTGGACTCACTGCGAAGGAGCAAGGCAAAAGGTGTACGGAATGTAAGAGTTTGGAGATTGATTGGCAATGGGACGAGGTTTTTGGATGCCAGGTCTGTAACGGCTGCAAGGAGAAGTTTCCGGAAAAGTATAGTTTGTTGACGAAGACTGAGGCGAGGAACGATTATCTATTGACCAATCGTAAGCGTTCCAATACCTCTCCTGTACTGACAGCGCTAACACGATGATCCACAGCTGAACTGGAAGACGCAGACCTGCTCCCCCATTTATCCAAGCCAAACCCCCACAAGACCCATTGGCACGACATGAACCTCTTCTTGCGATTCCAGCTCGAGGAGCATGCCTGGAAGAAATGGGGATCGCCCGAAGCTCTCGACGCCGAGTTCGAGAAGAGGGGCGAAGATGCACAGAAGCGCAGAACCAAGAAGTTCAAAGCTGGCCTCAGGGAACTGAAAAAGAAGACCCTGACGGACAAGTTCAGGCGGAACCTGAAGAACGGGGGTAGCGGTGGCAACTTCGGCGACCGGCTCGGAGACGCAAAGCATTTGCACAAATGGGGAATTCCGGTGGAAAATGCAGACGGCATGAGTGTGGAAACCTGTACAGAGTGTGGTATGGAGAACGAGATGCTTATCTTCTAGGAGGGGCTGCGATCATTGTTGATGAATGATGACTTGCCACGAGATGTTAGACTATGGAGGAAGATTTATGAGCAAATATGATATCACGGAGACAGATTTAAGCGACGTACATCTGAAAAGCCGCAAAGCGACTAACGCTCAAAGTAAGCCTAGGAATCCACATGGTCTCAAATGAGAGCGGCTGGGGATCAACAATGGCTTCGTCCTTGTACTAAGCACCAAACTGACATCCATTCTATGCCAGTTGGTTGCGAACGTTTTGCATTCTTTGTGCTCAATTTAAGTGGGCTGGTGTTGACTGACATCCGGCAAGCGAGAAAGGCAAGCGAGAAAAACAAGCGAGAGAGCATGGCGTCGTGAGAAAATGGGTATTGCTACGAAGTGTGTATTATGGTTTACAATTCGCCTTCTTCGTCGTCTTCCTCCTCTTCATCTCCTGCTTCACCCCCCCCTCCGGCATCACTATCGTCATCTTCGCTGCTCGATCCCGAGCCCTCGCTCTCACCCTCGCTGCCAGGATCATAATCTTCCTCGTCTTCGTCCTCGTCGTCCATGGCGGCCTGCTCGGCTTCTGTAGCCGCCTTCTCTAGTTCGTTCGACTCTTCGCTGCCGATGATGTTGCCGTTCTCGTCCTTGACAGCGTTGATATTTAGCCTCTTGGCTTTTCTCTGCTCGGCCATGCTCTTGTCCTGCAAGCCGTGCCTCTTAACGAATGTGTCGATGCCTGCAAAGTCTTCTTGGTCCAGCATCGCGAATTCGTACTCTTCTTTGCTTTCTTCCGCTCCGGGTACGCTGGTGTCGACTTCCACCGCGAGATTGAATGTTCGTTGCAGTACACTTGTGTACGAGACCGCCGATATCTTCTCATTTGGCAGGAACAAGAGGGGCTTCTTAAATGCCCATAGTATCCCGTTCGGTAGGAAAAACAGATACCCGTCCTTGGACCCTCTGAACCCTTTGACGTGGACCGCCTTCTCGTTAGGTCGATGCGCTTGCCTTAACTCGGAAGCGAAACTTTTTGGGTCGGCTTGCATGATCTTGAAATTGCTCATCCCAGCAGCCTTGAATCTAGCAGCTAGAGCCCAGTCTAAGAGCGTCTTGTAATCATCAGATACTGCTGCTGCTGCTCCAGCCTCTGGGCCGCTCATTGCGCCAGCCTTGGGTGCCGCATCCGGAATCGTAAACACAATGGCTTCGGGGATCGGAGGAGCACCTGCTGCCGGCTTTGAAGGTGTGATTATCGAGTTCCGGGGAAAGAGGATGTAGTTATATTGTTTTTGGGTCTTTTCGGGTACGGGAAGACAGAATGCGTATTCTGTGAGGGCACGATTAGATCTCGTCAACAGTAACCCATGGCTCACATACCAATGTCGCTCCACGCGAAGCTCATGCCAGGCGCAGGATCCTTGGAATCAGGCAGGCGAGCGTACAGGTGTTTGGATGTGAAGCACAACGTAAACTTTTTCCTTTGGGGTATCACTACGGAGATTTCCTTGAGCTCGAGCAGTACAGGCTCGTCCGCACTCGCCGCGGCGACATGTGTTGAGGCACCATTGGATCCTGCTTGCCCATTTGCACCTCTTGAGGCGGGCCGGGCAACGAGTCCTTGATCGTCGATTCGTCGCTTTTTGTTCGCAGGCTCCGAACTCTCGTCGGAGATGACACTGCAGACATGGTGGGAGATTTGGTTGAATAGCTCGATGTAGTGAGGACCAGCTATGAACCACTGTTAGACCTGTATACCTCCAAGCGCGTACAGTACACGGAAGAGTTTTTTTTTTTTTTAGATGTTGACGAAATACGCCGGGATGCTTAGTTCTTGCGACAAGCTCAGTTCATCGGAAGGAAACCTTACCCGTTGATGCGTTCCGGATGGCTCCCTGAATATCAAGTCGGCCCTCAAAAGCCTTCACGAGGCTCTCCTCATCGAGTTTGGACGCCATTCTTGGTGGATGTTGGATAAAAGTTGGAGAGGAAGACGCGCTCCCACGCGCTTCTAAATTAGGAGAAGCTCCAGCCTTGTATTCCCCGATACTTTATGGTACAGTACAGTACAGTAAGTACTCTTGTATCGTACAGTAGTGCAGCCGAGAAGGACCGCTTGACGTCTCTACTCTGAGACCTGAGTCTCGGGGGTAACGGCCTCAAGGTTCGCCGTCGATCGACTGAAGAGCCCAACCTCGCATGCTAAGCTCCACTCCCAGCATCCGGTGCAGATGGCTGATGGAGACCGTCCAAAGGCCCGAAGAATCATTCCAAGAGGCCGTTGCTATGGCTCGAACCGCGAGCACGAGATACGTCGCCGGCGACAAGCGGAGCAAGAGCCTCAATCTTGCACACCAATGACTTGATAGTTGATGATCCTCTTTTCCTCTGCCCTTGTCGGCGCGCGGATGCCCTCCTCGTCAATACATGCTCTTAGCGGTCAGACAAGGAAGCAAGTGCCTCTTAAGTGTCAAGCCCCCGCGTACACTATGACTTAGGAGAACGATGAGAGCTTGACCTACTGTACAGTACCTGACGGTGCTCGAGTCGGTCCAATCTGGAGATCCGCAGCCGCAGCATAATAGACTCACTCACCTGCCTCAGTTCCGAAATCCCTCGACCCATTTCCTTGACACGCCGAAACGGTTTCGACTGGACCTCTCTCACTACACACCTCTGCCGCCGTTGGTCCCCAACACCATACACACATCCCAAGCCTGCGCATCGGTTCCGATCTTGCTCGCCATGGCAACTACCTCGATGGTTCAACCCAAATTCCTGTCGAAGGCGGACGAACTGGGCGTGGTGGCAGTCGGCTTCTCGGGTGGACAGGCAAGTCACAAACAAGCGCCTACCTTGACATCGTATTGGTCTAACAGCGTTCAGTGTAAACCTGGAGTCGACGCTGCGCCTTCAGCTCTGATTGAGAGTGGCCTCCTGACACAGCTCAAGGAAGAGCTGGGCTACAAGCTCTACCACGATGACACCGTCCACTCCTACAAGGACCTCATTCCTGCCTCCGACCCCGACTACCGTGGGATGAAGAACCCACTCGCCGTATCTGCAGTGACGCGCAAGCTATCGGAGCAGGTCTACTCTCAGGCGAAGGAAGGTCGGCTGGTTCTCACACTTGGAGGTGACCATAGCATTGCCGTTGGCACGATTGGAGGAACTGCCAAGGCTATTCGAGAACGGCTGAATCGCGAGATGGCAGTGGTCTGGGTGGATGCGCACACGGATATCAATACGCCGGAGACCAGCGGTAGCGGAAACATTCACGGAATGCCAGTTGCATTCTTGACGGGCCTTGCCACAGAGGAGCGAGAGGATGTCTTTGGATGGTTGAAGCAGGAGAACATGATCAGCGTGAAGAAGCTGGTCTACATCGGCCTACGCGACGTCGACCGGGGCGAGAAGCTCATCCTGAGAGAGCATGGCATCAAAGCATTCAGCATGCATGATATCGACAAGTATGTTGGTCCAAAAGATTTACATTTGTCATTTCACTGACCACGACAGACATGGTATTGGCAAAGTCATGGAGATGGCATTAGCTCACATTGGCAGCGATACCCCGATCCATTTGTCGTTCGATGTCGATGCTCTGGACCCAATGTGGGCTCCTAGCACAGGAACACCTGTTCGCGGAGGACTCACTCTGAGAGAAGGCGATTACATTGCCGAGTGTGTACATGAGACGGGGTGTCTGGTCGCCATGGACTTGGTGGAGGTCAATCCTACTCTGGAGCCAGGACTTGACGATATCGGAGCTCATATGACCGTCAGATCTGGCTGCTCGCTGGTCAGATGCGCATTGGGAGAGTCACTGCTATGAGTGGTGGGCTGGGGTGCTGGAATTTAGATCGGCTGAACGCGAGTTCTCAGTTCCGACTGAACGTTGTAGCAACTCGACTAGAATAGACGAGCATGACCTTTGAATCACTGTGCGAGATGTGTTCTGTTCCTCGGTTTGTGATACCTTACAGTTACCTACCATTTGCTCTCCACCCGGTTTCCCCGTCCCCTGACAAGGCGCTAGAGCCAAGACTTCTCGAAACCTTGAGCGTCGATCGCATGTGTCAGCGACATCTTCACAACATCGTCAGCCTTGCCATCATTACGTCTCTACCTGATGCCTGGGCCTCCGGATTTCATACAAAAGTGCGCAGACGTCCTTCATCATGGCATCCGCGTCACATCCACAGCGCTCCGAAGGCTCTAGCTTTACAACCATGGACGAAAAAGACCCGACCTTGATTGGAACTCATTGCCAATACGTGTACTGCAATCAGCTCGACTTCCTTCCGTTCCGCTGCGAATCATGTCGCGGCACCTACTGTCTCGACCACCGCTCGGAAACCGGGCACAAATGCCCCAAAGCCGGAGAATGGGCAGCTCGTAGGCGGCAGGCCAATCTGTCAACACCCTCCCTCGGAGCAGGCAGAACGAGGGTGGAAATCGAGAAGCCGTGTGCCTCGCCTACATGCAGAACCGTCATCGGCACGAGCCTGTCGACGTCGGTACATTGCTCTACGTGTAATCGGGATTACTGCCTCAAGCATCGGCTGAAAGAAGACCACGACTGCAAAAACCTCGTTCCAATCGGCGCTCGCGTTAGCATCTTCGATTCTCAGGCTAGCAGTGCGAAGAGCGCTCTTGGAAAGCTCAAGGCCTGGGGTACAGCACAGAAAGCGAGCATGTCTACTCGAGTTTTACCGAAACCGAAACCAACGTCTGCGGCTGCGAGAATAGTTGCTGTGAACAATCTCAAGAAAACGGCAAAAGGTGACGAGAAACTCCCGGCTGACAAGCGGGTATATTTATACGTAGAAGCTGAGGCTGCTACAACCTCTTCGAAATTCCCCAGTGGCGCGTTCTACTATTCGAAAGACTGGGTTTTGGGAAGAGTGCTGGACGCAGCGGCGAAAAGCTTACAAGTCCACAATGTCAATAACCAGGCGATGGACGAAAAGGACAAGCTGAGGGTCTATCACGTAGAAGGGGGCAGGTTGCTGGACTTCAACGAGAAGGTTGGCGCGGCGCTGGTCAGTGGCAACAAGATTGTGTTGCTTAGAGGTGTTGGACCGGCCGCGCCGGATCTCATTGATCTGACAAAGGATTAACAAACTGGGCGCGAGGTGTTCATTTATTGATTGATGCAGAGCCAGGCCGGTCCGAGGATCTGCATGCCACTTTCGGCAGGCGATGCCTATCTAAGGTGTTGATGTCTCAAGGCCTTGGATGCTGGGAGTTCTATAGCATAGCGGTGGCGTTTTGGGAATTACGAGTGATACCTATCTGGCACGAAGCGTTAGAAGATAGAAGCAGCAATTGTAGAACATGATATCCATCTCAGAGGGGTCTGAAAGTACCTACAGTGCTGTGTTTACTGTACATCGCGCTTGTTACCCATTGTACATGCTAGGCGCTTAACAACTTACTCCATTCAATCCTTTGGCTCGTGGCATCCAGACCGACTTGGCAAAAGACTGGGAATAGCACACACAGCCACTGATAGAGGCGTTTTGACAGCTGCCAGCACATGTCATTGGCCTACAGAGTAAAGAGTGCTGTACTGTACTGTACTGTACTGACAGTATGTATCGATAGGCATCGATTGGACTTTGACGTCCATGTCCAACAAGCCCCCTCCTTCGGCGAGGCAAGAAGAACATAAACATACGCTCGCCGTGGATTTCTCTTCTTGCCTCTTTTCACTTCTTTGCAATTCACGGCTGCTCCTGATTCCCCCCTTCCGCCTCTCTTTGTGATTGCGGACTTGTGCCTACCGGCATCTCTGAGACTCTGCGTTGTCTATCTCCTCTTGTCGGCCCCCCTGCAGTATCGACCCCCCTCTGGTCGCAACCTTGCCCCTCTTAACATACACAACCATGGCAGGACACAATGTATGTTCGCATGGCACTCGTTGCCCAATCCTGGTCGTATAAGGTCGTTCGGTCGTGGCTAACTGCAGCAGGATCCAAAGCTCCTCTACGCCATCAATGGCATTCGTGCCTATCACATCGAGAATGGCAAAGAAAAGAGTCTCACGCCAACAGGCGCGCAGACGTTGTCCTTGCTGATGGTTCCGACGTCCTCTCCATTCTCAGGACTGTCCACTGCCGACCCTCTCTCTGCTGCTCCAGAAGAGGACTTCTACCTCCATCTTCACCTGCCTCCCGAGCTCGACCTTCCTCTCCCTGCGACCACGCAGATATATCACCAACCCCCCAGCAGCTACCTGATCCCACGATGGGACTTGGGCCACGAGAATGGAGCTTTCACACGGATTGAATTTCCTGGTCTGGGTGATGGCAAAGGAACTCAGGAAGATATCGATACGTTTGAGACGATCCTCGCGCAGTGTACCGCTTTCCTCGAACGAGCCTCGCCACCAAAATCCGCTCGCCCACATGTCTCGAGATCCCCAAGCTATCAAGATCTGCCCATTGCCCCATATGACCCTGCGGCATTCAAGCCAGGGGAAGCGTACGTTCCAGGCAGCTCTAGCTCGCATGCTGGCGGACAAATTGTTCTCATCAATGAGGAAACGGGAGCGTTGTTGGGGAACTGGGGGGAGGGTTTCAAGTCGTAGAAGACAGCAAGATGAAGCCGGGCAACAAAGGTAGGTGTATCTCGCCGTCGCTGGGAACTCGGCTAACACCTCAGACCCTGTCGAGATTACGCTCCCCCAAGACGGATCTCTCAATATCGGCGTTGCGCCTGCTTCTCAGGAGTATCTGGAAATGGCCATGCACCCAGCCTACAAGAACTCTACATTGGTTTCCAAAGCAGCCGTGGCATCCCGCTTGATTGTCACAACGTCAACCAGCGTTTCCAAAATCCTACAAACGCAGGCCGACAGCTTTACGCAAAAGACCAAACCCAATGCCCAGCCTATGACTTTCAACCCTGCCACCCAAAGTCGCATTCGAAAAGTGCATACATTCTCGGAAGGCGCAGCGGGCCTGAGTGCTAAGACGGTGGGACAGGTCAGCAAGTATGCTCAGAATCTGGGGGCCTCCCTTTCCAGGAAGGGTGAAAGAGGTGCTCACAGAGGGCTTGGTCCGGACGGGAAGCCTGTGAGCAACTACAAGCCTGGGCTCCTTAATAAGAGCTTGATGGCTTTCACTACCATTGCGGATGGTATCGACCAAGCCGGGCGTAATCTTCTGAGCTCTTCGTCGAGTGCAGCGACAACCGTCGTTACCCACAAGTACGGGGCCGAAGCAGGCGAGGTTTCCAAGAGCATCGGCGGCGGTGTCAAGAATGTTGGTCTCGTCTACATCGATGCCGCAGGGGTTTCTCGGAAAGCCGTTATCAAGTCTGTGGCCAAGGGAATGGTCGTCGGAAAGATGAGGGATGGAGGCGACCTCGTTGTCGGTGGTGGCGATGGGGGCGTGATAACGGGCCAACCCAGCGCCACTCAGCATTGGAAGGATCACGAAGCCAGTACGAGTGGTGGTAGAAGCAGCCCTGACGTTGTTGGGTTTGGAAGACAGGCTCCTCCTACTTATAGCCAGACGGGGCCAGGCGAGTCCTTGGAAGGGCAGCCAGCCTACCCGAGCGACTTGAAGCGATGAGACATGCTGGACGTGCAAGGACTTTATGATAAACGAATGACGCCGTGACGAGTGTGAGCCGTGACCTGGCTGGCGCTTGAAGTAGAATCGCAGGTTTCTGTATCGTAACAACGAAATGAAAAGTTGTGGGGTTTTGACAGTGAAGAGGTTTTGGTGTCGCTTTTTCGCTTATCAGAAGTACTTTTGAGAGCGCGGATGCAGTCAACATTGATGAAGGATGATTCGTTCCAACGCAGGAATTTGCGGAACTTACATACCTACGCTGCTACTGCTGCTACTTACAGATGGACCAAACACGAATAGGCATTCGAAAAAAAATAAGGGAGTTCAGATGTGTTTTTGACTCGATACAGTACGCAGTTGACACAAATATATGCTGGGGTCAAGCAATAAATAAACAAACTTCTCGCTTGTACAGTAGCAGCTCTCCCATGACGTGCGTCTGTACTGTACATCTGTATAGTACCATCAAGCTACCCCACATCGAATGCGCCGTCCCGAGGCCCTGAGCAGCTCAGACAGAGGCTCTAAACCACCCCATCTCCCTTCACCATGCACGCCCTCTACAGACTCAGCGCTCCCGTTCTCAAATCGCAGTTCCGGCCATCAAATCTGCCGACAATCTGTTTAGCGGCCAGGAGAGGGGTAGCGACGGCGCACAGCGTACCGAAGCTCAACGATCCGTCGTTGTTGAAGACAGGCGTCGCGTATGTGGACGGGGAGTGGGTGAAGGCGAAGTCGGGGAAGACGTTTGAGGTTACTGGTTAGTCGGGTCGCTGGCATTGTTCGTCTCTTGGGTTCGAGAGGAGAGGAGAGGTTCGAGACAGGCTGGGCTCTGGCTAATGTGCTGTGTTTGGTGGACAGATCCATCGACTGGGAAGCTTGTTGGCGTTGCGCCCGAGTTCGATGTCGAGGATACGCAGAAGGCCATCGATGCGGCCGCGGCGGCCTTCCCGTCTTTCAAGCTGCAGACTGGGAGGGAGAGGTCGAAGATGCTCCGGAAGTGGTACGATCTGATGGTCGCGAACTCGGAGGATATCGCGAAACTGATAACATGGGAGAACGGCAAGCCTCTCGCGGATGCCAAGGGCGAGGCGACTTACGCGGCGAACTTCTTTGAGTGGTTCAGTGAGGAGGCTCCAAGGACGTATGGGGATACCATACCGGCATCGGTCGTTGGAAACAGAGTGGTTACGATCAAGGAGCCGGTTGGTGTTTGTGGTCTGATCACACCGTATGGATAGGGCTCGCCGCTCGGTTTCTGTGGAAGCAAATGCTAATGAGAATAGATGGAACTTTCCGGCGGCCATGATCACGAGAAAGATAGGTCCAGCTCTTGCAGCTGGCTGTACAGTAGTTGCCAAATCGCCTGGCGAGACACCCTTCACGGGCCTTGCACTGGCCGAGCTTGCTCATAGAGCTGGTATCCCCAAGGGTGTTGTCAATGTCATCAGCGCTCTTGACAACACTGCCGCCGTGGGTGAGCTTCTCACGACCTCGCCAATCATCAAGAAGGTTTCCTTCACTGGATCGACGGGCGTGGGTAAACTGCTCATGAAGCAATCCTCCTCCACCCTCAAGAAGCTGTCCTTCGAGCTGGGAGGAAACGCCCCGTTCATCGTTTTCGACGACGCGGATCTCGACGTCGCAGTCGCAGGCGCAATCGCGAGCAAGTTCCGCTCATCGGGCCAAACCTGCGTCTGCGCCAACCGCATCTTTGTGCAGTCCAAGATCTACGACTCGTTCGCGCAAGCTTTTGCTGCCAAGGTCAGGGAGTTCAAGCTTGGTGGTGGCTTCACCGACGGCGTCACACACGGTCCTTTGATTCACGACAGAGCCGTCTCCAAGGTAGAGGCGCATGTCAGGGATGCCGAGCAAAAAGGAGGCAAGGTCGTCCAAGGTGGCCAAAGGATTCCCGAACTCGGGTCCAATTTCTTCCAGCCTACGCTCATCACGGGCATGACCACAGACATGGCTCTTGCGACGGAAGAGACCTTTGGTCCCGTAGCTGGGCTCTTCAAGTTCGAGACCGAGGAGGAGGTCGTCAAGATCGCCAACTCGGCGGAAGTTGGCTTGGCGGGTTACTTCTTCTCCAGAGACATCCAGCGCGTGACGCGCGTTGCGGAAGCGCTGGAGGTTGGTATGGTGGGTGTCAACACGGGACTTATCAGTGATCCTGCGGCGCCGTTTGGTGGTGTGAAGGAGAGCGGCTTTGGAAGGGAGGGGAGCAAGTACGGCATTGGGGAGTACCAGGTTACGAAGATGATTACTTATGGCGGAATGGGAACACCGCTGCAGAAGTAGATGTGCAATGGAAGATTAGCCAGTTCAAGATATGCCCTCTGTTGAATCAAAACAGCGTGAACCAGGTTGCACATCCATCCATGGCTGTTCAAGACACCACCCGTTGCACCCTGTGAACAAGGAATCCCAGATCCGTCAACTTACCCCAGCCTCCGGAAACGCCCTCACGCCCAGCTCTTGTGGATGCCAAACCGTCCTACAGCCTCATACGTGATATCTCGAAACCCAAAACGCACACATGAGACTATCCTTCCATCTGCACATCCGCCCTCTCTTCCTCCGTTGGGTTCTTGCCCAGGTTTTTCAGCAGGTAACTCCGCTTGAAGTATTCATTAGGGTGCACCAGCGTCTCCAGCTGCGCGGAGCTCCAGGTCCCGTCATCCTTGACCTTCTTGATCTCCTGCTTATGCACATGATCAAACACGCTAGAGGTAACAGTCAGTATTCATACATGCCTAAATGGCCAAGACGGAAGAGACTTGACATACCGATTGCAAGCCAAGTGGAACTTCATCTTCTCCTTGTCTTCCTTCACCCCCCTCAGCACCTCTTGGTCCTTCACCCCGACAGCCTGCAGCAGGGCCGTTAGGTTATCCACGCTGAAATGCCGATATGGGCACCCGTGCGCCTCGCCAGGTCCAGGCGGATGTTCCGTCAAAATCTTCTGGCATGAGAACGGACTGTACCCGTTACCTCTCCTGTTCGAATCACCGCCTACGTCGCCGTAGGAGTGGCGCACGTTGTATCTGTATTCCTTGTTGAAGACGTCGTCAGTGATCTTGCTGAATGAGGAGCGCCAGAACACGAGGCATTCTTCGAGGTTTAGCCCGATGCCTTTGAGGAAGAGCGTGTATTGGAGTCGGCCGTAATGTTTGAGGTGGGCGTCGCGGCGGAGTGAACGGTGCAGGTTTTGCATACAGAGGGGGAATGAAGAGGATAAGGCGTCTACATTTCGAGCAGAGATATCAGCGCCGGGGAGGGCGGTTGCCGAGCTCGAAAAGTTTGCATCTGGAGTGGTGAAGTTCTGGGAGAGGTGTGTGAGGATGGGTGTCAAGCGATCATCTTCATCAAGGCGGGGAAGAGCACGAGATGTCATCTTGAGGAATTAGCATAGCCATAACTATGGGAGAGGCGAGGCTTACCTCTAGAGCTTTATCCAACCGAGTAGTGAATTCCGCGACGACCATAGACAGTTGCTCTTTGCCAGGCACATACGCCTTTCCACCTTTCAGAAATACCCTCCTATGCTCAACCAACTCAGGTACCCTCTCCCAGTCAACTTTGAAGTAACTCTCCTCTTCGATCCTCTTCGGATAGCCACCACCCGCGGCCCTCAACTCCTCGGCGTATTGCCTCCTCTCCTCATCGCCCACAGTCTCCCAGTCCAGGTTCAAGCTCTCGACGAACGACTGCCGCTCCCTCGGATCATCAGCTTGAAACCTCAATCGAAAGAGCATAGACTCGACACGCGAGAACCGCCTCCGCAAATCTTCCGTCGACGCAAACGCAAGCCGCAGTATGAAATGGCTGTAATGGTCTTTCTGTCTCTCGGCTTGAATCGCCGTAGAGCCGGATGTGGAGGTGGCAAGTGGCAGGTATTTGTCTAGGAGAGGCTTCATATGGGATGCAGTCTCGGCGGGGGACTTGTTTCTAAACGAGCAGGCTTCAAGTTCGGCGAGGACTTTATCCATTAGTCCAGCTTTGATCGAGCTCATAGACACGTACCTCGCAGGCGGTCGATAGCCCATTGCTCGAACTGCTCGAGCGTGATGTCTGCTGTGGGTGGGGTGATGTAGAAATTCAATCTGTGCTGGTATTCGAGGTTTTGATACACAGGCGTCGCGAATTGCTTCTTTCGATAGTCCAAACCCCTCCTCTTTGCGTCGATACGTGCGAAGTCTTGACGGATCATGATGGCTGTATCGAGTGCAGTTTGCGTAATGCGCTGGAGTCTGATGGAGCCCTGAGATCTTTGGTCGTTGTAGAAGGAGACGCGACTTTGACGCGATTTGACGCGCCAAGTAAAGGTGGATCTAGACACGCTCGGAAGTATTTCCGTTCCGAACTCGATTGATTAAGTAAGCAAGCAAGCACGCGAGACCCAAGAGGCTCGGCTGGTCTCAGCCATTTGGGGGCTGAAATATCTCGACATGCAACAAATGATCAGCAACCTTGCCAATTCATTTATATCCTGGCAGAAGATCACCGGGAATGCAGCCAGCACTTTACACTACAGTATGTACAAAGGAGTACGTTTTTCTACAATGTTGTGCAGCCGTGATTCAAGCTACCTACCTTCTACGTGAGTGCCGTATGTGCTTGTGGGTTTCCAATTTGCAAACCTGACCCTCATCATACTGAATAGTCGTGAAATGAGCTTGGTTCATATTCGCAGGCGTGTACAACACTCTCTCTAGACTGTCACATCAAACGAAGCGGATTCAGAGGTCTCGAGCATGAATCGGGTCAGAGGCAAGTAGAAACAAAACAAGCACCTGGTCATTCTTCTACGCGAAAACATCCGCTAACATCTTCGAAGACCTGAGGTCGCTTACATCGGACTTTTCGGGTCCCCAACACTGCCGCCACTTCCGGATCCGCTCCTGCTGCCATTCGCGCTTGCACTGCTGCTTTTGTGCTCTTCCCGTGCATCAGACCAAGTGACTGTGCCCGTTGCGGGATACACAGAATTCGTTTGGCCTTCACTGCTCGACTCCGTGAAGTGAGAGATGCTGCTCAACATACTGGAACTTCGAACTCTTGCTCTATTCGCGTGCGGCGAGTAAGCGGGCGGGGGGGCGGGAGTATAAGCCCAAACGGACGAGACAGGGTTGGAGGTTGGATTCCAAGGAGAAGCCCCGGCATTCATGCCACCACTTTCTCCATCGGGCACAAAGCTGTGTTCAGGACTTTGCGAGCTCATGCCGGGATTGTAGTTCGGTTGGAAGCCACCTGAGAGACCTTGGATATGTTGAACTTCCTCCTGAAGACCGGCAATCGTATTCAGGAGATAGTTTAAAGCCACAGTCCCTTCGGAGATCTGACTGGTGAAGGCGAGATCCCGAGTAACATAGTGTTCACGCGACTTTTCCCGCCTCGACCTCTTGGCCTCGCGCTCACGTTGTTTTCGCTGTGCCTCGTCCAGGCCTTTCGCATTGGCATCGGTCAGGCTTTCGTGCTTGCTATTGAGGTAGTTGAGTCGACTCTGCTTGTTTTCACACTTTTGTTGAAGAGAAGCCAGGTCGCCTTTTCGGTCCTCAACTTCACGGTCAGCAGCCTGCTTTGCAGAGTCGAAGTCTGAGCGAGCCAATTTGTGCCTGTCACGCTGAGATTGGATTTCGGCCTTTGCAGATGAATAACGAGCGGTGTCGTTCGTGGGAACTGCCTGAAGTCTTTCAATCTCGGACTCGAGATCTCGGATCTTTTCTTCGGCTTGTCTCATATTCAGGTTGAACTGCTGTATCTTCTGCCTCTGTTTGTCATCGTTGCCACCCGTCGTCTGTAGGCTCGTGCTCAACTTGTCAATTTCTCTGCGTAGCATCTGGAGCTTTCCTCGTTGTTCTTTTCGTTTTGACGCGAGAATTTTTTTTTCTTCTGCCAACTTGAGTTGCTGAGTCCCAATGGAAGTCCTGAGAGTGGTTGTGGGAGAGCCGGGACGACCTTGGATTTGGGGGCCAGGAGCAAGACTAACTGAGGAATCGATAGCCGACGATTGAAGAGTTCGAACTCTGGCTGAGAAGATGATAGAGTCGTTCAAGGTGCTGTAGAAATCACACTGATAGTTCGAAGTTGGAGCGAGCCCTACTATGACTCCGTACCATTTGGTGCTTCGTCCTGCTGTTGGTTCTTCATCACTGATAGAGTTGATGCGAGTCGGCTGCCAGATGGTGCGGTTGACCTTCACATAAAAGGGCTTTGATCTGTCAATTGCGTACGAGTCCAAACCATCAGTGCCATTCGGCATTTTGTGGACTGGGAAAAAGCTGGTGCTGAAAGAAACCTCATCAGGCCCCACGGAAGTAATCCAGATTCGGTCCGCTTCGGAATTGAAAGGCGCATTACCAAGGTTGTTTGTACCCGTTGCATTCGCGCCTGCGGACTCTGATGCTGTGTGTGATGTTTCGTATTCCTTGACCATGACAATCTTAGTGCTAGCTAAAGCAGCCCAGAGAGGTTGCCGTATGCGAACTTGTGCACTTTTTCTCTTCTTTTTCTTCAACGCAGCGGCTGGTGTCCCCGCCGCTGTCGGAACAGAAGAGTCATTTTCTTGATTTGTTGGCGTTGTTATCAGATCGCTTGTGGAATCCAGTGCTTTGCCAGCCTCCGGGTCGCCCGGCGATGCTAAATTGTCTCGTTTTTCCCTCCGGACATACCAGTCCCGGATGTACCGTACCACGCCCTGCGTAAGAATGTGTATGGCTAGAATGCTGCGTATCAAGCCATGCCGCTTGCTCCTAGTAGTGGAGCGCGACTCCAACGGGTCATCGGGATCAGGCGAACCCAGAAGTCCATTTGACGCCATGAAAGCCCTGAGACCTGAATGCCGAATCATATTCCCACGGAAGTAATGTGACACCCCAATGACGCTGAAGCACCACAGCACATTCTTCATCCCCGCTCCTTTCCCACTTGTTCCGCCCCCTAGAGTCAAAGCAATGACTGTTTGTGCCAAGTCCAGTGCAATATCCTGAAGGGGGCTCCATAAAAAGAGCCACACCATGAGAACGATCACGTCGATGAGGAAGATGGTGCCGACTGATGGGGTGCCCAGTGTCCCCTGGAGGATATCGGTGAAACTTAGTCCAGAAGTGGCGGCCGTGGAAGGGGGTACGAAGGTCAATGTTGCGAAGAGCAGGTGGATGATCGAGAGGAATGTCGGCGGGAGCTGAAGGAGGACGATCAGAATGGCGAGAGTGTCCCAGAGCGGGCAGGACCATAGCACGGTGAGGACAAAGGACAAGGGATCGTAGTGGACGGCGGGATTTTTGGCGGCATTGACGTCGATCTGGCGGTGGTTCTCGAGAGAGGCGGTTTGGTAGACATCCGAGGCCGAATCCGAAGAGGCATCGACCGACGTCTTTCTCGACATTTCCGCTAAGAGCTTGTGCTCTGTCATGCTGTCACCGAGCACCGGGCGCTGAGCATTGCCGTTCGAGGATGACGGAGAGGTGCCAGGCAGAGGTGGTGTTGCCGTGCCCTTCTTATCGGGGGCCTTCTGGCCGTGGAGATGACCATTACTCCTCAACACCTTCTTGCCCGGCCCTACCAGACCACCCTCATGTCGCGTGTCTCTTTGGTTCGCAGCACCTGGCTGTCGCTTGCTTGTGGCCGGTCCACGAGGCATGCGACTATGCTGACCCAGAGAGACGTCCGAGTCAGCGGGAGAAGATGCTGATGGAGCCTCAGCACAGCTATCCTCCTACTCGTGAGACCGGAGGGCCGAGGTGGTGATGATGGTCGGTGCGAATCGTAAAGTCCTCATCCGGACTGAGGAAGCGGAGTGCTGTCGAGCGGTGGGAGGAGAATTGGGGGGGGGGGGGGTATGGGGATAGGTATGGGGATGTTGTCAGTCTGGATGTTTTTGGAAGGGGAACGGACGACGACGAAGAAGCTTGCAAGGCCTGCGCGCTACGGTAGACGACAGACGAGCCGCGGCTGTGTTTTGATCGGCCTGTCGGTAGGACTAGTTTAACGAGGATAGTTGTTTACTTCACGACTTAGGGCAAAAGGTTGTATGGAAGTATGGAAGTGTGGAAGTATAAACGAAGTCCAGCATGTATCGTGTAGACAGGTAGGCAGGTACCTCCTGTACATACCTGTACGTTCCGGCGGGTGAGAGGTTAAGGATGTGATTTGCATTGATACTTTCACGGACGGCCAAGAAACAGCACCAGGGCAGAGCCCAGCACTGGGAATCTACAGTCCAGTCAGTCCTGTACCGTACAGAGAGTACAGCTTCATTCTACAGTACAGTACTGTATGTACAGTCCTGTGAGTGTACTTGTTTGGTGTAATCACGATATCATGCAGCCACAACACTGTCGTGCATCCGAGCCCTGGCCTGCAGATATCCCCCGATAGGAGAGCGATGTTTGTGTATGCTGGAGTCGGGGTCAAATCACATGGCGTGGCACTATTCGGTTTTGAGGTACTGTATCGGAAGAAGAAGCATGTATGCATGTGTCTTGTCCTGGTCTCGCGTACAGTACAGTATCTCGTGTCACCACTCGCGAGTAAGTATCCCCCTGCTTGGCAGTCTCATAGTGATGGAGATTTAAGTGGTCTTACAGGACCTGAGGTGGAGGCACGGAAATAGGGCGGTAAGGAGGGTAGAGAAGTAATTGGCACACCTACTTTCCTGTACAGTGCTGTACTGTACAGTTCCGTGGTTGTTTACTTTCATAGACCACTTGGCTTGACGGCCGCCACGGGCAAAGTTTCTCGTCCCTTCAGCCAATTATTGATGGCCTTAGAACTTGCACGAGTCGACACGATGATCGTCAACAAGGAAGAGCCAGGATCACGCGAATTGGGATTTTCAGGCAGAAGAAAAAAAGCGAAAGCAACTTTCACCGTCTTTCTTTACCGGTCCTTTTGGGGTCTCGAACCTAAAACCTGTCGCACATCCACTTTCATGCCCACATCCTCCTGCTATGCTGTTATGCTGTGCCTTCTATACGTCAACCATAGGACATTATCTCCTATGAACAGAGAAACTTCTCATGGCTACCTATTACCACGCACACACATCAGAAGCGACGAAGTTAAGTTATGGTTATTCCAGTACATCGTCGATCTCACCCTCATTCATCACAAACAAGCACTTGTAATGCTGCATCTGGCTGCAGCGCTCCCACTCCTAGGGCTTCAGAATCATTCGACTTCGTCGGCATCGGGAGGTGGGTTTATTCTTCGAAGGAAAGATGGGACGCAAAGAGAACACCTCACTCGGTGGATGAGCATATCTGACATCCCCGCAAGGAAGAGCCTCCTCCTGAGCCGTCGGGCACACTCTACCATGCATACCGACGCATCCAGCGACTCTTTCGGCCGGCATTTACAAACCTGGACGCCTCCATCAGGGCTTCCGCTGCTGGGGGTGTGTGGGCAGCTCTCTCGTTGGACCGCTTGGTTGTATATTTACTTTGGTCCTGTACTGCTCGCTAGCACCTGCGCGGCTTTTTCTCCTACAGTAAGTACTGTACTGTGACTTGAGCTTGACAACTACCGATATGGGGACAAGGCGAGCATTGCCATCTCTTACCTGAAGTATCCATCGTATTCAATGTGAATGGCTTCCCGCGTCGAAGGAGTCGAAGAGACCGACCGACAAGAATCACATGTCCTGTCAAAAATCAGCGTAGGCCGTGGCAAAGTACCGGTTAGATGGCTTCGGATGTTCAACATTTCAGCCTCAAACCTCTTTCTATTTTCACAAAATTTACACAAGGCAATGGTGACGGCAAGCTGGGTGAGGAGTTGTTAAAGACAGAAATCCTCTTGATTTGCTCAAAACACAAGCTTGGTTACGTTTTGGGATGACACGGAGCCTGGTTCTTACCGTTACTGGACTCGTCCATCTGGGTTTTGTCAACCTATAAATCTGTCTAATTTTTTTGATTTTCTGAGGCACGTAGGTACCTAGGGTTTATCAACGACCTCATTTCCGGTTAAATCTTCTTTGCGAGTGACATGTCGAAGCTTTTTTCAGATGAATGCCCTTTCCTCAACACTTAGAAGTCACATAGACCCCGGGTCATATCCCCAAATGCCTTCTTCGAAGCCTTGGGTTGTCGGCTTCCAAGCGCGGACTTGCCCAATTCTGTAGTTTTATCAATGGCCATAAAATGCAAAGACACAGGCACTATCACAGAAAGCTTTCAAGGCGGCAAATTCATCAGGAATACTATTGCGGAAAAGGAGCCCGAGCAAATGATAGGAGAGGGGGCGGGGTTACTATTCGCCTCGATACTTTATACACCGTAATGCTTTGCGAGGAGCACAACGCCCTCGGAAGTAAAGAGATACATCCGGGCAGTTGCAAGGATTGTGATAGTCATACCAAATTTAGAAGCGACATGCTTTGGTTGCAGTCGTCGTTCGTGAGTGCTGAACACAGCCTATGAGGCCTACGGAAAACCACGTCCCCGATCCGAGCCTCCTTTTTTGGCTCGGAGAGCGTGATATTGTGCACATCTTGACCATCGAGGTTGATTTGGTATCACCGTTGCGGAAAGTACCAGGTACCTAGCTTCCTCGCTTATTCTAGGCACCCCCCACTTCACTTTACTGCCCAACAATAACATAGAGTCTTGCATCACTCCAGAAAGTCGTAATCGGATTACAAGAATTATGATTTGCGATGCTCGAGTTTGAAGCGACAAGGGCACGGAGTCGGTGCGAAGACTTTGAGGTGACCGATTGGAAGCTGGGATTAAAATGCTACAGAAAGCAGAATTCAGAAAGCTCTTATTTTCATTATATGACTAGATATGAGCCCCTATGAGTACCATCTATCATGGAAATGTATTTCGGTGATGTGGTATGGACTTGAATTACAGCGCTCGAATTAAACGGTCTACATTATGTCATGGCTACAAAATTGTTACCACCATGACCTTATTTACCGTACCAAACCACATTTAGCAACATTCTATGCGTAACTGAGAGTAGTCTTTCATGTGATATTCCTAAAGGCATATTTCACGCTGAACTAATCCCACGAGCAAATAAAAATATCGCATGAAAAGCTCGATAGTTGTTCAATTGTCGGATGATCACTCGACCACAAAGGCTTGTGACACATCCACTTCTACTCTACAGAAGATTCTTGAGACCTAGGAGGAGTATACGAGGACAATTTTGGTGATTGTAAGACGGTTCATAATAGAGGAGCCCTTGCGACCCATGTTCATCTTCGTCTTCGTCTCCGAATCCCTACTTGAGGTGACCCGCTCGGCCTCAAACATCAGGATAATATGATGGGTGGAATCGGGTTAGGATGATAGGTAGGACAGTCACCAATTTAGTAGTATGTATGTTTTATTCTCCGGTGTTTTTTGACAAAGTGAGGTTGAAAGGTGACAGTGTGAAAATGGCTGCCTCTTGACGTCGTTGCTATATTATCATTCTAAGACCGTTGCCCGTTATTTATTGCACGATAGCATCCCAGGAGTCATTGACACGTTTATCAACTAGTCAGAAAGCTGAACTTGGCAGTTTTTGCAGGAACAGATGATGCAATTCTACAATATTTTGATCACGTTTTGTTGGTTTTCGCTTAATATTTGACGCTAGCCATACTCATTTGGCCTTCTTGCTCTACAAAGCCGAACTCTCGATCACAACCCTACTTCGTTTCTCTCTCTCGAAAAACTTCGACCAACAACACCCTTCTGTTGCTTGCCGTTACACGCCGACGACACCTCCGAACTCGCTTTTCGGACAGTCAACTTGATCAATCGCTGGCGTCTTCCTGCCTTCTTCCTAGTAAGCTTGTCATCATCGTAATAGCACTAGCTGATTCCCGCCTTTACAGAGTCTCCTGTGCCAGTAGATCAAGCAATACGAAGCCTCAGTCAACGTCTGTTACCACTCTACAACCAACCTGGTTTCGAAGCGCTTTCGATAGAATACAATACGATCTTGCTCTTCGGGTCTACACAATGGTGCCCCCCAAGCCTCTGTCGAAACAGGTCGCACCTCCAGGCAAGGCTGCAGATCCACCTAGCTCTAAGGCCTTTCCTGCTTCCGCCTTGAAGACTTCTCCATCTCTCACCGGCCCACCAACAGGTCCCGAGGGAGCCCTGTCTTCAACCCCAATTCCCACCCGCAAGTCCTCTCGCAACATCAGAACAACCCCAAAGGTCGCCCCCTTCAACGAATTGGAAACCGACAACGCTACTAAGGCAGGTGAGTCACCAAAAAAGATCGGCAAAAAGCTCCCTGCTGAGGTCAAAGACACTTCGCCGGTCCCAACCAAGAAAATCATCATTAGAGTCGTCGACCACCAAAAGCTAGCTACAGTAGGCAAAATGGAAACTTCTGACCAGTCTTCCTCCAACGGGTCGGTCTCGTCTGGTTCAACAGAGAGAATCCCTGAGAAGGCTCCGGAGAAGAGACCGATCTCAACCTCGTCCGATTCATTCACAGGTACCGAGAAGTCGCGCAAGAAGCCCAAGGCCCCCGTCTCGTCTGGTCCAACAAAGAGAGCCTCTAAGAAGGGTTCGAAGAAGAGACCAATCTCAATCTCCTCCGATTCATCCACAGGTGCCGAGAAGTCGCCCCAGAAGCCTAAGGCCTCATCTTTAGCTCCATGGAAGGAGCCAGAGGTAAGCAAACCCGCCACCACCAACAGTCCCCGAACATGCCAAAGCCATCATAGTAGTGACAGTCCCCTGTGAAGCCTCTCAGAAATCCATGTTTCTATATGGATAAGTGTCTAACGAGATTCTAGCTCGCCTACGACCATCTATGCGTGCTACCCGATCAGACTATCTACCATGCCAAAGGAAATTACATGCCATCTCGCGGCGGCGATGACGACGTCGGGCAAAGCTTTGAGGGTCCACGAAATGCATTGCGCAAGAAACTCGCCGCTCCTAGATCTCCTCCCCGCCACTTCTATGGGAACTCAGAGACACCATCACCTCCTGCTGTCGTCCTCACCATCGCAGAGATCAAAGACCGCACCGAACTTACAACATACTACTTTGCGTACGGCAAGGAGGTCCCCGAGAGTTACATGAAAAAGAGGTTCCCAGGCTGCAAACTCGAAGAACTCGGCATTTGCTACACTCCCGACTACACGTACACCCTCAACGCGGATGCGTTCGTCAAGGCAGTCCGTACTCAGCCTGCTCCTGACAAGATTAGCGGCGGTCTGTGGGGATACATGTGGCGCGTCCCGAACTTCGTACGCAGAGGTCTCGAGGCCAAGGCCGTAAAGCATGGCTTGAAGTTCGTCGAGGTCGCTGGGCTCCAGTTGCACGAGAGACATGAAGACTACGAAGTTTCCGACTGGTACGCCCCGCTGGTAACTAAGGTACGTTCTTATGGTTGTTCCCTCGACCTTTGCAATACATCTTATCATCCCGCTTCCCGAGAGTGTGAAAACTGACGCCCGTGTCCTTAGGGTGAGCCAATGTCTGCGTGGATGGGCGTCGGCGAGTTGATCGGAAACGAGGCCGAAGCCATCGAGCTCGTCAAGAACAACCGCCTCAAGTTTGAGGATCTCCATGTGCCCATCTTATTCCTGTGCTCCGAGGCTGTTCCCAGCCCTTGGATCGACAAGAACATCTACGATGCTTGGATTGGACGCCCCAAAAACCCGTTCGGTTCGTAATCCCCGACCTCTTTCCATACCTATGACATGCGATAGCAACTAACTGTCTCCCAGAGTCTGGTTACTGGGGACTGAAGAAGCCCAAGAAGACCAAGGAGGCGAAGCAGGTTGCTTCTAAGGTCGGTTCTTCTTCTCAGTCGGGTGCCTCCAAGACGGCTGTCCCCAAGTCTGCCCCCAAGCCTGCTGTTCGGAAATCTATTTTTCCTGCCAAAAAGTAGAGGGAGTCACACAGGCACAGGGCGCAATTTGGCACTGCTAAGGTTGTTCCTTGGATAGCTTTGGTTGACTTCGGACGGTGCTCGACTCGGTGGCATATTGGTCTCTGCAATTTGCATCTGATGGAGCTTTACCATTAGGATTGGCAGATAGACATACACACGTTGGCGTTAATGTAGAGATACCCGGTCTCCTAATAAGACCTCACATTACAAGCACTTCATATCCACACGGTGCCCACGCGCGAGCAGTGCATACGACTCCGGAGTGAGTTGAACCATACTTCGTTCAACATTGAGGCTCGTTCTTTTCTACTACGATCTCCCCCTCCCTCTTATACGAGCAGAGGTTCCCTAGTGTCAACACTCGTGCCGGTAATGCTTGACATTTACAGTAGTCCCCGACGAGGAAACAGTGACCGGCTTCTCGCGAGTGAACCAGGTATGAGACGGTGATATCTACACTCCTCCGTAGCCCAGCCACACACTTTCCCAAAATCCACACCACTCTCTCGGCGATGGCCCCCAGCAGTGCGCATCTCCCGCTTCTCAGAAGCCCACTGCACTCAGCATCTACGTATCGAACCCGCTTCCCACTCCGACAGGTTCGAGTCACAAGAACCGCCAACCCACCCTCAGCACCTCGAACTTGCTCCAAGCGGGAGCGCGATGTCTTCCGCGCCATTGCCTGCCGCACCTCTTCTTCGAATCCTCTCCTCGTCTCTCTCCCTCAACGACTCAAGCTCCCCAGCTAGACATCTAGTCCGGTATCGAGAACCGCTGCCTGACGACCGGAGCACCGCTAGGTGAATCCGAAGCCTGAGATATCTAGCATGCTGTCTCTCTTTGGCGCCAACGACGGGAACCCTCAACCGGGAGCAGATACCGGTCGGAACGAGGGAACAGTGGGAGCTATGGACAATACCGGGGCTTAGGGGAGGGAATACCTGTGGACAAAGGCTTCGGGGGCGACGGGGGAGGGGCATGAGCTATTTTCGTGATGAGAAACTGCGAAAGTGTAGTGGAAGGCTCCTCTGATGTATACAATCTTGGCAGAGGCCCAGTTATGGCTAGAGTGCTGCCTTCGTTGTCGTTGGTTACGACTACCTGCTATGCTGCATTTCCCGAACGCTCATCTATTAAGTCTTGGTAGATTCAGGAGAAAGCGTTTGGGCGTCACATTGCGGACAGGTTGATACGTTGATATACACAATTCGAATTTCCACTCCAGCACACCCCGCATCTCGGGTATCTAAGAAGACGTAAATAAACTCCACGCAGCTACATGTACAAAGTCTAAATGAGGACATACAAAGAGCAAATCATGCTCAAACCTAGGATCATAGAGCACCAGAAGCAAACATTGTTCAGAATGTGCTTGCCCTTGACCCACTTTGTCCGTTGGATCATGACGATTGGAAGTTGGCTCATCTGAGCCAGGAACCCGTAACCACGTATCTTCTTCGTGATACACGCCATGACGATCTCGTGACCGATGGAGCTGATAAGGAAAGTGATGAGAGTAGCCATAGGCCGACCGATGTGAGGACGAGAGGCGCTGTAAACGTGACGACGGAAGAAGTGGTGTACTGGGATATTCCACTCGCGACTAAATTCCAGCCAATCGGTGGAGTTCCACCAGTCTGAGTAGAATTGCCTGTCGGCAAAGCCTGACGCAGTCAGCATGGCAATATTTAGATCGTGGCGAGCAAGACTCACAGGTTATTTCTGCGCATGCCCCGAGGACATACTCAAATATTACGAGGAACACCAGTAAAAAGGTGACCATGAAAGGGAAAAGAAGATTTGAGATTGACTCGGAAAGAATCAATGCAGTTTCGGAGAATGAAGTGACGGACTCGAGACGAAGAGCCGACTCGGTCATGACGGGGAGAATGAACTCTTCGGAAGTAACAGTCAAAAAGAAAATTACACCAAAGACGGCCAAAACTTTGTATCCTAGTTCTGACCATACAATACCATCTGTGCGAGGGTATTCCAACTCATAGCAGAGAGTAGGGCAACAAATGAAGTCGGCATAGTTTGCCCAGGTCAAATTCTTGGGATAAGTGACTGATCCAAGAGGTGAAGTAAGTTCGAAGGCAAGATCTTCACGCAGACAGGCAAGTTCAGATTTTTGGTCTGCGTCTTGCTGTAACCTTTCTTCAGCGGACGGTGTATGTCCCGCGCTAGGGTATTGATAGGCTGGCGCTTTCGAAGCTGTGGTAGGCTCATCGAGAGCTTGCAGCCTCTTCTCGGTCTCGCACAAATGGCCATTGTAGAACGCATACGAATGCATCTTCATGAGAAGAACAAATGTGTGGAGTGTCAAGGAGACTTGCGCAGTCCACGTCCATTCGCGAATGAAAGGCACGCTGCGCGGTTGTTAGTTGGCACAAGATTGGTGCTTCTTTTCGGTGCTCACCTGACCCAGAAAGTAAACCAGATTGCCTGAAAAATGCTCTGAAGAGCCATCCCTCCTCCTCGCCACCTGAGCCCCAGACGCTGCCCAGTTCGGCTTCTGAATAGCCGGTGTAAAGGCAAGCTCACAGCTGTAGTTAGGACCATTAGCCCGTCGGCTAATGCAAGCTCCCAAACCTTCACAGTAAACAGCCCCCAAATCTGGACTCTCAAGGGGTAGCCTGTGTTTTTGATGTTCCGCAGCATAGTCGTCGTCGCCATGATCGAGAGCGCTATCCAGAAAAGTACGTAGAAGCCCTTGAAATCTTTATAGTCGCTGTTCGGATCGAAATGGGACACTCGAGAAGCATAGTCTATGGTGGGAAAGAGTCGGCGGCGTTGAGCTCGCAGTTGCTTGCGTGCAGAGGATATCGACTGCACAGACGGAGGGGCATCTGCAGGAACGGGTGTCGATCGTCCGCTGTGGCACGTTAGACATCGAACTCCGTCCGGACGAGGGCAGTATCTACCTAGTTTGTGCAGATGGGATGCTATTTTGAAGGCCGTCCGCTACTCTCGTGGGTTGCAAAAGTCGCTCTTGACCCGTGGTCTTGGAGACGGCTGGATTGCCCGGTTTAACGGCCCTCGGTCGCAGTATCTGCCCATGATCCGTATGCCCGTTGCCGTCAATCTTGAGATCCGCCGATGTTGACATTTTGTCGACAGACAGCCGCGTGGATTGAGGATCCTAGGGGAGTTTCCGCAGACCAGCCAGAGGTAGAGGTAGTGCCAGATTTAGACAAGGAAGAACTGATAGTGAGTGTCCAAGTAGCAACCGATCAGAAAGGATCCAGCGTGTGAAAAGAAGAGTCGGGAGGGGGAGAGGGAGAGAGGTAGGTCGGTAGGTATGTAGGTAGGATTTGATACCTATATACTGTACCCACCTGCAGTCCGGTGCGAGTAAGGCTGTGTAGAGAATGCATGAAGCGCAACGTAGCAGTCAGCGAGATATATATAGAGGTGCTCTCAAGTAAGTTTCAATGAAAGTTACTTACAGTACACAGTGTGCAAGGTCGTGTGGCGCGTGGGAGCGTCTGCAAACCACAGAACAGCTTGCCAAGGCGGCCGCCTCCCTTGAGCCTCAAGCCGCTTGAGTGGAACTACTGTACAGTGCTGTAGAAGAGAAGTCGAGAGAGTCAACAACAATCTTAGCAACAACAGCTCGACATCCGACGAGGAGACCCACTCATCCAGCCGTGAAGCCAGCACAGCACAGCACGGCTGTCTCTTCGATCTACACCCGCCCCCAGCATTTCTTCTGCTTGAGCTGGCAGCAGCCGATAATCTGGCCCATCGCGGGGCCATACCGCCAGCATGAGCTCCTGTAGGCAAGATTGCCCTTCTCGTGGAGCTCTCGCTGATATACACAGTGAAGCAATTCATTCGAAACGTGCGGGCTTCCAAGACTATTGCGGACGAGCGCGCTGTCGTCCAGAAAGAGAGCGCCGCCATAAGAGCGAGCTTCAGGGAAGAGAGTGGAGATTCCAACGTCCGGTACGTAACGCCCCCAAGACATGAGAGACGGCAGCTGATAGCTTTGTAGACGGAATAATGTGGCTAAGCTGTTGTATCTGTTTACCCTCGGCGAGCGCACACTTCGGGCAGATCGAATGCCTTAAGCTTCTGGCCTCACCTCGGTTTGCGGACAAACGTCTGGGCTACCTGGGCACGATGCTGCTGCTCGACGAGAACCAGGAGGTTTTGACACTGGTTACCAATTCTCTGAAAGTACTCGGTCAAACGCGCTTCAAGGGGAATGTGCTGCTGACCACCCGTAACAGTGACTTGAATCACTCCAACCAATACATCGTTGGACTCGCCCTTTGCACTCTCGGCAACATTGCTTCTGTCGAGATGTCTAGAGATCTCTTCCCCGAAATCGAAAACCTCCTCTTGACTGCGAATCCGTACATTCGGCGGAAGGCCGCACTTTGCGCTATGCGAATATGTAGGAAGGTTGCCGATTTACAGGAGCATTTCCTTGAAAAAGCCGCGACACTTCTCTCAGATCGAAACCATGGTGTCTTGTTGTGTGGATTGACGTTAGTAACAAGTCTCTGCGAGGCCGATGAGGCTGAAGGAGGGGAAGAGGGCATCGTAGAGAAGTTCAGACCGTTCAGCGGGGGCTTGGTCCGGACGTTGAAAGCCCTTTCCAGCTCTGGGTACGCTCCAGAACACGATGTCACTGGCATTACCGATCCATTTCTTCAAGTCAAGATCCTGCAACTATTGCGTGTTTTAGGTCGTGGGGACGCGCAGACAAGTGAGCAAATCAACGACATCTTGGCCCAGGTCGCCACCAACACCGATTCCTCGAAGAACGTTGGAAACTCGATTCTCTACGAGGCTGTTCTTACCATTCTAGAGATTGAGGCAGATTCTGGACTGAGGGTTCTTGGCGTCAACATTCTCGGCAAATTTCTGTCGAATCGAGACAACAACATTCGATACGTTGCGCTAAATACACTTATTAAAGTGGTTGCGGTCGAACCAAACGCGGTCCAGAGACACCGAAATACCATTCTCGAGTGTTTACGAGACCCGGACATCAGCATTAGGAGGCGGGCTTTGGATCTCAGTTTCACGCTCATCAACGAAAGTAACGTTCGACTACTGATCCGGGAATTACTTGCTTTCTTGGAAGTTGCAGACAATGAATTCAAGCCCATCATGACCAGCCAGATCGGCGTGGCAGCTGATAGATTCTCCCCAAGCAAGAGGTGGCACGTTGATACAATGCTGAGGGTGTTATCACTGGCTGGTAACTATGTCAAAGAGCAGATCCTCTCGTCTTTTATCCGGTTAATAGCGACAACCCCCGAATTGCAGACCTACGCAGTGCAGAAAATGTACACCGGACTGAAAAAGGATATCACCCAAGAAAGTCTAACGCTTGCAGGCGCGTGGTGTATTGGAGAATACGGCGACGCATTGTTGAGAGGGGGCCAATACGAGGACGAAGAATCGGTACAGGAAGTGAAGCAGAGTGAAGTCGTTGATCTGTTCTCGACCATCCTGAATAGCAGCTATGCCACTCAAATCGCTACAGAGTACATAATCACATCTTTAATGAAGCTGACGACTCGCTTTACGGACCCGGCACAAATCGACAGAATACGGCGCATTCTCCAGAGCAATTCTACGAGTCTTGATGTCGAGGTACAACAACGAGCCGTGGAGTACGGGAATTTGTTCGGACACGACGCCATTAGAAGGGGAGTGTTGGAGAAGATGCCCCCACCACAAATCAAGGAGGAGTCGAGAGTACTGGGCGAGGCTACCAAGAAGCAGAGTAAAGCTTCCAACAGGAAATCAAAGATTGTCAAACCTGCGGAACAGGACCTGCTTTTTGATTTGATGGGCGATGGTAGCATGCCTGCTGGGGACACGGGTGCCAACGGGTCCCAAAACAATGCGGACTTGCTCGCCGACATTCTCGGTGGCGGTAGCTCGGCGGCAGCAACGTCTCCTTCGCCCCAAGCACCCATCATGAGTTCGATCATGGACCTGTTTGATAGCTCAGGCCCAGCGCAGCCTCCCGCAGCTTCAGCAACGGCGTCGAATGACCTCCTTTCTGGGATGTCATCTTTGCCGCCGCAAGTAGTGCCTGCAAGTGCAAGTGTCATTCCAGCCCACCCATGTTACGACAAGAACGATTTGAGCATCAAGCTACAGTTGCAACGGAACTCCGAGGGCACGATACAGGTCATGGCGCGCTTTAGAAACGGCTCGATGCATCAGTCGATTTCGAGTGTCGCTTTGCAAGCTGCTGTACCAAAGACGCAGAAGCTGCAATTGAATGCGATGTCGGATGCCGAACTGGGGCCGGGCTCAGAGGCCACACAAACCATGAGGATCACTGGAAGTAAAGGAGTAGGTTGTCCTTGGCCGGCCTGGAGCACCATCATTTTGCATTTTGCTAACTACCTGCTCTAGCCTCCGCTTCGCCTGCGACTGAAAATATCCTATTCGCATCCGTCGTCGGGACTCGTGACTGATCAGGTCGATTGGTCGGAACCCAGGTGATGTGGGGACTTGGTCGCAAAGCGATAGTCGTCGTACCTACGCCTCCTAGAAGTAAGGATCATTCAAGTTTACGTGTTCAGGTTTCGATTGGGTTGGCCCAATAGTACCAACTGAACTCTTATCTGTGGTGGATCTTGGTTGGTGTTTCCGCCGTACTAAGTAGAGTCATAGACTACTTCAAGTACAAGTCCTTAGTCGCACCTCGAAGGCTTTTCGAGCCTCGACCAAATGCAAAGCCGGTCGCACTTACTTCCTCCTTTGTAAGCTAAGCACTTCCAATCATTCACCTCGAGATGTTCAATCCTACCGACTTTCTTAGCACGTCTGCTCGTTTCTCTCCTTGCGTCACCTGAGCATCATGAACAAACGTTAGCGTCGTGAACAAACGTTAGCTATGTTCTAGCATCGCCACCGACACATATATAAATACCTACCTACTCTTCCAGATCCCACTGTTTCGGTTCTCATCACACATCAAAACCGATCGTTCCTGCACAGTCATGACTTCTTCAAAATCCCTCTCATTCTGATTCTCTTCACATCATCCTCCAACACCATTCTTGAACAGACATACTTCTTCAGATTCTCTTCGCACTATACATCAACGCCTTCTTGACACATCGACCCCTTCCCTGTTGCGGCGGTGCGTAAGTTCCCACTCACAATGCGGTTCTTCACAACGTTGCTCCCGCTCGCTCTCACGGGCGCAGCTGTGGCTACTTCGCAGCTCAATGTCACGGAAACCACTGCCACACAGGACCTCACTTGGGTGGATGTCGCGCGAATCTGCCGTAACCATGACAGTCGTGGCGGAGAATGCAAAATTCCAGTCGTACCCGGCTTCGACGATCCAGATGAGCCCACCATCGAAGACATGGCGTACTTCGCATTCACGTCCGACAACATCGAGCAGTCCAGGATCGATGACTGGTACTGTGCCTGGTCTCTTGCCAGGCAGGATAGTGCCGAGTGGACCGAGTATGGGGAGTGGAACTTGTTTGCCATGGACTATCTTCACGACGCAAACTTCGAGTGCGAGCTGACCTACCCCTCGTGCAACCCACCGGCAAGGGCTGTTCTTCAAAAGATGTACCCTGACGACAGACCACTTGTCCGTCGAATCCATTTCACCTTTATCAAGTATCAAAAGGGACATGACTATGTTCTGGCTATAGATGTACGTCCCCATCTCTTGCCGAGTCTTTCTGATACCAGTAGCGATCAGAGTCCGAAAATTGACCATCTATCAGGGAGCATTCAATCGGGCTCAACATACGGCGGTGGGTCTGGTGCCTGGTATTGTCAAATCCTTCACCTTACAAGCCGATCCTGAGAACCTCCGCATTTGTGCACAGATGCATTTTCTGGTCGAGCAAACTATCAACCTCGCAATGATGGCGACTGCTTCTATAGCGAACAGTTATATCACACGGTTCACACAAATTGCAGCTACCGAAGGAGAAATAGCAAAAAAATCGATCGCAGATTTTTGGCGGAGCAAGCCAGCAGGTTATGTTCCCGACGCCGCCGAAGCTCTCCGCCTCGAAAAACTCACGCGAGTTGTTAAACATGCAAAGAAAGTGGCGTGGCTCGCCCCAACACTGGTAAAGGGTGATCCGAAGATTACCTTTCCTTGGTATTCCAATATCGTGATGACCACACCGAGCTGGCTCGCGAAGGAATATGGCGACTTGCTTGGCCTTTATCAGGGTACATTTGGTTCCATTGGGCCCAGTATATCGCATGGGCATCTGTGCGCCTCATTCGAAGGCGACTTTGTGGACCAGAGTGGCGCGAACAGAGACAAGTTGGCTTACCGTATCAGTGCCATGTTTAACACGGAGCGGGAGCTTAGACAGGCATGGTTCAAAGAAACCCTCCGAGGAAACATGTCCGCACCTGGCGAACCGTCACTCACATCTGTCTGGTTCAAAAACCGAGCGTGGGTTGGTCCAGGCTCTGTATCGGAAGAGATGAAAGACATCACCAAATTGGAAAAGTGAGTTTCGCTGCCAAATTCAATGTTTCTCCTCTCTGACAGCCCTGCAGGGACGTGGCAACCGGAATTGTCAAGGCTCTTATAACAGACACTCTGATTAATGACTTCAATTATATCAAGTGTGGTTTCCAAGAGGATGCCCCTCGACGCTGTGAGGATGCGAAGACGGCGACGGGTGGAAATGCCGTTTCCATTTTCTGCCCGTATCCAGACACCGATCCGCACCTCATGTGCGATGCGAAGAGGTGGTACTTCTCTGACCATGGACCACATGATATCCCCATGGTAGCTTCCGAGAGCAAACTCATCGAATCCTTCGCTGATGGTAGATACAACCTCACGAAGGAGATGATTTTCCAGGAGTCGTTCAGGAACTACGAACTGAACGGCCGCTCGAGCAAGGACATAGCCATGACAGGTCAGAGTGCTGGGTTCAAGATACCAGTATGCATAACGGACAAGCCGCACTTCTTCGAAGCCCGCGGCTTTCCAGCCATCTGTGGCGGCTGGCGCTCCGAGGAAACAACTCCGTTTCTTGAAGCTATGCATGCTGGTGTCGGGTCCCAGATATACGAGTACAGGCACCGGAAGCAGCCTCAGTCTCTATATACCAGAATAATTCCCAAAGTAAGTACACTTTCTCGGCAGATTTGCACTAGACATGCTAATCAACAATGCAGATCCTCGACGACTATCCGCCGCTTACCCGCTACTTGGGTCTCTGCGACAACGGGCTCAGATTCCCACACAAAGGGATGAAGGCCCAGCTGTCGAGATGGATCGGGATCCAGCAAGGCAGAGACGAAGACTGCGGTTTGATTCGGGAAGGCATCATCAGTATGGAAAACGAAGAGCAGGCGAACCGTTGGTTCTGTACAAACCAAGCCGGTCATACCATCTTCGAACGGGAGAAGGGCAATATTGATACCCCCTCCCGTAAGGCCCCTATGCGCAGCCACGCCAAAAAATGCAAGAGCTGGCTCAAAGCGCAAGGCAAGCCTGCCAACGATACTGTGATGGCCACCGAAGAAGAACTTGTTTAGAAGACTGGGTCTTGGTCGCGCGGGTGTCGTCGAGGATGTAAATCACGGGAAACAGATTGTCTTTCATTATAACGCTGAAATTGTATTCTGATGTCTAGTGAATAGAACTACAGTGTATTAGGTGCGACCCAAGCAAGTACTGAGATCTGCAGCCTCACTTGCCAGCCACTTCTTTGGCGTGGCTGTGGCGTACACCACTTACATTGTGACACTCGCGCTTTAGTTCTTTTGTGAATCCATCGATGGATCAAACGGAACAAAGGCAAAACATTGAAGATCTCCAGAGTGCGGCCTTTTTGATCATCCAAGAACTGCTCTGATCGAACAAGTGGTCGGCCTGTGCTAGCGAAGTGGAAGGGTCGAGTTGTTAAGCGAAAGATTCTGGATGCCCCGGGTACCAGATGCAAATGCGAGTGATTGAAATAATCGTCGAGCAAGCAAGGTCCGATAGTTAAGTTGCTGGTCGAAAGAAGTCTGAACTGTCGTCCAAAATGCTTTCTGAATCGAAGTCTGACTTGCGGCCGGGTTCATGAGTGGCTGGCCGATCAAAATTCGAATTGTTGTCTGAACGCCAGTACAAAAGAAGGGTATGAGAACCGACTGAATAGTCAACTGAACGCAGAATTCCAACATGATGTATTTCTCTGCCAGTTTTGATTTGTGAGCTCTTGAGAAGTCGAGTCCCAGGGTGAAGAGCAAATGATGGTGTTGTACATAGGAAGCTTCTCAGCGAAGTTTATAGGTCTTTCTTTCTTCATCGACCTCGCTCAATTGACGCTTCCACACGAACCTCTTGACCAGGTGTCGCCCTTCGAAGCTTTGAATGGCTATGGAGTGCGCTGCTCGTGGATTCCCACCACCTACACCCCCCTCAATCAGCTACTGAAAGACTTAATCGTCAAAAGGCTCTGCAGCTAGCTTCGAGAGCGAAGGGAGTAGTAAAAAAGTTTGCCAAATCTTGGACGGCGACGCAACAGGCGGAGATGAAACGACCCGTCGACCTGAGCCGTAGAGATGTCGAATGGTCAGTAGGAGACGATGTCGTTGTCGATACCAAGAACCGGGAGTTTGACAGGCCATCTTGATAACCTTCAGACAAGTGGCAGAGTCAAGTCGAAGAACTCGAAAATGTCGTGAAAGCTGGAGAGTGAAGCTGCCCACCGAATGGACGGTGTACCCCGTCTTTCACTCACATTCACTCGGAACATACATCGCCAACCCTCGACCAGGGCAGGTTCGGCCGGAGCCTGAACCTTCACAGCTCCTTTCCGAAGAATACGAAATGGAGATTCACGAAATCGTCGGTTCGCGCTCAAGCCGAGGGGAGTTACAACACAGCATAAACTGGAGAAGCTCCGGAGCCATCGAAGGCGCTACCGCCATGGCTGAAAGCTTACAACGACGGCCTGGATGACTATAGAGAGCTCGCCGTTGATTGCCTTGTGACTGTAGCCCCAAGGACTTGTCGAATGTGGTCAGGTGAATACATGTCACGCGTCAAGGTCTTCTCAGACATATAAGTAGAGGCTTCGCCCCAGGGAGCTCAGCAATCAACCAATCAACCCTTTACATACTTGCCAACCCCCGAGTTACCGCACAACAAGACCGAACCTAACTCTCACCATTCTTGTTCCAGCACACCAGATTGTCGTTGGTGATTGCTACAGCCAAGAGGGGCGGTGTATCCGATTTCTCGATTCCTTTGCGTCCGGTGCTCATCGACCATTCAGTCAAGCGGGATAGAAGAGAGAAGCAGAGGACCAGACAAAGTTGTACTGTGTGTTTTGACCTCGTCATCAATATTCATAGTTGATTTACATGAGCCCGCCCATGACTCCGATGCTTGGAGAGTGGGTAAAGCTCTCGGATTCACAATTCCTCTAGAACCCGTGCCAAACCTCCTCCCCCACCCCTATCGTGAATACCGAATTTGTGACGTTGAACCAGAGGCTTGGCAAACACCTAATCGAGCAAATCCCCTGACGTTGGGTATGTACTATGTCATGCATACATACAGAAAAGGGATCGACTTGCATCGAGCATGCCGAAAACGTCTGGTTGGTGGTTTTCCATCCTTGGAAGTATTTGTATTTCGACCCGAATCGCACTTCACGCCAGATCATCGTTGTAACTGATTGCAGAGCTGGTTGGACTTGCTCAGCCGACATTTTCTTTTTGCCCATCACAACGAATGTAGCTCATGCGGCCTTGCAACATGGAACAGCTCAATCCAGCGCTCTCACGGATGGCTTTGCGCTCTAAAACTGGCCGCAAATCGTTACCGCCGAGGCGCTTCAACAGGGGCCGTATAAAAAGTCCAGTCGACGGGATTCAGGCTGTACCGGTGGCCTTGCTGGGGAAATCTATATATAACACCAGACATCTTATCATGTAGCAGAACTTGCCATTTCCATGTCAGCCATGGCATGTGGTAGGGCAGAGAGGGCATGCGGTACTTCTCGGGGGGATTAACAAATCAAAAGGCGCGGGGGGATCGGCGGTGAGATGTGAATCCCAGATTTGGCAATGCTTTCAAGCGGTTGCTTGGACTCATGAGCCGAAGGTAGGGGTATGTCGGTATCGTTATCGTTACACGCAAAAGGTGTACGCGCATGCGGTCGGTAAATGCTTTCTTTTGCCACGAGGTATGTACAGTACAGTTCAATCAATACTGTACTGTACGATGATCGCTTAGAACGGACTCGAGTGAGGGGACCCACTTTCGAAACAAAACAAAACTCACGCTCCAACTCGAAGTCCACAACCACTTTCCGACTTCGACTACGACTTCGACTACGACTTCGACTACGACTTCGACTTCGACTTCCAAGGACAGAATCGTCAATTTCTGCGTGCAATATGGCCTTCCTGAGATATGGCGCTTTTGCCGCCTTGCTAATAGTTGCTCTTGCCTTTCCTGACTCTGAGAGTCGACCGTGGACAATCGGTCGCACAGTCACAACCTCGAGCGGACAAATAAGAGGACACAGCGCAGAGAAAGCGGAAAACGTCTCGGAATATCTTGGAATTCCCTACGTACGTATCCCACGACTTGCTTTGAGTATTCTGACAAACGGAGAAGGCCAAACCTCCAGTTGGCACCTTGAGATGGGCGGCACCAGAGCCGTACGCAGCAACTGCAAGGCCATACGTGAATGGCACGTCGTTTGTGAGTCATGAGAAGCGCGAAGACAAGCTTCCAAACTGATCTCATAGGGATACTCTTGCCCGTCGAACGGAGGCGCGACTTTTAAAGCTGTCCGGTCGAATGCTGCAGATCTCAACCTGACAGCTCCCGCACTTCAGGTCCTGGACTCGATGATCGGGCAGTCGGAAGATATCTTCAGTGAAGACTGTCTGACGCTTAACATCTGGTCCAAGCCACAGTTTGGCCAGCAGGAAAAAGCGGTCATGGTATTCATCCACGGAGGCGGCTTCACTTCTGGGGCATCGAGCATTCGAGCGTACAACGGGCAGCATTTGGCGGATACCGAGGATATCGTTGTCGTTACCATCAAGTAAGTTGGACGCTTCCTCTGCTTCGGGGTGCAAATACTCACCATCTACTGTAGTTATCGTCTTGGCATTTTTGGATTTCCCGGAGCACCAAACGCCAGAACCAACCTGGGATTACTTGATCAGCGTCTCGCGATAGAGTGGATCCGGGACAACATCCACGCTTTCGGTGGTGATTCAAGCCGCATCACAATCGTCGGCGAATCATCAGGAGCCAGTTCAGTAGACTACTACTCATTTGCCTGGACTCAAGATCCCATCGTAGCAGGTTTGATTGCGCAATCTGGAACTGCAGCCAGTCCTGTCTCTGTCAGGACATCTGTCGAAACCTGGTATCTGGCTGCCGGCAAACTTAATTGCGGCCATGTGGACTCGAATCCCGACGCGGTTCTCTCTTGCATGCAATCTAAGAACGCAACGGCTATCCTCGAGGCGACCGCAACATTACCGGCTTTCGCACCCGCCGTTGACAATCTGATCGTTTTTGCGGACAATTTTGCTCGTGCTTCTGCTGGCAATTTTATCCAAAAGCCGTACCTTCTAGGCGTCAATGACAACGAGATCGGACTCTTCCAAATTGTAAGATTTTGGGAAATACCATATGCTTTCTCTTCCCTTCCAGCCTGGTCCCGAGGCGTTGTCAAAATTCTGCCCAAAACGGCATAAATGGCAAACGCTAATTCGGTATGATCCAGGAGTACCAGGCAACTGGTATAATATACTCCGACAGCTGGTGGAAGCTCCAGAACCAGAATTCCTTCAACTGCGGAGCTGCGCAGCGATCAAAGTCTTCGGCCGCGAAAGTCCCGACGTGGCGTTACCGTTACTTCGGAGACTTCCCCAACTTGTCTCTGACACCGACTTCCGGTGCGTGGCACGGTTCAGAGATTCCGATGATATTCGGCACGGATCTCGAGATTCAAAACACCACAGAACGTACTGCATCTCAGTTGACAATAGCGAAATACATGCGAAGTGCTTGGTCGGCCTTTGTGAAAGACCCGGATGCGGGATTAAGCAAGTAAGAAGACAGAAATTTCCACCGTCCAAAGATGATTCCAGCTGACCCAACTTCAGTTACGGCTGGCCACAATACGATGCAAATATGAAGACGCTCGTAAGGCTGGCATACAACAATGGAATCGGAGCCAACCCTGGTCTGCCAACAGATCATGACTTCCTTTGCCCTTGGGTGTTCCCCTTGGGACAAGGACTTCTCTCGTCGAACTCTTCGGCATCACGTGTCGCAATTGAACTGCTGGCGGGATTTACGAAGACGACAGCTGAGCAGGTGTTGGAATTGTTTGCTGCTTGAAGCCTCCCGATGGATTGGGCTGTATGATTGCCAGAGGCGTCGTGTTCGTTCACACCTGTAAATACACTTGTCTTGGACAATTGTTGATAGTCTTCCTGATCGAGATAGGCATTAGCTTTGGCATGTATGTACTGTCATGATAGCTGTGATATCCCACGGCATTCGAGCAGAAGAGCTGCTTAGGGATGGACTCAGGTACACAGGCTCTTGTCGCAGGTAAGTGTCATAAGACCGGAGAGTGTATCACGACTTGAGAAATGTAGTCGATATCGAGTACTTGGAGGCATGATCAAGAGACGAAGTGAAAATAAGAAAGAGGAGCGTCGGTAATGTAGCCAGCCGCACGTCCAAGCTTCCGGGTCAGACACGCCCAGCCGCAGCTTAAACTAGGTAGCCTTACGCGCGACTTCGACTTCAACAATTCGACTTCCAATTCGACTTCTGCTCTACGCAGCACCACCAAGATGACCACCCTTCAACCCAGGGGGCCTTACTCACCCGAAGAGTTACAGAAACTGTATCCTAAAGACCTAGAGCTGCGGCTCGTTCAAGTCCTGCTGAGGCACGGCGAGCGTTCCCCCGTCTCTGCTCGCTTTCAGAATGCCGGACTCAACGGCTTCTGGCCCTATTGTTCTATTGCACGGCAGATGGCCAGCATGACGTGGGACGCAGGAGAGCAAAACTGGACGCCAATGCAATGGCGGAGACGCCTAGAGACGTTCGGTAGTGATGATGGACCGGTGATTGCATCTGGACCGGCAGGCGAAGTAGACGCGGTCTGTAATCTGGGAGAATTGACGGACAAAGGCAGGGAAACGACATGGGAACTTGGCCGAAGGCTGAGGCATCTCTACGTCGACCAACTGCATTACATGCCGCCGATAATCCACGATGCCGACCAGATTTATCTGCGAGCGACACCGATCCCCCGAGCACTGGACTCACTGCAGCAGGCATTCTGGGGAATGTACCCCTCGAAAACACGAGCGCCGTCCTTCCCTCCAGCCACCATGATCACTCGAGCTCCTGCGGACGAAACCCTGTTCCCAAACGATAGCAACTGCAGGAGGTTCGCGCAACTCTCGAGGGCTTTCGCACAGAGAACCGCTGATCGGTATAACGACTCGGATGATATGAAGTATCTTAATGGCTTAATAGGCAAATGGATGCCGGAAAGCAGCAAGCGGGTTGCAGTCGACTCTCATCCTAGACTCTCTGGGATCATGGATACTGTCAACTCTACTTTGGCACACGGTCCCGAAACAATGCTTCCCAAGGAGTTCTATGACCCCAAAGGCAGGAAATTAATCGAAAAGATCGGTGTCGAGGAATGGTTCAGTGGCTACACAGAATCGAAGGAGTATCGGGCCCTTGGAATTGGCTCGCTAATGGGTGACATTGTTGAGCGAATGGTTGGAAGCGTTGAGATGAACGCCTACGATGGGCGCTTGGAAGTGAGTGGCAGGAATGGGCCCCAAGGGCTCGGCCGAGGAGATGAGAAAGCGATCAAATTCGCTCTTAGTGGATGCCAGTATGTGACTGGTGATATTTTCTTCCAAATTTCAGAACGACTCGCTCTTTTTTGGAGGGCGATCCCTACACAGGACGATTACTGACAACTCGTTGGTGTCCAGTGACACTACTCTAGCGGCTGTTCTTTCGAGTCTCGGTGCTTTTGACGGAGAACCGTGGCCCCCCTACACGAGTCACATAGCCCTTGAACTATTCAAAAAGACCGGGACAAAGCAAGCTCGAGTGTCCACTCCAAGTTCGAATAGCGAGACTTTGGCTGCTAGCCCTGGATCATGGTTCGGCTGGATGGGCTCCTTGTTCGGAAGCACATCAGCAGGCAAGAGCCCCCGCACGGGCATTGCTAGACAGAGTAGTGAAGCACTTTCGGACTCTGACCGATCGAAATTGGATGGTTATTTTGTCAGGTTACGGTACAACGACAAGGCTATGTCCATCCCGGGCTGCAAACCCGCTGGAAAGCATCTCGATGGAGACGAGTCTTTCTGCACGCTAGTGAGTACCTTACCAAGTCTTGAATCAGTATGTTGATGTGTGAATAGGAAGCATTTAAGAGTGTAGTAGACAAGTATACTCCCAAGAATTGGAAGCAAGAGTGCCTCCGTAACATGGACTCCTCAGCTTTTCCTAAAGAGCCAGAGCCTGCGGGATATTAGACATTAGACAAACCTTGTTTTTCTGTACACATCTGGTAGCTAGGACCTCCTCTACTGAAAGTCAGAAAGACTAGACGAGAAATAGAATGCGTGTAGCGTTGAATAGCAAGATGCCGTCTCCTCATCGATGATTTCAGGGGTATCGAATGTCTAGCAGTAATACTCTACTTTAAACCGTGAAGAAGCCCGCAATCTGGTATGGGTCTTACAGTCGTGACGGTCCAGAAGAGCCAGCTGAGCTAGCCTTTGTGTTCTTCCCATCAATCACCACTCCAAGACCCGAACCAGCATCGAGAGCTGGAGCCTGGCCAGCTGGAAGATCAAAGGACTCATCACCGGAAAACCTCCATCCTCTCTCCTCGCCCCCGCTGAGGAAACTACAGTCACCACTGACAGTCATGTCCCAGCCGCCACCCACGCCCCTCCCACCTTTCCAGTCGAGGCTGGGAATCTCCGTCTCAGGACCCTCCCATTCCTTCACGTTCGTGTCCATGTTCTCCTTGCCTCTTCTCACGAAGGTACTCAGCCCACAGGTGAAGGGTCTGAAGTCCTCCTCCGCGATGTCCTCCGGCATACGCCCGGTCAAGGCCCGCCCGATCGCAATCAACGTTGCGGCATGCGTGCACAGCACGATCGCCTTGACGCCTTCCCGATCACTCTGCTCGATGATCCTATGCAGCGCATACGCCGTCCGATCATGCAGCTCGGCAATCGTCTCCCCGTTCACCGACGGCTTGATGGCCACCTTGTACGCGTCGTCGTAGTGCGGGAACAGGGCCTTCATGACGGCCGGCTCGGCCGGCGACGGGTGGTCGAACCGGGCCATCCCGTACCACTCGCCGATGCCATTCTCGCCGCGGACCTTCCCCGTCTCGGGGTCGCTGGTCCGCGGGGCCAGAGCGGCGACGGTGGGCGTGATGGTCTGCACGCAGCGGTAGAAGGGGGACGAGTAGATGCGCTGGATGGGCGGCGAGAGGGCCGAGAGATGGGCGGCGAGTTCGTGGGATTGCTGCACGCCGTAGCCGGCGAGGGCTGGGTCGCTGGCGATGCCGGTGGGCGAGGGGATCGAGGCGCTGTATTCGCCCGTCTGGGGGTCAACGACCCAGTTGGAGCGGAACTGTGTGCCGTTTAGTCGAGGCCAAGTACTGCGAGGAGATGGGGAGGTGGAAGAGGCAGGGGGAGTCACATACCCCATGCCGGGTCACGTAGATAACCTCGAGAGTCATGATTGCAGCGGGTGTAAAGTTTGGGGGTTTGGTGGAACTGTGCTGTATGTGTACTGTGCTCTATCGTCGTACACACAGTGTTTCTCCGCAGCCTCGTATCGCACTACAGTACTTTCCTTTTCTCGAGTGGAAGGCAAGGCCTATGTACTGTAGCACTCTCACACTTACAGTACTGGTGTTCACACAGCTTGAAACAGAGCACCTCTTTGGATGTTCGAAACTCTGGTTCTTTAAATAGAATGATGGGCTCCGCAGAAACTTAGTTTCGATTGCTACGAGGTTTGCTTCACGTCATTCAAGACATGGCTCGCCGGGACTGACTCTGGTTTCATGGTCTTCCTGCCGGCATGATGCACGTTTGCCCGATATCCACCCACGTTGTCTTCTATTCTCTCCGTCTGCCGTGCCGCTTGCGGCCAGCAATTCATTTTCAAAGTAGTGTACAAGACCTCCATCGGGAGCATCTGGGTTTGACACTGCTCTCGCACGTGTGAAACATCCCACAAAGGCACTCAATTTTCCGGCTCTTTCTGCGTTGTTTCGTATCTGTACAAATCATCAGCACATCTCTCGTCTTGGGGGTCGCCAAATCTACACCAACTTACCGCTTGCCTCGGAAAGCCCAGACTCCCCAATTGCCACAGCTGATGTCCTGGGGGTCTAGATCGTTGAGATCCCATCTTAAACTTCGGAAGCGGTTCTCGCCTGGCTCCATCAACATGTCCATTTCGCCTCCGACCTTCTTCTGAACCCAGTCAATGTCCCTCTCCATGTCGTACTGTGTATAACCAGTGACTAGGATTGGAACCTTGGTTTCCAATAATTGCGGGATGGTCTCCGCCCACTCATGTGAGCTGGCCGGGTGTCCAAGTCCGGGGTGGAAGAGCATGAAGCAATCAAAGTATGGGTCGTAGGGATGGAAGTGACCGGCTTCATGGAGTGTGTGGTAGTAATCAACGTAAGTGCTGATCTTCATGGAGTTCGTGATACGATCTTCGACAATAGCGCCATATGGGTTCTCTGGTGTTCGCTGGGGAAGTGGGAATTCGGCATCTCTGTTGGCCATGCTTTCGGGTCCAATAAAGATGAGGTGGAACGCAACGCGGGGGAAGAGATGGGTCAACTGCACCCAGACTTCTCGTGGAAGAGAGGACTCCGCGCGAGCACCGAGAATGAATATTCTCATCGGCGGTGGAGTAGGCTTCAGTCCCTTGACCGTAGCATCGCCCCCCGATCGAGGGGGGTGCAGTGAATATCTCAGAGCTGCGAACTTTTAGCCTCGAATCGACTATGCGGCGTAGAGAACATCCATACCACTCAAACTCTTTAAGCCCTCGACGGTCAATCGTCCTCCTTTCTTTATGCTATATGGACTCAACTCATGTATGATACTACCAATTGTGACGGGATAGGTCAACAGCCTTGTTGCTTGCCGTAGACTCCTCTCATTGTTGATAGCCTGGAACTCTCTCGAAAACAAAAAAGTATCCCAGTTTGTCATGTTGACCATAGCCTCTTCAATCTGATCACCCGGATACTCAAACTCCGGGAAAAACCGACCAGACCGCAGATCATGATCGTCCTCATTGATCTCTCTCAATGTATCGCAAATTTCCAAGTGCGCCTCATAATCATCTGCCCAATGCTCCTCCGAGCAATATACCGGTATACCGCAGTCTGGGCATTCGAAATCCACATGCGCAGGTGGCAAATGTCCTTTGGATGAGCTTCTTGCTTCAAGATCGTGCGAGTTCATGGGCAATCGAGTCTGGTGGTGATCCGGGTGTGGGCAATACGCATTCTGCCTCATGTACGCAGCTCTTCGTCTGATCTCGGGAGATGGCGAGCTCGAAAAAGGGTGGAAGAGGTTGTTTGGCATCAAAAGAGGTCTGTTTCCCGTATTGGGCGCCGAGGGTGCCTCTGATGCTCCAGGCGTTCTCAAATCCAACTGTTCATTCTTGACTGTCTGCCCTGTCGATGATACGGATCTCCTACCCAATGGGTTCTGATTTGTATCTTGCTTGCCAGGAATCACTGGCCCATTCTGGCTCGTTGAAATGCTTCTCGGTCCCAAGCTCAGGCGCGCAGAAAGTAGGGGCCGTCGTGAAGTTCGAGTACTGGCTTTGACGGCGCTCAAGCACCTATAGCAGGTATAGGGGCCGGACTTTCGCATCGTGGTGTCTTTTCGATTTCCGCAAGACAATGGCAGAGTCTGAAATCATTTCAGTCGGTAGGTAAAGGTAGAAAGCTGCGGCTCCCAAAGTGGGTAAGCGCCTTTTCCTTAGCGCCGTTCTCCAAAAAAGCTCTGGCACCCGTGAACCTCACGTTCATAATCATCCGCCGCCGCAACCTCAACTTCGACATGATCTGAGGCTGCGAGCCCCGAACAACATGGCGACCACATCGTCGATGTTCACCTATAGCTTGACGCTTCAACCTCCGACTGCGACGACCCAAGCTATCTTGGGACAATTCACCGGGACGAAGGAGCAGCAAATCATCACGGCATCTGGATCGCGTCTCACCCTCCACCGTCCCGATCCGTCGCAGGGCAAGATCATTACAACCCTTTCGCACGATGTTTTTGGGATCATCAGAGCCATAGCCGCTTTCCGGCTAGCAGGTAGCAATAAGGGTAAGTCATTCATTCTGCTCAATTGAACTTCACTTAGTGATATGAAGCATGGATGGCAGCCCTAGATATCCCACCATGAATCGTCACCGCAAACGAGTGGTACAAAAACCGAGACTTCTCAGAAGAACAATGCTAAATAACTTGCCTAGATTACATCATTATTACATCGGATTCAGGACGCATTACCATCATCGAATTCCTTCCCGCACAGAACAAGTTCAATCGATTGCATTTGGAAACGTTTGGTAAATCTGGGGTACGGAGAGTTATACCTGGACAGTACCTGGCCGTTGACCCGAAGGGACGAGCTTGCCTCATCGCTTCAGTGGAGAAAAACAAACTCGTCTATGTGCTCAACCGAAATGCACAAGCCGAGCTGACAATCTCGTCACCACTGGAGGCCCACAAGCCTCAGACCTTGGTATTTGCCATGTGTGCTTTGGATGTTGGCTATGCTAACCCAGTCTTTGCTGCCCTGGAAGTCGATTACGGAGATTCGGATCAAGATCCTACTGGCCAAGCTTATGAGGAGATCGAGAAGAGTCTGGTGTACTACGAGCTTGACCTCGGATTGAATCATGTCGTGCGAAAATGGTCGGATCCTGTCGATCGGAGCGCCTCTATCCTGTTCCAAGTCCCCGGCGGTACAGATGGACCCAGTGGAGTCTTGGTCTGTGGCGACGACAACATAACCTACCGACACTCGAACCAGGAAGCTTTTCGCGTTGCGATTCCTCGGCGGCGAGGAGCTACAGAAGATCCCAAAAGAAAGCGAGTTATCGTTGGTGGTGTTATGCATAAGCTCAAGGGAGCTGCAGGTGCATTTTTCTTCTTGCTTCAGACCGACGATGGAGATCTGTTCAAGGTTACCATTGAAATGGTCGAAAATGAGGAAGGCGCCCCAACCGGAGAAGTCAAACGCCTTAAGATCAAGTACTTTGACACAGTTCCCATTGCCACGAGCCTTTGCATTTTGAAGAGCGGTTTCCTGTTTGTGGCGAGCGAATTTAGCAATCATCAATTCTACCAGTTTGAAAAACTTGGAGATGACGATGAAGAAATCGAATTTACCAGCGACGACTTCCCCACAGATCCCTTGGAACCCTACACGCCTGTTTATTTCCATCCTCGCCCAGCCGAAAATCTGAGTCTTGTCGAGAGCATCGACTCCATGAACCCGTTGATGGACTGCAAGGTCGCAAACTTGACCGACGAAGATGCCCCCCAAATTTACTCTATCTGTGGTACAGGAGCCAAAAGTACCTTCCGAACATTGCGACATGGATTGGAGGTTAGCGAAATTGTCGAGTCTGAACTGCCCGGCGTACCGTCTGCTGTATGGACTACAAAACTGGCTCGAAATGATACCTATGATGCTTACATCATCCTGTCCTTCACAAACGGTACCCTCGTCCTCAGCATTGGCGAGACCGTCGAGGAAGTCACGGACACTGGGTTCCTGTCTAGTGCGCCAACTTTGGCTGTGCAGCAACTCGGCGAGGATGGCTTGATTCAAGTTCACCCAAAAGGGATTAGACACATCCGAGCTGATCGTCGCGTCAACGAATGGGCAGTTCCCCAACATCGTTCGATTGTTGCTGCTACGACAAATGAACGACAAGTTGCTGTCGCTCTCAGCTCAGGCGAGATCGTGTATTTTGAGATGGATTCCGACGGATCTCTAGCGGAATACGACGAAAAGAAGGAAATGAGTGGGACTGTCACCTGCCTGAGTCTTGGAGAGGTGCCTGAAGGCCGAGTGCGAAGTCAATTCCTGGCTGTCGGCTGTGATGACTCAACAGTGCGTATTCTCAGTCTCGATCCGGACTCGACTTTAGAGAATAAGTCAGTTCAGGCTTTGACGTCAGCCCCCTCGGCTCTGTCAATCATGGCCATGTCCGATTCATCCTCCGGAGGCTCTACGCTTTACCTTCATATTGGTCTGTACTCTGGAGTCTATTTGAGGACAGTACTGGATGAGATTACGGGAGAGCTTTCAGATACCCGAACACGATTTCTTGGGCCCAAACCCGCCAAACTCTTCCGCGTCTCAGTACAGGGACAAGCCGCTGTGCTAGCTTTGAGCTCCAGACCATGGCTGGGCTACTCAGACCCTGTCACTAAAGGCTTCATGCTTACCCCATTGAACTACCCTGGCTTGGAGTGGGGCTGGAATTTCAGTAGTGAGCAATGCACAGAGGGCATGGTGGGCATTCAAGGTCAGAACCTAAGGTACGTGTCGACCACTCTTCTATCTTCAACCCTAAAGAGATTCGATGATGATTTTCTTATCGTTAACCTCCGAAGTCGTAATCGACAATGAGGATTAAATATTATAAATCCAATTGTTCCTGCTGAGAATCTCACCACCCATTCGCACTTGGAAAATCGCCCTCCTAGCACCATCCGCTGACTTTCTCTACTCGCTAGGATCTTTTCTATCGATAAGCTTACCGACAACCTCCTTCAAGAAACAATACCTCTCACATACACCCCTCGCCGTTTCGTCCGTCATCCAGAATACCCCCTGTTTTACACCATCGAATCCGATAACAACATTCTCTCACCCGCCACAAAAGCCAAACTACTAGAGGATCCATCAGTGGTAAATGGTGATGCGATTGTCTTACCCGTAGAAGAATTCGGCTACCCACGCGGCAAGAATCATTGGGCATCATGCATCTCAGTCATTGATCCTGTCACCGAGAAGAGCGTTCTCCAGAAAATTGACCTCGACAACAACGAAGCAGCTGTGAGTATGGCGGCTGTCTCATTCGCAAGTCAAGACGACGAAGTCTTCCTTGTTATTGGGACAGGTAAGGACATGATAGTCAGCCCACGATCTTCAACGGCTGGTTTCATTCACGTCTACCGATTCCATGGGAACGGTAAGGAGATTGAATTCATTCACAAGACTAAAGTTGAGGAACCGCCGATGGCTCTCTTGGGCTTCCAGGGAAGACTCCTAGTAGGAATTGGTAAAGACTTGAGAATCTATGACCTTGGCATGCGGCAACTCCTTCGGAAAGCTCAAGCAGAGGTGGTCCCAAACCTGATTGTTGGTCTTCAAACCCAAGGGAGCCGTATCGTGGTCAGTGATGTCCAGGAGAGCATCATCATGGTTGTATACAAGTTCCAGGAGAACAAACTCATCCCGTTCGTGGACGATACAATTGCACGGTGGACTTCTTGTACCACGATGGTTGACTACGAGACTGTTGCAGGAGGCGACAAGTTCGGCAACCTCTGGCTTCTCAGATGCCCATCCAAAGCGAGCGAGGAAGCCGATGAAGAAGGCTCTGCGGCACATCTTGTACACGAACGATCATATCTACAAGGGTCTCCTCATCGGTTGACATTGATGGCCCATTTTTTCGCCCAGGACATTCCCATGAGCATTCAAAAGACAAACTTGGTTGCTGGAGGACGAGATTGCTTGTTGTGGGGCGGTCTCCAAGGGACTCTAGGCATCCTGATACCATTCGTCAGTCGAGAAGATGTCGACTTCTTCCAGACTCTTGAGCAACATCTTCGATCGGAGGATGCTCCACTGGCTGGAAGGGATCACCTGATTTACAGAAGCTATTATGTTCCGGTCAAGGGAGTGATTGATGGAGACTTGTGTGAAAGATATACCCTCTTGCCTACGGACAAGAAACAGATGATTGCTGGGGAGTTGGATCGGTCGGTTAGGGAGATTGAGCGGAAGATCTCTGTAGGTCATCCTTTTAATATGTTGAGACTCGCTGCTAACAGATAGACAGGATATCCGGACAAGATCTGCATATTAACTGGCGCGTGTATTGGGCAGGATCGGTTTATGTACAATACAAGGGAGGTGTGCGTGTGAGCCCTCACGATGATGATCACGACTATTTGTTCCCGGAAGACTCTAATACGAAAAAAAGATTCGGAGGCAGAGTGTCGTCTTTCCCATTCCTGACTAAGTCTTACGCAAGTCGCGCAAAAATCTCCTCATCTCTGGCCAGTAAATCTCCTTCGCCCAGCATTGTATGTCTTTCCTTTCCCTTTCGCGTTTGCTTCTATTGGGTGCTCCTTTTCCCATGTCTCGTCTTCCTTGTAGGCTTGTATAGCTGCATCTAGGTCGTACTCGGCTTGCTGTAGGTATAACAAGGCTACATCATATCTGTATTTCGGAATGATACTGTGCCGTAAGTTTCCTCTTCTTTTGCCATTTCCTCATCATGGTCTGGGTGTCAAGAACGGCGAGGGGAGCACGTACTCTGAAACTTTACATGCAACCATCCACTTCCTTACCAGCCCCTTCCTGCGCTCCTCTTCCTCTCCTTCCACAGGCCTTGGACTCAGACTTATGCCTCCTTTGTACCATTCCGCAGGTATCAAAACCGTCTTTCTTGCCAGGAGGAGATGATCTGAAGTTATCTTGTTTGCCTTCCTCAAAGCGGATACTGGAACGCCGTAACGAAAAGAGAGGGATGTGAGGGTATCGTGTTCGTGGTCGAGGAAGTGAAGTACATCTTCTGCAGCGGCACTCAAGGAGGCATCCTTCTCCAGGGAAGACGTCCGCGGATTAGCAGAGGAAGAGTAAGATGGGAGGGCGTCTGAATATGGCGGGGGATCCGCGGAGGGTTCGAGAGCTGCAGAGGGGGGTGTATAACTTGGCGGGTCACGGAGACCTTGTGGTAGCGGAGATGGATTGGTAGAAACTTGGCAGAACGGACCTGTTCCTATCCGTCAGCCCTCTCTCACTTCGAACGAAGATCCACAGGCCAATGTGGGATGTGATGCTTACAATAAGTAGCAAAACGCGAATTTTGCTAGCCCAATTCAAACTTCCCTATCAGCAACACCTCTCTCTCTGTGTGTGTGTTTGGGAGGCAAGAAAAACATACGGCGATGCAAGGACCGCATATCACTCTCCCGCAGCACTCCGGCCGCCTCTCGCAAGATGCCGGTTTCTCGCTCTTCTCGTCGTAGACGACCCGGACGTTCTTAAGGAGCGTCGCGCAGGTGCAGCAGCTCTCTTCCATTTTCGACACGGGGGCTCTTGATCGGACGTGAGTGAGGCGAGTTCGAGGTTGGGGACGGTGGCGAAAGGGCGAGTCTTGTCCAGGTACAGTACAGTACATGTGAACCCATGGAAGGATTTTCGGATTGTTAGGAAAGTGTACAAGTCGCGCGATATGACGGTTGATACTGTACCTACATAGATAGACGGACGACTGGTGCAAGTCGCCACCTCGTATGTACTGTACAGTACTGTACCTCCTTTCTGGATCAAAGCAAGTCCCGTGAACAGCCTTACCCTCCGCTACGCCACCCACCCAGGAGGAGGGGTCGTTTCCCCCCCCGGAGATCAGTGATTCTTGTGGCCTCTGCTGTTGGGGACGAAACCAACGGAACTTAGTCCGATTTCAAAAACCAAGGTTATTCTCTTGGAAACTTTGAATTCAGCACAAGTATATATTTATTTTCTAAGAGCCACAAATCCCTAGTTCGCTCGATGATACAACTTATGAAGAGAACATTCTCAAAGGTGTTTATTTTTGATATCATAGATTTGAGCTGTACTGAGTTATTCTCGCCAGGAGGTTATGTGAGGCATTGCGTTGCCAGATCTAACCGACATAGAGATGATCAACGACCGTGCATTCAAGTCCTAGGACTCGGGGCTTCCCATAGAGGGCGTAGGCACAGGACCTAGAGGCTCTTAATCAGGGCCTAGCCTTCTACTAACGATTGCCGTCTCGAGACAGAGCCATAGATTGACGGAAGCGGTGCAAACCGACTTCGTAGTGGCGTAAAACCATGTCCGGTACGGCAGCAAATGCCCAAAGGTCTGACATCTTATGGTCTAGACGCACTCGGGCCTGGGAATGCTAGAAGCCTGTTTGCTTGACTTTCAGAGTCTCGAAGCCGCAGTCAGCGGCTCTGATAGCGGCCTTATCCTATGTCTTCCACGGCATCCAATCTATCCCAAGTTTCCTTTTCGAGATCTCGTACACTTCCCTCTAGTTCCTGTGCTCTCATTTCCACTCTCGATTTCTCGGCCTGGAGACGTCAGCCGACCCAACATCTAGAGAGTTGGGACTCGAGGATGGATTACCTGTTGCTCGGCCCAGGTCTGCTCAAAAGCCTTCATCATAAAAGGCTGGATGGCCGTCTTCCCGCCTTTCTTGTAGTCGTAAACCACAATGTCTTCCACGCATCTGGCCGCCGCTCTCTGATGCAGTTCCGACAGGATCATGACATCGAGAACAAACGACGACGCGGATTCGGAGGGGAGGTATGAAAGCTTGTGGAAGACCGATATGTGATCCGGCCAGGTCATGGGCTTTGGGAAGAAGTCAGGTCAGTCCCGGTGTTCTAGGTATGAGGGGGAGGTATGAGGGGGAGAGTGTACAAATTTGTAATCCGTTCGCATGGACTTGAGGATCATTCCAATGCCATTGGGACTCACGGATTCCAGCCACTCTTTTCTGTGCTCTGGATCAACATGCACTGCATAGTTGTACGCCCAGTTGACCCGCGCAGACTCCGCATATCTAATGTACATAACGTTGTTGACATGCTCCTATCACAACCCGCATTAGCTACAGCTCGCGTCTCCCCAAACACAGGAGAGGTACAGCAACACACCATGCGATCCATCTCCCCCCACACAACCCTTTGGCGCAACAATCCGGCTCTCTTCCTCCCTACCAAGAAGCCTTCTCGCCCCGCAACCAGAGCCCTCCACTCCTCGCCCACTGCTTTCAGAACCGCGGCAGCCTGTCTCGCTTGTCGCGGAGACATGCCAAACATGACACACTTCCCTATCCGGGCTTTGATGTCTGACAGCCATCGTGCATTCTTTGCAGCGGGCGCGGAGGCAGAGGGGTTTCGGGCGGGGTTCGAGGGTCGAAGGGTCGGGGTGGAGAGGGCACGGGAGCCAGACCTGCGAATGGCTGGGAAGAGGAATTGGAAGGGTCCATAGGTGGTGGGTTGGAGTCGAACTTTCATTTTGCTGAAGAGTCTTTGTAGAGAGCTTGAAGGTCGGGGTTTGTTGTTTGTTGTTTGCTGACAGCTTGGCTCGGCAAAATCTCGAGCCGAAGCGCCGTTGTTCAGTCCAGTCCAGTCCCGTCCCGTCATCGACCTCCTGTGACCCTACACACATACATAGAGCATGATGCTGCTTTTTCGACAGTCAACTGTACTCAGATCAGGCCTGGTGGTAGCATAGTGAACAGCTGAAATGGCGCCACTATCAAACGGAGCGTTAAGAAAAGAAGTCATCCATATCTACAAAGGTGGGTAGATGCCTCTCGGCTCATGGCGGCGCATCGATCTTCAAACTTGTACACAGCGGACGTTGACTGATTACCAGAGCTCCTGTTTCTCGGGCGAAATTACCCCCTAGGATACGACTACTTCCGCCCAAGACTTCACAAGGCCTTCATTAACAATGCCGGCTTGACGGACGAGGAAGAGATCCGCCAAGGAATCAAGAGAGCCGAATTCGTCAAGAAAGGTACGGCCCCTTCATGGGATACATTTTACTTCGAATCACAATCTGACTCTGGTAGAAATCGAAGCACTGTAAGCTAGAAGTCCTTTATTAAAACAACTCTTCCCTCCCCGGCAGTCTAATTAATTTGGGTATAGGTACTACTTGAAAAGATATCGAGCCCTGCGGAAACGTTACGACAAGACATGACCGGGACATGTGCACATTGTATAGCCTGCTCATGAGACCCCGCACTGTATCCTAGACCTCTAGAACCACAGATTCCGGGCCTCATTCATTCAAAGAGCGAGCTTCCTCAATTTTCTTGTCCCGAAGCCAGCCGACAGCGTACTCGTCCCTAAGGTTTCCTCTTCCGCGCCCACCAGGCGCCAACCTCAAGACACTCTCCCCACGAGGTTCCGTTCTGCTTCAGCAGATCATTCATCATATTCCCTTGCCAGCGGTCCCACTCGTCTTGTCCTTTGCCACTAGCCTCTCTCAACAGGGGCTCCATGCTCTCGATCATTTGCACGACAATCATAAGAGCTGTTCTGCGAAGGGCAAGCTGACCAGCTGTCAGAGTCTTGCGGCCGGGTTCCTGACTTTTGCCTTGGGATGGCAAAGCAGTGCCATCTGAGGCTTGTGTCACTGCCCCACCGACACCTTCTCGCTCCCAACGTACCTCGCCAAGAGGAATTGCTAGGCGACGACAGTCAATGTCAGTCAGGACATCCGACTCCTGGAGAAGCATTGGTAACATTCCGGTACAAGGCATATGTGACAGTCTCCGGGCCTCGAATGCCTTTGTAACCCATTCATTATAGTCGTTAATAAATGGATTCTGCGGTACCGCTAAAGGTGTTTGTCGGGTCAACGTGTACGTGCCCATGGCATTGGAATGCGCTTGACCCTCGTCCTCACTCTCATCGTCTCCGTTTGTCGAGGGCGGAGCGTGTGGTAGAAGCATTCGTAGCGATTGGTCTCCATCCCAGATTTCTAATGCGCCTCCTGGCTTCAAGATCCGTATATATTCGTCTATCAGTGTCTGCGCTATATCTGTAGTCGGCGTGACTAGGCTCACATCCTTGATCATGACCAAATGGAACTCATCGTCTGGAAAGGGTAACGGTAACCGCCGTAAATCGTGTTGGACAAACCTCCAATTCATATCATCGTCAGACTCCATACGCGGGGCCAGCGGCGCAACATCCATCCCAGTGAAGGAAATGGAAGAGAATCCCCGCTGTGCAAAGTGTCGGTGACACATAACGCTCCAAAATCCTGTGCCACATGCTATCTCGAGAACACGTTTGGGAGGTTTGACCTGAAATACTGGGGAGCAAACAGGGCCATTGAACACTTGGCAGAGGAGCATCGTTCGCAGCGTCTGTCTATGGATCTCCGCGAGGTCACAAGGAAGAGGATATGGTAAAGTCGGATCCCGTAAACACCGTCGGCCGTTTCGTAGGGTGAACGGTCGTGAGAGTATATCGTCATTCGAAGAGCGGTCGCTTGATGTTACCGCCGTTAGACCACTCGAGCCGGTGGTACTGGAGCGGCTCTCTGATCGACCAGGAACCTCTCCCCGCGCATTGCGCGCTTCCGCGCTCTGGAGAGCATATTTTCGCTCGACGCTGTTCCCAGACGTGGACGACGATGTGCGGGCGCTCTTTGCGGCTTGTGCCGCCGCTCTGGTTTTGTTTGTCTGGTTTGCGGAATGTTTGTAGTCAGGGAGAGGAGTGGAGAGCATAGAATGGTTCTTGGATGCAACAACGGTCGAACGGGAGGGGTGACGGTCTGATACTGTTGTTGTTGTTGCTGATGTTGATGTTGTGGACACTCACGAGGTCTTGAGCAGGCCGTCTGGAGCTCGCACAGGATCTGGAGGAGTGGTCTTTATCGCCGCAAAGGGAGTTTGTGGTGATACGGTACGAGGGTCGCCACGTTGTGGTGGTGTGCTCTGCTTGTACTGTAAGCAGTGAAGAGCGTAACATCCCCCGTGGTTCGCTGGATATCTCCACGCCGGGCTACCACGCTACGCTAAACCCAAAAGGCATAAGGCCACTCACTGCCCGCTACTGCATGCAAAGATGCCGTTACAGTACATACAGTACAGTACAGTACCAAACGAACATTTACCGGCAAGACAGGGTGAAAACAATATGTAGAGACTCGACGAGGCCGAGAACGAATGGTCGGCCAGGTGTAGTGGGGAACAGAAACTCCGTTCTTTGGTTGCCCAAAACATCCAGCATCTGCAAAGTAAACACCGACGCGAGCGGCCAATTCCAAACCGCATCCGCTCCTTTTGCTTGCAGAGAATGGAATCCAACACAGAGTGACCGCATATACGATCATACACTGGTGTCGAGCATCATCAACCTGGTCGACCGAAGTACCGTAGTCAGTCGTCAGTGGTTGTCTCGGCTTAGTTGCGTTAGAGAAAATACTTCGGACGATCACATATATGTATACCTCTTGGGAGATCTCTCAAACAACAGGGAGTTTCAAAAGTCAGCTTGCAACCTTGGTAGCGCGACTTCAAAGTTTTAGTCTTCGGCACGATCATCGCTATTCACCTCGATTCGAACCTAAGCTGACAACCTTCACACAACCTTCCAGACCTCGGGCTGATCCCGAGGGGGGTTAGAACGTTGAAACCTTTGGCGCTCAAGCAAAAGTGCTCCGTGTACTTCGAAGCTGTTCTGAAGCTTGGGTGACAACTTCGAAGCTGCGAAGCGATTGACATAAATGCTCAGTTGATGAGGAGCTACTTTACGTTCAATTAAATACAAGAGCTGCAGATGTTTCGACCCCATTTTAGAAACCAGCAAGCTATTCAGAGCCAGTATCAAAATCCACCTATCATGCTACGGAACCTTCACCCGTTTTTCTGGTTGAGAAGGGATTCCACATCGAGCACAGACTATTACTGTACTTAACACAAGAGCTGGGTATAAGTGTTTACGTAGACAGCCACGCATTTGCCGAAGTCATCGTCTTGTACAGTAGATGAAACAGCTTGGCATAGAATGTCGAGGGACGCTCCGTACTTGGAGGATAGCTACATATATAGCTCGAAAAATTCCGGGAAGCACAGCGATCGCGGTACGAAGTTGTTGTGATCATATCTCGTAGCGTCGGCGTTGACAGTCAGAGAAGAAAACGAAGCTGCAAAGATCCACTCATTCCGGTACGTATTGTGATGGAATTCTTTCCTTACACATAGGACTCCGCGAGTTAGGGGCTTCTAAGACATTGTGTTGCATTCGGAGACTCGCATTTTCCGGGGCCGGAAGCTAGTCAGCTACTCGATCAGGTGACGAGCTTGCATCGAGTGAAGGCCCGTCGACGAACGTTCAAGAGAAGATACTCTGCCACCACGACAAACCATCTGCTTGACCACAAACACAAACTCAATCTACTGAACTCTCACCAAGTTTGCGCTACTCAAGGTACGATACTGCTCAGCCTCCCAGCAAGTCCGACCCGAACATGACGCTTCATCGAACACCTGCTAACTTTGCCCAGCACCAGTTGGCGTACCTCTTCCAGTGTCGACATCCCTACATACCTACCTGCCCTGTCGAACGTGGAGCATCTTTTGCCGGCAAAGCAGTCCCCCAGCTCGTCGATTGACTGACGCGTTCTCGGATCCCTTGCCGCTCTCCAACGCCAGCCCGGGCTGCAGCTGCTCCTGAAGGTGCCATTAGTACAGCAAGCAACACTGGCGCAAAGCCCTGGGCCTCAATCCTGGTAGATGCTCGGAAGAACCCTTCAGCAGCTCTATGTGCCAACGAAGAAAGATCCGATCTCCGCTCTCCCAAACCCCTACCTAAGCTGCTCCGAATTTACACCAATCTTTACGACTTGTGCTCGCAGCTGGGAGTCGACGCTGCTGAACGCTGTGCCCGTGGAGGATTTAGATGGCAGATGCTTACAGATTTCCACAGCAGAGTGCTGGGAGTTACTATTACCCACAACACACGCAACAGCATCACCCCAGACAACAGATCATTCGCAACAGCACTCCGCCAAACAACATCAGACCTGTATACAACGCCGATACTCCGTCCCCTTCCCGAACCCCCGACTCTCAATCTCCCGCACCGAATCTCTACGGGATGTTCAATCAGAGCCACCAACAAGGGCAACATGGCCGCGTCAATGGAGGGCCTGGGCGAGGAAACATGCCAATAATGTTCAACAATTACCAACATCAAACTCCACAGCATCACCCGCACAATGCCCATAACACCCATTCAAATCTCCAGCAAGACCATACTGCGCACACGACGAATGGAGGGATTCTCGGCCATCACGCTACCTACTCCTCTGGGGTATTGTCGAATGCAACGCCCAGCTTCACACCGAGTGCCCTTCAAAATGGGCACTCGGGGACAACAAGGGGAGGACAAGCAGTGCAAATTACAGAGCATTGGGCCAAGCAACTGGAGATGCACAAAGAGTCCGAGAAGGCACATTTACACATGGCAGAAGGGCATTCTCACCACTACGCTCGGATGAAGGCCGGGGAGAACAAAGGAATTGCCGCAGTTGCTGCTCAAGACCCGGACACACAAGATAGCGATGTGAAGGATCTGAGCCGTATGTCTACTCAGTCGTCTACCAGACGACAAGATTGGTTCAGTCTTGATTTCAGTGGCCAGGGAATTAAAACACTCGCTGCACCAATGTTCCAGTACCAGTTCCTGAAGAAGCTTTATGTGGCTTCCAATAAGCTGTCAAAGCTCCCACCGTCAATCAGATACCTACGGTCTCTGCAGCATTTGGATGCCTCTAACAACCTCCTGACTGAATTGCCCCCGGAACTAGGCATGTGTGTGTTCTTGGAGAATCTCCTGGTATTTGACAACTCGATACAAACGTTACCAAACGAGCTAGGATCCCTGTTCCATCTGGAAATGCTTGGTATCGAAGGCAACCCGCTCGCACCAGAACTGAAGCAGGAAATCATGGAGCGGGGCACGAAGTCTCTTATTACTCTGCTCCAAAATCAAGCTCCACGTAAGTCACAAAAATCTCTCAACAGCATTTCCCGTACTGATCTAAACTTAGCTCCTATGCCTCCGAACAGCCGTGACAAGATCGAACTTCAAGAAGGCGAGCCTAACCCCAATCAGGAGACTTTCAAAGTCTATTCTTTCAACATTCTTTCCGATCAGGCATGTACTCGAAAGATGTATGGCTACAGTCCCGCAGAAGCGCTGGAGTGGGGTTTTCGAAAAGAATCTATCCTCGCAGACATTCAAAGCAACGATGCGGATTTCGTGTGCTTACAAGAGGTCGACACTGATACGTACGAGTCATTTTTTAGAATGCAGCTTGCCTACAACGACTACAAAGGAGCTTTTTGGGCACGCACTCGCTCGAAGACGATGGCTGAGAAAGAAGCTGTTAAGGTCGATGGGTGTGCTACGTTCTGGAAAAACAGCAAATACATCCTTCTCGACAAGCAGCTTATCGATTTCGCAAATATCGCCATTAACCGACCGGATATGAAAAGTCATCATGACATCTTCAATCGAGTCATGCCTAGGGATCACATTGGAGTTGTGACATTCTTCGAAAATCGGCAAACAGGGTCACGTTTGATCCTTGTCAATACTCACCTGTTCTGGGATCCCGCTTTTGCCGATGTCAAGTTAATTCAAACTGCCATTTTGATTGGAGAAGTCAACAAACTAGCTGAAAAATACGCGAAGTGGCCTGCATGCAAAGACAAGAAGGCATTTGGTTTAGCCAGCGAAGATGCAGATGTAGATGCAACCCCAGAGCCTACTCCTCAGCCATCGAGGGAGTACACGAGCAAGACTCAAATACCACTTGTGATCTGCGCCGACCAGAATTCGACTCCGGAATCGAGTGTTTTCGAGCTGCTGGCTAAGGGATCCGTCCAGGCCAAGCACCCCGAGCTTGGAGGTCGCAGTTACGGCAACTTCTCCAAAGACGGGATCGAGCATCCATTTTCTTTGCGTTCGGCATACACCAATCTCGACAAGACTCCTGACGCAGTCCCATTCACCAACTATGTGCCTACGTTCAAGGGGGTTATCGATCATATCTGGTACTCGACAAATGCGCTAGAGAACATCTCTTTGCTTGGCCAAGTTGACCCCGAGTACATGAAGGCGGTTCCTGGATTTCCCAACTACCACTTCCCGAGTGATCACTTGTCACTCATGGCAGAATTTGCGGTCAAGGGCCCCAAAGCGAAAAAGGTCATTTCTGAGCCCGATTTTGGTCCTTCGAGCAGGAATAACGACCGGCGGAGGAATTGAACCATTTTCATAGGGTAGGAAGGGAGTTCACATGGTCATCAAGGAAGGGCTTTGCTTGGAAATGGAATGAATGAATGATGGACACTGGACTTGAGTTGTGTTCTCTCTCCTTGCTCGTTATACTGATCGGTGATGGGGGGTGGGATGTGGTGTTTGGTTTGTCCCTATCAGTCAGAGACAGGCGAGACACAACATGCATTGGTAAGCGCCAACTAAGGAGATCGTTGGTTGAATGCGACGCGTTTCGTCTGTGCCTACCGCTTGTCTTAATGGATCATGCGTGGTCGGGACGAGGTGAAGAGGTACGAGCAGATATATGTTGTCTAGTGTGGAGGGGTGTTTTGGTGGGCGGCGTTCAGTTTTTCTTGCGAGGTCATTGCATTCCGAGGAGCGTCATTCGACTGGTAGAATGGATTCTTTCTCGCTATCAATGCCGTCCGTTTTCGTTGACGACGTTGTCTCTTGTCGTCGTGACCCTACATGTTGTCCTCTCCAACTTGCTGTTCTGGAGCTTCGCACATCTACATGGCCTTGGACATTTTTTTCCAAGTAAAACTGGCCTTGTCAATTCACTGGGAGGAGTTAAGGGTGTGATGGCTCGAGTGTGTCTCACGTCCTGTCAGGCTCCACTCGTTCATCGAATGCTTGTTTATCTCAATCGCTTAGACATCTCTTACACCTCCGTCTCCGAGTTTTCACGCCATTTACGGTACCGACTCTCTATCGCCAGTTCCCAACCCAACCTTGTATCTACAGTACCACAAATTAGTTCCCGGATTTCTATTACACATCATAGCAGTAATCAGTCCAGCGCCTCATCAAAGTCACGAAATGCTTTTGAGCACACTTGATGATTGTCAAATTGCCGCATTCCGAGCCGTATCCAGTAGGTATGCTTTTCTACTCATGATGAAGACCATGAAGATCCATAGTTATCGCCCGACCTAATCTTCGTTGCACAATCTCAGGTAGCAATAGCATGTGGTGAGCGACTCTAGCATCTCTGTGAATGAACTTGGCCCGGTGGCTTCGGACCGTGGCCGGGACGGCATGGCTTGGTCCCGCTAACTTTTCTATTCTCTGTGTGTATTGGATATGGTCCACACTACAGCAACGGTATGTACAGTACTATGGTCTATAGCTCCTCGCCTCCGCCTGGCCGGTTGGGCTTGGCCAAATTTCGCCGACAGGACTCAACTTGCTAAATACCGTAGGCACTGTACCGGTCCTTTCGATGAGTGAAGGCGACTCCTCTATCGCAGGAGAGCTTGGTTCGACCCCACTTTCCGCAGAAGTAGTCCATCACTAAGTCGTCAAGCAACGGCTACTATGGAGTCCATGAAAAATTGGAGATGGCCTTCGCTGCTTGAGCTGCTGGGAAAAAGGAAAAACCCCTTTTTCAACACGACCTTTTCTTTCCACGAAGCGAACAGCCACTGTTCTCGTGATCAGGTTCGACTTTCAACCCGTGTGTAATCGAAGATCGCATCTACTCATCACGCCGGGTTCGGGTCCTGTCATACTCGGTCTCCAAGGGTTCCCAATTGCCATGTGCGTTTGAGCTACTGACGGAGGTGAGTGACAACACGGCCGTGAACAAGAGAGAAAAACCGAGCATCTCTTCTCGCAAGCAAAACCAGCGTGATATACTATCCAGTCCTGTCCAGTACTCGAGCACGACCTCGCCAAGAACAACCCGATGCAAGAATGGTCCGACAGCTGCCAACAGGCCCAAAATCCCTGTGGAGGAGCATCGTCTGCTCCGGTACGTGTTGGCAACTTCGGTCGTCGATTCTTTCCCTCCGAGATCTTTTGTTGCAAGTCGCAAGAGCAGCATGGCAAACAGGATTCCCATGCCATGCCCTTTCGGTGGGCCCCTTTTGTGGAGACACGAGGAGGGGGTGCCGGCGAGAGAACAGTCAAGCGAGAGATCAACAACAGATATGTGGAACGGCCGTCCAATGGACGGCGCATGTCTCTCTACGCTGCTCCGACGGGACTTGGATGGTCGCATGCTCACGTTCATTGGTCCGCACCATTGCATGTTCAAAGGCTTGGTGTTGGTGAGGACTAGACTTGGTCACAAACACTGCGGAGTCTATCCACGGCTGAGAGCGCACCTGTCTCAGTCTCTGCGGGTGGCACCCAGCACGTCTCTCGTTATGCATTCCCAACTTCAGCGACTCCGTGGGCAGGACCCGATCGAAGTCTTCAGAAGAGCCTCTTGCGCGAGGCCAGCCATACTTTGTACATAGGAAGAACCCAGAACCAGTAACGGTATGAAGAATGAAAAGGACATCGCATAGCCTTGAAGCGAGTACGCTATGCTCCTGGGAGGAGAGCCTGCTCCGACCATCCCATGTTACTCGACGTCAAAGGTACAGTTCAGCCTCAGGTCCTTGCTACTCGCACCGACATAGACATGGTAGGTAGCGCGTTGCAGCTGCCACTTCTGTGCCACCACATCCCAAACGCTCAAATCTCTTCGCGTCAAGGCAAAAACCACCGCCGTCGTGGCATCAGGCTCTAAATGCACCTTCTCGAAACCTCTCAGCTGGCGAACAGGGGCAGTAGGAATCCCAAGGTACAACTGTGCGACCTCAGCACCGGCAAGCTTCCCGGCGTTGGTGATATAGGCTGTCACGTTGAAAAGCACATCCCAGAGTTCTGGGTGGCCCCCCTGAATGACCGAGACATTGGACGAGGGATACTCTTCGGTGTGGGCATCTGTTGGCGCGAAGCTCAGACCGGAATATGAGAAGCTCGTGTACGACAGACCGTATCCGAACTCGAATCTCGGCTCAATGCCATCGCGGTCGAAGGCCCGGTAGTCAATGTACACGCCTTCTGTAAAGTCGGATTGGGGAAACGCGGATCGTCCGTCGACGGTGGAGTTCAACACGTCACCGTAGTCCTCGTCCTTCTTGGCGATGGTGTGAATGAGCCTCCCACTCGGGTTGACATCTCCGTACAGAACGTCGACGAGAGCATGTCCGGACTCTTGGCCTGGAAGACCGGCATAGATGACTGCTGTGACGTTCTCGTGCTCGATCCAGGCATCCACGACTCTAGGTCCTGCTGAATGCAAAACGACAACCGTGTTTGCATGATTCGCAGCAACGTTGAGAACGAGCTGGTCGGAGAACTCGTCGGAAAGGCTCAAGCGGTCAAATGATTCGGATGCGTACGCATTAATGAAGACCAGAGCGACCTCGGTATTCGCTTCTGGAACAGGATTCGGCGAGTACAAATCCCAGCGTAGCATCCCTCTATCCGCAATCACTCGGTCTTGAATGGCCTTGAACGGTGAGATGACATAGGCTGGGGTATTGCTGCCTGAGCCGCCACCAACGATCAGCGTTCCGTTGAGGATTTCCCAGCCGAAGTTGACCTCGTATCCGCCGCCGAAGCGGAGCGGGTTGGTCCACGGAACAGGCTTCACTTCAGCATCATACCCAAAGACACTGACATATCTTGGGGACTTTAAGGGAAGAGTGTTGTTGACGTTCTTGACAAGGACGTGACCTGCAGCTCCAACTTCCCGGATAAGTCTGTCATGGTCTCCTCGAACATCCAGGATCGGGTGCTGCACGGTAGGTGAGAAGATCTGCGTGTCGGGGATGGTTGTGTTTTGGTCAAGAAGATACCATGAGGCTAAAGGCCGGGTGACCATGTCGTTCAGGCGGTCCACGGAAACAGAGCCATTGTTCACGGCCTCTGTTAAATTCTTACCCCACCAACCGGAATCCGGCATCACGATATCCATACCAGCGTTGGCAGTGCTGATTCCAGACCTAGAAAGACACGCGCAATCAGTTATTGTGTAAACGAGAACGTCTCAACAGAAGGACAAGGAGACCAGTGACACTTCCACGGGACAACACCTATACAATAGCAGGGAAAGACGAGTTTTCCGTTACTTACTGCTGTGCTCGCCAATCCGAAACAACAAATCCTTCGAAGCCAAGTTCCGTTTTCAGCAACCCGTTAAGAAGCTTCGAGTTCTGGCAAGCATACGAGTTGTTCGCCCGTTGGTAGGAACACATGATGGCTCCAGTTCCTGCTTTGAGCGCGTTCATGAATGGCCATAGGTAAAGCTCGTGGATGGTAAGATCGTCGACATTGGAAGATATCGACTCTCCAAGGTCACTGGGAAGGCGGCGGTATTCCTGCTCGTTGAGCAAAAAGTGCTAGCCCACGTCAGACGATGCTCATCACAAGGTGGCACTCTGGCAGTGGCTGGTTTTACCTTAGAACATGCAATGACTCCCTCGCCCTGGATGCCCAGCACGATCTCCTCCATCTGTACGCCGGTGAGGTACGGGTCTGGACTTGCACCCTCCCAGTTCCTTCCCGCTCGCGGGACCCGGCCAATTCCTCCTCCCACTGGTCCAAGAGCAACGTTGACACCTTTGCCCCGGTACTCTTCTCCGAGTGCTTTGCCATAGGCACGCATGTACCTCCTGTCCCAGGTCTGCGCTACGTGCATGCCGGCTGGAAACGCAGACACGAAGTCGGGACCACGTATCCCCGACGGAGCATCTTCGAGACACATTCCTCTGAAGCCAAGACGAGGGACCGCGCCGCTGTTACCCACACAGAGGCCTGTGTGGCCGAGCGTCATGTTCACTTTCTCCTCGAGAGTGAGCTGAGAAACGAAGAGTCGAGCTTTTTGGTACGCCGTAGCCCATTCTGCCGAGGAGGTCCCCGGTCCTGGTGCTATGCCTGGTCAACAACAAGAACGTACCGAAAGACTTCGTCGAGCTTACGACTTGGGTATACAGGAGGACTTAGGCCGTAGTAGGGCACCTCGCTTTCATTTGTCCATCCCGCTGTCGCGTGTCCCAGGAGGGAAAGAGAATGAAGTAAACAAAAACGCAAAAGCCTCATCCTGGTGCTCACGAGTTGGTGGTTTCAAGAATGCGAGAATCGTTGTTGTGCGAGAAACCTCCATACGTACACGCCATACGAGGACTGCATCATGTACTAGAAAGCCTCGTATGTTTACGCCAGTTCGTCATCGTGAGCCACAATCATGACATTGGCGGAGGGTCGACGACGACGACGGGCCGAATGTCCGCATCTCAGAGACCGCTCTTGGCTGCAGGAAATCCGCACAGCTTCGACGCGATTGCATCTCATGGAGGTTTCTGACTGATGGAGCTCATTGACGAGAAAGGTGACATTGGCTAGAGGAACATTCGCCGGCAGTTGTGGGCCACATTTCTTTGCATCGGGGAAGGCGGGGTACATAAATGTTGGTCTGCTTGCTTCCTGGTTGTGCTCGCGGGGGGACGAAGTCAGGCGCTTGACCGGCTATTGTGTCCCACTCCTGGACTCGATGGGAAGATGCTTTTACGTCATGGCCAACGAGCGAGCGCCTTATAACATCAGTCGGGTTTTAATCGCCTTATTCACCGTACTGCCCTGTTCGTTTGCGAGAAGCTAGGACACAGCTTCCTGGTTCTGGAAGCTATTCCTCACACGGAACCACCTGTTCATCTGCGTGCATCCTGGTTGCATAATTCTGCTCTCTATCGAGAATAGCGGACGCAATCCAACATGCAGCTTTCTCTTCTCCTAGAAAACGCTGCCGATGCTGGATCTTGGAGGAACATGCCGGAGTCCTTACCACAAGTCCATCGTTACTGATCGAAACCATCGCTTCACTATCTGACGACCAGCTAGAATCCTCCAGTCTCTATCTAGGGAGGGAGGTACTGTAGAACGGGGTAAGGCTTCTGGAGCTTCCTCACGAAGAAGACGTACTGCGTTTACTGGTTTTGTTGATGGCAGGCCGGCTAAGCGAGCAATGCTGCATTGATCTGCACGCCATTTACCACCAAGCTATGTTCTGTAGATGAAAAGAAGGAATTCGCATCCTAGATGGCGCAGAGCTGTAATCGGAGATGGCGCTATCATGCCTTGTCCGCAAACCAACGTGAACATGGCTCGCGTCGTAATTTTTGTGTTGGACAATAACTTCGCTGTATGATATGGGCTACGAAGCACAGGCACGTGTAGAATGTAAGATGCCGAAGCGTGGAATCTGTATGTAACGTCGAGGCTACCCAAAGTGGCCGATAAAACTCGACGACTAAAGCGTCAGGTAACATAACAGCACTAGCAGACGAGATAACAAAGTCCCCTCTGTTCCTTGCTTTTTTCAATTCCTTTTTTGAAAGACGGTTCTCGATCATATGTGCACACAGTCTAACAGATGAACTACATCAGGAAGATCTCGATAGGTATTTGGATGGTCTGAATACGTAGCGAATGTTTAGTAGTACCGTAACGTTGAAAACACCGAGCCGCGTAAACTGCACCAGATATGCGCCAGACATTCTCTACTCTGGTGCAGTTATTTTTACTGCACATGGCATAAACTCTCCGTTGCTAGACGTGCATTGCCAATTTTTAAGTCGCACATATCTAGATCAACGCTGGTTTGAGGGTTTGTATCTGCATTTCACGAATACTCACGAGCTGGTCTAGGTGGGATGCTTATTTTAATTCCAAACTTTTGGGTCTCACAAAATAACGGTTCAAGAGTCCTGACGCCATTGAGTAGGAGTAGGGCGATACGAAAGGCCATAACGCCTGCGGTACGCCCGCAAATCATTAAACCATAGAACCGTGACTAAAAAGCAGATGTGTGGTCAGTAGAGGTATCTGATGGAATCAGCATAAGGAGAAGAATACATTCATCGTGATCAAGTCATCAGCTCGAGCACCAAAAACACCGACGCTTTTCTCGAGCTCAGGAGGTAGCCTTGCCCAACTCCTCGCCCCTGTCCGCAGCAGCCTTGACAGCCTTGCTCACGATCTCCTCCAGTCCAGAGTGTTGGAAGCTGTTCAACGCAGCTTCCGTAGTTCCCTTTGGACTCGTGACATTCTTACGCAGCTGCCCAGGGGTCTCCTCTGATTCGACCAGCATCCGTCCGGCTCCAAGACAAGTCTGCTTAGCAAGACGCTCTGCTTGCTCTCTCGGCAGACCTAGAGCAGTAGCACTGGAGACCATGTGTTCGACGAGGGCGAAGAAGTACGCTGGTCCAGAACCTGTGACGGTGATTGAGCAGGAGAACAGCACGAGCGGGAATGCGAGAAGCACCGCAGAGGAAGCCTACCCGAGAGTGCCGTCACGACATCAATCAGCTCCTCCTTCTGAACCCATTCCGAGACCTTGCTGAAGCCTGCCAAGAGCGCAGTAACCAGCTCTTTCTCCTCCTCCGTCACACCCTTCCCCGCGAACGAGCCGCTGGCACCCTCCCCCAGCAAAGCAGGCGTGTTGGGCATGACCCTCACCACCTTCGGCGCTCGCCCAACGCTGCGCGTGAACCACGTCGTCAGAGCATCGACAGGGAGACCGGCGCAGATGGACACCACGAGCGGCGACTCCTTCTTCCCCGCGCGATCCCACTCAGCCGCGAGATCTTCACAAACCCCCCTGGCGACCTGCGGCTTCACGGCCAGGACGAGAATGTCCGCTTCGGCCGAAGCTTCGACGTTGGAGCTGGTGGTGCGCACACCGAGCGTGGATTCGAGCTTCTGGCGCGTGCCTTCGAAGGGGTCCGAGACGGTGACGTTCTCCTTCGTCGTGCGACCCTTGGCGATGAGGCCTCCGATGATGGCTCCGCCCATATTCCCGCCGCCGATGAAGCAGAGTTTGCATTCTTCGATCCGAGAGGGTGCCATGCTTGATGACGACGGGCCGAGTGTTGTCCGAGCTTCTGGGGTTTTGCGTGTGGTTGTTCGGAAGATTAGATGAACTACTACTCGGGATTGGTGCCAGGGGATGTGATGTCGTTGATGTTTGTTGTCGTGCGGTCAATGCAACTCGCGTAGTGATGCACGTGGTTTTTTACAAGTTAGAGACTTGAACTACCACGAAGCAACGCTTCGTTTTATCTAGGCGATAATTATCGACGCTCGAACATGGGGAGCTTGGATTGATTATCAGTCGGAAACGTTGTGTTTATCCAGTCGATGACCTGTGATCACGTGTATGGAGACGCTCAACCAAGGTATTCGAGATTGTAATCGAGGTCAAGAACCGAGTTGTGATGAACTTGAGTGGAATAGCATCGAGACTGTCATATCAATCAAGCGAGGCAGCCGAGTGTCGCGAGGAGGGCTCGGAGGGCCTTTCTCTCCCCGATTTTACGAATGGACTGGTACCGAACTTGAAATCTCGGTGTGAACGCGACATCACAACATTCTGATAATCGATAAGTTTGGAAGAGAGTCGCGATAATTGGCAGGCTTCGATACCACCCTCTTTAACTTGCTTCCTTGTGCCAATGCAACTTCGGAGCCACGAGGAAAGTATCATCGCGCAATTCTTGAAGCTCGTTTTCTACGAGACACCAAGATGGTCGATAGACAAAACCACCATGCCTTTAAAGCAAGTGATTGAAGTGGTCACTCTTCCAAATGATCAACACCAGGCCCTTAGGACGCCCCCGGGTCTACTCAGCCCGAGCAAAGGAGAGACGTAGACCGTTTGTTCCATGACGATGCCCCCCGGAGCGAGCCGATACAGTTCATCGAGTGACAAGGCAAGTACATCAACCTACGAAAAAGCCAATCAAACACTGCGATGTTACAGCACAGGGTATCTTCTTGGCCATACAAAAGTATCACACAAGGTTGAAGCAAGGTAAATTTCAAGGCCTCGCGAACAAGTGTAACATTACATCTGTTGAAGTCAGTGTTTCCTCGCTTAGTGTTCAGCCGGGGTCAACATCAACACTTCACGGGTTCTTCTCATCCGGAGACTGGTAGCAATTCTCCCTACAAGTACAAATGCTAGGAGCTTACGTCACCATATCGACAGATACCTATCTGTATTCCCGACTCGTCGAATTCTCTGACATCGTGCATGTACACAGCCCGACGTTAGGAGCAGCCCCTTACTTACCTTTCACGTATGAAGATTTCTGGGTTCTATATTGCAAAGTGAACCCCTTATGCGTTGATGACTTCCTGGCTTAGTTCTGTATGGCCCGCGGCCGACTCCGAGGTAATATACATAAGCAAACAAGTGCGTCCAGAACCCATCTCGATGTTGGAGCCGCCCCTCGGGGTGCGAGGTCGACGACGACCTCGCGGGCTAGACTCAATACCTGTACGTGGTGCCTGGTACGAACCTTCCGCCCTTTCGATTGTAATTGACGCTCTTCTCCTGCGGCAGGAGAGCGTCGTTGCATTGAAAGGTGTCGGGAGAGCCAAAATTGAGCAATCGACACGTGGCGACTTCGAAGAGATTTTCCTTACCGGCGATCCGGGCTATTCTTACGACTACGTATACTACTACGATCTACCTGACGAGGGCATACCTACTGAGAATTCCAGAAGGATTGTATTGAAGGGAAAAGGCGGAAAATAAGAATCGACAGCCCGACTATCGAAAACCCGGTACAGCGCTTTCGAAATAATCGTCCCTACCGATCACAACCGACTCGATAGCATATTTGACGGAGGAAAGGGTGTCGGTGGAACATGCGCATACGCGCAACAAAACAAACGGTTGAGAGACAACTCAGCGTCGTCAACTCGAAGTTCTGAAAGTGTTTTCAAAGATTATAAAGGATCTGCGATACCACGGGATCAGAGACCCGGGATATGCGTATTAAAAGAGCTTTTTCTCAATCGTGGTTTTTACTCTTTTAATACGTATATACTTTGTAATCTTTGGAACCATCGAAGGCCTTACTTCACGAATACCATGGAGAACCATCCCGCCTGTAGGGGAAGGGCTTAAATAGCGGGCCTACTGGCCAAACATTTCTTTTATATAACTGCTTTCTCGAGGGTCTGCTTTTTGTATATAAAAATCCCCAGCTTAGCACGTCCTATGCCTTTCGGGAGGCTGAGGTGGCCTTAAGCCCCTCCTGACGTTAAACAAAATCATCATTATTATCATCATCATCATCTCGATGTTGGATTTCCACTGTTCCCCTTTCTCGGAATAAAGAAGAATAAATGGTAGTTGTGAAAAGACGGCAATATACATAGATGGGTTCCAGAGCAAACAAACACATGGTTTAAAAGCAAGCCGGTGCTATTCTCAGGAGCCCGGTCACGAAAGGGCCCGCTTACAATGTGTTGTTCTTATTCTATCGTCACCTCTTGATGTCAAGGAAATTTCAACAATTTTTCCACCGTTGCAGTGCGGTCGTTTCCGGACTTCCCAGTCACGGTTTAGAGCCGTAGAATCAAATCAAACCAGAGTGTGAGAGGACAAGAGAGGAAGAGAATCGGTAGAGCTAGATAACATATGCTTACCTACGTACTTACTTAGGTACTTATTTACTTACTTGCTTGCTTACTTACTTGCTTACTTACTTACTTGCTTACTTACTTACTTGCTTACTTACTTACTTGCTTACTTACTTACTTACTTACCTCCCTACCTACCTACCTACCTACCTACCTACCTGGATACCCAATGAGAACCACCCAAGCGAGTTCTTCACTTCTTCGCCTCGCCTCGCCTCGCCTCGCCTCGCTCCACGTGGGCGACGAAAACAAGAAAAACCAAGAGGAGGAAGAAGACACTCCCCACACCCAACCTCTGCATCTACCCATCTACCCCAAACCCCAAACCCCAAATCCCAAGCTTCCATCCCTTACGCCCCGTCCTAAAAAACCGAGGAATCAAACGGACAAAGCACCAGCACCAGCACTAGCACCAGCACCACCTCCCCTTCTCAATCTCCCCCTCCCCCTCCCCATCGCACCAGCCCACCATCTCCTCCCCCAGCCACCCCCACCATCCTCGACGCACCCTCATCACCACCGGTAGGTACACTACAGTACAGTACAGTACGCGCGCCCCTCTCCCCTCGCAAGCCATCCCACCACGCGCAAGGGCCGAGGCCGGGATCCGGAGTTGAAGCTCCTCAGAGCCCAAGTCATGGGTACGGTACAGTGCTACCTGCACGCCAGTCAGTCAGTCAGTCGCAGGCTAAGCATTGGAGCTACGGTTCGGTACTGGGTGTCGGTGTCGTCGACGTGCGTGCGCCCGCGCCACGGCCTATCGATTGGCTACCGGGAGCGCGCCGATCGACCAGCCGATCGGGCGAATCATCGAGCCTGGTCTGGGGAAAGACGGGGCGAGGCGAGGCGAGGCGAGGCGCGTGGGGACGTGAGGACGTGAGGACGTGAGGAGGACTGTATGGTAGGTAGGTAAGTGAGTAGGTAAGTAGGTGAGTAGGTAAGTAGGTAAGTAGGTAAGTAGGTAAGTAGGTAAGTAGGTAAGTAAGTAAGTAAGTAAGTAAGTACAATGGGAAAATGGCGACGGCCTTGTTACGATACTGTATGTGTGTGTATGTGTGTGTGTAGAAGTGTGAATGTACTGAATGTACTAAATGTACCGAATGTACTGTACTGAACATACTGACGCCGTGCATACATACACACGATACTGTACATAGGTGCCCACTGCTCGTCGGCGATCGGTGATACGATAGGGGAAAATTACTGCATGGGTAGCGGACAAGAAGGGCGCGCGGGTGGAGCACGGCAATGCTTGTTGTCGCGAGAAAAGTAAACAGTGCCGTAAGTAGGTAGGTAAACACGCAGCCAGCAAGCGAAGCTCGCACGCACCCACGCACCCACGCAGACAGACAGACAGACAGACAGACAGACAGACATGGGATGTGGTTTGGAATGGTTTTCTAATGTGACATCGTCCGCATCGGACCCCGTGGATCGGGAGAGGCAGGCTGCAAGCAGCTGCTCTCGCCCTCATATCTACATACTAGGTATCCTCCCTCACAAGACAGATGGGATCGTACTGTACATTTCCCCTCGCCAGGGGCTGCCCTCGCTGGTTACACCCCACCCAAACCCATGTGAGAACGAGTAGAGATAGAGACAACAAGCCGGCCATGGCCTTCGCCCCGTCTTCCCTCGGATCCGCTCCCACGACGAGCAGGATCCGTGTGCGTGTCTGCGGGTGGCCAGCCGCAACATGGCAGACTGGTACTGTACTTCCATCCACCAACTGCCCCTCGGACCAAGCCTCGCCCAGGACACCAGCCCAGGGCGAGAGATGGAGCGCCGTCCAGACCGCAGACGGCCGGCCGCGGTCGAGAAGCCGCGCCGGGCCTCGTGTCGTGAGATGATGCCGGGGGAGACGACGACGAGATCGAGCGTCTCCCGATGCCCCTCGGCGAGTGTCTCGCCGCTCTGCGCGGCGTGGGGAGCAGCAGTCCAGCGTGAGATCGAGCATGGCCGTCCTCCAGCACATGCCTGGTGCGGGTCCCTCTTCACTTGTAGCCCACCATCCGGGCGCACCGATCGCAGTAGTACAGGTTGTGGCCAAAGCGAACCATGCCTGATGCTAAGGCATCGTCCGTCGTGATTCGGGCCAGCTCGTTGCCGCCGCGCGAGCTGACGACCGTCTCGGCACACTTCGCACACCGGGAGCAGCGCATGAGTTCGACGCGGGATTGGTAGTTCTCCATCGTGGATCGGCGCGAGGACCCGGAGTAGGACGACAGGCTGGACGAGGACGAAGAGGAGGAGGAGGAGGAGGAGGACGAGTCGGACGAGGTGGATGTTCGATTGGAGGGCCGATGAGCAGTGGCAGTGGTGTGGTTCGGCTGTTCGTAGTATCGCGAAGTCATGTTGACGGGGTCGGATAGGTTCCCGGGGAGGAAGTGCAGTCCTTTGTGGATGGAAGTTCCTTTGTGGTGGGCTCTCTCTTTTTTTTTTTTTTTTTTTTTTGGTGTTGGTGTTGGTGTTGTTGTTGTTGTTGATTAAGCGGGAGCCGGACCGTACTCGCTCTGGAGGTACAGATTGCAGAGGAACTTCTTCGGGAGCGAGCAAGGAGCCTGATATCGCACCTCTCAGCGGGGACGAGAGGGACGAGGTGGAGAACAGCACAGGACAGCACTCACGCTGCAGGACCCCCAGCAGCAGACGACCACTTGGGCGAATTCGAGCCCGAATCTCCCGTTTCACCCTTCTTCCCACGGTAATGTCCTACGGCAAGACCTGCACTGGCCGTGACAGGGACCCGAGTCCGATGGGCTTTCGAGAAATCGATCTCAGCAGCGCTGTGGTGCTGGAAGCGGGAAATGGACGTGGCGATCACAGCTCGGCACGACCAGGGAGGGCCGGAGAGACGCGTGGTGGGCTGGGATGGCGGCTGGATGCGGAATCTGGAACCCGACGAGCTGGAGGATGGAGGATGAGGAGGATGCGAAGGACGCTGCGGTGCGGTCGTTGACGCGGGCCCGCGACGTGCGTTGCGACGGAGAGCGACGACAGAGCCGAGACGTGGTAGACGACGGCGTCGAGGGGGGACGGGAGGAGGGGAGGGATGAGGGAGGGAATGTGAAGCTGAAGCTGAAGCTGGGGAGATACAGCTAGGTACAGTACCGTACAGTACTGTACTGTACACAGTAGGTAGGTACAGTCAGTAAGTACAGTATGTAGGTGTGATCCGGTCCGAAAGCACTTGGGCGAACTGAACGTGAGACGGGGGTAAACAGATAAGCGAATACGGAGTCGATCAAGGGCTGTGAGGGAGGGAGTGTGTGAGTGAGTGAGTGCGTGAAGCAAAATCGAACTTCGACGACAACAACCCCCTCCCCCCCCGAGGGAAGGCGCCGCGTTATTATACGGATGGCTTCAATACCACGGCCGGCACTCGAGGCGCGTGGCCGTGCCAGCCATGCTCCGAGCAGGTCCTGCGAGAATCTTCACTTATCGTCGCGGCGGCCAGCGCCTTTCCTTAGCGGTGGCCTTTGACTTTTGGACCCTTCTCCAATGCGCCGAGCGGAGCAGCCGGGCGCGGTCTCAAGCCACCTGGTCCTGCATGGCATAAAGTAAGTATCTTACTTGGGTTTGACCAAGTACGTATGTGGTGCTCAGTCCCTAGCGCAGCAGGACGCGAAGTGCTGTACGGTACAGGATGTATCGGCGGAGCAAGACGGCCGAACAGACAGAGAGGAATGGAACCCATTGGAAGTATGTACCGCACAGTGCAGCACAGGACGGCATCCTCGACGTGAAGGTCGTTCCTGTAGCCATCCATCCCCCCTCAAGCGGACTCAGAACGAGTCAAGCCCAAGCCAGGCCTGACTGACTATCGACTTGACTCGTCTCAAGCGTCCTCTTCATTCACGTTGCTGGCCCGCCAACGCAAGTAGAAGAAGAAGTACTCGGAGTTCGATGCAAGTATGTAATGTACATACAGTAAGTAAGTACAGTAGACTACAGTACTCCGGATTCTGGATTCGACTCGTATGTACGGCAAGTACATACATCCAGATGTATGCATGAATATACAGTACAGTAGTACCGCACTACCGAACAGTGCATACCTACTGTACATCTGTATGTACTTACTGTGTACAGTGCTGTACACAGAAAGACAGTGCTGTACTCTAAGAGGCAAAGGAGACTAGGGGCTAAAGTAGCCTTCCCAGCGAAAAGCTTCCGAGCTCTCAGACGTCTGCACAGCGACACCTGTGACGAGCGAAGAAGCATCACCGATCGCCCTGCCAGGCCCCGATCTCCACGGCCGGCCGTGAGAGCGCGCTTGGCCAACGGCCGGTGGAAAAGTCTAACCGTATAGATATGTACTGACAGTCCAGGACAGCAGGTCGAAGCTCTCGTGATTACGGAGAGATCCTGTCCTGTATCTACTGTACTGTACTGTACTGTCCTGTACTGCACAGTTCTGCATTACGGAGTGCTATGGTACTGTACTACCATAGTATGGAAACAGCAATGTACTGTACCTATGTATGTACTGACTGTACTACGCGGTACTAAGTACTTAGTCCGTACAGCAACGACTTTGCCGCTTTGCCGCTTTGCCGAGCTTCCGCGTACTGTATGTAGCACTGTAAGTAGTGCGTACGTGCTTCTCTAGTACTAAGTAGGTATCTCTTTCTCTCATTCTTCCTCTCTCTCTCTTTCTTTCTTTCTTTCTCTCTCTCTCCCTTTCTCTCTGTCTCTATGGTGTTGGAAGTGGAGGCAGCAGTAGTAGCGCTGATGCAGGCCTTCGGCAGATTGCGAAAGCAACGTTTCGAGTCACAACTAGGTACTTACTTCTAGGACTGCTGTCCTGACTCATTCTTGGGTTGAAAAGTCTATGCTAAGTACCTTCACCCCGCACTACTCTCGACTATGGATCGGAATAGGTTGTACTTCTACAGTACATACAATTCCCAACAATTGTAGGTACAGTACGGTAGGTTTAAACTCCACTTCAATTCCTTACTTGGTAGCAGGACTGTACTGTACTGTGTGTGTGTGTGTACGTACGAAGTAGTATCATCAGCTGCCCAAGAAAAAAAAAGTTTGGCATGGGGGGATGTGAGTTACCGTCATCCAGGAATCATCAGCGATCCCAATTTCTTTTCAGTTGGCTCTAGTTCCATACGTAGTTTGTTTAGTATGTACGTACGTATTTACGGTAAATAGGTCCAAGGGCAAGCTCCGCGTAGAGCATACTTCCATGCATCAACGTTACAGTACTGCAACTTACCGCGCTCAAGAAACGCTGTTGACAGCTCCCCTGCGACAGTCGGATTTCTCGCCGCCAACGATTCAGAGACCGGTCTGAGATACCGAGTACCAAGGTTCTCGAACAACGACTTTGTGAACTGTTGTACAGTACTGTACAGTGCTGTACTTTAATGTACAAGATGCTTGCTCGACTTCTCGTTGACACGACCCGCTACAGTAGTACTACAGACATCAACACGCCACGATCGCGGTGTGCGATAGAGCAGCAAAACCCTCTCAGCATCGAGCGGCCCGGCAACGGCATGCACGAGACGAGGAAGAAATGTCTAGAGATCCGTAGGAGGATCTGGTGAGCAAGACTGGAAAGCGATGCAGAACCATAGCGTGGAGAGGTCGAGATTCGCCAACCATCGATCCGGACGCTAACCAGCCACTCCGATAGCACGTCTCCAATGCCCTTCGGGAGGCTTGAGGTAGCGCAGTCTCACTGCCCCCTCCAGACGTTAAACAATATCATCATCATCATCACCAGCCACTCCGAGAGACAAGTGCAAGCGCAGCGTCAACCCCCGACCTTGCATCTCCTCTCGGAGCGAAGCGGGAAGATTTCTTTCCCTCATGAGCACACACTGTATGTACTGTACTGTACATCGTCGTTACAGCACGCACAGAGTACTCAGCCGACCAGGTGGGCTGCCCGCCCAAAGAGGAACCTTTAACTCCAGCAGAGCAGAGTGCTGACAGGGGGGCAAAAGGCCACTTGTTTTTCTCTCCACTTGCCTGCTCACGAGTCACAGGGTGGAAACATACTGTACTTAGGTACAGGACAGTACAGTACAGTACTTATCAATGAGTGATTTTCCTCTTGGCCGACTGACATGCAGACTTTCATGCGCATGCGCCAGGGTAGGGGTATGTAGGTTAGGTAGCTGCTACCTTATCAGATAATCTCGATTGGTACATAAAACTCTATTAGTTAGACTTCCATCCTTTGCCGAAAGAGGAAGAGGAAGAAGAAGAAGAAAGAAGAGAAGAAGAAGAAGAAGAAGAAGAAGAAGAAGAAGAAGAAGAAGAAGAAGAAGAAGAAGAAGAAGAAGAAGAAGAAGAAGAAGAAGAAGAAGAAGAAGAAGAAGAAGAAGAAGAAGAAGAAGAAGAAGAAGAAGAAGAAGAAGAAGAAGAAGAAGAAGAAGAAGAAGGACAAAAGGAAAGAAAGAATGAAAGAATGAATGACGAAAATGTGAATGAGACGAGGCGAGGTAAGGCCAGCTACCTCTATGCGAGATGTAATGAAGAAGAAAGTAAGATGCAAAATTGTGGTGTCCGAGACGAGAGACGAGAGAGAGAGAGAGTTTGACCTCCCGGCTGGAATTTGGAGCATTCTAAAAAAAGATATCACTTTCTACTTGGAACATTGTCACTTCTTGTTTTAGTCTGTAAACACCTGGTTGTGGTATGTTCGTTTCGGCCGGCAAGGGATGTGACCCGAACCGAGAGCTGGAAGAGTTTCTAGGTAAGGTTGACCTTTATACTCTGTACTGTGTAGAAGGAAGAACCGAAAACAGGATTTACTTTTGCAACCCCAACCCCCCTGACAGTGTTCAAGATCCTGGTGGGTCCTCCGCGGACTTTTTTAAACTTTGTCATTTCATCAAGGGGGTTAAGTAACTTCTCGTATGCTTTTATGCCCTTTTCTCTCTTCTCTGCTTCTACATAGTACAGTACAGTACAGTACTGTGCTGTACTACACAGCTCTCCCACTCCGTACTCCCACGTGTACCCCTCACACAGAGCAGATACCTTTGAGAATCCTCTAGTCAATGCCTCCTCACAAGGTGAAAACAAAAGCCTTCGCCAGCTGATACTTCACAGAGTATGTACAGTACATACTTCACAAGGATCCCTTCTTCGAAACCAATATTAGAACGAAGCCCCTGGTAAAGTAAGAATGATCATCCACGGAGCGAGTAAAGCCAGAAAGCTGCGAGTCCCCTTCGCTTAAGCGACACAACAAGAAACAGAGCACTTCCCTCCGTCAGAGCTTCCCCTTTCATCTTTCCACCATTCGTTCCGCATCGCATCGCATCTCTCGAAATGTGACCTCTTCCCTCCTACAGTACAGTGCCTCACCTTTCACCTCGTAACGCATGACATCCCGACAGCCACATCGTCTGCTTTCAGGCAGGCAGACAGACAGACACACACTCTCTCTTCCTCGGCTCCCCCGCAGTCGACGTCGCATGCAGCATACCGCATACAGCATGCATGCGTCGTTCCCTCTTCAGCCCCCCCCGCGTCAGAAGGGCAGCGGTTGTCCGATATACGGATGTGCTATGTACCTATGTACAGATATGTACGCTGCAAGTCAGGTTGGATACAACTTAACCTATTCGTGCGCTGTCTGCACCTTTCTTCTGTCTATTCTACTGAGTGCTACTGTACTTAGGTCTGTCTGTATGTATGTAGGTATGTATGTATGTATACAGTACGGTGCAGGACCTCCTACCTAGGTATCAGCTGATGCGGCTCGGCAGCGCCAGCTCGGAGACGGGAGAGCCTGACTGACATGTTGGGTCTAACCCTCTTGATTGCAAACCTCCGTGTCGAGCTTCGAGAGCAGAGGATATCCGAGTACATACACAAGTGTACTGTACACGTACAGTACAGTAAGTGCCTATGCCTGGGATGGGCACCAACATCCTCCGATCTTCTTCTTCTTCTCGTTCTCCCAAACCGGCGTCTAGACTGCTCCACGCCCTCCTCACTAATCAAATCGGCGCCAGCAACGCCTCAAGCACGTTTTCCAAATTCCCAGACCCCAACTACAGAGCTGCTCCAAGCCACCAGCCATCCAAGCCACGGTCAGCCCAGAACCCCTCGATTCTCCATTTCCCTCCCGTCCCCGAGCCAGCGTCCCGGGTACGGGGTGGTCTGGGTCTCACTCCCTGCCCAGCCAGCATCAAGCAGCATCTCACGGCCCCGGTCTCAGTCTGTCGAACATCGTCATTGCGCACACGAGCACAGCACAGCACAGGAATGTTCGAAGAACGCCAGTAGCGTGCTCTCTCTGCCTTCCAATTCCAGACCTAGAATGCGATTGGAGGAGACCAGGGAGACACAGGAGCGCGGCTCCATCCGTCGGCTCAGTCTTCTGCAGTAGCATCCCATGGCTCTGGAGCTATCGTCAATTGCAGACAACTGTCACGGAGACAGGCTAGACCTGATCTGACCTGCACGGACTGGTCTGGCTGGACCCTTTAATTGCTGGGGTTCGCGCGGCTCGAGGGGGGATGTCGAAGCTTGGGTTTGTAGATGAGGACTTTGCTTCCTTTCTCGACTTCAAGTCAAGATTAAGAGGACCCTTGGGTGTTTCAAGAACGAAAAAGGGGAGAGGAGAAGAAGAAGAAGAAGGGGAAAGGCTCGGGATCCGGGCTCGAGGAAAGGTTAGGTGGTGCTGGGATGATGGCGGTCTGACGAGACGAGATGAGATGAGTTGTCGATGCTTCATTTCTCGAGAAAATGAAGGCCAAAGTAAACCCGCCACGAGAAGGATCTGGTCTCGGTCTTGCTGATCTGAGTCTGGTCGGGGTCTGATCTGGGATCTGATCTTCGTCTGATCTTCGTCTGCGTCTGGGTCTGGGTCTGAGCCTTGTGCCCCCCCGAGCCGTTGGACCCTGGATGCGTCTGGCATGACCGTCCGACCGTTCTAGAGTTCTCCGTGCCGAGTCTGTGTGTTTTGCGTGTGCCAAGTCCGGACTCAACCCGCTTTCGAGCGATCCCCCCGTCGTGAAGCTTGTCCACACGATATCGAAACGAGGTTTCACAGTACTCTGCTCCGTATGCTCAGCTCGCTCGCTCGAGCATGAACAGCCGCCACGCGCAGCTTCTTCTCCTTTCTGCCATAAACCAGGGTATACCTGTATGTACGCTGAGCTAAGTAAGTACGCTCCTTGCACTACTTTGCAGCAGACACGGAGCTCGCCAAACCTGCCTCGCTCGGCTAATCATCATGATCACAACAAGCTTCATTCACAACTAGCACCACCACGATCTCCCTACCGTGGGACAGCTTCGTCGGGAGAGAACTCCGCATGGCTTGCACGCCACGCATGTGTGCTAGCCAGTGTGTAGGTTGTGGGTTACGAGCGATCTTCGAGTCCTAGCCCAATGCCGTAATCGAAACAGCCGCCTACTTGCTTGCGTACCTACGGACAAGCCCATTCCTCCCCTGAGCCTCGCATGGAAGTCAGACACACAGCTTCCATTTCTCCGTTTCACCCTTCCCTCCTCCTTCTCTTTCCTTTTCTGCGTATTCTGGGAGCAAAAAAACGAGAGAGCGACCGGGTCTGGTGATGTTGACAAAGCGAGAAGCGCTTTTGAACTAGGTAGAATGACGCGTACTGTACATACCAACCAGCTCGATCTAGCTGTGTAACGGGAAAGCCGAAACAATTGACCAACCAATTAACTTAAGAATAACTCTCGTTTGCCTCCCCCCGCGAGCCTCGTAACGGGAGTTACAAAGCTTCCATCGCTCTCTCTCTCTCCGCTTCGCTTTCACCTTGTCTTTTAACCAGGAACGTGGAAGTGGAAGTGGCTGGCTGGCCGGCTTGCTCAAGAGGCAAGAGCGCAATGTAAACATTCATGGGAATCAAGCACGAAACAGTAACAGCAGCCCATGCGAAGCGAGCGGTGACGATAATGACAACGATATTATCTAACGTCTAGGAGGGGCATAACCACCTCAAGCCTTCCGTAGGGCAATGGAGACGTGCTAAGCTGGGGATTTTTACATGCAAAAGACCCACGGGAAAGCCGTTATATAAAAGAAATGTTTGGCCAGTGGGCTCGCTATTTGAGCCTTTCCCCTACAAGCGGAAGAGTTTTTCATAGTGTTCATGAAACAATCCTCTGTAGTTCTAAAGATTGCAAAGTTAATACGTGTTAAAAAGGTAAAAACCACGAGTAAGGTAAAAAAACTCTTGTAATACGCACATCCCGGATCTCAGATCCCGCGGTATCGCAGCTTTTTTCTAATCTTCAAAAGCACTTTCAGAACTCCGAATAAAAGCGACGCCAAACTGTCTCTCGAACTTCTTTTTCCAAACACAACTGCTAGCAGCTCTTTTGCGTATGTTCCACCGACACCCTTTCCTCCGTCAAACATGCTGTCGAGTCGGTGGTGATCGGTGAAAGCGGTTTGCTCGAGGGCGCTGTACCGGGTTTTCGATTATCGAGCTACCGATTCTTTGTTCCCGCCTTTTCCTTTGATCCGATCCTTCTAGAATTCTCGGTGGGTATGCCCTCGTCAGGTGGATCGTGGTCATGTACGTAGTCTTAACAATGGCCCGGATCTCTTCACAGTCGCCACGTATCGATTGCTCGATTTTGGCTCTCCAGACTCATTTCGAATGCAACCACTTCTTCTTCTTCCTGCCGCGAGAGAAAAAAACAATTGCGATCGAAAAAGCTGAAAGTTCGTACCAAGCACTGCGTAGAGGTATTAAGTCTAGCCCGCGAGGTCGTCGTCGACCTCGCACCCCGAAGGGCGTCAGTGGTGATGAGAGTAAGCTAGATAGTCATATCGTCAAGTAGGTAGGTACATGCAGATAGGTAGGTAGCACGGTAGATGTCCCCCTCTTCCACTCGAGATGCCGCGTGTGCCTTGCCAGCAACGACACGCAAGCACACCGTGTACAGAATAGCAAAGCCGCCTTTTCCCCTCGCATATAGCGACTACGTACACATTGCGACTCGCTTCTCTCGCAGAACCAAGCGAAACGAAACAAAGGGAAAGAAAACACGAAAAGTCCAACTCCCTCTCTCTTTCTTACATATACGTAAGTTAAACCCCGTTTAAAGAGCGCTAAAACAGGTAGGTGGCAGATAGGTTTTGCGAAGGGTGACGGATAGCAGAAAAGCAAGCAGGCAAGCATTGTTGGAACTCAAACATGAAATGAGTAGCTGGCTGACTGGCATTTTACCGACCTGCCGACCTAGCCATTTACCAGGTAGACGCGATAATGCCACGAGAGCTCGATTGGAGCCTGCTTTTCCACCTAGATTGTACCCCCTTCCGTACGTACCTACAGACATACCGGAAACAGATAAGAGTCGGATGTGCGTAATTCGCTTGTGGGAAAGGAGGCTGCTTACCTTACCTTACCTCCTCCCACCTATCCTACCTGTACAGTACCTAGCTGTGCCAAGTAAGTGCTTTCATTGGTAGGTAGATGAAGGAAGAAAGGAGGGCACGGCGAGGCAAGTAGACTGTACTGTACCTAGGGAGGGAGGTGGCGAGGAGCATGCATGCATTCCATCTATGAACGAATTACCCAGTCGGGAACGGAGGCTGTTGAGATTTATGCTACACGTACGTACGATCGTCATGTTGTGAACTCTGCTTGTGTTAGAGACTTCGAGGGTCAGGGTGAGAGGAAAGCGGAGCGTATCGTGACGAGATGGCATGTGTACCCTTCGACGAGAGAACAAATGCGGATATGGGATATGTTCAAGAGCGAGAATAAGAGATGAAAGGACGTGATTCTATCCTCATTCTTGTGGGAGCAAGATGCGACTGCTTGCGCAAAATCTTCCTTTTCGTATGTACCACTTCCCCTCTTGCTCGCGTGCTCGCTCTCTCCCGAGCTTCCGTGCAAAGTGGGAAGCCCTGAATGAAAAAGAGAAACAAAAACAATATGTACAGTGTACACGCAACGATGGGGTTATCGCTCTGCTCTTCGATCGCTCTGCTCCTCAATCGCTCTGCAACAAATCAAGAAGAAACAATCGTACGGCTCTCTTCCGAGAGGATGCCGCCTCTGCTCAAAGATCGAGAAATGGTATCTCAAAAAACATCGATCATCCAATCAGCTATCAATAGCCCAGCCACCATCTCACACCTGTTTCGCTGAAGGAATTCCCTTCCCTCCAGCAGGGCAGTAATCAGTCTCAGGCAACAGTAAGGAGAACTGGCCGTGTTTAAAGCTGCTGGGAGATTGGTAGCGTAATTGATGAGAGCAGCCAAACGCTGCAACACAGCAAAGGAAATAATCGGCAGCAAGAAAAGTCGTGACTTCGTAATAGCAGACAGCTTTAGAAGAACGGAAAAAAGTATCGTGTATCTGACGTGCAAACAAATGTACGTATGCAATGGGTGCTCGCGCTCGCCCAGCCAAGCCCACAGAATCCAGAATCGAGCATAGGGAAGGCTGGGGCCACATGGGGAGTGTGGAGAACAAAAGACAGTGTCGCTCAGGCGCTAATGACATGACAAGTGATCGTAAATGTCGGATCTGCTGTACGCACAAAACTAAGAGAAAATGTGCATTGTTGAATCACATAACCACGCAACACCCGCAGCCGCTTTTCTTTGGATCTTGAGGTGGCTCTTGCACCCTCACTGGTGGCATGGGACTTGGAGTCGGTCCGGGACTGGGGATTGGACCTATGCCCATAGGTGTGCCGGTACCACCGTTGTGAATCCTGGGCATGGTTGAATAGCTTCCACCTCCCGCTGTGCCCGGTCGTCCTGTGCTCAAGGCTGGGCTCTTTGGAGCTTGAAGTGGCCAGTTGGGGTCGAGAGCTGGCTCTATCTTCTTCTCAGCGTCCGCGTTGTCAGCTTCCGCAATCCCAACTCCTGCGCTTTCAGCTTCCCCGTTTTCAGCTTCCGCGGCTGGCTGAGGGGGCCGAATGTATAATTCGTCGTTCAAAGGACGGAAATCCGTGTCGTAGGTATTGCCGAACTTCCCTTCCTTCTCCCATTGCTCCTGCTGTAAGCGCTTGGCAACTGTTGGAAGAAGTTGTTGGTCGGGTGGCAGTCGAGGATCGGGCTTAAACATGGTAGCCAACCACGGAGGATCTCCTTCAGGGCGTCTGCTAACACTGTGGCTCGGGCCTGGGTCTCCAGATCGTGTTTGTGGTCGGGCTACACCATTGAGCTGGCTGGAGCCGGACCTCGTTTTGGGTCTGTGAGAATGGACACCACGGTTTGCAGGTAACGAGGCTTTCCGTACGGGGTGCTTCTTGGTTGGAGAGTTATCGGAAACTGCTCGTTTGGCAGGGCTTGAGGTCACTGCTTCTTCTTCTTCTTCTCCTTCTTCGTGGACCTTGATGCTTTGACTTCGGCTGCGAGACTTTGGGTGTGATAATGGCTCGTCATCTGCTGCCAAGATACCACCTGCAGTTCTCCTCATGGGAGTGTCTCGCTCCAGATGTTCATGAGATATAGGTAGAGGACTCGTCTTTAGAATTGGTATCCGAGATACACCCTTCACTCCCCCGCTGACATATTGGTAAGCATCTACTTGATCCGCAGCAGCTTCTTCTGGTGTCCGCAGGTCCCAAACTTTACTTTCCGAGGCCTCTTCTTCAGTTGGAAAGGAACCGACGCGCTGCCGCTTTTGGGCCTGTTCGCTTCTGAAACCATTCCCCTGCTGATCTCGACTGTGGTCTCGCCGGCTTGATTTGCTAGGAGGGCGAGATCTCGGAAGAAAAAAACCAGCAGCTTGTAGTTCTCGACTCTCTATACGCGCAAGTTTGTCCCGATGTATCCAACGCGAGTGTTCTGAGTCTTCATCCTCTAACGGCTCTTTGGCCAGTTTTCTGTCGCCATAATCAATGCTACTGATCCCGCTTCTGCTTGGCCCATACAAGTCGAGCAGACTGTCCGGTGCACTGCCAGTTTCGCTGATCGTACTATCCTTACGAGTCAAGGCGTTAATTCGCGCAGGTGCCAGGTAACCTTCTCCTCGTCTCTGGGAAAGGTCTGTACGGGATGATGAACGACTGCGACTGAGGGTATGGCCATTAATGTTAGAAATGGGTGGTCGATTTGAGTCTGCTGCCTTGTGTGGATTTGCCTGTGGAGGAAAATGCAGATCAGTACGTGTCGCATAGCAGAGATAGCCCAAGAGGTACATCCTAAGACTCACATCTGAGTGTGATGGCACAGAGAAGGTCCACGAGTTTAGGCCCTCGTGCGAGCTGCTGGGTGGTGTCAAGCTAGGGGCTTGCGGCGCAGAGACCGCAGCCATCTTGCCCTCCGAAATTCCTTCCTAAGCGGAACTCGACGATGGGAGTTTTGCTGCTTCAGGTCTTGCGGGTTGTGTAGAGGAGGGTTGTCTGCAAAGGCGCATCGGCGTGGCTTTGTCCAGCAGGGTTGAGATATCGCTGCCGCTACCAAACGAGTGTCGGACGAGAGACAGCTAGCATTGATAGAAAGCTCTGTCAATCCGCCTTCCGACAGCTCAAAGTATCAGAGCACAGGTCCTTCTGCAAGCCGTTCCGTCAGTCGCGTGGATCGAAGATGTGCTGTAGGTATGCATGTGAGAAGTCGAGAAGCAGAGCCTCAGCCGCGCTCGATACAAGCAACTGCCCGGAAAGAGGGAAATCGACGCAGCAGTCGGGACGGCGGGGGCTGGCTGGCGGTTGGTGGAAAATCGGGATGTGTACCGAGAGGCAGTCGGGAGGAGATGAGGAGGATGTTGTTTTGGTGTGTTGGTGTTTTGGTGTTTTAGTGTTTTGGTGTTTCCAAGATGGGAGCTTGGGAGTCGAGGGGAGGGGTGGACGTCGTAGCGCGCTCGCTATTCGAATTAACAGATTTACCGTAATCAGAGACGACGGACATGCAGCGTCAAGGTTCGCTCACGGTATTTACCTTACCATCACGGTAAAGTACAGCAAAATCGTCTTACCTTTTATGGTAATTGCGAATTACGGATAGCTGGCAAGCTTTCACACGGAGCCGCCTGTCTCCCCGGCGACACACACATCAATCTTCCCTTCGCCTCCGGTCATACCGAGAATACACAATCTGTTGCCATGCCTAGCCAGGAGGGCAATTCGAGCGCAGCAGGGTCTGTCCTTTCTCTTCTCCCTTGGCTTGCCTTTCGGCATTGTTTGGCGCAGCTTACAGTACCTCATTACGAGCTCGGTACCTAGGTACCTACGTTACCCACCTTCCATGTCCGAGACCTTCGCCCCCGAACTCCTTGTCATACAGTACCTACGTACAGTGCCTAGGTATCCTTCCACCCACTCCAACCATGGCGGCGCCGCCGAAAACACGCAAGACGCGGTTTGTCTGTGTATCGGATACCCATAATGCCGGCCCTGGGGCCGCGTTCAAGCTACCTCGCGGCGACGTGCTGGTACATGCGGGGGACATGACCAACCAGGGCTCTTACTCCGAGCTGAAGAAGACGATCCAGTGGCTCGAGGAAGCAGATTTCGAGGCGAAGATCGTGGTCGCAGGTGACTGTTCTTGGTTTGAATGATCATTGACAAAGCATTAACAAATCATCGGCAAGGCAACCATGACATCACCCTCGACTCGGACTTCTACGCTCAGTATGGACTGTATTTCCACAACCAAGAACCACAGGACCCAGAGAAATGCCAGGAGCTCTTAAACCAATCCCCTTCGATTCTCTGGCTGAAGCATGAAGCCGCGGTAGTCAAGCTCGGCGCCGCGGCCGGGCCTCACACAACTTTCAAGATCTTCGGCTCCCCCTTCTCTCCTGCGAATGGCATGTGGGCTTTCGGATATGGGACGTCGGAGGCAACACAGATCTGGGAAGCAATGCCCTTGGATTCGGACATCGTTGTCACGCATACGCCTCCGAAGTACCATTGTGACGAGAGGAGAGATCGCAGAGCGGTAGGATGTGAAGGCTTACGGAACGCCTTGTGGAGGGTCAGACCACGCATGGCTGTCTGCGGGCATGTTCATGAGGGCAGAGGTGTTGAGCGTGTGCGTTGGGACCTTTCGGAGTCAAACGTCACATTTAAAGAAGGTCATGTTGAGCGCTGGGAAGATCCAGGCCTGGGTAACAAGAAGATCTCAAGGGTGGATCTTACAGCCAAGGGACGAAAGCAGATCGACAATGATGGTTTGGCAGGAAGCTTCAGGTCTGTCGGTGCCGCTGCGATTCAATTCCCTGGACCGGCTGTGGCTACGATTGATAATAAGCTTGAGCGGTTCCGAACGTCACCACAACGCCCTACAGAAATCGGAAATTCACGTGTGGTTTCAAGTCTACTTGCAATTACACCAGACCATTTGCCACCTGCTACTCGTGGCCAAGGAGGTGTGCCACCCTCGCAAAGGTGCGATCTGGAGGCTTTGTCTGGTAGAATGGGTCGCCGAGAGACATGTATCATCAACGCGGCCATCGTGGCGTCTAGTTGGCCTCATCCCGGTGGAAGGAAGTTCAACAAGCCCATAGTTGTTGACATAGAACTACCTGTTTGGGAGGAATGAAGGAATGATCATGCCTGGCCAACCCACCAAACCATCTTCAGCTGACCGAAAACGTACAGCACTTCGCTTAAGTCTTTGAGTCTACTCGCAATACCGGTACTCATAGCACTGGACGCCCAACGAGGATCGTGTCAGAGTGCCGTTCTGCGCTACCAATACTATTGGATGCAGCTCGATTAAAGACTAGTACACCTCTGATGTCGGACTGGATTCTTGATAGCAAGGCTGCTTCAACGATTTGATCAGACACTCAACCTGCTGAAGCTGATTGTGACTTTAGGGTTCTTTGCTTCATCGGTTACTTTTGAGCTGTTACCAGGAATGTAAGTCTGGATACCGAGCAATGGTAATGTAAATGGAACTCCTTTTGACCGTGAATCAGAACACAGTACCCTACTTGGGTTTGGAACGAAAGTCGAGAATGGCCTTTTGACCGCAAGTAAGGTAGTCAAGTACGGTAGTCTGAGAGCCGTCCGGCAGATCTAGCGGTGCCTACAAGGTGGAGCCACAACTGCTCTATCTCAGAAACGAATCTGGCTTGAGCAAACAAAATGCCGATGTCACTCTGCTCCAGTCTTCTCTTCGTGTGTTCGACTGCGGGGAAAATCGCCTTTATGGGGCGACGGAAGAGCCTGCTTTCGATCCTCAAATGTTTCTCCATGACCACTCTTGGATCTTGCAGTAAGGCACCTAGGCAATACCCGAGGTAGGAGATTGTAAACTTTCCTTCAGCAACTTCACAGGTGCAATAGGTCCAAATTGAGTCCGTGTTGAACAAACCGAATCCTTGTCCCCGCAGAGTGGTACGTTCCTATACAATTCGTCTATATCTTATGAAGTAACGGTTAATTCACTTCGTGGGCTAGTTCTCAAGAGGTATCGGAGCTTCAAGAGCAACAAGAAGTCAAATCGCATTCATGAGGACAAGATGCCTATCTCCGTCGTTGGAGGGCTATCCCACAGGTCCAAGTCGAAGCCTGGTGCTGACTTGGATGTAGTGATGTCTCTTCTTTGCCTTTCATGCATCCATTTGTTCCCGGGTTTCCCATATTCCATCGCTATCTTGATAATCACACTCCCAGGTCTTTCCGCCCGCTGTCTGCGAATCAACCACGAGCTGAACAGGCAAGAAAAAAAATTACAACCGCTCCTCACAGAACGAGCACCAGACCAAGGCCCGGGAAATGATATCCTCGATCAGGGCTGGGTCCTAGACTGGGAGTTGTGTACACGCGAACGCGAGCGACCTACCTACGTGTTGGGCTTGTGCTCTGCTCTCCCTGTCTCAAGTCGCGATGCGTCAGAGCTTACAAACGTCGATCAACAAGCGCCATTTCCAGGGCAAGGGTCTGGCTGGAGTTCATGGTTGCTTGCGTAGGTGTGGTGACTAGAGGCGGCGGAATGCTTTGCTGGGCAAGATAGGTAGGTACGTTTCGTGGGCTATTGGGGCATTAAGTTCTGTACCAATTCTACAGATATCATTACTGAGCGAAGCTTCTACAATTCCGTTCTCTTTCTCTCTCTCTCTCTTTTTTTGTGAGGACCCAAGGACATATGCGTGCCGACACGCCGAGTACATGAACACGTTTCGATCCACCGAGCGAAGTAAGCAATCCTGGGCATTGCTCACGCAAGGATCTGCCTTACCGGCTGTGAGTCTGCGCCCTCTCGTGCCAAGGGGGATTTCCACACCTGTCACACGGGCAGCTCTCTCTCACCAGCCCGCCGAAAAATAACCGACTTCGCGATCTCGGCTAGAGCGCGGGCCACATTGGACCGAGAGAGGAAGGAACCCGAGGCGCGCTCTCAAAGTCGTGTTTCCTTTCGTCGCTGGGGGGGATCACCGAGGTTTTCTGGGATCGCGTGGACTGGGTCTGATGGTGTATCGACCGAGAGGCTAGCAGCTTCGCTTCGGAGAGGCTTTCGTTGTTGGGCTGAGGGTCGGAGGGTGTGCTTGCGATGCATGGGGGACGGACCTGCGGGAGATGAAGCTCGGTGGAGGTCCTGTTGCGTTGGGTAGCGTGCTGGGGGTTTTGCATCTCGTTCATGGATTCGTTCTTTTGGAGGGGTCGGGATGTGGGTGTTTGTGGTGGATCGATCGTTGTTTGATTTCAAAGGAGAGAGGAAGAAGAGAGGAAGAAGAGAGGAAGAAGAGAGGAAGAAGAGAGGAAGAAGAGAGGAAGAAGAGAGGAAGAAGAGAGGAAGAAGAGAGGAAGAAGAGAGGAAGAAGAGAGGAGGCAGAGGAGAGGCAGAGAAGAAAAAAATAATAAAATAAAAGAAAACAAAAGAAAAGATCTCTCCTCCTGATGTCTCCTTCCTTGCTCGCTCAACTCCAGACGTCTTTCCCCGAGGCAAAGGGGGGAGAGGGGGGGAACGAGTTCTCCCTCCACGATCCCGCCTACTTTTCTGTTCCCCTCCTCCACACCGATCCCCCACATGGATGGGCACCGGTATGTGCACTGACTTGCTCTCAGGGTTTCCCGTCCTATCGAACAACCGAAATCCGATGATCGGGTGCGGATACCCGGGACAGCATGTGGTGTGCATGGCGGCGACCTTTCGCCGTCCCCGTCACAGCGTCGCTCGGTGGTGGATGGTGGATGGTGGATGGTGGATGGTGTGTTCGTGGTTGGGTGGAGTGGGACTTGATGTCGTGTGCTGCTGCTACTGCTAACCAGTGATAAGAAGGAAAGAAAGAAAAAAGGAAAGAAAGAAAAAAGGAAAGAAAGAAAAAAGGAAAGAAAGAAAAAAGGAAAGAAAGAAAAAAAGGAAAGAAAGAAAAAAAGGAAAGAAAGAAAAAAAGGAAAGAAAGAAAAAAAAGGAAAGAAAGAAAAAAGGAAGAAAAAAAGAAAGAAAAAAAAGGAAAGAAAGAAAAAAAAAGGAAAGAAAAAGAAAAAAGAAAGAAAAAAAAAGAAAAAAGGAAAAAGAAAGAAAGCACACACGTGTGTTTTAGCAGCCGCGGAACCGAAGAAAAAGAAGAGAAGAAGAAGAAGAAGAAGAAGGTACCTACCTACCTTGGCAAGCGACCTCGATGCATGTATGCATGCATGCACAGTACCGTACCGTACCACACCGTACGACAGCTTTATCCTACTATACTGTACCTCTCGTCTACGGTCCTGTACATACATACATACATACATACATACATACATACATACATACATACATACATACAGTAAGTACTACACGGAGCCCTTCCACCGGTTCTCGAGGTCCACCATCTACTGTACTGTCGAGACACCCACCCATACCGGGAGAGATACCTTGCTCCTTGGCCGGGACGAGAAGTCGAGTCCCCTTCGCACCCGACGGGTTGGCTACTACTACATACAGCACCTGTCTTTCTCCATGCCCTCCTCCATCGGTCCCTCAGCGACTCACCACCAGCACGCCCTCCCGAGCGCCAGCACCCCTCCCCCCCCCCCCCCCCAACCAGCACACCCGCTGCTCGAGACGTCATGGCGGGCACCGGTTCCCCCCAAGATGTCTATAGTATATAGTATATAGTATATAGTATGTATGTATGTATGTGTGCACTGTGTATGTACCTATGTATGTACCTACGTACGTATGTATTTGCTACGCACTGTATCCGCGCCGCCGATCTCTCTACCCGAGAGACGTGTTGCACATTACAACACAGCACCCACAGCACAACACCGTACCCACAGCACCTACAGCACAGTACCTACCTACAGCACAGCACAATACATGGGATGGCACCAATTTGAGACGTCCCACGCTCTACCTACTGCAATCCAGGAGCCCGTTCCAGTTCCAGTTCCAGTTCCAGCTATGTGACCTACCTATGTACCTACCTACCTACCTCTGTTATGGAGGGGTCGAGAATAGCGAGCGAGCGAGCGAGCACGTGACATGGCCGTGACGGGCCCGTACCGCAAGTACAGTATGTACCTATGTATGTAAGAAGGTGTTTATGTATGTATGTATGGACCGTTTCCCTCCCTCGAACACGAGATTGGGTTTGATGGCTACTATGAATAGAACCCGGGTCGCGGATGGTCTTCGCTGTACTGTACTGTACACACACGGAGGGGCGTTGGGGGCTCGCGGCTGGTTGGGTACCACTGCGGGCTCACTTGGAGACTGACTGACTGACTGTGCGTGAAGAGAGAGAGAGGGGAGAGGAGGGTGTGAGGCGCGCTAGGAATACCGTACCGTGGCGTATCATACCGTGCCGTGCTGTATGTACATCCAAATGGGAGCGAGTCATACCGTACAATCCAGCATGTATATACAGTACAGTACAGTACAGTACAGTACAACAGGTTCGCTGCTTGCGGCAGTGGTCGTCGTCGTTGTTTATTCACAGTACAGTACAGTTTACACAGTACAATACAGTACAGTACAATACAATCAAATCCACTCCACTCCACTCCACGCATCCAGGTTCGGACGAGCCAGCCGCCGGGGGTGGGTGTGAGCGGATCAAGGCCGGTGGGAGGGATGTGAAGCCGAAACAGCCGCAAAACCCGGGTCGTCAAGTACCTACAGTACCTACAGTACAGTCGGCCGGGTGCGCTCGTTGCCCTGTGGCGTTCGGTCCGGGTCGAGCGGGTGTGTACTGTACGGTGGTGCGGACGGACGGAGCAGCGGGAAGGGGAGAATGAATGGATGGTGCAGATGAATTGGTGCAGAGTGGAGCGGAGTGGAGTGGAGTGGAGTGGAGAAGAGGAAGCCGCTCGGCTACACGTGCGGCACGGCACGGCTTCAACCAAAACAAACATGCTGTACGGAGTGGTACAGTACAGTACATACTGTACTGTATGTATGTACTGTACTGTAGGTAGTGTAGTGCTCCTTTGCTTTTTGCTTTGCTTTGCTTCGCTTCACTTCTCCTCTCCTCTCCTCTCCTCCTCCTCCCCTCCCCTCCCCTCCCCTCCCCTCCCCTCCCCTCCCCTCCTTTGATATTATGTATTTGATACTTCCCTCGCTCTCGCCCTCGCCTCGCCCCCACGTCCAGGTCCAGGTGCGGCAGCGCAGCTCTACCAAGTCACCCCTTGACCTCGACTCGACGACGACTCATGAACTTATACTTTGGCAGCGACAGTGTTTTCTGTACAGTGCTTACTCGGTCGTGCCAGTGGAAATGAGTTCCTCCGTACGGTACAGTTCTGTACTGTCAGAACGACCCCCAACCCCAACCCAACACAAATCCCAAGACGCACCACCCTGAAACCTGAAACCGGAGAGCGACGACCCCGCACACGCACTCTCACCCTCACCCTCACCCTCACACACGGGAAGCACACGCGGGCTGGCTGACCACTCGGTTCCGAGGGATCTCATCCCTTCCCATCCATGCGTCGACCGATCGACATCGTGCATCGTGGGCGGCGCGAGGGAGGGACGGCTGAGATGCGGATGGCAGATTGCAGAACCGGAAGGTGTGGTACCGCACTGTACAAACATAGGCAAGCAATCGTGAGACAGACGCTCGCCCGTGAGATCTACTTGGTACGGGGTGCGGTACAGTACAGGACTGTATGTACTCCAGGCCATCGACCTATTTTGAGTTTGAAACCCGAAAGCCGGAAGAGGAGGGATCCTGTGGGGTGGGCTGACCGCCGTCGTTTGGTGTGTTGGTGTGTTGGTGTGTTTGTTGGTTTGTGAATTTGTTTTCTCGTTGTTGTACTGTACTGTACGGGACGGTGACATGATGCATCGGACCCAGATCAGATCGGCTCGGCTCAGCTCAGCTCGACTGTTTTGTTGACATTGCGAAGAAGCTGAGAAGGCCGAGATGGAGCCCGAGACCGAGGCCTTTGCATCGCCATCGCCCCGTACAGTACTGGATATACGTACAGCACCCTTCGACGTACCGTACCGTACCGTACTGTACGTCAGAATCGTGAGTGGGTTCGATTCGGGCCACGTCAGCCAATCGATCAATGGAAGAATGGGGTGATGGATCGGACGGATAGCGAGGATGACACAGTACTGTACAGTACATACAGTAGAAGTAAGTCGAGAGAAAAGCGAGAGGATCAATAGCCGTCGAGAGATGGAGAACGGTGTGGATATGCGCGCGTGCCGAAGCTGGGGGTTGGGGTCGAGGTTGGGGTCAGGGTCGGGGTCGGGGTCGGAGTCGGGGTCGGGGTCGGGGTCGGGGGTTTGGACGGTGGTTTGGACGGTGGTTTGAAGCTGAAGCTCTTTGCGTAGAGTACACAGATACTGTACTAGATACTGTACTGTGTACAATATGTAGTGTACAGATACAGCATGTACAGTACATACACATACTGCACATACTGTACGTACAGTACAGTGTTCGTACAGTACGTACTGTATGTATGTATGTATGTGTGTATGTTGTGTGTATGTACTGTACTGTAGGTGCATGCTTGGCCCGAGTATGATGTGAGTCACGGGACCGCTGCTTACTAAGACCCTCGGGTACGAGTAGCGTCAGCACTGTACAGAAATACTGTACATTACAGATACTCTACAGATACTCTACAGCACTGTTTTGCACATACATACGTTTCTGTACGCCACTGTACATCGCACCACCATTGATACCTCCTCGGCAAAGCAGCTTTCGGCAGTCATAGGTACAGCACAGTACACAGATGTTTCTACTCTTCACTAACTGATACGAAACCGCGAGCGAGCGAGCCGTGGCATGCGCAATCATCTGCGGCTGATCCCCCAAACTGCAAATCCAGCACAGAGAAGAAAGCCAGCCCCCGCCCCCGCCCCCGCCCCGCCCAGCCCCGCCCAGCCAACGACAGACAATGCTGGGCGTGCGCGTGAGGAGGGGTCGAGGGGAGACCTGGACACTTTCACTGCACACTTTCACCGCCAAACACGAGATGCGCGCGCATCAAGTCAAGCTCAGTCGAGGGAGCGAGCCCAGGTACATGGGATTACTGTGTACAGATTGACATACGGTACGGTACGGTAGAGTATGTACATGTACAATACAGTACAGTCCGGCCGGCTTGCCATGACTTGGTCCAGCGTTCGTCATACGGCCATCGCCGCGAACCCTCGCTCTTGGTTTACAACCATGCGCGCCACGGAGAGCCGCGTTTCACGAGCGGTTAAGCAGGGCAGCCCAGAGACACAGACAGACCTCGGCATGATGGACGCTGGACTGGAATCTCGCAGCCCAGATGGCACAGAAGGCACCGAAGGCACAGAAGAAGATAGGCGGACCGGCCGGGTGACGGGTGGGCGTGGCATCAACAACGGCACAGGGGACGCCAAGCGTCCTCGATTGGGCCACATCTTGACCCTATTCCAAGACCTGACGGTCTCATGCATCCAAGAACCTTCTGCGGCCCTCGCCGTGTCCCGAGTGGCCTTGCAAGCATGACCAATACTTCACCTCGACCCCGACTGCTGCACATTTCGCTACTTACAGTGTATGGTGCTTGCCATTCCCGACCGAGAGCAGGCCGGGCGTGTGGGTGGACGAGTGTGATCTCTCTGATCGGCTGGTATGGCCATGCAAACCTGTCACTGGACCGACGACCATGCTCCGAGAGCGAATGCTGGCCCAGTAGCTTGCGAACCGCTCAGCGCTTGGGATGGATGTTGGGGGCGGGCGGCCCCAGATCTGGATAGAATGGATGCGTTGTGAGCTGTGCTCAGTCGTTTTGAAGCCCTCGATCCGAGGGCCAGGTCTGGATCATCGCCGAAACGGACAATACTTGGGACGGACCGTTTATCCATTCTGAATCCAAGCCATACACGCGGTGCAGTATCACCACCCAAGCGACCACTTGATACCCACTCTCTTGATCGTCCGCTGGGACCCCAGACTACAGCACCTACGCGTACTCTGTACTGTACGTAGCTGATACTGGTGCACCGGTGCTGTGTTTGTTTGCGTTGTTGTTTGGGACCACGTCTCAGAATCGGGCCTCCACTCTCGCCGTTCTCCTTTCACGCCAGTCGGGGGCGGCGGCGGTTGAGAGGTCGTGGTCTGGTCAGGCAGACTGTTGCCAAACCAGCAACGTCCAGACCTCATCTCGGGTGGCTTGGCTGGTGATGAAGAGGAAGAGGTGCTCATCCATCCATCCATCCATCCATCCATCCACCAGGTCCAGGGCCCAAGACCTTGAGGCGGGCATGGCGGTTCATTAATACCTCTTGCATGCCGTGTGAACGGAAATGCCTCATTCTCGCCGATGCGGTGCTCAGGCATCTCACCGCCTCGTCTGCTTGTTTGGACGACACGCTTCAGCTGCGGTCGCGTCGTCGTATCGTCGTGCTGCGTTCTATCGTTTCCCTTCTGAAATGGCCACTGCACTGCGGGCGGTGGCCAGAAATAGGAGTGAGTACTGTATGTACGGACAGCACAGCATCGGACTGTACTATGTATATACACACTGTGCTATGTAGATGCACACTGTGCTATGTAAATACATGCTGCACATTATGTACCTATATTATGCATGTACATCGAGTACAGTACTGTACAGTATGTGTATGGAACATGGAATGCATAATCGTCACCGGCCCAACCTCGTTTTCATAAGAATTCATCATGACCTGACGGACCAATCAATCAGAGGAATCATCCTCCCACCCCGGAGTCTTGCTCCATGCACACCGGCACAGCTCATCTCAGCACCGCCATCAATCATCCGTCGTCATTCGTCATCCCGTGCCCCACGTTCGTCTGTTCTGTCCGGTTCTGACAGCGACGCTCTACGGCGGTTTTACAGGACGTGACCGCACTTTACGGTAAGGTACGTACACACATTCGTGACTACGGCGACCGCTTTGCCAGCATCGGTCACCGGCCTCCGCCCATCGAAAAAAGGGATCCACCTGGTCCTTAAACATCCTCGCCCTCATCATCACTTCCACCCTTTGGCTGCTGCAACCAATTCTCTGCCACAACAACAACAACACCACCACCAACAATACCACCACCACCACCACCACTACCAGATACCATACCTAATACACACTCTCTGCTGTGTGCATCGTTCACTCCCCACATATCATTGCCACCACAAAAACCCTCGACAGTAGTCATGCAATAGACTCCTGTGCTCGCCCCTTCGAGCATTCTTTACGACTCGCATCACATTACCATACAGACCACTCTTTGTTTGGACACCCTCCCTCACTCGACCTTGCGTGCCCTTGTCGGTTGGCCAGCTCTACCCCCAACATCATGACCTCGACCCTGCCTCCCGATCCATACAAGCTGCTGGGAGTGACGAAGGACGCCAAACTACCAGAGATTCGAAGTGCTCATCGAAAACTCGTGCTCAAATGCCACCCAGACAAGGTGCAGGATGCTGCGCTGAAGGCCGTCAAGCAAGATGAGTTCCAGAAGGTTCAGCAAGCCTACGAGCTGTTGAGCGACGACCACAAGAGGACGCAATACGATGAGCAAGTCAAGCTGTTCGCCTTGCGGAAGGAGATGGGACGTGGCAACCCGACGCCGAGGAGCAACCCATTCGAGTACGAAGTCAAGACGGCCGAGCCTAGAGCGAGCTCGTACGCCCGGCCGAGCCCCAAGGTTTACTCGTACCCCAATACACCCAAATCCAACGAAGAGGTGTATCGAGAGTCATCGCGACACATGCCTCGCAAGTCTGCGAGCGATGAGTCGTCATCGGAACGGAGACGTGCCGCGGCCAGGGAAGAGGAGATGCGAAAGCGTGAAGCTTGGGAAGCAGCTACGCGGAAAGCCGAGGAGGATAGAGTAAGACAAAAGGAGAGAGATCGGGAAGCCAAGAGAGCCAGCGAGAAGAAGAAGAGTAAAGAGAAGGAGAGGAAGAGAGGCGCCGACGACAAACCTCGCTCCCGACAACAGTCCTATGTCGAGGATGACTCGACAAGCGACGAGGCCTACCGTGCATCGCGTGCAGCTTCGGCGAAGCAGAGGCAGAGGATTGAAGAGGAGATCCGAAAGCGTGAGGCCGAGGCCGCTGTGGCTGCTCAAGCGCGTCGTGCCCAAGAACAACAACGCGCCAACAGTAAACCTAAGGAGGCACCCATGACCGACAAATGGAATGGGCACAAGGATTTCGCTGGTGCGTACATGCAAGCTGCTCGCCGGAAGGTCGTGGAAGCCGAGTCCCCAAAGCATCCTGGAATGCGAAGGGCCGAGACGTTCTCCGCCAATTCCTCGCCCACCACTTACAACGTTCGTTATGCAGCTCCCCAACAACATTACAGCGACGAGGAGATGCCCAAACGATCGTCGGCCAGTCGAAAAGAAGCCACCAGGAGAGCGTCGGATACTCCAGCGAAATCTTCTAGTAGTCGAAGGAGATCACCGGCTGCAGCCCAGACCAGTGATCCTGTCATCGTCGAGCCACCTTCGCCTACGTCCGCCCCGAGAAAGCCTTCACTTCAGTCGTACTCCTCAGCACCTCCGAATTTCGCGCGGGAAGTGCCCGTGCCTCTTCGACCAAAGGTCCCGGACTATTCTCGACCGGAACCCTCGGCAGCCCCTCCTCCACGAGCGCAAGCCTTCCCTACCAGCGACCGCAGCAGGGAACGGAGCAGCGGCGTTGGCAAAATGAGGCACGAGTACACCTCGGGATCGGAATCCGATTCTACTCATTACCATGCTCAGCAGCGCCCTCACAGCCCCCCACCGCGCCGACCAGCGGAGCCTACCAGGGAGCCAACACGGTACATTGTTGAGAATGGTCGCGCGAACCCTGTTCCGACTCGAGCCCATCGTTCGGACTTGCGACACATTGACACGAGTTATGTTCACGATCAAAGCGAACCGCCGAGAAACACTCCAAGCGCGACTAGACCTCCCATATCTCGCAATCCTGCCAGCAGCGAACGCCCACGCGCATCAAGCCGGGTCTACTCCAGCCCGAACTATGCCTCTGTTCCCGAAGCCCCAGAGCCCGTTATCCTCACCACTGCACATCGCCCCAAGCTAAACCGGGAGGGAAGCAATGCCTACAGAGCCACTTCAAGAGGTGCGTCAGGGGCCGCGTACGAGAACGTCTCGTTCGCAAAGTCATATGCCCCTGAGAACGTCATATACTCACCTGCCACAGCAGCTGTATATGATGGTACGCGGAGAGGCAGCGAGGTACGGGAGAGAGGATATCAGCCGACGTACCACTCTCGACCAGCTGTCTACACCTAGCCTGCCCGATGTTTTCCATCCCATTCATCGCCCTTCAAATGCGATTCGATTCTTGTTGAAGGATGTTTTCGCCTCTGACGAAACCTGCAATTCTTGTACACGCTTACAACACGAAAAACCATGACACAGTAACGATGTGCTTCCCTACTTCTCATCCGAGAAGCTCTTTCATTATTTCACGAACGAACCAATGCATAACGATACGACGGGCGCGATGGGTGCGGCACTGCTTAGCATGGCTTGGGGTCAAGACTCGTTTTCTAATTAATTTCGGACACTCCCTAGAAAGTTTTGTTCTTTCAAGCGTGCGTTGGGTATGAGGCATGCATGCTGGTTTGCGAGGGTCCATCAAGTCGGTCGTTTGTCGCTTTTCTTGCATTGGGTCACTCGTTCGTTGTTGTACTTTACGAAATGCTCGCTCTTTCTCTACTTTGGAGGGGGCAGGGAGCTATGGGGGTGTGGATAAATGGAGTTGTCTGCTGAGAGCGAGAGGGGGCGTGAGCAAGGGGCAGGAGGTAGAAGGAGATGCGAGGAGGTAGTACGGGTGTGACGACGAGATGAATCATCATGATGAGCCCGTGTGTTTAACGCCAGGCATGTTAAAGCCAGTGCGAGCATTTTGAATGGAGCCCTTTTCGATTCTCTTCACACACGCACAGGACAATGTCTGTCCTATTGAAGTGCGACACTGGTGAGATTGAGGAGGTTTCTTGACTTAATGCCGTGTGACCCTGTGTTGCTACCACCACCCAATTCGAACGCATGCACGTTTTGCAGTAGTCGAGAGGATCCGATACGGTAGCCATGGCTTTGCTATCTAGAAAAGCCATCGAAGGTCCCTTCACATTCCTCGTTCGTGTATCCTATGAGCTCCCTTGGACTTCGGGCGAGGGTCTTACGGGAAATCTTCGGCTTCTGCTAGCGTGTCGGGGTCAGCTCTCCAATGTTTTTTTGAATCTGAATCTCAAGTCACCGCAATCTACGACAGCACTCGACGATAACAGAACCCACGAACCCACGCATGGGAATGACCACTCCTCATATCTGCATGACATGTCGTCGCCGACTCAGCCAGCTGCGCCCACCGAATGCGGTGCAGTGGCGGCCTCGAGCTACGTTCATCTCGCTCAGCAGCAACAAGCCCCCCACCAGTAAAGACACAACACCACGGGGAGAATCCTTCAAGGCAGAGCCTGGACCCGCAACCGCAACCGCAACCGCAGCCGTAGATGAGAGTGTGCCTCGTGGGAAGACGCCATTGATACGACCGAAAAACGCGACTCCTGGAGATGTCCTCGAATCGCTGTTTGAGCAAACCATCCGTTCGCAGTCTGCCCCCGATGAGGAATTCATGATGTCGGAATACGAGTCAAAGAAGTTGCGGATCTACAAGAACGCCCAGGTTCTGAAGGATATGGTTGCCAGCCCTCAGCCGTTGCAGGATACCTGGGCGTTCTTTCTCGAACATTTCGGGCCGGAGGCCTTAAAGGCGCAGAATCTTAGGATTACTGGTACGAAAATAGAGCGGTCGCCCGCGTTTCTACATGCGGTAGCGTCTAGCTTGCTATCAAAGCTCATTAGGGCTAAGAGGGAAAATCCGTTGTCCGAGTCTCTCCCGAGTGTCACAGAACTTTCGAGAGTTTACTTCCAGCGAGGACAACTTCGTGCGCCTGAATGGGGGAACTTGGTGTCTATCATTCTGCAAGCCCTTCTGACATCAGAAAAGCAGCAATTGAAGGATCCGGGAACTGAGGTGCGACTCCTCAAGGATCTCCTGGGTGCGTGGCACGTTGTGTGTCGGGACTTCTACCAGTTTGATAAGTTCCCTGCTATGGAATCAGCTGCCGTCTATTGGTCAACTTTACCTCCGCTCGCCGTGAAGGGAGGCAGAAGATTCGATCCCAACCGGCCCTTTGCGAGTCTTGTGATAGCATTTCCAGGGACAAGAAATTTCACGCTCCTCCCGCTCCTAGCTCTCGCTTCTTTTGGGCTTCTTTCGAAAAGTTCGACGCGAGAAATGCTCCCCATCGACATTTCTCCCCTTCTGATACGATTTAGCGTGGCCGTTGACCACCCTGAACTTGATGTAAAACAGTACTGCAAGATGGCACCAAAAGCAAACTTGCTAATTGCAGACTACGTTGATGAGAATTGGCCATCAATAAAGGAAAGAGCTTCGGAGATGACGGTGTTGGCCAACGCTACTGATGGCAAGATCACCAAAAACCGCTTGTCTGACCTGCGGAATCTAGATTCAACTAGAAGCCTTTCCGTGCCACAGACGAAAATCAGCCTTATCAGACGACGACTCTTCCACGCTCTGAAGTCGAGGGATACCCGTTATGTGGATGACCTTTGGTCGGACGTAGTCAAGTGGCCAGTTGAACCTGATTCGCAAAAAAGTCTTGAGAGAGCCACTGGTGTCTTTACGCCCAGGTTGGCCAATCACTTCATCCTCATTTTCATGTCACTTCGTCAACCCAACCGCGCCATCGATGTTTGGAACCACATGATCGAAAATGGCATCGCTCCGAATGAACATACCTGGAATGCAATGCTTGAAGGCTGCAAAGCAGCGCGAGATGGGAAAGCTGTAGAACAGATCTGGTACCAGATGATCGCGACGGGATTCGTGCCAAACGAGTTTCTCTGGACAGCAAGAATCAGTGCTCTGATTGCGTGCCAACAAGTCGACACAGCAATTGCAGCATTGGATGAAATGGGTCGCCTGTGGACGAAAGCAGCGAGACTGAAATACCCAACGATGCCTCTTTCTCAATTGCAGTTGGTCACGGACGTCGACGGTCCGGCGAAACCCGGTATCAACGCCATCAATTGTGCGGTTGATAATCTGTTGAAGAAGCAAATGGCAGCTGCTGCGTACAAGGTTCTTGCATGGGGTGGCAAGTTTGGTATTGTGCCGAATGTTGTAACTTACAACGCCCTTCTGCGGCCACTAATCACTGGTGGTCATACAAAAGAGTCTATGCTACTTTTGAAGCGTATGAAGCAGGCTGGCATCGAAGCCAACGCCTACACTTTCACCGCAATCATCGACGAGGCACTGAGAGACTTACGAGGCCTCAGTCCAGAAGAGACACTCGAGATCATCAAGAGCATTTTTGACGAGATGCTTTCCGCAGGCATTGTACCGGACCGGCCGACGTACGGAAAATCATTCAACATCTACTTTTCGGAAACGAGGAAGGCAATGGCGCAAGCGACATGGCCATTGTCAACGCCGTCATGGCTTACATGACCAAGGAAAACGTGGAACCTAATGCTCAGATTTTCACCATGCTTCTGGAATGGCACTTCGCACAACCCTCTCCAAATCTCGCGGCTGTCAGATCAATCATTGACATGGCGACTTCGGTGCTGGGTGGCACCGATGCAATCTTCTGGGACCGGGCGATCGAGGGGTATGCCGTCGCAGGCGAGACCGGACCGGCTCTGAGAATCCTCGAGAGGGTACAGAACGGCCGGGAGAAGGCTGGCTGGCGCAGCTTGAAAGCGCTCCTGTCAGCCCTGGTCGCGAACCAAGAAATGGAATTCGCCAAGCGATTGGTAGACGACGCCGTCATGGACAACGGCGGGCCGGTCCCGATGGAGAGCCACGGCTTGGATCGTCAGTACAGCTGGCAGTTCTGGAAGCTGGCGCGCGATCTGGGCTTCGTGGAGTCGGGCCCACATCTGAAGGCGGCATATGAAGAGCGGGTGTTGGCAGAGGAAGAGAAGAAGGCAGAGGACTAGCTGTACCCTGGGTGCGCGTGCCCTCAATCCCAAATGTAGAATAGTGTCACGATAGTATGTTCAGACTGCATTACATGTATGGTAGTCGTAGGAGAGGTAGGAAATCCTCGGTTGGCAAAAGAAAGATTTAGCCGTGAGATAAAACGGCACGGCATGCTATCCGCTCACAGTTTGGGGCTTGTTGTTGTTCGTCAATCCCCGGTTGACAAATGATCCACAGATCCAGGCATTCCTGCCTCCAACGCATCCCACATGTCCAAACTTGCCGTCCAACCTCGAGTCGAAAAAGTGACATGGCCTTTACTTTACGGGTCTTGCTCCACGGGACCGCCACCAACCATGTCCACAACCCTCTCCAAGTCCTCGACCTCTCCCTTCCCGAGTTTGCGCCCCTCGCCCTGCCACTCGCCGTCCCGCACCTCGCCCATCTCTCCGAGTTCCAGGCCCCTGACCGTCTCCAGATGCCTCCTCGTCTCCTTCTCCACGAACTCCAGCCGCTCCCTCCTCCAGCTCTTCCCCTCCAGGCCGACCATGTCCTCCGTCCGACTCCCGTGCCCATCCCGCAACGCGCCCAGCCGCGGCCCCAGGTGCTCCAGCAGGCTCTTCAGCGCCGGCAGCTGCGACAGCGTGAAGCTCGTCGTGGTCGTCAGGGGGTGCCTCACGTCGCCCGTCAGCTCGCCCCTGTTCTGCAGGAAGGCAAACGCCGGGTAGGTCGTTGGCGCGCCCGCCTCCGGCGCCGGCTCGCGCTTCGGCTCCCGGCTCGGCGACAGCAGCGCCCTCAGCGTCTGGAGCGTCGCCTCGTTCCGCGCCTTCTCCGCCACCAGCAGCGCGTGCAGCTTCTGCGTCTCCCTCAGCCGCCGCCTCTGCAGCGAGATGCTCTCCCCGTCCGGCCGGTCGCCGTCCTCCCCCTCGGCAGCCGCGAGGTTCAGGCCCTCGTAGTGGCTCAGCCGCACCCAGTCCCGCACCTCGGCCGGCACCGTCAGGATGTTGCGCAGCGCGTAGATCTCCAGCCGGTCGAAGTTCTTGTCGATCTTGGCCTCGAGCAGCGTCTCGAGCTGGTGCACGCCGTTCTCGATCTCGTGCTTGGCCTGCGCGGCGACGACGCGCGCCGCCGCCGCCGCCTCCGGCGTTGTCGCCGACGGGATCTTGAAGCCGAGGTCGGACGGGTTGGCGGCGAGGAGGCCCTTCTCTACTGCTTCGGAGGCTTTGAAGGCGAGGACGTTGATGCTGTGGTGGCCTGCGGGTTAGTCGACTGCTGGCTGGCTGGCTGGCTGGCTCTTGTCTGCGCTCGGCGCGGAAATGCTCACCTGTTGACGATATCGTCGATCAAGGCCGCTGGCCGGTACGTGAGGTGTTCCGTCAGCAGCGTGACGTCGGAGTTGGCGGACGCGCTCATGGCGATGCGTGGCCTGTGGATGGCATTGCGAGATGCGTGTGAGATGCTTGTGAGAGACTTGCGAAATGCTCTCACGATGTTTGCGACTTCGAGGGCGGACGCGACCGAGGCGCTAGTGGGGTCTTGGCGCGTTCGTCCTCCACCTTCGGCTAAGTTGTTGTGTTTGCAGCCGAGTCGAGTCGAATCTCAAAACACACCTCTCAATTCACCACCACCACCACCAGGAGGACATGCAGCGGCTTTGCAGTTGCAGAACTGCCTACACCAGATACGCATGGCAGCCGTCTCCCAACCGCTCAATGGCTTCTCGATGGTAGCGCATGCGCCTGTGAAACCACCTGCAGTAAGTGCGTACTGTACCTGGTGAACGGCAAAAGCTTGGATGGGAGAAGCTTCTTCAGCGGCAACGGTAAATCTGAAGCTACTGTACGTACTTGCGAACAGACAGGTATTGCATCGTCTCCCACTCCCCTGGGAGCTTGCTGGATTGGCTTGGGAGCTGGAGCTCGACTGGACGGAGTTTGTACGGGGACTCTCTATCTATCGAGGCACGTATGGAAAGTGGTTGCTTGCGCCTGAGCCTTTTCTCTGGCTGGCTGCCTGCTCTTCGGCTCATGCTTTGAAGGGATGTTTACGTGGCATGCGGACTAGCTAGACAAAGTGACTGGCTCGTTATGCATCCCACCTTGTTGCAATGCCGATTTGACATTACCTGTTCTCGGGGACGACCTGTCTTCCCCGCCCCGGGACTCGCTGGTGACCAGCTCAGATGCCAAACCGTTGCCGGCGACAAAGCTCGCTCGCTCGCTCACTCGCTCCAGAAGTCTGACAAGCAGGCGCGAAAGAATCGTTCGTGCCATTGGAAAAATGCCCTGCTTATGTCTGGTGTATATCAAGATCCTCGCACCCGACCCGGCCCCGCCACCTCCAGTTGTCTTTTGGCCTACCCTCTCCCTTGCGCCGACCTTCGCCCCCATCGCAACCAACAGGGAGGCTAAGAAGAACACGACAGTCTGGTGAAAGTGCCATCCTGTCTATGTTGGGTCCCCGAGTTGCCACTTCGTGGCGCTGGGGATGTGTGAAGTGAATTGTCTCGTTCGTCTCTACATGCTATATGCTACGTGCTTGCCGCGCAGACTTGACGGGTGTTCAAACGCCGTAGAACCAGTACCTTGGGTGTTGTCAGTGGCGTGTACCATGGTGGGTGGGTGTGGGAGACGAGACTTACTCAGTCGCGTATTGGACTTCGAAGGCCGCAGGCTGTCCCGCGCAGGTAGGAGGTGGGCTCCCTCCCGCGGTGTTGACACGGTACACCTCCTTCAAGCCGCCTGTCGCCCCGTCTCTGGTGCTCAGCTTGAGCCACGGCACCGTGCCGTAGCCCACGTTGCCCTGTCCCTTCGTGGCCCTGACGGGCGCTGGAACGGAGGCAACTTTCTGACAAGGCGCCTGGCCCAGGCTTAAGCCTTCGCTGCTCAGGTCGAAGTCTGGCGTGGTGCTGTTGGAGAAGAAGTGGTGGCCAGAGATGGCGAGGTTGGATGGCGACAGGACTTGCTGCTCGGCGTCGCTCAGGTTGAATTGGAGAGAGACCTCGGGCATCTTGGACGCGAGGTCGGGGAAGGTCGACACCAGGCATGAACTGTTGTATAGCGTGGCGACGGCACCAGCCGCGACGGGGATGGCGGTAGCGTTGCTGGTGTCGCAGGTGTAGTTCTGGGTTCCTCTTCCTACTGCCACATGTCTCAAGAAGAGACCCTCTGTCACGGCTGGCAAGGGCGTAGGAGCTGGGTGTAGTCAGTACGGACCGTCTCTCTCACAGCAAAGAGCGAGTGCTTACACGCAACAGGCAAGACTGCGTTTCGGAGATCGCACACAGGTGCCACGGCCATGTCCTTTCCCGCTTGTACTTTCTTGGCCAGCATTTGAAAGTAGTCGGACAGAATCTCCACGCCCGCTGGCTTCTCCCCCGATCCGGCGGCGTAAGTGAGAGTTGGAGCAGCGAAGACACCGGCGCACAGCGCAGACATGGCCCATATTTGAAATATCATGTTGAGATGTGAATGGAATGCGAAATAGATGTATTATGAGGGAGCGGAACCGGATGAGGAGAAAGTGAGGAGTCCAATTGAAGAGGTCGAATTGAAGAGGACTAAGAGAACAAACAGGGGGGGCGGAACAGGTCGATGAGAGATCGACCTGATTTAAAGAATCGGATGAATTGCAAGGGCGGGGTGGCTGAGATATGAAGCGAACAGATGCAGATAACAAGAAGGCTTACCTGGGGGTTCGAAAAGAGTTTTATAAACTGACTGTCCATGTCAAGTCTCAGATGCAATTCCAGATTTAGAAAGCAGACGGCTGGTTTTCCCGGCCGCGCTGAACCTGATTCTGAGCTCATGTACTGTGTTCTAAAACGGTCGTCCATAAGCGCCCAGTCGTGGTGTTTACCCTGGTTTGCGTTAGCGAGAAGCCCTCTGGGCCTATCAACAGATTGAGCTGCCGGTCCCCAGCCGCGAGATTCCCACCAGAACCTGTAGAATTCTGTGCAGCAAGACAGTAACACTCCGATAGATTAAGGTGCATCCAAGACTCTTGACGCTTCCAAGTGGTCGGTACCCGCGATGGGGGGATGGGGGTTTCGGCGCGGCAGAATGAATCTGGGTAAGAAAGCGAGCGGGACGAAGCTATTCATAGCTCAGCGCTTACACTTGTACTTAACATGTATGCGCGCTCTGAATAGACTAACCACGAAGGGGAAGCGGCAAGGTGATAGTTGTTATGAAGAATAAACAGAGACATGCAGAGAGGCCATCTTCAGCGTCCAGGCAAGATCAACCTTCGGCCACAGAAAACACTTTAAATGTGTTTGTTTAGTCTGAAGGGAAAGTCAGTGGAGCAACATAGCCGAATTGGTAAGATGGCATACCTTACGAACGAACGGAGAACCATTTCTTGGAAACTCAACTCAAGCGAAGTGTGAACACGTATTGAACACTCTATTATTTCACACATGATACACTATTCTCACATTCTTCAAGACCCTTTCTCACTAAATCCTGCCTGATGCCAGTCCTTATCTGACTCCGTAGCCGATTTTGCACCGATAGGGCCGGCCGCAGCCGCAACCGCTGCTCCTAGCTGTGACCCTTCGGCAGACCCAGTCCCTAACCAGTACAGTGAACAAAAGACGACGAGATGCAACGCGAGGCAATAGCCTGCAAACAGATTGCGACTCGTCCTCGTAGCCAAGACCATCCTCGTAATCGAGAAAACAATACGTTCCGGAAGGCTCATGCGCTTATACGCTCGAGCAGACTCTCGTCCTCGGAATGCTGCGAAGGGAGATATGTTTGATTCGTACGCTGAACGATAACGATCCAATGCAAGCCCTGACGATGTCGAGCTGGACATCTGTATCGTTGAAGGATTGGGACTCGATGCATAAGCAGACGCAGATGAGGCTGTTATTCCAGATCTGTTATATGTCGACACATATCTCGTCTTTTCATAAAGGTTCAAATTGTCCTTCTGCAAAGATGCAATTTCTTGTCGCAATGATGACACCGTACGATGACTTTCCGAGAGCTCGTTCTCAAGCTGTGAGTTTCTTTTCTTGAATCGATCACGCTGAGCGGTGATCATTGGCAGTATGCCAGATCCACCACCAACGGGTTCGCCAGATCTCAAAGCCTCGAGGGTAGTAGTGCCTAGAGACGCCTGTGATCTGGGATCGAAGCCAGATATTATAGACGAAGTTGGCGAGATCTTGCCTTTGCGACCAAAGTTCGCGGACGATTGAGGATATCTACTAGAGTAGGTCCCGGCCACCGATGCACCAGATGGGAAGGCATTTGCAGAGTCGTGAACGCTGGCCAGATCGTTCTCCAGAGTAGAGTTCAAGTGCCGTGCCCGTTCGAGCTCTGCGTTTGTCTTGGACAACTCCTCCTGCATCGATTGTAGTCGAGACTGCAGGTCCTGATGCGAGACTCTTAGGATTGTTAGTTCATCACTCAGCTTCTTATTCCGAGCAAGCAAAAGTTGCTCTAGGGTATCCCCTTTCCCTTTGGCGCCAGACCCATTGTCTGCGCCGGACTGGGAAGCGTTTGGCGTAGAGTGCCCAGCATCGGCGTCATCGTCATCACCAGTCGAAAATTCGATGCTTTTTAATATTTCCAACTCTTGCTTGACATCTTCGTAGTCACTCCATTTCTTTACTTTAGTGATAAGGCTGTCGCGTTCCTCCTTGAGCATGCCAATTTCCCTCTCAAGCAATCGCAACTTTGCATCTAGCTCTCGCTTCTTAACATCTCTTTCCACTCGAGCAGCATCAAGCTTCCGCAATAGAGACGAGTTTTCAGATCGGAGTCGCATAAATGAAGGATCGTCCTCAGGATTCTGTGCCGGCTGGCTTGGTACCTGCGAAGCTGACTGCGCGAGCTCGATTCTCAGCTGCTCATTCCGGGCTTCAACCTCTGCTAGTCGTACACTGGTGCGCTCGAGGTCCGAATGCACCATTTCCAATTCGGCACTGGTAACGTTCCCGCGTCCGCCTCCATGCTCCGCGTCGGACTGACCAAGTCGCTGTGTTACTTCGTAGCTGACCTTAATCTCGCTCAGTAGTCTTTCTTGGTTTTCGACCTTTTCCTCCAATAATTTCTCCTTTGCTTCCCAATTGTCCTTCTTCTCTTCCAATACTGCCGCCCAAGAAGTCTCGACTTCCTTGACTTTGGTTTCCAGTCCTTCTTCGATGGATCTTCGCGTGGTCCGCTCGGCTTCTAATCTCGACTCCGTATCCTCTAGCTGTGATGTGAGCTTGCTGACGCTTTCTTGCAGGTGTTTATTTTCCAGAGTTATTTTGGGAAGGATATCTTCGGAGAGGAGAAGCGAGTCTACCGAGGCCTCAAGTAATGGGTATGGATCCGGCGCCTCGGAGAGAGGAGAGTAAACCTGTAGAAACGCCGAGTTTGTCGATTTTGAGTGGTTAGTGAGAAGGTCGATGAATGTCTGGTAAGCTGGAGCAACTGGTGAGCTAGGTATGTCAGACACATTCCTGGAATCAATACCCACCTTTCAGTAGACCCTTGATCTCCCCTAACTTAGCAGAGTCATCTAGCTTCCTGAAGTCCTTTGTCTTTTGCGCCAGGTCCTTCCGTTGCACTGTAGAATCTCGCTGATACTGTACAATCTCCGATGCCGTGTTGTCCAGCGTCGGGATCATCGCTGTGAGGTTGATATCTGCGAGACTTAGCAGGCACCAGCTACTCGGAATCAACGGTACGTACTCCGCCATGCTGAAATCGCCTTCTGGAACTTGTTGTCCCCTTCCTGGCCTGAAGGACCACGCACTTCATCAGCCGTGGACGAAGTGGTCGCGTCGAGAAGCGTCGCGTCTGCTAAACCTGTCATTTCCAATGCAGGCTCAGTAGGTAATCATTAGAAATCGGCTGCCGTATCTGTATCTGCTAGACAAGTAGCTCGTAGAATGTGTAAATCCAGGTGTTGGGAAAGCAATAGGTGGTCGATGTTGAGCTTCGTGTTCTCAGGTACGATTTCGGTCCCGGGGTTTCCCCGGACGTCAAGCTGATCCTTGCCAGGCCCTTCAGCCTTCTTGTGCCTAACTCTCGTCTTACCTCCATTGTCCCCAAAGCAGTGATTCAACAACCTTTCACGACACCATACGATGATTGACAAATAGAGCGTAAGATCAATGAGTTATGGAATCTCAAGATCCCGACGAGACCGCGTTAGAGAGTACCCAGCCAACTGCGGGAACCGGACCGTTCGTACTGCGCGCCTTGCTCGAGGATTTGCCGTTGTCTGCAGACGGGGACCGCGATGATATCGAGATCAATTGCGTGGAGTTTCTAGGTACCCAGACCAGCTTCCTTTTTCTCTTGCTCTATCTGACGCTTTCTAGAGCAGAATCTCTACGTGGGAACATCTGCTTCCGAAGTCCTCCATTTTGTACAAATACCTCCCGACCCTGAAGACACGTCCGGCAAGCCCTCATACATACTTGCATCGAGGCTGCCCCCGGCATTTCACGACTCTTCATCCTCGGCGCGGCCTGGCGTACAGCAAATCCTTCTCCTCCCGAGAGTGCACAAGGCGTGTATATTGTGTAATTGGACAGTTACATTCTACTCTCTCCCAGAGCTAAGCCCGGTGTTTGGCACAACACAGATACGGCCATGCAATTGGATTGGCGGCATCGATTTGAATATCGACCCAAGCAGGAGCGGACAGGGTGTCCAGAATTCGTCTGTCACGGTCTTGGCCTCTTTGACCAAGAAGATACAGGTCATAAAAATCAGTGAAAACCCCCGCAAGCTTAGGGTTAGCATGCGTTCATCTGTACTGCAAAAATAATTAACTGACTTTGTTCTTAGACAATTGACTTTGCAGGCAGTGTGACATCTGTTCGGCGAGATTCATTTGCCTGTGTGGCTGATGCTCACTCATATGCGCTTCTCGACGTTGATCGACTGCTCAAGATACCGTTATTTCCCATCTCTTCGCTAAATGATTCCCAGTCTGTCAGCACTGGTGGCCATGTCGAGGATATATCTGGGAGTACAGCTGGCGGATTATCAAGGAGTAGTTCTTCAGCCCAGGCAAACTCTGCACCATCTATAGATGGCCGAGGTCACGGGAGAAGTACTAGCCTCGGGGCGTTCATTATTGGTGGTAATAGAAGACCTGGGCAGCGAACGGCCAGCGGTGATCGTGCAGGTAGAGAAACACCGGAAGGTATCTTCCGAGAATCTTCACCAGCACGAGAAGCAAGCCCGGCCAACAAGCCTCTTCAACCACCTCCCCCTGCTGAATCTGGCCGTGCAGACCGACCTCCAACACCACCTCCACCCGTCCCTGAGCCAGTACTGCTCAAGCCCCATGTCGTTTCTCCAGTCCCCAAGAATTTCTCTTAGTGACGGGCACTGAGCCTCATGATCCGGGAGTGGGAATGTTCGTAAATCTAGAAGGAGACCCTACGCGGTCAACTTTAGAATTCGATAAGTATCCCGAGGAACTTGTCGTTGATGGCAGAGGCGTTGGTGTAGATCCAACGCCGGCAACGATGGAAGATGAGGAAGAAGGCTATGTGCTTGCGTCAATGATTCGGGACATTCACGGGAAACCTCGCCACGGTGTGGAGATCCAACGCTGGGATTTGAACCCGGGCGAAGGAGAGTCTGAAAAGTATTGGCTAGAAAGTCCTATGCATCAGCCTCTGAAAAGCAATAGTGAAACTGCAAAGATAGGTCTCCGGTCTGTTGTTGATGTTGGAGATGTCTACTTTGACGAAGTGGCCAATAGGCTGCGCTTGAAACGCTTCGAGCCTTTTGCTACAAGATCAATGGACGCCTCTATACTCTCCTTCCGCAGCGTCGACTCTAGGACCGCGATGGCCTTGGAACGAGTATCCGGAGAAAGAAAGCTATTCGAAAGCGGCGACGACCTCTCTCCAGGATGGGAGGATCTCCGCAATGCAGAGGAACTTCAATTCGCTCAGCGCCTGGGCCGCGCTCGCACACGTATAGTTGTTTGGTCTGGGAAGAGTGTGTGGTGGGCTGTTCGAAACCCTCTGGCTTTGAAGTTGGATGCCAGTATCTCCGACATGGCTTCAAGTCAGATACGGGACGACCAGACATACCCCTCGCTGGATCGCAGGAAATTGATAGAAGTCGTCAACTCTATACGAGGACGTGAAGCCAAAACGGAAACCGAGTTTTGGAGTCTTGGATATGTCAGACAGCGTGCTGGGCTCTTGCTATTTATGAGCGGGTTGGATGCGCTTGCGCCGCCGCCATCAGAGCCTGAGTACCGGATTTGTGAAGACGCTCTGCTTGAGGGTGGCCTTGATCCCCGAGTTATTCTCGCCATCGTCCCGTATCTTCGGAACGAGATAGTCGAAGGTCGCAAGGGGATATGGATTCACGGCGGGGTTAAAGATGTTGCGGATGGCTTCATCACTAATAGCATACCCGCAAACACGGACGCTGCAAATCAGAGTGTCATTTCTGATCATATCTTGGAATTCCTGAGGAGATTCTTAGCAGCTTGGAGGAAGAAGAAAGGCTTTGGGAGTATCGCGAACGAAAATGAAGTGTTCAGAAGTGTTGATGCGGCACTCCTGATTGTCCTGCTACAACTGGATCGATCCACCACTCCCGGCCCTCCGAAGGGCAGGTCTGTGAGATTGGACCTCTACGAACTGGTCGACAAAGGTGTAGATTGTTTTGAAAGAGCAATCTCTCTTCTGGAATCTCATCGACGCTTGTACGTGCTCAGCCGTCTTTACCAAAGCCGTAAAATGGCTGGCGAGGTGCTTGCTACATGGCGGCGCATTGTCGAGGGGGAGCCAGACGATGGAGGAGAATTTCGAGAAGGCGAACAAAAGGTTCGAGATTATCTCACTAAGATTCGTAACCCGGCATTGGTACAAGATTATGGGGTTTGGCTAGCCACTCGGAATCCAAAACTTGGTGTCCAGGTTTTCGCAGAAGATCGCAGCCAGGTGAAATTCGAGCCTGCGCAGGTTGTTACGATACTGCGAGAAGGCGCCCCAGGGGCTGTCAAGGACTATCTTGAGTACCTGGTGTTCAGTAAAAACCATGCAGAGTACATCAACGAACTCATAGCATATTACCTTGAAATTGTCACTAGCAAGCTGGAGGAATCTGAACAAGCAAGAAGGACATTAGCGCAGTCTTACGCGTCATATCGAGCTTTGAGGTCTCCCAAACCTACCTACCGGCAGTTCATTACGGACAACTCCATTGATGAGGAGTGGTGGCACAGTCGTCTGCGCCTACTTCAGCTTCTAGGAAGTAACCAGGGCTCGGCATCTCAGTACGACGTGGCTGCCATCCTGGCACGAATCGCTCCCTACACAAAGGAGCTTGTTCCGGAAGTGATCATTCTTGACGGCAGACAATCTCATCACGAAGAGGCTCTGAGACTATTGACGCATGGCCTGGGGGATTACGACACCGCGCTCAACTACTGTCTCCTGGGCGGGTCCAGCATCTACCATCCCGTATCCGGGACCATGGCGCGAGAAATTCTCCCAACCCGGGATCAACAGGCCGAACTCTTTGGCTTCTTGCTGTCGGAGTTCCTGCAAATCAGGGATATCAGCAACCGCGTCGAACAAACAAGCAATCTCCTTGAAAGATTTGGGGGATGGTTCGATGTCGAGCATGTCTTGAGTCTCATACCGGACACGTGGTCTGTGGATCTGGTGTCTGGATTCCTTATCAATGCGTTGAGGCGCATTGTAAGAGAACGTAGCGAAACAATGGTCACGAAGGCCGTGAGCGGGGCCGAGAATCTGAAGGTTGCTGCCGAGTTAGTCGGGAAGATAGACGCTGCAGGCCCTTCAATCGAGAATTGAAATGGATTATGGCCATACTATGAACCATGCTGGGAGTGTTCATATTACCAGGGGACAGTTAGATGTGCTTGAGGTCAACATCAACTACAATGTCCAGATCAAATGCAGAGCGATTGGGTGGGTATTGCTCTATCTAGTCTCGCTTACAGCATAACTTTCTAAGTCTAGGTCAACAACTCAAAATCTCAAATTGGTTTTGCCTTCCCAACCCTATCCTTCTCATGTCGACCCTTTCGATCTTCCCACCATGAGCATCATCATCAGCCGATGGTTCTGTGGCCATCAAGCCTGCGATTCTCCCAGCAATAAATTCCGCACCAAGCCGGGCACCTTCCAGGTTCGGCCCAGCAGGGCCAAGTCTCAAAGCCCCTAACCGGCCAGTAACGAAGAGCGGAACCTCCTCATTCCACATTAACTCTCTGGTCAAGCAAGGCATCCCGCCTACGATATCAATAGGATGAGACTGCAGAATCGGCTGCACAGCCGCCACCTTGTTGATATCCGCCACGACACCAGTGGCGTAAACAACGTGGTCAACATTTACCTCTCTGCTGCCATCTCTACCCTCGAGGTTCAAAGTCCACTCCTCGCTCTCCTCATCCCACGCCGCTTCCTTCACCAGCGTGAACTCTTCAATCGCTACCCTTCCCTGTTTCACCAACCCACACAGAATCTCCTTGTACTCCGGATTGACGCTCCCTCCCCCTCTCGCCAACCTCATCATCTCCGCTCTCTCCTCGTCGCTGTCCGCCTTCCAGAATTCGCTCATGCGCTGGTTCTTGAATTTCGCCAGCCAGCACAGATCCACGTCAAAGTGTTTGGTCTTGAGGGGACCGCGAAGGATCAGATGCACCTTCGTGACGCCCCAAGTGGTCGCAAGTTCCGCGACCTGAGCACTGGTCAGGCCGCCTCCGATGACCGCCAGGCTCGTGGGAACGCCTTTCCGCATCTTGGAGACGAGATGGGGCGGTAGGACCGTGGCGTTGGACAGCTGGGAGCGAGCGAAGATGTGTGTCACGCTGCCTTTGGAGACAAGAGGGCAGAACGGACAGTCAGGTGGGAGGGTGGGCTTTGCCGCTGCACCGATGGCGAGGACGACGATGCGGGCTTGCTTGGTGCCCGTTGAGGTTTGGAGCGTGAAGAGCGAGGCGGCTGGGTTGTATGTTATGGAGGTGACTGAGGACTTCTGCACCATGTTTGAGAGATCGTATCGGGACACGATGGAGTCGCAGTACTGCTTGAACAGCGACTGGCTTGGTCGGTAGTAGTCGTGTCGGTCTCGTTCGTCAATATACGTTGTGCACTGGGGCCGTTTGTGACTATCCAGTCAGTAAATGAATGCATGAGGCAAATCTTCGCTAAACTTGGATCGCATAGGAGAAGGCAAACAAAACATACCCGTCCTTAAGCTTCTTCTTCCTCTGGTGCTTACTCAACTCCTTCCCCACCACGCCCTGGATCTCCTTCAGCTCCCGCTGTCTCTCGGCCGTGACAGCATACGCCAGCAGCCCATCCCTATCTCGCGGGTCGGGGTGGAAGAACATCGGGCTCCTCAGATGCGTGATGCCCAACTCGTCGAACTTCTCGTTCCAGGCGCTCATCCACTGGTCCCCGTTCGCGTCCAGAACCGCAATGTCGAGCTCATGCTTGGAGACGCTGTGCCCGGGAAGCAGTCGGTCTGGATGCGTGTTTGCGCGGCGGCTGGTGCGCGTGGGCTTCACTTGCGCGCGGGAGGAGGTGGCTTTGATGAAGTGGAATTTCTGGTGCTCGGATTCGGTGAAGACTGGAGCGCGGGGACTCAGCGTTAGCCACGGGTTCCTTTTCTAGAGAAAGCTGGACTTGGTTATCCAAAGAATGGAATATCAAGACGAGATGGGAGAGAGAAAAGCTGGAGTCTCTTCGTCGTCTTACTGGCTGATGGAGTCGGTTCGCGGAGACGAGCTGCTACGGCTAGACCACAGGGTCCGGCACCGATGATGAGAACATCGTGGACAGTTTCTCCTGACATGGTACTGTAATATCGGTTGGATTTTTAGAAGGCTCAAATGCAGATATTCCGAGAATGGGTTTCTTTGGAAGATGGTTGAATAGTGAGCATACCTTGATGGCTAGACAAGACTTACAGCCTCGCATCATGATGACAAGATAAAGCAGTGCCCAAGAGAACCTTGATGGCCATAGCGGATCAACAGCAATGAATCAAGCAAGTGGCTCGGAGATGTGACATTTCACGGACTCCAGTACTGTACTGTACTGTAGTATGTTGTGGGCGTGTATACAAACTCACGTAGAATATATCATTACGACTCGTCCACCCATCCAAGAGCCTGACCCATTTTAACCTTCTGTCCCTTCTCAACTGCCCAGTTCCAGCCACCCTTTCTCTTTGTCCTCTCTCCCATCCAGCCTTCATCGAGACTGGGCCTTTGACCCTTGGGCGCCTCAAATACTAGTACAATGGTGCTTCCCAATTGAAAACCTCCCATTTCTTCTCCTCGCTTCAAGGCATGCCCGCGAAGGATGGGGCTTGCCGCTTCGTAGGTGGCCTCTGCGAAACCGCTATAAGACTCGCCGTTTTTCGCTGCCTCCTCTGCTGCGCGGTCTGCGGCAGTGTCTGTGGTCAACGAGTTCGTTCGGAGTTCTCTGTCGAAGTTGATCTTGATAGATCCCACGTTCGTAGCCCCAACAGGCGTATAAGAGAAGAAGCCCCAGCGCCATCTCCCTAGTAGAACTACTCTTTCGTTCAAGGTGAAAAGCCCGGGTAATGTCCTTTGGAGATAAGGAGAAACGCTGTAAAGTTCGCCCGCAAAATGGCGACGCTTCTCGGCCACCCAAGCACAAGGCGAGTGGAATCGGTGGTAATCCCCCGGTGCAAGATATACCACAACATAAAAGAGGGAAGTTCGGTGCTCAGACGTGAGTGCAGAGTACCATGGTTTCTCGCCTAGCGCCAAATCTGCACGGACCTCGGCTTCCGAAGAAGCTGTGGACTTTGTAGATGCATCTTCGGCTTTCTTTCCGGGCTTCTTGTTTTGGCCAGAAAACAAATTCGGAAGCGTATACGAGATTCCGTTGACAGAAGCGAACTCTTCGTCTTGCCTGATGATCTCCTCGTCTCCTTCTCGACGAGAGGCTGTGCTAGCATCTGACTTCGGCGCAAAGATAGTGCTTGGGCTGGACGGATTGGGAGACGTCTCGGGAGTGCTGGTACCGAGAAGGGCGTCGAGACTGTAAGTCATACCCTTCACCTGTTCAACCTCGCCACTCTCAATTGCCCCGAATTGGAGGACTCGGCCGTCGGCCGGAGATAGGAGAGCGTTCTGTCTGGGGTCGAGTGGACGAGAACCTGGCTTCAAGGTTCGATAGAAGAAAGACGCAAGATTTGGGTATACATGAAGATCAGGCTCTGATACTTCGGAAAGACTAGGTGACGTTTAGTCTATGTCGCACATCAATGGGAAGGTGTGTTGTACTTAACGCCGAAAAGAAAGGAATATAGCTTGAATCCAGGAACTCGTAGATAGTATGGTATTTCGAGCTCGTTGAACTTGCCCCACAATCTCGACATGGCCTTCAAGGGCAAGGTAGACATGACCTGGACTTGCCTACGGCGCATCAGCTTCGTTCGGTCTGAACAGAGGGCTTGAGCCGAACCATGGTCCTGTCGGCCTAATCCTCTCTCTTCTCTTGGGTCTGTCTCCTGCTTCGTTGCCTCCTCCCGCTCCCGTGGTTCTGATCACTCCGTCGTCTTCCCATTCCTTCTCGCGGAGTCTCTCCTTCTCTCGCTCTTTGACTCGGGACAAGTGAGCGCCACCCAGAAAGCCAATCCCTACGCTGACCGGTATTGGGTACCATTTGGTTTTTGAATTGCCCCAGGCCCTTCGCAGACGGGTACCGAACGATTCCTTATAGTCCGTCTGCTGCCTGCAAAATCGAGCCGAGGCGGAGAATGGACGAGCGCTGCGGCGAGGGCAATGGCGTTGCGACCGCACTCGCGAAGGAGGTCTCAGAGCTCGAGTGGAAGCTTCTCCATATAGTGCCTGTCGAGTGCCTCGTGCTGTTGCTTGGGAAAGCATGTCGAAACCGAAGATGTGCTGCCAGGAATCGCGGTTGAGCGACCACATCTGCAAGACACTGACATGACGGTGTTGCAGCTGAGCTGCATTCTGCCCGCTAAAGCCACCGCCTAATGTATGTAGCCGGATAAGCTGATTAGGCGGGTTTTTGGTTCCCGCAGTCGATTTATGTATACATTAAGATATACGGTACAGTACCTACATATATACACATTTATATATAAATGTGCGTGTGGTGGTCGCGGAGTTGTCTTTGGAGATCCTCTGGACCTGGTGATTTACCTGATTGTCTATCTCCGGGACCCAATCAAGCAGTGCAGTTGGTTTTAACACTGTCTGGTGTGTACTGTAAGTGAATAAACACCGAAGCAGGACAGGTGTCACAACGCTTGGACGTGTAGAAACTACTTTACCTCTAGGTACTGTGCTGTACTGTACCTTTTACCAACCGTGGAGACAACAACAACAACACACCACATACCTACCTCACACACATATCTGCGACCGCTCCTGCACTCTTTTATTGCTGCGATGCTTTCTTGACGACTTCAAGAGCCTCTTCGCGCCTCTCAACAATCAGCCATATTGCTACCACCTCACCTATCACCATGGCGGATGCCGCGGATGCCCCAGAGCCCTCACACGCGCCGGCGGCGACCACGGCGAGCCAGCCCTCGGGTTTGACCCTCCACGTTGTGTCACCTTCGATGGGAGTGTCGAGCGACTTGAGCTTCTCCAATCTGCCAGAGACCATGACGGTGAAGGAGCTGAAAGCGAGGATCCGAAATGCGCTCCCATCCAAGCCCACGGATGAGAGCCAGCGCTTGATCTACCGTGGCCGAATGTTGTCCAGAGAATCCGAGACGTTTCTGCAAATCCTCGGTCAGGAAACTGTAGGGCTCACACCGTACGCATGGAAAGAATAGCCAACTAACAACACATTAGCTGGCGAGACATGAGCCTCAAACTATCCACTTGGTTCTCCGACCGACAGCACAAGACGGCCTCCCACCTCCCACCATGTCAAATCCTACTCCTCATGCCCCGGCTGCTTCAGCAGGTCTCCCGACACCCCCACAAGTGCAGTTCCGTTCTCAATCAATACCTGTGAACCCTTTGCTCGCGGCTATGCATGCCCAGCAGACCCAGCAAGCCGTCCCAGGATTCCAACATCCTATGCAGCCCCAAGGTGCGGCAGAATCGATTCAAGGCGCCATGGTACAGAGACTTGGTGTGCTGCAGAGAGATGCACTTCGTTTGCAACAAGAAATGCAACTGATCGAGCAGAGGATTCGATCTCAACCTGTGCAAGCCAATTTCAATACCCAACACTCCCTTGGGCCTGGTATCCCTCCTCAAAGTATATTTCAGCGACCCGTGGGGCCATCTGCACAACTCCCCTCCGCTCCTTACTCTTTGCTCCATCAGCAACAAAGGGAACGGGCGGCTGATGGCCGGCATGGTGTCCAGGATACCGGCTATTTGGGAGGCCCACCTGGTCACTTTCCACAACCAGCGTCAGGTAGGGCGAGTCCGAGTATTTATCGACCCGATTCCACCACCACCTACACCCGTGAAGGAATTGGGCCAAATGGGGAAAGATGGTCAGTGTCTGTGAATGAGACCACTTCTCCCATGGCTTTCCAACAAGCACACCATCACCACCATCCAGCTTCACACTCGAATCCCATACTAGACATTCAAGCTGTGTTGCGGAACGCCGACCGCCGATTGGCTCAGAACGAGCAAAATAACATACGACGAAGCGCCTCAAACCCAACGCTTAACCAGACAGCCACGGGTCCGGGACCTGCTTCGGAGAGGACCGGGGCTGTAGCCGCTCCAGCTACGACGAGCAATTCTCCCTTAGCATCTGCTATCCCGAGTCCACCCAGATCTACCCTTCACGTACCTCCACAAGCAACCGCTGCGGTTCCTGTATCCTCGACTCCGGCTTCAATCTCACCAACGGTTTATCTTGTTTCGTCCCCATCTGGTCCACGCGCCCTCCTTGTTACCAATAACGAGACCTACTTCACCCCGCGTCAATCATCTCGACGGCGCCCGTCCCCCACCGCGCAAGTCCAAGGGCAAGCGCAGGCTCCTGGTGGCCCAGCAGTACTTCCAGAATACCGAAATAGGGCTGCTCAGCGAGCTCGACCTCGACGTCCGGCTGCCCCAGCTGTAGCAAACCAGTTACATGCTAATCCTGGTGCGGGAGCCCTGGGTGCACAAGCTGGTCCGCTTCTTTGGCTCGTTTTCCGCTTGGCTTGTTTCGTATGGTTCTTCACATCGGGGAATCCAAGCTGGACGCGGTGGCTGATGGTCAGTACTTTGGGACTCGTTGTGTTCCTCATCAATACGGGCTTACTCAATGGACTCTTCAATGAACTTCTTGGCCCTTTGCGAAGACATCTGGAGAACTTGATACCACTGGCCGGGCCAGAGGCTGCTTTAGTACCCGCTGTGAATGCAGCGATTCCGCCTCCTGCTAGAGAGCCCGAGGCGGGCGGCTTGACGGAACCAAGACGTCAACGGGGTGAACCTGATCCAGCTGAGGTAGCAGCGCGGATCATCGAGCAGCGCCGTCAGGCTCGGGGGGGTTGGTTTATGGCACAAGTTCGCAGAGCAGAGCATTCGTTCTTGCTGTTCCTCGCTAGTTTGGTGCCGGGTGTTGGCGAGCGACACATCGCAGCTCGGGAAGCTGAAGCTGTTGCTGCAGAAGCTCGACGGGTTGCTGCTGCAGAGGCTGCGGCAACCGCAGCGAATAGCGATGCGGCTGGGGCTGGGGCTGGGGCTGGAGCTGAAGGAGGCGTGAACGGAACGGAGGGAACAAGTTCGCGCACAGAGGATGCTGCAAATGGTGCGCAAAATGAGGAACCTGCGGCTCCGCCTGCGCAACCTTTGATCGATGTATGATAGTTTGGAAATGGGAAGGCCTGAGCAATCTTGCGGCAAGCAACGGGGTTAAGCGGGTATCGCCAGCGGCTCGGTAGACCAGTGCAAATGACATCTTGCGGCATCGCCATCTGTCTGTCATCTCGAGCGCCGGGCAGAAAGCATGTATGTATGATTTTCACTTACAGTACTCTCAGATCTTACACCCTTGAGGTACGCCCATGAAAAGAAAATAGATCTCCCCTGTCTATCTTATTCCCAGCTCCTGTGTCGGACATCCGTGCAGTCGATGGGAGATTGGGCGACGGAGAGCTTGGAGAGATTGAACAAGTCTTGTTGTTGACAGATTGGGCTGCTTTGGCGACGATCGCTAAGCGAGACGGTGTTTGGTTGGGGTGCATGTTGGATCGTTTTGTCTGTCATCCTGTTCTGCACGGTTGGTTTGCTTGGCGTGGGGTGTGAGTGAAAAGGATTGCTAGCGAGCAGGTGTGCGTAGGAAGGGGGTGTGGGGTTTGGGCGGGTGTTGGTCTTCGGAGGGTGTTCTTGTACAGTACTATACTGTACTGTACTGTACTGTAGGTACATGGAGAGGGTGGTACTGTATAGTAAGTACCTTAGGTAAGTAAGTAGTTCTGTAGTATAAGGGGTTTGCTCAAGTTTGCGTTCAGAACTCGGAAAGGTTGGATCGATCGCCGCAATGTGTTCTGCCTCTGGAAGGAGCGGAGTTTGAAGTCTGAAATGATTACATGGGTCTGTTTATATACGCTAATTGGATGTACGCTATATACTGTATCGCTAATCGGATATCGTTCAAAGGCCGGCCGCTCAACCCGCCAAAGGCAGTGAGTGGTTGGCGACTGACCTAGAACGAAGGGATCCTGTGTCCGCTTCTCAATCGCGTGTAGGAACTTCCGTGCGAGACGTCACTGTCGCTTTCGCTCTCCTCCTCGAGCTCCCGCTTGCAACCTGAATCATGAGAAGGCCGCATCCTGAGTCTTTTCACCTCCAGCGGAGACGTGAGACCTCTCTGCAGGGGCCCGTCGTCGAAGAGAGAGTCGTAGCCGTCGTCGTCGTCAGCCTCCGTCTTGCGCTTACCTGTGCCCTTGCCTCTTTCCCGCGCTGCCGGCCTCTTTCTCGCCGGCGGCTTCGTCACCGCGCTCCTCACCTGCTGCTCTCTTCGCGCCCGCTGGCCTTCGACATACACGTCCAGGTTGTTCATGTGGATATCGATCGTGTTGCCGCGCTCTTCGCGGATGCGCTGCAGATGGCGCGGCTGCTTCTCCAGATGCTCCTTCGTCAGCTGGTAGCACAGGGTCTGCGCGTAGTACTGCGCGGGCCGCCCGCCATCCACCGCCGCCCACGGGGTCGACGCCTCGACGAACCGGGCCACGATGTCCCCCATGGACCGGTGGTCGCGCGTGATGGCCATCTTGTTCTTGCCCTCGGGGAGCACGCGCTCGTCGGGCCGCACGTCGAAGTCCTTGCAGATCTGCGGGAAGTCGAAATTCTTCTCCAGGCAGTAGAGGTGCACGAAGGCGGCGACGTGGAACGGGTCGCGCTGCGCGTTGGCCGAGTCCTCGTCCAGCGCGACGCGGAAGTCGCCCTTGCGGATCGTGCGGAGCGCGTCCGGGCAGTTGCTGAAGCGGCACTTGTCAGAGTTCTTCGAGGGATAGCGGCCGGCGCTGTCGGCGGGCACCGTTTGGATCCAGAGCGTGAGCGTCCCGTTCGGGAGCGGGTGCTGAGAGAGAAACTCGACGATCTGTTCCGCTTCGAAGGCTCGCTTGGGGTCCAGGTCGCCGTATTTGGTGTAGCGGAAGACATGCTCGCCGGTATCGAATGCGACTGTTCCCCAAGATACGGGTGTTTGCGCGGGGGGGTGGTAGTGCTGTGTCGGATCCGTGCTGGCGATGTTGAGCTTGCGCTTGTTTCGTGGGGTTTTGACGCCTGACGATGCGTAGGGGGTTGGCGCAGGCGTGGTGGCACCGGGAGTAGCGCCTTTGCCGTCTCCAGTCTCGCCAACAGACCCTCTTCTGACTGTTTGCGCCGGTTGAGTTCTGTCTCGAGGGCAACAACGAGATCACGGGTTCGTTCGACTTCGTTCTGCTCGTCGAGCTCGGCCTGGAGCGCGGCCTGGAGCTCAGCCTCGAAAGGATACAGGTGGGAATCGATGACGCTGAGGGGTGTGCCCGGGGACGTGAAGTTGTTTGAAATCGGATTGAGGAAGAGCTCAGCCGCCGGGTATGGTGCCAGGTGATTCCGACTAATTGCTGCTGCTGATGCCGGTCTTGTGATTGGGGCGGACGAGGCGTAGATGTGTGTTGATGCGTCTCCGAGGAGAGAGTTGCAATGTTCTTGGTCGGCTGGGGCTGAGATATTGATGGGGACCGAAGACGATCCATAGCCTTCCCGTCCGACATGATCCAACCAGTCATTGGCCACAGCAGCGTTCGCAGATGCTGGTTCATCGAGGTGATACTCGATGTGCGGAGGTTGGGGGGCCTGTGACGAATCCCCGTACCATCCATCTTCTTCGAGCGCCTGTGGATGTTGGTCAGGCTGTGCGAAGGTCCCGTAACCTGCAGCGCCGCCTGTTTCCCCGGGCAGAGGAATCGCCATGAACGCCGCAAAGTCGAAGTCATCGAGGGGTGGAGGCACCTGGCTCAGTATGTCTGCGTGATCGCCTGGACTGGAGATCGACTGGTGTGTGGGTTCCACGCGTGATAACTTGGAGTGATCCATGTTATCTTCCTTGGTAGCGTAGCTGCGAAGAACGTGTGGGCAGATGGAAAAGCTGTGCTCAAGAAATACGATCCAGTCGTGGGGGCACAAAGCGATCGATTATTTTCTTGAGATGGTACATACGGCTGTTCGAGAACATGGGAATGAGAGCAAGGGGGAACCGTTGATGAACAATTGGGATTGTGAGAAGTTGCCGACATTTCGAGTCCAGACACCGGGGGACATGCCCTTTGTGTTCTGGACAGGGCCAATAATGACAAAGGCATTGGCAGGATGTCGAAAATAGTAAAGTGGTAGAATGCACTGAAAGAACTCCTCCGAGAAGTAAACAAAGACTTTTCACGTGGCAAGGGTCGATGGAAGAATAACTCAAAGCAGATTTTGAATACCCATGACAGTCCACCAATCCGGACTTGGCTACTAAAATCCTTTGTACAAGAAGAAACAAATGGTAGGCCCAAGCAAGTGAGAAAGAGACCACAGACCGGGAACTACTCCAGATTCCCGCGTGTTACAAGCACGTTGTCTGTCGAAAGACGACGTCCGTAGGTAAACCTCAGAATGTCGAACACATGATTCGGAGAATTGGACACCTTCGCCCACCACAGCGAAGTAAATCTCGTGGTCCGCGTACACGCAGTGTTCATGTGACTAATCCAGCATGAATTAGCATGTTTCCCAGAAGGCAGTCAAGTGGGATCGTGCGTTGTAGAGTGCAAGTATCAGAAGGTCTCCAAGAATTCAGCACCGGGCTGCAAAGCCCTCAGAACAGGTCTGTAAAATCTTTATGATTTTTCATCATCTTGCGGCCGGGAAGATGCTGGCGAAAGCAATATCAAGCTGTATAGGGAGGTAGGTAGGTAGAAACGTACGTACGTGCCATATGTCCAGGGAAATCAGCCAGCTTCGCTGTGCTTCGGCTACTCCAGGGTGGTAGTAGGGAGAAGGATGTCGCCGAGGGAGGGCCAACAGATCATTGTATGAGTGTCATGAGTGTGTGCCGACAGCAACACACATCAAACTCCTGGTGGTGGTGATTGAGAGTGCGAGGGAAGAAGATGAGAACTGGCGCACGATGAGAATTTTTGGGGATAGCGGACAGCGGCCCTAGTCCTCATTGGGACCGGCCCGACTTGAGGCTCCGTCCCCGGCCCCAGTCGGTCCCGTCTGTCGGTCTCGGCCAAGTAGCGGCTCTGCGAGTGCTCGACGTACCGACAAAACTGTACCTCTACAGACCTACAGACCTTGGAGAGAGCGAGAGACAGCCACTATCGTCATGCCCCCATGATGTTGGATGCTTACAATCCTCCTGCGCAAACACAACCCCATCCCACATCGCGATCGCTGACTCCCGGAGATTCTTCCTCCATTCTGCGTCTCTTCTGGTCGGTCTTATGTGCCCTCGACGCCCGTTAGTTCTCAATCGATTTAACAGGGTGAAGAGGGACCCAGGACTTCGGAATCGACCCCTCACATCCCATTGCAGAACACCGTCAAGATGGAAGCAGCTCCTCCAGAAATCCAGCTGCAGCTGGACCAGCTGCAACATGAATTAGAGGTCAGTCGGAGTGTTGTCACTGAAGAGTGAGGTGTTGACGGCCATGGCGCGTGCACGATGCGGAGAGCAGGAGAGGACATCCGGCCTCTGAAAGGACTTGCGGACTCTGGCTTACTTGTGCTACCAACAGGAGGGAGATATCACTCAGAAAGGGCAAGTTTTTATTTCCCGGTGCTGGCAGACCGCGCGAGCACTTGGTTGGCCCACTGATCGGTGACGCTGGAGCTGATATGCGCCCGCAGTTACCAAAAACGACGGACAATGTTGCTATCACAATATCAGCGCGATTCGGCGCTCACGACAGAGATCAGGAGCCTGCGAATACATGACGCTGATGACAGTCCCCAAACTTCGACCAGTGCGTCTCGCGATGCCTCTCTTGCTGCACTCAATGCCAATTCGAACCTGCCGAGCGACCAACACAACCCAGCACACGCCATACCCCACCAATCTCATTCCAGGTCGAACTCGGGTGTAAGGCCGGGGACATTGACGAGCGACTATAGCAGCTTTTCAAACAATCGGGCCCAGCAGGAGGAATACACGGCGCCACCCCAACCATTACGACTCGGGGTCCATCATGCAGGACCGCAGCGCGTGTCGGCTTATGGCAGCGAGATGTTTCAGCCTCGGACGCCTAAGTTCGGCGGGAACTCCCCAGAGCCCACCATGACAATGGCATCGACAACTTCAGGCGCAAATTATGCATTCAATCCTGCCTATCAGACCGGATATGCGCCGCAGCAAGGACAAGGGTTCGAAAGCAGAGCCGGGACCATGATGGACTCACAGGGGACTATGATGGGTGAGCCGCAAGAAGGGTACTTCTCCGATTTTGCGAGCGCTGGCCACCAAGCCTACGAGCATGGCCACTCCAGCTCATATGGTGGTGGGCCTCACAGATACTCATCTAGCGACGCTTTTTCGCCAACTGCCGCAATGGCTCCGCCTATGTTGACTGCCAGCGATCTCCCTCCCCCAGCTGCCCTCGAATATCAGATGCCCCTGGAGCCACGAGACGTCCCGTTTGCAGTTTTTGATCCCCATGATCAGAATACACCGATGTCCAAGTTCGACAACATAGGTGCCGTACTTAGACACAGAGCCCGAACCAATGGCAAGAGCCCTGCGTATTGGGTTTTGGACGCCAAAGGAAAAGAAATTTCGTCTATTACCTGGGACAAACTCACGAGTCGAGCCGAGAAGGTGGCCCAAGTCATTAGGGATAAGAGTTCTCTGTACCGTGGTGATCGAGTCGCCTTGATTTACCGCGATACAGAAATAATCGATTTCGCCATTGCCCTTCTCGGTTGTTTCATTGCTGGCGTTGTTGCTGTGCCTATTAATGACCTGGAAGACTACGCGAAGCTCAACGTAATACTGACATCGACGCAAGCACATCTTGCGCTGACCACCGATAATAATTTGAAAGCGTTTCAGCGGGATATCACAACACAGAAACTCAATTGGCCTAGGGGCGTAGAGTGGTGGAAAACAAACGAGTTCGGAAGCTGGCATCCAAAAAAGAAGGATGAAGCCCCCGCACTAGCCGTCCCTGACCTTGCTTACATCGAGTTTTCAAGAGCACCTACTGGAGATTTACGCGGAGTGGTGATGAGCCATCGCACCATCATGCACCAGATGGCTTGTCTCAGTGCCATCTTGTCAACTGTGCCTACAGGCCCCACTAGGGATGCCTTCCATACGAGTCTCCGGGACAAGAATGGGAGGCTGATGGCTGGAACCAGCAATAAGAGCGAGATTCTATTGTCTTATCTTGATCCTCGTCAGGGGATTGGTATGATTCTCGGCGTGTTGCTAACTGTTTATGGCGGCCACACCACAGTCTGGTTGGAGAACAAGGCCGTTGAGACCCCTGGCTTATACGCGCACTTAATCACCAAGTACAAGGCGACCTTGATGCTCGCAGATTATCCCGGCCTGAAGTTCGCAGCCTTTAACTACCAGCAAGATCCGATGACCACCCGGAACTTCAAAAAAGGAATGGAGCCCAATTTCCAGCACGTTAAGATGTGCTTGATAGATGCACTCACAGTCGATAGCCAATTCCACGAAATACTGGCGGACAGATGGCTTCGACCGATGCGAAACCCTCGGGCTAGGGAACTAGTCGCTCCAATGCTGTGTCTACCAGAACATGGAGGTATGGTCATTAGTATGAGGGATTGGCTAGGCGGTGAGGAGCGGATGGGATGTCCATTGAAACTAGACATGGGATCTGACGATGATTCCATCGAGGAGAAAGCTGAAGACAAGGAAAAAGAGAAGTCCACGCCAAATGGCTTCGGGAGTTTGATTGGTGGTGGCAACAAAACAACAGTCGAGAACAATGAACGGTCGGAATTAAGTGAGGTTCTTCTGGATCGCGAGGCTCTTAAGACCAACGAGGTTGTCGTTGTTGCTATCGGAGACGAGGCCAGGAAGAAAGCCGCCACTGAGCCTGGTACAGTGCGAGTGGGCGCATTTGGCTTCCCTATACCCGATGCTACTATGGCAGTCGTAGATCCTGAGACTGGGCTACTGGCTTCGCCCCATTCTGTGGGTGAAATTTGGGTCGACTCTCCGTCTTTGTCAGGGGGCTTTTGGGCATTGCCGAAGCACACGGAGCAGATTTTTCACGCCCGGCCATACAAGTTCGAGCAGGGTGATCCTACGCCTATGATTGTCGAACCAGAATTCCTCAGGACCGGCCTCTTAGGCACTGTCATTGAAGGAAAGGTCTTCGTGCTGGGCTTGTACGAAGATCGAATTCGTCAAAAAGTAGAATGGGTCGAGCATGGCCATGAGGTTGCGGAGCATCGCTACTTCTTTGTGCAGCACCTTATTGTGACTATTATGAAGTATCTTCCACAGATCTTTGATTGCTCTGCATTCGACGTCTTTGTTAACGACGAACATCTTCCCATAGTCTTGCTGGAATCTAAATCGGCATCAACATTGCCAATCGCATCTGGAGGACCTCCTCACCAGCTGGATACCGCGCTTCTTGACTCCTTGTCCGAAAGGTGTATGGAGGTTCTGATGCAAGAACATCACCTCAGGGTGTACTGTGTGATGATTACTGCACCAGATACTCTGCCAAAGGTTCTGAAAAACGGCCGAAAGGAAATCGGTAACATGTTATGTCGACGCGAATTTGACCTTGGCAATCTACCTTGTGTCCATGTGAAATTTGGGGTCGAGAGAGCAGTTCTGAACCTCCCAATCGGTGTTGACCCCATTGGGGGCATCTGGTCACCACTTGCTTCTCAAACCCGAGAAGATATTCTGTCGCCAGGGGATAAGCAATATTCCGGCATAGACCGTCGGGAAGTCGTGATCGATGATCGCACTTCCACTCCTTTAAACAATTTCTCCAGTATTGTTGACTTGCTACAATGGCGGGTTGCCCGACAAGCTGAAGAGTTGTCTTACTGCACCATTGACGGCAGGGGCAAAGAAGGCAAGGGTATCACCTGGAAGAAATTCGACACGAAGCTGTCAGCTGTGGCCATGTATCTGAAGAACAAGGTCAAGGTCCGGCCTGGGGATCACTTGATCCTCATGTACACCCACTCGGAAGACTTCGTTTACGCGGTGCATGCGTGTTTCTGCCTCGGCGCTACAGCAATCCCAATGGCCCCTCTTGACCAGAATCGTCTGAATGAAGACGCTCCAGCATTCCTCCACATGGTAGCTGACTATTCTGTCAAAGCCGTCTTGGTCAACCAGGATGTTGACCACTTGTTAAAGCAAAATCCGTTTCACAGCATGTCAAGCAATCAGCTCAGGTCTTGAAGGTTGCCATTCCTAACACATATAACACGACTAAGCCGCCGAAACAGAACAGCGGATGTCGGGACCTGGGCTTGACGATGCAGCCATCTTGGGTCCAATCTGGTTACCCAGCTCTTGTGTGGACCTACTGGACCCCAGACCAGCGTCGAATAGCGGTACAAATTGGACACGATACTATCATGGGAATGTGCAAAGTGCAGAAAGAGACCTGTCAAATGACGAGTTCGAGACCAGTTCTGGGCTGTGTCCGAAGTACGATGGGGTTAGGATTCATCCACACCTGTCTCATGGGTATCTTCGTCGGAGCACCGACCTACCTAGTCTCACCTGTCGAATTTGCGCAAAATCCGATATCTCTCTTCCTGACTTTGTCAAGATACAAAATCAAGGATACCTACGCTACACCCCAAATGCTGGACCATGCTATGGCCATTATGCCCGGTAAAGGCTTCATCTTGCACGAGCTGAAGAACTTGATGATATCGGCCGAAGGAAGACCACGTGTTGATGTGTTCAAAAAAGTTCGTCTCCACTTTGCTCAGACTGGGCTTGACCGTACAGCCATCAACACTATCTACTCTCATGTCCTTAATCCTATGATCGCGTCACGATCGTACATGTGCATTGAGCCCATCGAACTGTGGCTGGATACACAAGCTCTGCGACGAGGCATGGTCTATCCTGTTGACCCAGAAACAGAACCAAAGGCACTTCTGCTTCATGACTCCGGAATGGTTCCTGTTTCAACCCAGATCGCCATCGTAAATCCAGAGAGTAGGACACTCTGCCATGAGGGCGAGTACGGTGAAATCTGGGTCGAGTCGGAAGCTTGTGTAAAATCGTTCTACGGCTCCAGAGATCCATTTGACGCGGAAAGGTTCGACGGCCATACAACTGATGGTGATCCCAACGTTCAATACGTCCGGACTGGCGACCTTGGGTTCTTACACAATGTGAGCAGACCGATCGGACCTAACGGCGCACAAGTGGATATGCAGGTGCTCTTCGTTCTAGGCAGCATCGGAGAGACGTTCGAGATCAATGGGCTTAGTCACTTCCCCATGGACATTGAGTATTCAATTGAGAATTGCCACCGCAACATCGTGCCTGGAGGCTCGTAAGTCACTCGATTCTATGGGGACGGATACCCACTAACGTTGCTATAGAGCGGTATTCCAGGCCGGGGGCCTCATCGTAGTATTAGTGGAGGTGGGGCGCAAGGCTTATCTTGCGTCCATTGTTCCTGTAATCGTCAACACCATCCTCAACGAACATCAAATCGTTGTCGACATCGTGGCCTTTGTCAACAAAGGTGACTTTCCCCGATCCCGACTTGGCGAGAAACAGAGAGGAAAGATTCTGGCGACGTGGGTCACTCGCAAAATGCGAACGATGGCTCAATTTGGGATCCGAGATCCCGATTCGGGTCTATCCGACGTCACCGAGACTTTGGAACCTCGCAGCGGCGTTGGCAGCATCCGAGGCAGCGTAATGTCAAGCAGTCTTCGTCACGTTGAGTCTGCGCCCCAGATTGTGGAACAACGTGAGTGGGAGCACCAACAGACGCAAGCTCAGAACAGTTTCGCTCCCTTGCCTACCGGGATCTCGGAGATGCCCGCGACGAACTATCATGATGATGACATTCTGCCGGAGAAAGATAACGAGACCTCGAGCATGGGCGACGATACACCGACCGAGGCTCGACAAAACCTGTTCGAGAAGTCGGGCAACGAGTATCCTTCCGAAAAGAACAGTTCCGTGGAAGGTCGCGGCGACTTCGAAGTTCCCGGTTTCGAAGTGCCTCGTGGCGCTTCAGGCGCAAGCCCACCCCGAGTGGGACCGAAGCCGGGCGATTCTCTGACGAGCCTGCCCGCGGTCGAAGGGCGGGAAGGAGATCTGTGGAGTTTGCCGAGTCAACAGCGTGGAGGGTTGGGCGGCCTTCGCGTGCAAAATGCCTCTAGCGATGACGATGACGACTGGACGAAGGAAGCCATCATGCACATGAACTTGGCTGGAGATCGATGAAGGCCGCGTCTAGATGACACATGCATGGGTGACGAATGGGAGATGAGCGCGCATGTACATTGATAATGGGTCTTGGATTCGATCTGGTCGTCGGCGCAGGACAGGTGTTTTGAGATGACGGGAGCCTGGATGCGGATTGTGCATGTCCGAAGTGAGAAGAGGCATGGAGGCTTGCGGTGCCACATCGCATTTGGTTGCCATACCTGCCTGTACGACAGTGGATTTGTGTATGAGATATTCCGGACATAGGTAGAGAGAGAGAGGTACCTTGTACTTGATCAAGCCTTGGTCGTTTGGTGGCAAGTTCTCATGCCTCCGTCCAACCGCACTCGCTTCCACGTGTTGTTGTTGTTGTTGTCGTTGTTGTTGTCGTTGTCGTTGTTGTTGCGCGGGCGGTACACCTGTGTCACATTGGACCGCTGCGGTGCTCGTGTTGCATCGACGTCGATGGCATTCATTACATGAAGTCAGTGCAGCTTCTGATATCAAGCCGATGGGAGACCTTGAACCCTACTCACAGAGAGAGCACGTACAGTGCTTCTCGATACGATGATCAAGAATTCCTCGCCATGCCGCGTGCCGTCCCGCTTGCTTGACCAGGAGCAGGCTCGAAGATTGATGCCGAGTCCCTACGGTACATACAGTACCTAACTGTACAGAACAACAGCATCTCCAGCATCCATCTCGCATCGCTCGCATCGCTCGCATCTCTCTCTCCCATCGCCCATCTCCCATCTCCCATCTCTCTCTCATCCCTCGTCCCATCCTGCGAAGGAACCGTTCCTGCCGTCCTTTGGGACTCGCGTCACGTGCACCCTCCGGCGCCTTAGCCCCTCCAGCTCTCGCGCTCGGCTTCCATCCTTCGGGACTTTGCATATAAGCACAAGCCCTCGACCGCCCATGATCCCCAAGCCTTGTCACCCTCAAAGTCAAAGCCGCCAACTCCTCTCGCCGCGAGGAGACGCCCTGGGAGCTGGGCAGTACAGTCGTCTAATCTAGATGGGAATGCCTTGTGAGGGGACAGATGAGGCGCTTGCGCTGCAGGTCATCGTTCTGGTGAGCCAGCGCCTTTCCCCGTGTCTCTTCTCCCGCTCGACGATCAACGGCTGCGTGCCTCTCTTGCGCACCGCCTCTTATACCCCCCCCCCCCCCCCCCCCCCCCCCGGGCCGAGATACAGTACAATACCTTTGTTGTCCAGCCAGGGTCCGGCTCGGGTTTCCCCAATCGGTCACGTGTGTCGGCGTTGTGGAAATGTCCTGTGATGGAGGCGCGGTACATATCGACAGGTGGATGGAAAAAAACGTGGAACGAACATCCACACAGCTAAGGCTAACGTGTGATCTCCAGGGTTCCGGCGGCGGTCCGGAAGAAGACAATGTCACCGCGTTCCTCGTCCGGGCGACGGCCACGGGCTGGAAACGGGGGAGTATTCTAGCGGTCGATGCCGGTGTTCACTTGTCGGCCATCAAGCGCATACTAGAAACCCATCAGCAGGACCGGCCGTTCGGCTCGGAGGAGCACAAGCCGCCGTCCAGTGAGCCTGTCACCCTGACCGACGGCCCTTTCCAAGGACTCAGGATTCCTCACACCTCGCCCAGGGCCAACGCGGGCTACATCCACCGAGAACTGGTTCAGTGTCTTCTGCTTACGCACCCGCATCTGGATCACTGTTCGGGCTTCATCATGAACACTGCCAGCCTGCCCACGTCTCGGCCAAAGCGTATTGCAGGACTGCCAAACACCATCGAGGCCCTCAAGACACACATTTTCAACAACGTCATTTGGCCCAATCTCAGTGACGAAAATCACGGCGCGGGTCTGATAACATTGTACGTGATCTCAGAGCGTCACCCCCCTCTTTTCGAGGCCGTCTGGAGAGTCTTCAGTCCTAGAAGCTCTCCTCCGGTCTCATGAGATTTTCAGTTCTTCTCTCTTGTTACACTCTCACTTGGAATCGCAATCCTGACTCTAAACTCCTTCCCAGCATGAGACTTGTAGAAGGAGGATCTGTTGCTCTAGGTGAAGGGGACAGTAGAGGCTATGTGGAGATTTGCGATGGGCTGTGCGTAAAGGTCAGTACATCTGGTCCGAGGGAACCATCGTAACGTTGCCTTGGCTTTGGGGACCTGGCAGCAATTTATGATTGACTGGCGTACTGAAATCGACTAGACCCTCACCATCAGCCACGGTCACTGCTTCGAGAAGCACAGTCATCGAGGATCAAGTGCAGGTATATCCCCTATGAGATCCTCCAATATCTCTATATCGGACAATTCGCCTCGGATGGGCCCTTCCCTGCTGCAACGGACCAACTCCCCCGGCTCTGGTCTGGGTGAGCCAAGCAGAATTGATAGTTCCCACGAACGCGTATGTGTGTATGACAGCTCCGCACACTTCATCCGTGACATTGCGACAGGCAAGGAGGTCCTGATATTTGGGGACGTGGAGCCAGATACCGTGTCACTGTCTCCACGGAACCACCTTGTGTGGACAGAGGCGGCTCCAAAAATCGTGTCCGGCAAACTGGGGGGGATCCTAATCGAATGTTCCTACGATAGCAGTCGATCCGACGAGTTGCTTTTCGGCCACATGAATCCGCAGCACCTGATTGACGAGTTGAAGGATCTAGCGATGAAGGTTGCCACGCATCGCGAGGGAGCTGCATCTTCCAGCAAGAGAAAGCGTGATGCCAACGGCCACCTACCTGTTGTTGCGTACCCTTCGAAAGCCGCGAGACTGAATTCCACAAGTCCTGTCAGTCCAATATCATTAGCTCCGTGCCAAGAGTTCCATGATAGTCCTGATCTACCGCCTGCGGACGGTGCTAGCGACTCGAAGTTCTGGGTCCATGGCTCAGCCAAGTTGCCCTTGAAGGGTCTCAAGGTGGTCATCATCCACGTAAAAGTGAACCTCACTGATGGGCCGAAGGCCGAGGACATCATCCTAAAGGAATTACAGAATCTGGGGGAAGAGGTTGGGTTGGGTTGCGAGTTTATCATTTCGCACTCTGGACAATCCTTATATTTTTGAAGTCTTTCACGTGGCGTCTGGACAGAGAGGTCGGGGTGGCGTGCATTGTGTTTTTAGCGAGGGCGTTTGATTATACCTCGGTGACGGCTTTCGTGGTGCAAAAGATGGATTTTATGATTTGGGATGGGGTTAGAAGGTGGCTCAAATGCGTACCTAGGTAGTTATAGAAAGGGTGGGATTGGGAGGCTTACCCTCCGTTATTGACCGCTGTACTAATAGAATCACTGCCGTACTTTCATCTGCCGTTGATAGTCCAGATGCCCAGGATTGAGTGATCAGGAACACATATTGAATGGGTTGATCGCTAGCTTGTCGGTATCTCCACTGCGGTTTGTCGGAAGGTGTTGTCACACCAAAACAACTATGCTACAGTACATCTCCATGTAACGATTACCCTTTTCGTAGAAGAAAGAGAAACTACTCGTAGGATTGGAAGAGATTTGTATTTTGAATCTTCAAACCCACGTCGTATTCAGAGTTGCGCTATCACCCGTGTTCACAACGAAGCTTATCATTTTTGCGAGTTGTGGCTGGTTGAGCAACTCGCGCTTTGACTGAATTTATCAGTTTCCAATAAATATGTAGATATTTATACCTATGTATATATATGTATTCCAAATTCAACGAGGAAAAACTTCAATTGCTAAACGTCTCTCCACTTCATCTCCGATCTGCTCGTGCCGCCCCTCGGGGTGCGAGGTCGACGACGACCTCGCGGGCTAGACTCAATACCTGTACGTGGTGCCTGGTACGAACCTTCCGCCCTTTCGACTGCAATTGACGCTTTTCTCCTGAGGCAGAAGAGCGTCGTTGCATTCGAAAGGTGTCGGGAGAGCCAAAATTGAGCAATCGACACGTGGCGACTTCGAAGAGATTTTCCTTACCGGCGATCCGGGCCATTCTTACGACTACGTACAATACTACGATCTACCTGACGAGGGCATACCTACTGAGAATTCCAGAAGGATTGTATTGAAGGGAAAAGGCGGAAAATAAGAATCAGCTCGACTGTCGAAAACCCGGTACAGCGCCTTCGAATAACCGCCCCTACCGAACACAACCGACTCGACTGAGGAAAGGGTGCCGGTGGAACACACGCGTTTGGCGCGTACAAAACAGGCGTTCGAAAGACAACTCGGCGCCGCTGACTCGAAGTCTTGAAAATGCTTTCAAAGATTATAAAGGAGCTGCGATACCACGGGATCAGAGACCCGGGATATGCGTATTAAAAGAGCTTTTCCTCAATCGTGGTTTTTACTCTTTTAATACGTATATACTTTGTAATCTTTGGAACCATTGAAGGCCTTACTTCACAAACACCATGGAGAACCATCCCGCCTGTAGGGGAAGGGCTCAAATAGCGGGCCTACTGGCCAAACATTTCTTTTATATAACTGCTTTCTCGAGGGTCTCTTGTATATAAAAATCCCCAGCTTAGCACGTCCTATGCCCTTAGGGAGGCTGAGGTGGCCTTAAGCCCCTCCTGACGTTAAACAAAATCATCATCATCATCATCCGATCTGCTCGTTGCGGGCACGGCTTGTGCAGTACAGTACAGTACAGTACGGTACGGTACGGTACCAGCGAGAGAGGAGAGTTTGATACGACGACGCTCTACTCTGGAGCTGGAGCGTGAGGAGGGTAGATAGATAGATGTTCGATTTTTACTTCTACTTCGCTTCGCTTCACTTCACTTCACTTCGCTTCACTTCACTTCACTTCATGCGAGAGTGCGGAGAGGGATCTAGATCTCGAATGGGAATGGGAATGGGAATAGCAGTCGAAATCGCAATCGCATCGAGCCATCACACGCAGTGATGAGCAGTGCCTATCTACCTACCACCTACCTACCTACCTATCTACCTATCTACCACTTACCTACCTACCTACCTTGCTTGTACTGTACTGTACTGTACCACCAGCAACTACTACCTCCTGCTCCACCTCCATCTCCATCTCCATCTCCATCTCCATCTGCATCTGCATCTGCATCTCCATCTCCATTCTTCAAAACGACAAGTTTCAACGGCATATCTACCGCACATTAGTAGTATCCAGCTACCTACCCAGCTACCCACCCCCGCCGCAAAAGCACAACCAACCAACCAAGCCAGCCAAAACAAACAAACAAACAAACAAACAAACAAACAAACAAACAAACAAACAAACAAACAAACAAACAAACAAACAAACAAACAAACAAACAAACAAACAAACAAAAACAAACAAACAAACAAACAAACAAACAAACAAACAAACAAACAAACAAACAAACAAACAAACAAACAAACAAACAAACAAACAAACAAACAAACAAACAAGCGAGCGAGCACGTCCACCCCCCTCTCCCTCCTCTCCCTCCCCAGCACCCACCCCAAAAAACCAAAACCCAAACCCAAAACCAAACCCACCACCTCATCTCCTCCAACAAACACCGCACCTACCCACCCCACCACACCCACACCCACACCCACACCCCACCCCCACCCCCCAAGCCCCGATGTCGGCAAAACGAAGAAGAGAAAAGGACAATTCGCTCGTTGAAATGAGGAGTTTATTTCCGGGAGGGAGTACCAACATGGACAGATGTGTATGTATGTATGTATATATATAAATAGAGATATGAATATCCATCCATATATTTATATACACGCACGTCACAGCCAAGCTTCTTACCCCCCCCCCCCCCCCCCCCCCCCCCCCCCTCCACCCCCTTCCCCCTCCCGAGTGCTCTGCAAGTACAGTTCGGATATCGTACCTACAGTACATGTGGAGGTCAACAACGACACAACCTGAGCCCCCCTCGCCTCCCCTACCTCACCCCCCTCCCCCTTCTTTTTATTCCGTCTGTCAGACAACAGACTGCCTAGTGGGTAGGTAGGTGGTCCGTCACTCCCCAGCTCCCCAGCACGGACGGCATAGCTCACTCACCCCTCCTATCCCCCTCCAGCTCCACCTCACACGGGGCGCACACTCCTCGATTCGACTCGATTCGACTCCGCAATAGGCATGTATGATGATATTGCTTCGCTTCATTTGCGTTCAAGGCGTGAACACCAAACGCCAAACGCCAAACTTGGCTCTTTTCCCATGGAGATAGAGAAAAAAAAAAAAAGAGCAACAAGAGGGCTTTCATCCCCCATGGTTCCCCACAAAAGCAAGCAACACAAGCAACGCAAGCGACGCTAGAAAAGCAGATTTCAAAGGCAAAACAAAACAAACAAGATGGTTGTCCGTCCTTCCCTGTCCAGAACCGATCCCGATCCCGACCATAACCTGCTCCCAAAACACCATGCAGGTCCATATCGTACTATCTCACAGGTCGTGCTTTTTCGCTGGATGGAGTCACTTCTCCCTCCCTCCCTCCCTCTTAGATGTTCTGCCCACCCCCCTGGAAAAACCATCATCGAGATCCAGATTCCCTGCTGTTGTCACTTCGAGCCCTGGTGCTCTGGCTCTGACTCTGGCCTTCCGCTCGTTCCCGTGCGAGGTCCTCAGCTACGGTGTCGTTGTAGCTAGGTATCGGAGGCGGTGTGCTCCTTCGCCGTATCAAAGGAGCTCGCTCACTCTCCACGCTTCCCCGGGGACTGTTGGCGTTTGATTGGCGAGGACTGGTGTACTTAGGCGGTGGTTCGGATATACCAAGTCCGAGGTTTGGCCCGGTGTTCGTCACAGGTTCCGGATGCGGAACGCCTGGTGCCACGCTCGACTCCCCTGGCTCATTACTCGAAGGGATGTAGGTCAGGTGCGCGAGCGAGATATCGGTGGGCGAGCGGATCGGTCCCGGACTCGTAGGAGGTCCATATCCGAAGTTGCTGTTTCTGGTGCGCCCATGTCTGAGGTCTGGATAATGCCCTTGGTTGCTTTGAGCTCCCTCTCTCCCTGCTTCGAGCAAAATGCTACCTTGTTCGCTGCCATATGGAGGGGGCGGCGCAAGACTGCCTGTCATGGGCGCAAGACCCCACTTCTTCACATTCGCCTCGATGAAGACGAAGCCCGATTGGCCAAAGTTAACGTGCACCGTGCAAGGGCCGTTCGCTCCAACCGCGGGGAAGAGGTTCTGGGATTTGAGGCCGTGGGCAACATCTTCCAGCTTCTTGCCGTTGCGAGTGAAGAATATCGTGCCGGTCCGGGGTCGATATCCGACACCAATCACATCTCCTTGCACATACTGCGGTCCGTAAGTAGGGCCGCTGAAGGGCTGGTTGTATCGCCGGTGTCCCGTGGATGTGTACGCCACGGAATACTTGTGCCAACCTACGCAGATCATTAGCTCACAGGTCTCTCCTCACGGGTCTAGAAAGCGTACCGGGTAATCTGAACAAGGGATATGGCTTAGTGGCCACACCTATGCTGATGAGCGTCGAATCCGGCTTGTCGTAGATCTTCGATTCCCAATAATACACCTCGTTCTGCTTCGGTATTGGCAGATTCGTCAAGGTGGAGCATTCCGAGTCGAAGAATTCGATTTCCGTCCGCGCTTCCACGAAGCAGTTCGCGATTTCCAGCTCGGGTTCAAACTCCCACGCAGAAACGCCTTTCTCTTGTATGGCCAGGTACTGAGTTAGTGAGATGTCGGTGGGCAAGGAGTCGGGAGGGTTCGCTTGAATAAAGGCTGTCGTGGTCGAGTCAGCACGCATGCCTGCGGAGCAGCATCAGTTGGTGCATGGCTCCGACATACCTTTGGCCCGTAGATACTCTGCGCGCTGCAGGTCATCCATCTCCTCCAAGGCCTCGGCCTCCTCCCTCGCGTACGCCTGCTCGTCATCATACTCTCCGGGGCGGCCAATCCGATCGAGGAAGATGCGTCCGCTGCTGGTGTACCGGAAGAAGTAGACGATGAAGAAGATGAGGGCGATGAGGACGGCGCTGCCAAACGAGCTCAGCAGGCCGATCATCACGCCATTGATGGTGCTGTCGGTCTGCATGCGGATCTCGCTGTTGGTCGGCCGGAAGTCCGTCGTCTGCAGGGCCAGCAAGGCCTGGATCTTGTGCGAGGCCTCGTCGGCGAGCGAGGAGAGGGTCGTCGGCGAGGGCGTTCGGCGCGAGGTCGAGAGCGTCGTGTGCGCGTTCCCCGGCAGCTGGTCCTCCATCATGCGCACCGGCGGGATCGTGTCGGATCGGATCGTGTGGTATCGCTGATCGTCGTCGGCCTTCCCCTGTCCCGACGTCGGAGATGGAGCCAGCGTGCGCAAGAGAGACGATGCGAAGAAGAGGAGGAGGAGGAGGAGGAGGGAGGGGGAGGTGGAGGTGGAGGTGGAGGTGGAGAACCAGAAGGATCAAATGAAATGAATTGAGATGAAACGAAATGCCGCGTCCCGGCTAACGATCTCGACCAGCGAGGCACTTTGATTGTTGATCTCCGACGGCAGGACAGGGCAGGGCAAGGCTTGTGTGTGAACGAAGTTGTGGTGGAGGTGGAAGAGGAGGAGGAGAAGGAGAGGTGTGGTATCGTGGGATGCTGGTGCTGGTGCCGGTGATGGGTCCCGTTTGCGTACTCCAGTCCGTTACCTGCCCGACTGGCTGAGGTCGATGTCGAGGTCGAAGTTGAGGTTGAGGATGAGGTCGAGGTCGAGGTCGAGAGGTGAGGAGTACGTTTGGGCCCGTCTCAGCGGTGAGAAGCGGCAGATGCGTACAGCACAGGACAGTCAGTCAGGCAGTACAATACTTTACTGTAAATACTGTCCTGTAAATACTGTCCTGTAATTACTGTCCTGTAAATACTGTCCTGTAGTTACAGTCCCTAGTTACAGTCCCCACGTACAGTCCTGTAAACACAGTCCCTAGTTACAGTACAGTACTCTCCTACAGTACTCTCCTACAGTACTCTCCTACAGTACTACCCTACATCTACAGTACACCCTTTACCTTCGCAGCCGAAGAAGGAAGCGTAGCGCAATCCTTCCCGAAAGCCTCCCCCCAGTCAGCGCCGACGCTGCAATCCGGCACAGCTTTCGTTTCTTCTTCTTCTTCTTCTTCTTCCTCTTCTTCTTCCTCTCCTCCTCCTCCTCCTACTTCTCGGCACGGATACGGTACGGAACGGAACGGTACGGTACATGTGTACTGTACAGTGCTATCTATCCATGGGTTCGAGAGCCCGCCACCATGCGCACAGTACAGAACAGTACATACATACGTACCAAGAGCGCCAAACCCCAGGACAAGCCGCCGCAAACAGTCTCAAACAAGTGGGGAGGGGAGGGGGGGGTTCACCCACGGCGGATTACTTACTTCCTGCACCGCCGTCGAGGAAAGCCCTTTTTCACTTGGACGATGAGAGGCCAGGAGGCATAACGAGACAGGACCGGACAGCATAGGACGGGGCCAACCCTTTCTTTCACAAGGCATCCTCCACGCCGATTTCGTCAAGCAGACCTACAGCACAGTACCTACTGTACAGTATCTACAGTACACATACATACATACTGTACATTCATACATACTGTATGTACATACCTACAGCAGAAGACCCAGAAGCCAAGCCGGTGTTTGCGTAGCAACCCACCCACCTGCATACCTTGTTTCTAGACCTCGCCCGGTGGAGGCTGCGGGTCCGAGATGCTCGGCGGCTCCTACAGTCCTGTACAGTACTTACAGTACATACTGTACCGTGCGACGGCAAAGAGCAGATTGTCGGGGATGCCGGGAATCGCCTCTCATCGCCTCTCATCGCCCAGGCCTGAATCATGGCTGCCAATGAGGGAGCCGTCTAGACACCACACGACAGTAGGAGCATTCAATAATATACATCAACGAACTGGCATGACGAGGGAGGACCGGGTCCTTGGGTGCCCCTGCCATTCAGTACTTCATCGGTGCAAGCCCACCTCCCCCTGAGACTCGACGCGACGCGAGATTCGCATGTCGTGGCGCCCCAATGAACCTGGAGCGGCTCCGACCCCTTCAGTCAACACGCGCGCTCATCCCACCATCTCCTCGTCGTCCTGAGCAGCCCCTTTCCTCGGCCTACCTTCCGACCGGCCCCTCGTCGTCTTCTTCGCCTCGTCAATCCAGCGGCTGTACGCCTCGGGGCCCTCCTGCACTTTCTCCTCCATGACAGCCTTCAACACCTCCCCAGCAAAGCCGACGAAGTTGTGCCGCCTCAACGCGTTCTCAAACCGCCAGTCGCTCCTCTTCTGCGTCTCCCTGCACATCAAGGCCTGATCCCCGGTCTCGCGGGCCCGAATTCTCAAGTCCCGCACCATAGCCAGCAGGTTGAAGCGGATCTCGTGGGCGGGATACCTGGCGATGCGTCGCTGCAGGACGGGGATGACCTTCTCCGGGAATTCCGCGAACGTGCTCGCCCCGTGCGCAACGGGCGCCGGCTGGAGACCGTCCAGCTCGTACAGGGTGCCGTTGATCGCCGTATACGCGATGAAGTGATACACGTCGTCGTCCTCCGTCGCCGTCCGCTGCGTCTCGTCCACGAACGGGCTGCTCTTCGCAAAGCTGTTGTGCACGTCCCGAATCAACTCGCTGTTGCTCAAGCACTCGCCCCGGAACTCGGCCGGGAAGCCCGCCGTGAACTCCTTGAACTCGCGCAGCGGCACCCCGACATCGATCTGGTCCGTCTGGTTCAAGAGCACCGAGAGCAGCGCTTGCGTGCCGCAGGCGTTCTGGATGGTCTGGGCGGCGAAGAAGGTGTGGTCGGCCGCGGCGTAATCGTACTGCCCGTCCTTGGGGGTCCCGTCGGCGTTGGCCTGCTCGCCCGTGGGGTATTTGAAGAGGAAGATGACGCCGTACACGGGGCCGAGTTGGCGGAGGGAGTCGGCATCGAGCGTGATCATCTCCTCGAATTGCACATCCTTGACCCCCAGATTGTCGAGCAGGAAGGTGAAGACGCCCTGGCAATGTTAGTGCCACGGGGGCAAACGAGGTGGTCTGTAGCAGCTACGAACCGCATCGGATTCGACTATCAAGGCATCATTAGCTGGTGTGTCGCGTAGCAGGGGGCCAAGGATACTGACTGGTGTTCCAACCACCGGACATTGTGGCCGTGGCTACTTCGTTCTGCGCGGCGGCGGGAGGGAGGCGTTGGTGTCGAGGTCCAGTTCTTGTGTTCAGCTCCGGTGCAGGTTCGCACAGGGTGCGAGCCAAGGGATCCGCGCTAGCAACGCCGCACGTGACACTACCAAGTGGTCACAACGTAACGTCTTGATAGAAGTACATCATGACAGTACATCATCATGTTAGTACATCATCGTGTAAGTACACCATCATGTATCATGTAAGTATAACATGGTGCAAGTACAGCATCATGTAAGTACACCATCGTGTAAGTACACCATCATGTAAGTACACCATCGTGTAAGTACATCAACATATCATCACAGGCACCCAGGGGGGATAGCATCGCAGGCCCATCCACACACGATGCAAACCTTGCGCAAGGCCGTCTCGTGTGATCAGGCGGCGGCGAGGTATCAAGAGGTAGCGCGGGACAGGAAGAGCGCGCGCATCAATCAAGGGTGGTAGGTAGGCAGACACATGGATTCCCAAGGGAGAAGAAGAAGAAGTGAAAGAGCCGGCCGGCCACAACCGCGTGCTTCGTGAGCCAAAGTCATCTATCGAACTGTAGACGCTACCTACATACATACAGGACGGACGTGCGGCGTGGTCTGCCGACGCCGCCAGCCGCGAGATGCAGAAAGAAAGAAAGAAAGCCATATATCCAGCGCGAGCGAGCGAGCAGGCGCTTCCCCCGTCTTTCCCAAACGCCGCTTTCCATGCATATGCTGAGGTATATATTTGCAAGGACCGTGGGCTATGTATTCGTACAGGAATATCATATTTCTAAAAACATCGTAAGGTCGTTAAGCCGTAAGGAGACACGAAGCGAAAAAGAGGGAAGGAGAGCGAGTCGTGGCGTGGAGGTGGTGAAGGCCTCACGCCTCGCGCTCTTTGCCCTTCCACGGCTGGCCGGGCGGCGACGCGTTGCGAGCCGGCTGGCGCGGCGGAAAGCTGGGAAGAGGCTGTTGGGCGGGGGCCCGAGGATAGAGAGGCATGCTGGCCTCGGGCTCCGGGAAGTCGACCTCGTATTTGATGTGCGGCTCGGACGAGGGCGCGCGGAAGGATACGTGCTGCTCTTCTGCTGGACGCGGCGGATACTGGAAGGCGGCTGGGGTCCTGGGTAAGAAGTTAAACCTTTCGTCCGACAATCAGATCCACACGGTGGTCGGAAGCACAAACCCCTGGTGTGCGCCGTAATTGGAGCGGTGCGCATCATAAAGAGAAAAGTCGGTCCCCTGGTCGGCCTGGCCGCTGTAGTATCCGATGGCGCCGTCGCCGAAGTTGGAGGCCGTCGGGCTGTGGTAGCCCCCGAAGCCACTGGGGGACGGGACGCCCAGGTAGTGGTTGGGATACGGGTCGAGCTCCATCGAGCTCAGGGCCGTCGTCGGGGTCGACTCCGGAGGCATGCTCAGGATGCGCTCCTGGGAGTAGGTGAAGGAGGGGTTGTCGTAGGGGGCGAAGGAGACGGGGGAGTGGTAGCTCTCGGCCATGCTGTATCCCTCGCGGCCGAAGGTTGGGAAGGACGCCGTCCGCTCGGGCTGGACCCATCCCATCCGCTGCCGGAACTTCGAGACCATGTCGACGGGGTATTCCATGAGGTGGAGCGGCGTCTGCATGTCTGAATCCGCCGTCTGGGAGACGTTGATGGAGAACAGTCGCCGCGCGATCTCCTCGATGGGGCCCAACGACAGACTCCGAAGTAGGCCGCGCCGACCTCGGGGAACAAGGGCTCGACGACGAGCGCGACGGTGTAGTAGTGGGCGAGGATCACCAAGGCCGAGGGGGAGCCGCGGGTCTGCTGCAAGTACATGACGGGCAGCCAGAACAGCCACGCGCGGAGGGGGTTCAGCATCTCGAACCGCTGCGCCGCCGTGTGGTTGGGGGACACCTTGCGCACGCCGCGGACGAAGCTCATGAGCTGCTGGATGGCCTTGACGTCCTCGCCGTCGTCCTTCAGGTGGCTCTCGACCCTCTGCAGCTGCGCGTAGACCTGCTGCAGCGAATCCAGGTCCTGCTTGCGCGGGCTGCTCAGCTTCGTCGCCGAGCCGTGGGCGGGTGACGGCGGCGCCGTGGGAAAGGTGCTCTGCTCCGCGATGAAGTCCCCGAACTGCGACTCGTTCTTCCACGGCTGCATGGCGTCGATGACCTGTCAGGCGGTTAGCGGCGTCCGGGCCAGACCATGGGGCCGCTGTCACGGCGGCGACGGCACGTACGGATGAGGTTCCATGCATCAGTTGCGTCCAACCACGCCTGTGTACCAGTCAGTGATGCGTCGCGACACGGGGCGTCCGCCAGATTCACCGACCATTCAGTGGCTTGCCACGAGAGCAGCAGCGACGCGGCCAGCACGGCGTCCGAGTTCTGGCGGGAGAACGTGCCAATGGCCTCGTGGAGCCCCTTCAGCGCGATGCCCCGGTGCTCGTAGGCCATGTTGGCCGTGAGGTGGCAGTCCGTCAACCAGGCCAGGTGCGTGGCCGACAGGGCCAGCAAGGCGTGCATCACGAAGCCATAGTCCGTGCCGACTTTGAGGAAACTGGAGGCTCGTCAGCAGGATGCGGCGCGCGGCGGAGGCTCTCTCGCTCACAGGGGGATCTGGCGCGTCCAGATGGTGAAGTTGCCGGCGTCGTGGATCCCCAGCTCGCTGGAGACCGAGGCAACATGATGGATCAGGCGCAGGTCCTCCGAAGAGAAGAACTGAGGCGCCGGCGCAGGGTAGATGTACAGGTCCGGAAAGGGAAAGCTGCCCGTCTGTCGCCAGCGTTCGATGTCGGCCTCGATTTCCAGCGTCCACAGCAAGTCGGCCTTCTCAGGCGTCGCGGCTCCATCGTCCTGCGCCGGCATGTCCATGTAGGGGCATCGGCAATTGTGCTTGGTACAGTTTCGACTGTGTGGAAGCCGTGGTTATTGAGGTGCACCTCCGCAAGCTTCGCCGGGGGGGGGGGGGGGGGGGGGAGAGGGGGGGGAGACACTCTTACCATTGGGGGAAGCTCTCGTCACATCGAATGTGTCTCCGCTTGCACGTCTCACAGCCTTTGCGGGATTTGGTATGACTATGGACCGGTTAGTCGTCACGCCACCAGTACGACAGTTGGGCGTGGATATACCTCCGACGGGGAGGTCCACCACCCGGGCCAGCCATTGGAAGACGGGGACAGAAGAAGAGCGAGGACGAAGAAGCTGGAACGAGTGAAAGCCAGCGGTCGACGAGACGTGAGATCGTAGGATCTGTCGATCGGGTAACGACTGGAGGATGTTGGCTCTTTTTTTTTTCTTTCTGTCTTTCTTTTTTTTTCTTTTTCGCTTGTCGACGGAGTAAACAGTCGCCCGGCTACGAGGCCGCTGGGTCTATGTAGTGTTCAAGCGAGTGCGGTGAGGATGCGAGGGCCGACCGGGACCAGTCCTGTGAGAACGCAGCCCGTAACTGACGGCGCCGCGGCTGAAGGCGATGTCACCGTCGTCCGAGGTCGAAGGGATAGGTCGGTTCGGCCGGGGGGACAGACGGAATCCACGATGGCTTTTGGAAGTCCTGGACTTCCCAGGTCGGCGAAATCGAGTCACCGGTTTTCTTGTTGGCCCGCGACGGTGAGGCACGGCTATATGGGAAGGAACCGTATTGTACGTCCTCCGACGGCTTGCTGGAGGCGGGCGGGCTGAGCGAGAGGGCGAGCAAGGCAAGGCAAGGCAAAAGCGAATGTTAGGGACCAACGAAGGTTACCCAAGAGTGATGATGCACAGACGAAGCTCATCTTATGAAGAAATCCATGCTGGTGGCAGAACCGCCTGGAAGGGAAAGGTCTGGCTGGGAGGGAGTGAGTGAGTGAGGGAGGGAGTGAGTGAGTGTGGCTCAGGCGGAGGGGGGGGGGGGGGGGGGGGGGGGGGGGGGGGGGGGGGGTGGGGGGGGGGAGGGGAGTAGTTAGGCAAGGTTGGGTAAGGGTACTTACTTCTTGTACCTGGCTAGGTTGTTGGAAGGTAAGTTTTCCAGAAGAGGGTTGGAAGAGAGTTAAAAGTGGGTTGCAAAGCAACGGACGAGCGGGTTAGTCGATAGGTCGAGGTTATCATGTTCTATGTACAGTATGGACAGTACATACCTAGCGAGCGGGTACAGAACAGACGGCACAGGAGGTAGGTATGTACCGTAGGTCAGTGCGAGAGGAGGAGAGAGATGGAAAGGTTCCTGGGGCAGAGGCAGAGGCTGAGGCAGAGGCAGTGAGTGGCAGGGGCCGTGGGGAGGTAGTGGTGACGGTGACGGTGAGGTGACAGTGGCCGCCCTCGACCGGACCAGCCTGCTGAACGGGCGCGAGCGTTCAGCTTTAGCTTACTGTACTGTACAGTATGTAAGTGCTGTGTTGCGTTCGATGTGCGACTATGTATGTACAGGACATAGTACAGGACCGCAAGTAGCGGCGATATTTTCGGCTGCTGGGGTCGATCTTCGGCCGGCCAGGGACAGTACATACAGGATGTACATACAGTACATACAGCACATACAGCACATACATTACTCGATACCTGGGTACATCATGGATGGCGTGTGGTGCTTCTTTCCAGCTAACCGACGTCCCTCGCGACGAGGAGCTCGCTTGTCTCTGTTGACCCCTCGCTAACAGGGCCATCACGGCCAACACGGGTCCTGGCAGCGGAGAGCACAGCAGAGTCCCGTGCTGTCCGGTCCTGTTGCTCCCCAAGTGCAGTTTCATCGACGCACCCTCGACACCACCCTCGAGACGGCGCTCGCCCTCGCCATGGGGCGCGAGGGAGCGAGTGAGCCCGCAGCCCGGGTGGTGGAGGCCCCAAAAAAAACCGCTGCTGGCCGGGCGCCGTTTGTCGATTCCGGGGCGGCGAAGATCAGCATGCGCCAGGGTCTGACAGCCAGCCCGTACTGTACGCAGGCTTAACTGATTACTCCGAACATCCGAATGCCGAGGGCGCATGGGCAGGCCATCCCCCCCCCCCAGCCCGATGCGTGCCATCCATGCGGTGGTGCTGCTATTCTTGGACGACCTCGTCACCGAGCGGCCTTGGCTTTGCGCGCATTCGCTTCGATGTCCGAGTCAAGCGAAGGGCGGCGGCTCGAGGATCGAGAATCTCTGGCTGGCTCATGGCATTCTCGATGCCTTTCCTGGGGGTGGTGTGGTGGTGGTGGTGATGGGTGTTGTGGTGGATGTTGGGGTTGGGGTTGGGGTTGATGCTGTGGTTGTGTGGTTGTTGATGCTGTTGATGCTGTTGATGTGGTTGTTGTTGATGATGCTGTTGATATCGCTGTTGATGTTGCTGTTGCTGTTGTTGATGTCGCCGTCGACGAAGATGTGTTCCACCGCCCACATCGAGCAAATCGGAATGCGAGCACGAGACGCCATCCCATCCATGCCAGCTTACTCGACTACAGTACCGTGCCTGACAGAACTCTGCATCTTCTGGGGGGGGGGGGGGGGGGGGGGGGGGGGGGGGTCATGATGCGTTGTGTCAAGCTTTTGATCCCCCCGCCCAGCTGGCGTTTGCGTGTGCTCCCACGCGCCGACGGCGACGGTACGGTACTGTACATCCATCCATCCATCCATCCATCCACACACCGTACGTGCCACCTGGACCGGCTGGCTTGGCTCGCCGTGGCTGGTTCGCCGGATGCCAGGGGCGGCGGTGTCGACAGACGGGGATTGTCCAGATCCCTTCCGATCCCTCAGCCGCCGAATCGTGTGGCGGCGACGGCTCAGGCAGTGGGGTCCTCACTCCACGCCCTCAAAGTCACTCTGGGCCTCGCGGTCGTGATATTCGTGCGGCTACAGTCGCACGTCGGTCCCCATGCTGCAAGTCATCCAAAATAGCATGTGGGCCCCCAGCTTTCCTTCTCTGCCGTCGACCCATCCCCGGCCCGTACGGGGTACGGGGGACTGTGTACGTACGGTCTCTCCTGTCCAGTAAGTACAGTACATACGGTCCATCGTACAGTAATGTGGTGCGCCGTCCAAGCGTCGATACGTACGGACGTGGATCGCGAGGTGTCTCTGCGACGCATGGCTCGACGGAAGGGCAGCAGAGGGGTAAAAATAGAGGATCGACGGCATGGGGACCGCCACTTGGCTGGTCCCGTCTCCACCGGCCTCTCTCGCGGCGAAAGCTTAGCAGAACCCGAGGAAAGCTCAGTGCAGGAGACAGCCTTCGCGCACTGACTGGCGGAGGGGCGTCGCGAGGAGCCATCGAGGGCAACATCGTGGACGGCCACCTCGGACGGATACGGGACAAGCTCAGCAGACGTGCAGGTCGGCCGAGCTATAATTGGATTGGCTTTCCTTCTAGAAGAACTCTGATGGCGGGCGAGCTGTGTGTCTGTGTGTGTGTGTCTGTACGATAAACTGACTTCGTCCCGTGGTGCTGCTTCCGACGAACTCCACCACAGGCTCGTCGCCCACCCGTTGCCCACCGCGCCCCGTATAACCGCGTCTCCGCGTCTCCGCTCCTCGTCTCACGCCCGGTCTCGAGGGTCTCGAGGGGGCCGGGGGGGCCGGGGGGGACCAGAAACATGCCGCGTCTCTCTCGATCCTGGATCCGAAGCTTGATACACAACCGATCCGGCAGCGCAGGCCAAGATGCATGCCGCGCAGGAACTCGCCGTGACAGCGACGGTCCTGGCCCTTGTGCTCGAGACCATGCATACACACATCGGAGTGGGGACGGGGCTCTTGAACGGGGAGACTGGGGAATACTCCGCGCTTCGAGGAGGGGAAGAAGAGGAGGAAGGGGAAGAGGAAGAGGAAGAAGAAGAAGAAGAAGAAGAAAGAAGAAAGAAGAAGAGGAAGAAGAAGAAGAGGTAGAGGTAGAGGTAGAGGAAGAGGAAGAGGAAGAGGAAGGAGCAGAAGAAGGGGAAGAAGAACAAGAAGAAGAACAAGAAGAAGAAGAAGAAGAACAAGAAGAAGAAGAAAAAGAAGAAGAGGAAGAAAAAGAAAAAGAAACAAGGAAAAAGAAGAAGAAGCAGAAGAAGAGAACAGAGAAAAACCCCCATGGAAGAGGAGAAGGCGCTCGCTTGAGTCGCCTGCGATCACTCCTCGAGTGACATGCTACTACTGTGTTTACTGTACTGGACCTACTCGCGGTGATGGCAACTCGTGGTCATGGTAACTCGTCGTGATGGTAACTCGCGGTGATAACTCGCAGTCATGGTAACTCGTCGTGATGGTAGCCATAGAACTGCCACTAAGCGAATCTCGAAATAAGCTTGGCGCGCAGAAATAAGGACATGTCGGCCGACTTGACCCAAACTACCGAAACACGGCCACGAAACACCAAACACAAAACACAACATACAACACACAACACACCAACCCAAAAACACCATACCTACGCAAAACGTAAACCTCCAAACGCAAAACCCCAAACGCAAATCAAGCCGGAGGAGCTCCGATGCGGTCCAATCCCGACGTTCCGATTCCGATTCCTCCCTCTCTCGACGATGGGAAGTCTATTTCCGATGCACGCGTCGTCCCGGCCAGGAGGATTTTGGCTTCGAGGACTCGACATGTAGCTTGGAAGACGTCGGCCGGCATTGCCCGCCATTCGGGCTGATGGAGGCCGAGCTGGAGCTCCATGCTTTGCGGACCGAGGAGGACCGCGAGCTGGGATGGCGTCGACTGACAGTACAGGAGGACGCGGTCTCCATCTGGACTATCGAACTGGCAAGCTCCGTCCGGGGAGGGAGCTCGAGGGAGGCCAGGGAGGCCAGGGAGGCCAGGGACGAGGTACGGTACGGTACGTGGAAGTCAAAGGCAAGGTGGCGACGGAATGGACTGTACGGGGTAGGCACCCAACCCGACCCGACCCTATCTCGACTTACTTGGTACAGGACGTGGCGTATAGTACGGTACCGACATCTATCTGTATGTATGGGCAGCGAGTCGGCAGACTCGACAGAGCACCGTCTGTACGGAACAGAGAAACACCATGCCAAGCTTTGAGCAACTTGAGCTTAACTCGACTTTCTTCTGCCGGAGATGGCCACAGGCCCCGGGATGACACAGTGGGCATCTGTCATCGATGGCATGGCCCGGGGGTTGGCCGGACGCGTCGCCATCCCCTCGTCATCCGTTGCGCTGCGGTGTGCCCTCGTCGGGGGTTCCTCGTCGGAGGTTCCTCGTCGTTCGTGACACCACGTGGGAGAACAACCGAGATCCCAACACGTCGTCAGCCTTTGGCTGGCTGGCTTGCTACCGTACCGCACCGTACCGTACCGTACTACACTTCCTCCCGCTAGTCATTCATCTCAGGGTCGAAGGTTCTTGTTTCCCGGGAGCTTCGGCTAGGGCCGGAAGGGGGATGGTGTCCCCTGTTTCCAAACAAACATTGTTCTTCTGCTTCTAAAAGCAGGGTATGATCATCTCGACACGGCATCCCAATCCACTACAAGAGGGTTGAGCAATGCTGGTACCCAATCGGCGCTATCATTCTGCTTACACACGATTACTCAGGTTTGACCAGATCCTTCTGCATTTCGGCGTCAAACCTTCGTCCTCCTCCTCCTCCTCCTCCTCCCCCCCTCCTCCTCCCCAGACTCGATTTCTCGCGGGATGTTGATCTGTGTTTCTTCCCTCGCCCTGTTCGGAAGTGCCGGGTCATGCTGAGTGATACTGACATGCTCATATGTCCTGGATGGACCCCGACCTGGATCGATGTACTGCACAGTACAGTACCATTCCAGACCGGTCGAAAGTGCAAACGAGTTTCAACAGCACGTTTTCAACAAACAGCCTTTCCTCCCCCCCCCCCCCCCTCCCCCCCCCCCCCCTTCAAGTCAAGTTCCAGGGTCAAAGGTCAAAAGTGCAAACGAGTTTCAACACCCAAGCTTTTGCAGGACATACAGTAGGGTGCAAAGCCTTTTTTTCATCTTGGAAAAGGCTAAAAACGAACCATTAGGTTCATGAGCTGCCCCACCGCAGTCTGAATTGATAACACTCTCCTGTACACACTCCCCCGTCTTCACTTTGACTTTGAGCCATTGGTAACTTCCACCCGCGCCCCAATGCTTTCGGCAGTTGATAGTGGCTGGGCGCGGCCACCTCCGATTCCCCAGCATGCTATGGTACGATACAATACATCGGATGTACTATATGTACAGTACTATGTACGGTCTGTCCCGTACGTGCCGTGTCTGTGTAGGCTGGCCGCGGCTGCAAAACCTCCACCTCCACCACCCATGCCGGCCTTTCGCATGGCTCTCTACCGACAGACCGGAGCCCAGAAGGCTGGCTACGTCCTGCTTTGCGCTTTGGAGCGAGAAACGCGCCACCGACGGGACGAAAGGGGTGACCTACGATGTCTGTCTCGCTCACGGCGACTTCCACTCCACCGCTCGCGTGCGGGTAGCCTCGGGGAGGGGTGGCTGCCATGCATGCCATGCAGCATCAGCATAACAGTTTGAACTCAGAAGGGCTATCTAAGTACAGTGCAGTACAATCAGTGCTGAACCGGACAGCACTTCTACTATATTAACTTCTGACCCAAGAAGCCGCCCCTGTTGGCTCTCAGCATGCTGTTGTTGCTTTCCGCTTTGAACAGTCCGGTCTTCACATCCCTGGTCAGCGCCGCCGTCACCCTTGGTCTCCTCACGCCTGCAAGCCCGCCCGCCAGCCAGCCTGCCCTGGACGGTGTGGCGCGCCAGGATACATGCAGTACTGTACATCGATAGTACAGTACTTACCGGACTGTGCAGGATGTACTCAGGATGAAGGGTACCAAGAATGGACTAAGTCACGAGAGGGGAGCAGAAGAAGTACCAAACTATGAATGTACATACCTACATAGTACAGTACGCACCTACACACCTACATAGTACATACCTATGTACATACCTACATACCTCTAGCATGTACTGTATGTAGTAGTACGTACAACCGTTCACCGTAGGCCGCCCGCCACTGCACTGCACTGGCACTCGTTAGACTTTTTCCCGTGGCTCGACAGCAGCAAAGAGTCGTACAGACCGGAGGTTCCTCCGCCTCGCTTAATCCTGCCTCGCGCTTTGTTTACGTTCGATGAGCCATCTCGAAGGGGATGCCACACCGCACCTCTCTAACGACGACGACGACGACGACTACAACGACGACGACGACCACCATCACCACCACCACCACCACCACTCCACGTCCCCCTGTGTACTCGCGACTGCTCCTCGGTCCGGTACGCGACGGTACACGCTCCTCCCGACACACTGACGGCGCTATGCGGAGCACGTTACGTAGGGATACTTTCCAGTCCCGCCAGCATCAGGCACCCGCGCATATCGGCATCGTCCACGTATCGAGCAAGTCACTGATACAAACTTCGACCTACCGTACACCACACTGCTTTTCTCTGGACATCGGAGGAATCTCCCTCACGGCCGCGCTCCTCGCAGCGCTGTCCACGTACCCCAAGCCAGGCTAGAGGGTTGGCAGGCCGCCCCAAGGCTCGACTAGAAGCGCGCCAATGAGCGGGCGCCGACGGGCTCCGCTGCGTGGGTGGGTGCCCCGGGGCTGATCGAACCCAAGATGCGAACGCGCCTTGTCTCCCCTGGCCAAGTGTCTGACATGGCGCACACGCGCCCCAAAACAAGCCGACCATTCTCCTTGACCAGATGTGGGCGCGATCGAAAAATTTAAGGATGTGGTATGCATGTGTGCACGTCGGATGGGCGTCCACTACTCGCCCCCTGGTGCCTGAGACCTCCATCCGGCGTCCTCCCTCGATGCTGCCCCGATAGCCGGATCGTGGCTTTGGTCTGGTCGATCGATCTGCTCTGTGCGAACGGGGCTTGGTTGTGGTCTGGCGAGTCGACGCGGTGCGCGCTTTGCACCGCGGGCTGTGCTCACCTCTCGATTGGTACTAACTAACGATCTACGGTGTTTACACAATCGCGAAAGATACTTTGGCTCCTTGGTGAGCCTCGAGCATGAAAGGAAAATAGGAGAACTGTCTTTTCATTGAGAGGAGAGGAGGGGAGAGAGGGGAAGAGAGGGGAAGAGAGGAGGAGAGGAGAGGTGAGGAAGGAGAGGAAAGGAGAGGGGAGAAGAGAAGAGAAGAGAAAAAGAGAGGAGAGAGAGAAAACAGGAAAGGAGAGGAGAGGAGAGAAGAAGAGAAAAAGGAGAGCAGAGAAGGAGAGCAGAGAAGAGAGAGAGAAGAAAGAGCAGAGGAGAGAAGAGGAGAGAAGAAGAAGAGGAGAGAAGAAAAGGGAAGAGAGAGGAGAAAGGAGAGAGAAGGAAAGATGATGGGAAGAGAAAGGAAGAGAAGGGAAGAGGAAGAAGAGAAGAAAAGAGAAGATCAGAGAAGAGAAGAAAAAAGCAGAGAAGTGATCAACCAGCAGCCAGTCAGAGCATCAAAACAGCTCCATGTCAAGTCCAACCGGCCGCTATCCATACTACACAGCGCCCATGAATGCGAGACGAATACCCTACAGTGCGAGAGCACACACAGCACATAGTACATCTCACATCGAAACAGCCACAGTAATGTGCCTACATACCTACCCTAGGTACGGTAGAATAGGTACATAGCACCAGCGATAAAACAAAGTCCTAAGTACATACAACCTAGACAGCAGCATAACAATTAGTTCTCGCGTAGGGGGGGGGAGGGGGAAAACAGTCCAGTCCCCCCGAATTCCCCTCTAGTACGTACGTACGTACTGTGTGTACACGGTATAAAACCCATCACCAACCTACCTACCGGGACTCACAAGAGAAACCCCGAAATCCTCCAAGCCGTGAGTTTCAAGTGCACCAGCGAGCCAACTACCCATCTCACTGACAGTACCATCATGGTGCGACCTCAAACCGTGGCCTGGCGTGAGGTTTGCGCTGTACTGTACTTACTGTACTGTACGTATCTTTACTTTATGTGCAGTGCAGTGTATTTGTATGTATCTACAGAAATACGTATCTACAGAAATGTGTATCTACAGAAATTCATATCTACAGAAATACATATCTACAGAAATACATATCTACAGAAATACATATCTACAGAAATACACACATACATATCTACAGAAATACACACACACATACATACATACATACATACATACATACATACACACATACACACATACACACAGCCCCTACCTACCTACCTACCACTTTACTTTCCGGCACGGAAGGAGCCAGTTGCCGGTCAGATCGATTGTGAAGCCGAGGGCCAGGATCTCGGACTGCTTGATTGCTTGCTTGCTTACTTGCTTGCTTATTTACTTGCTTGCTTGCTTTCCCTGTCTGGAACTAAGTATTTACTCACTTACTCACTCACTTTCTTACTAAGTTACTCACTTATTCGCCTGCTTGCTTGCTTACCTACCTATTTGCTTGCCTACTTTCTTGCTTACTCACTTACTCACTTACCTGCTTGCTTGCTTGCCTACTTGCTTGCTTTCTTGCTTACTTACTTATATACTCACCCACTTACTTGCTTACTCTCCCTGTCTGGAACTAAGTACTTACTCACTTACTTACTTACTCACTTACTGGTAACGAAAGAGGAGGAAGTCAAAGGTGTTTCATTCTTCGTGCCCTAAAGGCTGTTTATGTAGTTATGGATGTTCTAATACTATGGAAGGTGCGAGCCTTCGACAATGGATGATGACGTTGATGACATGTGGTCACCTCGTCATCATAGTTCTTTCTATGTTTCTATGAATGCTTTATGCATACCTGTATTTATGTAACACTTACTCACTTACTCACTTACTCACTTACTCACTTACTCACTTACTCACTTACTTGCTTACTTTCCCTGTCTGAAACTAAGCACTCACTGACTTACTCACTTACTCACTTACTCGCCTACTCACTTACTCACTTACCTTCCCTGTCTAAAACTAAATACCCCCCGACTTACTTACAATACTTACAGCACTGTACTACAGTACACTTCCTCCCCAACCTGCCTGCCTGCCCGCCTGCCCGCCCGCCTACCCACTTACCTGGCTCAGACCGGAATAGACAATACAATACAGGTACTCAGTACGTAACCAAGTAACCAAGCAGTAAACAAGGCAGTAGACCCGACACTCGAAACCCGAAACCCGAAGCCCGAAGCCCGACTCCTGAAACCTGGGACTGGGACCGGGACGGGGAGACGTCCATGGGAAGAGGAGGAATACTGTATGTACAGTACTGTACTGTAGGAGGTGGTGCCGAGCCGAGTCGATCTCGGATCCGACTTCAGCTTCGGATTTGTGTGTACGGTACGGTACGGCACGGTACTGACTGTACTGACTGTACTGACTGTACTGACTGTACTGACTGTACTGACTGTACTGACTGTTTTGATTGTACTGACTGTCCTGACTGTGCTGACTAGCTGTACTGACTGTCCTGTGCTGACTTGCTGTATTGACTTGCTGTGCTGACTTGCTGTACTAACTGTACTAACTGTACTAACTGTACTAACTGTACTAACTGTACTAACTGTACTAACTGTACTAACTGTACTAACTGTACTAACTGTATTGTATTGATTATACTGATTATACTAACTGTGCTGACTTGTTGTACTAACTGTATTAACTGTCCTGTACTTACTGTCCTGTACTTACTGTGCGGTACTGACTGTCCTGACTATACTGACTGTACTGACTGTACTGATTGATTATACTGATTGTACTAACTGTACTGACTAGACTGTACGTTGATTGTGTTGATTGTGTTGGCTGTACTGTACTGCCTTGCTGTACTCACTGTGCTGTACTTACTGTGCGGTACTGACTGTCCTGATTGTACTGACTGTACTGATTGTACTGACTGTACCGATTGTACTGACTGTACCGATTATGTTGACTGTGCTGACTTGCTGTACTGTGCTAACTATACCGAGTGTATTGATTGTACTGACTGTACAAACTATACTGATTGTATCAACTGTACTGACTTGCTATACCGATTTGCTGTATTGATTTGCTGTATTATATTAACTGTGCTGACTTGCAATACTTACTATGCTGTGTTAACTGTCCTGACTGTGCTAACTGTGCTGACTTGCTGTACTAACTGTACTAATTGTACTGACTATACTGACTGTACTGGCTGAGCTGTACGGTACTGACTGTGCTGACTTGCTGTACTCACTTGCTCTACTCGCTGTGCTGTACTCACTGTGCTTTACTAATTCTGCTGACGTGCTGTACTGACTGTACCATTGCAAATCCAGCTCACCACCCACAGAGAGAAAGCCGTGTCAAGAAGCGCCTTCACGAGGATATCATGTAGAGAATCTCGATCCCCACGCACGTCGCACGTCGCTTGTTGTGTGATGCAAAGGCTTTGTCTCGTCCGCGAGGACGCGTGCTAGCTACCTACCTACCTACCTACCTACTTGATTACCTCAAATGTGTGTGTGAGTGTGTATGTGGCTATCCACCGCAAAAATCCCGAGTCATGGGGCTCATTATCCATGCCGTCGTCCATGCCCATCATCCCATCGGCCGTTGCATGGTATCCTCATCAGCAAGACCGAACCGAACTGCAGCTGTCTGCCCACGTTGCCAAAGAACTGCTCCTCTGCCGTCAGACGCTGCCCGTACTCTCGATCAGTCCATCATTCCTCATGCCTCGTCGCTCGTTACCCGTAAAATAGCACTGTATCTACCTATCTAATCGCCACCGCAGCCTGCTCATTCACAACGCTCCATTTGTTGAACTCGATGTCAGACCGCGATGCATGTCCCTTTCCTCTTCGCTTAGCACACCGTGAAATGAGAATGAGTCCAGCCAAGATAAAAGGCCTCAAAGGTCGCTTGCAAAGAGAGTGCCGATCCCACCCATCGCAAGGGCGCCTATTGTTACCGATTCCCCTAAAAAAAGACCGAGCCGGTGCCTCAACCGTCATTCACAAGTGGTAGATCACTTTAAGAATGTTGGCATCTCCAGGGGAGATCTGAGTACTGATGAATTTGTCGAAATCCGGAACGAGAGATTTGTACAATGAGACGATCTAGTTCTGTTAGTATGAACAAAGTGACGCAACAATGGAACTGACGGACCTGTTTGAAGATGTGTTGCATATCAGACGTCAACGGAGTTCGGAACGCTTCGTCCACCTTGTATCGTGCAACAGCCGTGAAATATCTCCCAAGATCCTTTTCCATGGCTTGCGGGTTACGTGAGATGATGAGACTGAACCCCTTGAAGGCGGTAGCCTTTTCCAGAGTAAAATCGACAGTGGCGATACACGTGAGGAATTGCTCCGAGAAAGTGGCCAGATGGGGTGCCATGATCGTCGCATTTTCCAAACCAATGCGACCGAGAGCGATTGCTGCATTCTCAGAGACGGATTTAGGAACCTCTGGATTGCTCAGAATCGAAAGTAGTCGTTCCAGAAGTTGGGGAACGTGTGGTTCCAGTCCTTTGCCATACTGAATCGCGATTTCGCCAACAGACCAACATGCATTATTGATAACACTAAAACCGGTCTCGATCTGCGATTCAAGTATTGCGTCGAGGTCGAGTTGCGAAATCAACTGCGGAAGCAATGCGCTAAGGAACGGTTCTAGCTGTCGGAAGACGTACTTGGCGCAATCCCCGAGCAAAGCGTATGATGATTGACGGACATCGTTTTCTGGATCCTCCATACAGAATTGGAGTAGTTCGAACAGGCGTGGCTGCGAGCTGGATACGAGCTCAGAAGATTGTTTCTCGTCGAGTGCCTGAATGATGGCGCTTAAAAGGTCTAGGCTCGTTACGAGAAAGTCCTTGTCCGGAGCGTCCAAGATTGGGTTGCGGACAGATGCCAGGTACTCTTGCAGGTTTTGATGGATGATTTGTATGCATCTGGAAAAGACAGGTTGAGCGAAGGGCGCAAACGCATCGGCGAGCGCGCTCGCCACGTAGGAGAGGCACTCGAGGAGTGGGAAGAGCTCTCGTGACTGGTCAGACACATTGTTCCATCGGTGAATCAGGGCTGGCATGAGTATGTCTATTAATTCGGGTTGAGCGAGCCCATGGCCCACATGCTCAGCCAAGGTCTGAACGCAGTCGTAGAGAATGAACATGTTGCGGTCCTTGTACTTCTCAAAACACCGGACGAATTGTCGGATGATTGGCTCGCAGTAGGGAGTGATGCTGGCGCCTGCCTTCTCCTCCAGATGTGCGAACGCGGAGGCGCCAGCCTCCTGAACGCGCTTATTGTTGTCTAGCATTTTGGTGAGAATGCCTTCCATCATCGGCTCGAAGAATTGTGCTCGCAAGGCTGGAGTGCCGAGACCTGCCCCCCAGGCGGAATATCGACCAAGAGTCCAGCAGGTGATTTGTCGAACAAGAGGTTCCGGATCATTGAGCAAAGAGATTAGGTATGGGACGAGGTCTGGAAGATGGGGAGTTACGACCTCGATGCAGCCCTCTGCAACGGCTCCCAGAGCGAGTACGGCTGCCTCCCGTGATGGCCATTCTTCGTGCTTGAGATTCGTCATCAAATACGGCAAAATAGTCTCACACTGGTCCTTTGAAATCTGTTGCAAAGACGTCCAGAGCGGCGGCAGAGCATTTCCGCAGATTCCATCGATCTTCTGGATTGGCGTCATCGTCCTCCTCATCAATCTCCTCAATCTCCCCATCGCTCAGGTCATCATCCATACCATTCAATTTCTGGTAGGCGCCGTTCTGAGCAGTTGCGTCGTCCTGTTCTCCATTGGCAAGGGTTCTGGCACTCTTGTTCTTGGCAAACTTGGGCTTGATGTCCTCAGCGCGATCGTCATCGTCAGCATCGTTTCCTCCACCTTCTAGCATGGCAATATCTTCTTCGCTGTAGACCATACTTTCCAGGAGAACAGGGATGATCTTGTGAAGGTAAGGAGCCAGTGACTTCCAGAGTTCGCCGTGCTCTCCCACCGTCAGCCAAAATTCCGCCGCGTCACAAGCGAGCTCTTCATCCTCGATCTTTCGTTGCTGAGTGATGATGTACTCCACCAAACCTTCGATGTGTGGCAGGATCTTGTCAGGACGAATTTCCACAATTTGAACAAAGGCACGGCACACCTGCCGACGCACGTCCGAAGATGGGTCGTTTGCAAGTTGGAAGAGGCAATTCAACAGGGTGTCTAGGGAGACTAGGAGAGCCTGAGGTTTTTGGGGAATGAAAACGTTGATGCTTCCAAGAGCCAATGACCGAATCTTGGGCTTCTCGTTGGTCGTAAAGGAGATCAGTTTCGGGATGATGAACGCTAGGGGTCGTTGTCCACCATATTCCTTGTCCAGGATTTTCTTGTTATCTTCGCAGACTTTTGCCAAAGCAGCCATTGCACCTTCTTGCGCATCGGTACCGACATTTCCGCTATCGTTGCCAATTAAAGCCAGCAATTCTGGTAGTAATTGTGGCCAGCCCAGGATCCCACCCCTACTGACGATCTCTGTGATGACATTTCCAGCATAGCTTCGAATGGACGGGTTTTTGTCTTGAAGAGCCAGCGGTACTGACTGGCGAACGAGCGCGAGACTTTCCTCGGGTATGGCCTTGTAACCTGTTCTGATGTTGTTCTTCAGCATAACAGCTGCGGCAGATCGTACAGCATGGTATTCCTCTGGGCTGTAGGTCAGACCAGGAGGGGCCTGAGAGCTTGAAAACAGGTAGGTAAGGTAGTTGTTGAGATCGGGGGAGGATTTTGCTTGAGCGAGCATCTGCACAGAAGTCACAGCGTCAGTATTCATCCTCTGGGTACATAGGGCTACCCGCCCGATTTCAAGATGTTCCCACTTACAATCTCGGCTTGCTTCTGGGCAGTTTTGTTGTGTCCACTCAGAGAGTCTTTCAGGCATCCCGAGAGTTGCCTCAATGGCTCCTCCTGCGGTTGCCAGGCCATGATCGCTGTCTGGCTCTCGAGGCGCTATCGACAAGGCTTCTGTGGTAGTTCGGGGAGATCTAGATATGCAGGTACGCTGTTGAGGTATGGATATGGCCTTGTAGGTCGCACAAACTGCCCTTTACTTGTGGGACATCAGACTTCGCAGGTGAACATCTGGGGAAAGCGAAGTGGTCAGCGCAGGCCGGATCCGAGGTCTCACCACTGCGAACTCTGGGTGTTTCAAACTCGCAGATCGAGCAGGGCAGGACTTACGGGAATCGGAAAGGTTGTGAATCCGCTGTTGAGAAGGAATGTGTCGAATGTTGTGTGGTAAGAGAGGATCGAAGTGGTGTGGTGGGTACGGTAGACGTGGGGTTGTTTGCTGTGGCTTGCCGACCCAGGGCGACAAGATCGAAATAATCGAGTTGGCAGATCACCGCACACTAAGTTTGACGCTGATGTGTCTTCTGGTGAATTTGTCGTCGCTTTGACAGTTCGAATAGAAACGCGACAGTTCGAAAAGTGAATCGTGGGGAGACTAGACGTTGCGCCGGACTCCGCATGAGACGCTTGTTTGGTGGGGCAAAGTTCTGTCGTTAGGATTTTATCGGAAGCGCATTTTACTGTAGCGCATTCTCTTTATGCCCAAAGCAGGAAAAGCCAGGTAGCATGTTCTCATTTGCGATCTCTTCACTCATTTGCGATCTCTTCACTCATGATTTGGAGTCTACCGTTTCCGAACTTGTTTAGAGATAAGAATCTAAGACACTTGAGCAACCTGGATGTAAGTGGGTGTCATACTGTAAGACGCTTCCAAATTCGACACCGACCCCTCCAATCCTTAGAAGACGGCAAACAGCTCGGAACAATGCGTGTATTCTCTTTTGTTTTGTCAATAAATCTAAGTTCCGCTACCTTGGGTTATGGTAGCAGCTGAACAGCAGGTCAGCGTTCAAAGCAAGATTGTCTCTTTGTCGTAGTCAGCGCGGCTACCAGCCAAGTTGCAAGCAGCTCGCTCTTCGACGGCTTTCAGATTGGACATTTGCAGATCAACACTCTCTTCCTGTTGCGTACTGTACTGACTGATTTCCGGTTCCAAAGCATGACACGGCATGAGGTTGTGCAACTATCAGATATCGCAGAGCTCCGCCAGCAAAAGCCTCGCGGGGACGGGAAATGGCCCCCATGACTGGCAATTTCCCCAGAGGTCATCGAGGTGGCCGATATCCTCTGAATCATTACCGCATGATCCGAAAGCGACCTCGAAGCTTTGACTGTTTTGCTGCCGTGTACCCAAGCAGATCTCTTCCCCTCCGTCGTTGCACTGGGTACAGCAGCAGGCTGATCTTCCTCGGTAGAATTTCATACTGACGCGCAGCCCAAGTGACACAAAATGAGATTGAGATTGTGATACCAGAGCCGAAATGGGTGTGTGTGACCTGACGTGCCCTGGGCCACCAGCTGTTGAGATTCATTTTGGCGCGGCAGCAATCCCATGAAGAACCGGCATATGCGAGAAGCCTTTCTACACCCAGAGCCTCAAAATCCGAGCGGAGTTTTCCATGCAGCTGATGGCGTCACCATATACTCTCATGCCGATCCGGGTGCGGATCATGAACTAAGCTTGCTTAGTGAGGTAAGCTCTTCGACTCGTTGCCACAAGAGGCAGCCCCTGAATGCCAGATCGAGAATAACTCATTCAGTCTCTATCACTTTTTTGGACCTCCTCCATCACAACATCCACGACTTTCTTAAATCCTTCCATTTCTTCCTCGACCGTTCCACCCATACCAGCGCTGACAAAGCTGATGGAATTCCCGACATAGACACCCTTCATGGTTTTGCGAGCAAGGACCTTGGCAAGACGTGTGGTGAACTCCAACGAGGATTCGTAAGTGTAGAGAGGGGTTGAGAGGGCTTGGCCAGGGTTCAATCTCTGCGATATGTTTTAGCGGATGGGTTGCAAATCAGAATGTTTGATGTGTATACCCACATCAGGAAGTGCGTAGACAAATGATCCCAGTGGCACGGTTGTTGTCGAGTCTCCAGTCATCGTAGTCGTGAGGAAGAGGAGGATTGAGCTTGCCAAGATGGTAAGCTGAAGGTGTATGCTCGTGCCAGGAGCTTTTGGGAGAGGAAACGAGAGTTGAAGGGGCCGGGGAGAGCGGCCCGTCATGTTTTCCGAGTGAGAGGCCATATTGACTAGTGTTTGGAAGATGTGGGTGGGAAGGTGATGAGATACTGTACGGTCGTTGCATTGATGCAGACATTTATCGCAACACCTCTGTGGTCTTTGCGACGACACGTGATGACGGCCCATCTCATCAGGCAAGATGCTGGAGCACTGAGTTGATAGCAACTTAGAAGTATTTTCGTGCGGCTGATAAAAGTGGCATTTGATCTTTACCGACATAACCAACGTGACCATCAGTTTTAGTCATTCCTCTTTGCTATTCGGAACCCATCTTCCAAATTGCCCGGAATTCTTTCTCTGTGCCTCCGCCTTCGTGAGTGATCTCAATTACAGTCACAAGCAGCATCAAGGCCGACGGGACCACAAAAACATGTCTTACTAGTCACCATGTATCTCGACATAGGGGCGTTTGCGAGATTCACGCAGATACATGTCCAGGGAAGGTGGTGCTGGTCCGAAAAATCTCCGTCAGCCACTCGACTTCATCCTCACTGTCGCCCAAACCGACTTGCCGCAACTTCTCATCGAGCCACTTCACGTCCTCCTTAGAGTCCCCGGGTCCACCTGCCCAATGTCCCCAAATGCTGGGGAAGGGTATCATAACCCCCACACCATCCTTCATGTTTGCCACTTCGATTTTGGAGTCCTCGGGTCTAGAAACTTGTCAGCTCAGGCCTTTTCTCATGAGGGTTATGACGTACGGGAAATATAAATCGGTTTCCCCAGGAAGCACGAGTGTCTTTGCTTTGATGGCTTGCATCGCAGCCCTGAAATCTCCATTGTACGGCTCTTGGTTCGAAACATCGCCAGATTGCCATGTGTACAGCATCACTAGCAGGTTTTCCGGATCTATTGGATGTCAGCCCGCTTGTGTAGGCTCTGCCGAAGCTCGCAGCACACACCCTTAGACAAAGCCCACTTCTCCCAGAAGTTCTTCATGAAATCTTCGAGGTCCTTGAAGCCAAGGACCGTTTCGTAAAGCTTTTGCCGGTAGAAAGCTTGACTGAATCCCCAGCCAGCATACACTCTACCGAAAGCCTTCAACCCCACCTCCCTCTCTTGCGCCGTCCAGGTGCGGTATTCTTCTCCTTTCGGCAGGACCCCATCTTCGCAAGAACCAGCCGAGGAGTGTTTCTTCGCGGAAAGCAAGGCGGATTTCACGCCTTCGAGAAAAACCTGGTTGTGAAGAGAGGTTCTGGCAGAGCCGCAGAATGGCACTACGATATCCATAAAGTCCGGGTAGCTGGTAGCCCATTGGTACGTTTGCCCCGCGCCCATAGACCATCCGAGGACAGCACGAGCATGTTTGATCCCCAGGTGCTCGGTGACGAGAGAGTGTTGGGCCCTCACATTGTCGAAGAATGTCACCTTAGGGAAAGGCCGGATGTTGGAGTTGGACGGAGAAGTCGATTGCCCATTTCCGAACAGAGCCGTTATCACAATGAAATACTTCTTGGGGTTCAGCATATGGTCTTCGCCAACGAGCCACTCGTTGTCGGCGATGGCTTTGGTACATTAGCTCGAGCCAGTTCTTTCTCGAGCGAAGGCTCTCACATCCGGAAAACCACGACGGATAGATAATAGCGGGTGATTTGGGATCACCAAAGGTCTTGAAAGCCAGCTCCGCATCTGGAATGCTCTGACCCGACTGGAGTTTCCAGTCTCCCAGCTTGAACGTCTGCACGCGAGCCATGAATGATGTGTACGGTTTCTCGGTTTCTCGGTGGGGCGGATTTGGAGAAGCAGAAGACGCCTAGGCCATGTCATGGACTGTATTGTGCAGATACTTCGTTGAGCGATCGCGGTGCCGAGACAGTTCCATGTCATGGGTGAAGCAGAATGCAGGTGTGTTGCCGGATAAGCGCCTCGGCCTCGTCCTCGGCCTCGTCCGCGGCCTCGCCCCCTCCAAGTTGTCCTTATCGTTATCGTCCCGCCCAACCACCAGAAGACTCGACTGGATTGCGGGGTCGATCCGCGAAGCCCCGACTGAGGACGGAATCAAGCCGGCAATAGTATTAAGCGGGATCGATGGACATTACTGTAAAGTGCTGTAAAGTACTGTAATATACCCATTTACTTCATGATGATTAGAAAGCCTATAAAGTCCCTCGTTGCTACCAGATCCATTCGCAACTTCACCGTGTCAATACCAACATCCCCATCCCCATCCCCATCCCCATCCACATTCACATTCACATTCACATCCACATCCAAAATGTCCACTCAGACGAGAGCAGACGCCGAGAAGGAAATCAAGCGCAATCCACACCCGGACTTCAAGAAAGTCGAGAGCGAGCGTCGGCCCTGGGATCCCTCCGCTGCCTGGAATGTGACGCGGACGGTGAAGCCCGACTGGAAATACGGCGATGGCGCGAACGACGGAGGAGAGTCCTTGAAGATCCCGCATGTCGAGATTGACCCCTACGGAGAGGGACGACCAGCCAGCTTCAACTACAAGCTTCTGATTTCAGGCATCATCCCTCGGCCGATTGGCTTCCTCAGCACGACGTCGAAGGATGGGAGCAGTACGAACTTGGCGCCCTTCAGCTACTTTTCCGTCATCAATCATGACCCGCCGCTGTTTACCGTGGGATTTGCGGGAGGGTTCGACAACGCGAAGGACTCGCTGAAGAACCTGTCGGAGACGGGCGAGTGTGTGATCAATATGATCTCGGAACACTTCATCGAAGCAGCCAACGCGTGCAGTGTCAACACCCCCTACGGAGAGAGCGAGTGGTCACTCAGTGGATTGACGCCTGCGGCATCCTCCACCGTGAAGGCGAGCCGAGTCAAAGAGGCAGTCTTTGCTATCGAGGGGAAGCTGGACTTCACGAAGGAGTATGAGAGCAAGTCGACTCCTGGCAAGAAGACCGGCGTCTTGGCCGTCATTGAGGGTACCCGATTTTGGGTTCGGGAAGATGCTCTCAACAAGGACAAGAACCTGATTGATCCCAATGTAAGCCCTGCGGGTTCAAACTCCAGCTACTCTAGCCGCTAACAACCCACAGGTCATGAAAGCCGTCAGCAGGATGGGGGGGATCACGTATGGCCGAACGATAGACGGTGTGGAGATCCCACGGCCTGATTACGAGGCCACTGTTGCGAAGAACGAGGAAGCAAAGAAGCTTGTGAAGCCAAAGGTTGATGGCCAGTGAGCATTGATAGATATCCGACGAACAAGAAGGCGGAAGAAAACTAGATGATTCAATCTTTTGCTGGAAAAGCTGAGGCCGACTTTCTCCCGAGTTCTGATCCTTCCGATAAGTCTTGAAACAACCTCGGTGCGATAGGCTGACTTGGCACCCCGCGTCAACAATCGACCCAAATGTGTAGACAACTTACCTACAGTACAGTACATGCTGTATCCCACTCTCTTCGGAACATCTACCAAACCCCTTTTACATCTATACATATATCCAACTAGTGACTACTCTACGCTATTTGCTCGCCATTTCGGTAAGGATACAAACGTGTACCGACTCACACTCGCAAACATCAATTACGACTTCGAAAATGTCCAGACGTGAGACCGAGCTCCAAGACTTCCCCAACATCTTCTCCTTGAAGGGAAGAGTCGTTGTCGTAACAGGAGGATCCCGCGGCTTAGGCTTGCACGCAGCTTCTGGGTTCCTCTCTCCCTTCTCTTCTTTGGTATGTCCCCTCTAACCTTGAGCCCAGCTTCCTTCAAGCCGGCGCCTCAAAGGTCTACATCACATCCAGAAAAGCCTCGGCCTGCGAATCCGCCGTGAAAGCCCTCAACGCCCTCCCCAACCTCGCTCCCGGCGCAAAAGCCATCTCCGTCCCCGCCGACATCGCCAAGTTCGAAGGCGTAGAGCATCTGCTCAAGCAGGTGCGAGAGACTACCGACCACGTCGACATTCTGTTTGCAAACGCGGGCGCGACGTGGGGGGAGGCGTTTGATACGCACCCCGACTCCGCGTTTGGGAAGGTGATGGATTTGAACGTCAAGAGCGTGTTTAATACTATTAGGCTGTAAGGACAGGAGACCCTATAGTAGAGCGAAACCAAATAAATTAGCAAAGAAGCTGACGAGAGGTAGATTCGCACCGCTGTTGCAGAAGAAAGCCTCGATTTCAGACCCGTCTCGCGTCATCATCACCGCCTCCGTAGCTGGCATCGGGATTGGGACGATGGGCAAGCAAGCCACCTTTGGCTATTCCGCCTCCAAAGCTGCTGCCATCCATCTTGCCAAGAATCTGGCGGTCGCCCTGGGACCGCGACACATCCTCGTCAACGCCATCGCCCCCGGCTTCTTTCCAAGCAAGATGGCAAGCGGGCTCATTGGCTTGTCGGGCGGCGAGGAGGCATTGGCGGCTAGCAGCCCGAATAAGAGACTGGGAAAGCCGGAGGATATTGCGGGCTTGGTGGTGTTCTTGTCTTCGCGGGCAAGCTCGCATATCAACGGAGCGGTGATTACGGTTGATGGGGGTAGTGTGTGGGCGCAGGGGGGGATGTCCAGTATGGGCGATGGGGATGATAAGGCTAAGTTGTGATCTGTATGTAGTGGCCTCGGAAAAAAGTCTTTTCTACACCTGGAAGTGTACTGTGTAACATCGCTTACGACGAGCCGATGTAATCAAAGGAATACAGCTCAAGCGAATCCAGACTTCATCCAACACGTGGCTCAGAACACTGCAAGGCTAACCTTGTTCTTGTGGTCCCTATTGATCATTTGGAAACTTCATAGAGGGCTACAGTATAGAGGCCAATGTTCTGAGCATTCACATCTAGGCTGGCTCGAGCCGTCATCTATTTACTGGTTCCTTCCGCAAACCTGCAGCGTTGCGTGCTTATTGGGGTATCATCGCTTCCTAGCAACCCAGTGACTAGCTTTGTAGGTGTTCTCAAGCATGCTCTCCACATCCTGTATGTACGGTGCCGGAATCCCAGTCTCTCTATGCTCTATGTCGAAGCCCAGTTTGTCAACCAGCGCGATCACTTCTTCATCTGTCAGCTCCACTGAGCCCGGATCTGCTATTCCTGTTGCGGGGATGAGTACTTGTGCTTCGAGTTATGTGATGCGAAGTCTGATGCATACCTTGCCCATCACTGCTGGGGGCGTCTTCCTGGCCGTCACGTCCATGGGTGCCGGGCGCGTTGTTCTCAAAGTGCCAGAGGAGAGGCCCGAGGTTTACGAGCAGCCCGCCTGGCCGGAGACAGTTCTTGACCGCCTCGAGGTAGCGGATGAGATTGGGAGCCGTGTCGAGAAAGAAAACAGCGGCGACAGCGTCAAACGAGTCTTTGCTATCCGCGTCGCCATACAACAGAAGAAAGTCCGACGCACTCATGCTCTGTCAGATGAGAGATGTTAGATACGTGCTTGCTCGAGTTGCAGGGGGGAGAGGTGCCTCGGCAGAGTCGCAAGGGATGTTTGGACATGGCCAGCACATACCATCTCTCCAGAACTTTCAATCGATCCCAGTGCTGTACCCGGATGTATGTCTGGAACTTTTACAGATCTCAGATGATTCGCTCGGCTCTTGTGGTTCGAGAACGAATGAACCCAGGGATACAGTGTATGTGCTGTAGCCCCGGGACTGTGATTGAGGATGTAGGAACTGGCGATCAATTGGTGGTAACTAATTTCATTGCCTTCTGTATCGAACCCAGCGCAGCAAAGATCAAAAACCAACCGACCAAGCCCGGCTCCCGGAACCAAGACGCGCAGTTTCGAGCCTGAGCGAGCTTCCCGCTCTTTCTTAAGCGCTCTGATAATCGGACCGTAGCAAGCTTCTCGCTCTGTTGCTCCTTCTGCGGACCAGTCTCGAAAGAACTGCCTTAAGGTGCTTCTTGCTTTCTCGAGGTCGCTGGGGGTGGCTTTGTCTTGCCAATCACTATCTTCCACACTACTGGATTCAGTTGACGAGTCTCTAAGGCCAAATGACTGTAGCCCCGATTTGAGAATGGCCATGGAGAGCTCGGCATTGCAGTCAATCGCCTCGTCAACAGCATCCAGCCTTTCCAGATAGTTGAAAGGAGGAGCTACGAGCAATTCCAGGTGTGCTCTTGGAAGAGCGTAGAATGATTGTCTTCTGAGATGGGTAGTATTGTAGTGAGCCACCCTTGGATATTGACTGGACTTTTGATCAGTAACAGACATTGAATTTGTTTTAACTTAACGAGTTCAACACACAGCTTGGGTCATTGCCCCACCGTTGTCGTCCGATCTTCTGAGTTCAGTTGGACAGAGAGCCGAGGCAACAAAAAACCATAAAAAAAAGCTACAACAACAAAATGTTAAGACCAGAACATGTACAGTAAACGTGTGGTGGCTTACAAGAAGGAGCTCAAGGCAGCATACAAAACCCTTTGTTCATCCGGATTATCACAAGTATTCTCATGGCCTTCCCACTCGGTACTCGCCATTTCGAGATCCTGTTGGCATTTGCGTAAGTGCTGAACAGAGAGTACAAAGAGACTGGGTTGACGTTGTTGTCTGGCTGTCGACGGCAGTTAGTGAGACGTGAGGCGTGACCCCACGCTATCGACTAGTCGGGCCTAGCCTCGAGCTTCCCGCCAGCTCCCCCAACTGCACAAAATCGACCGACGTGCGACATCCCTCGTTCTTCAACACTCCCGCACCATCAGAATGGCGAATCTCTACACCAAAGCTCTGGGTGTAACGCCTCCGCTTTCCTCCGCCGCGCCCACCCCCGCAGAGGAAGCTTCGAATGACGAGCTCATCTCTGAGCTGAAGCGGCAGAACAACTATGAGAGCCCTGAAGAGACAGCAAAAAGGTGAGATTTCGCTGCCCTTTGCTTTTGACGTCCGAACTTGCGCCCAAGCTTCCGAAGCTCTTTCTGCAGTCTGTTACTGTTACTGATGATCCCCTCCCCACCTACAGATCGGCCGTCCTCAAGTCTCTCCAGTCGATCACCGAAGAATTTGTAAGGCAAGTCACCAGAAGCCAAGGTCTAGCAGAACCTGTCGTCAATACTGCGGGAGGTAAAATAGAGACATTTGGCAGTTTCAAGCTTGGTGTCATAGGTCCCGGCTCCGATATCGATACTCTGGTTGTCGTTCCCGGAAACATCACCAAGGATGAATTCTTCAAAGTCTTCCCCGAACTCATTGAGAAGAGCACCCCTGCAGGGACGATCACCGAGTTGATGGCCAAGCCAGATGCATATGTGCCGATCCTGACGTTCAAGTTCTCTGGTGTCGATATCGATCTGCTCTTCGGACGGATCGCGAGTCTGAGTCAAATCCCAAAGGATCTGAAGATGACGGACCATAATCTGCTACGAGGGTTGGAGGAAGAAGAAGCTCGCTCACTGAATGGTGTTCGTGTGGCCGACGAGATGCTCACTCTAGTTCCCCAAACAAAGGTGTTTCGTACCGCCCTTCGAACAATCAAGCTCTGGAGTGCTCGGCGTGCGATCGTTGGCAATATTTATGGGTTTCCGGGAGGTGTGGCATGGGCGATTCTTGTTGCTCGTGTCTGCCAGCTTTATCCCAAGGCTACGGGCTCAACGGTAGTTGTTAAGTTCTTCAAGATCATAGACAAGTGGCAATGGCCTCAGCCGGTTTTGCTCAAACCTATTGAGCCCGGCCTCCTGAATCTACAAGTTTGGAACCCCAAGGTATTACTTCAATGACTCAAGCTGTCCTGATCTTTCCAGCTGACCACTGAACAGAACAACCATACTGACAGAAAACACATCATGCCTATCATCACACCCGCTTACCCCTCGATGTGTACCACCCACAACGTAACTCGATCAACAATGGCAGTCATTCATAAGGAACTAAGACGCGGCGGCGAGATTGCAGACCGTGTCATGATGGGCAAAGCAAAGTGGAAGGATCTGTTCGAGAAGCATACCTTTTTCACTTCCAGCTACAAATACTACCTCTGCATAATCACAGCTAGTACCTCGAGCGAAGCACAATCGAAATGGGCAGGATTTGTTGAATCCAAGGTTCGGTTGCTTGTTGGCAAACTTACAGATCAGACCTCTATATCCATCGCCCAGCCGTTCAACAAGGGTTACAACAGAGCACACAGATGCCTTACGGATCAACAAGTTGAGGAAGTCAAGACAGGAAGTCTAGAGTATTATGCCAAGGACATTGGAACAGCCACCACTGGTCATGGTCTAGCCGTCGGTGCTTTGATCAAGGACGAAACTGCCAATGGAGACGAGAGCACGAATGGCGACGAGAAGCTGACGATGGTCTACACGACAACTCACTACATCGGTCTGGACCTTTATGAAGGTCAGTGGATTCTACAAACCTTCTGCTCTACCATGACGCCATGCGGTGACCCCAGAGAGTGAGTGCGCTTGTGCTGCCCATGCTAATCTTTGTAGGAGCTAAACAACTCGACCTCTCCTGGCACGTTGAAGATTTCAGAAAAGTGTGTTACACCTGGGATCAGTACAAAAATGACGTCAATGCCTTACATATTGCCCACAAGAAGAAGTAAGCCTGAAAAACGATCAAGAGAACAAGCATTAACAAGTATCGCTTAGTTATGATCTGCCTGACGACCTCTTCGAGGAAGGCGAAGTCAAGCCCGTCAAGCCTAATCGACCACAGAAGAAGAAGCAAACAAACAAACGTACCTTGTCAACCGATGTACGTGGCAATGATACGTTTCCCAATGGACGCGAATTACAGTTGGGGCATCGCATTAGCCACCAGCAACTAGCAATCTTATCATGATGCGGGGATTAGCTGACTTTTTGTAGGATCCAAATCAGCCGTCGGCAAAGAGACAGCAAGCCTCAGTAGCTGCTAACGGCTAATCCTGTGCGAAAACACCCTGCCTCCTCTAGATTTCCTGTCCGCATTGACCGACAGCTCAACGGCAGGCTTGGTCAGCGACATCCCCATTCCCAACGAAGCCGCGACTTTTCCAGCATGCCTTGCGAAGTCTCCGCCACTAACAAAGCAGCGCATCCAAGGCTATGGAGCACATGCTCGAGTAAGACCTTCCGTTCCCCTTCATTTGCCCACTCCAATCCCCAGGGGAATTCTGTGACCCAAAAAACTTGAAAGACCGAGATCTAAGAACCGAGATCCTCATTGAGTGATGCACGACTGCATTCAGAGATACATTTGCAAATAGTGGTCTTTGGGGGGATGGCCCTACGGCTTCGAGCCCTTGTAATTTAGCAAGCAATGAATTTCCATTTCGGGACTTCGGTCTTGCCAGACATTGAAATCTCTATCGGGGGCACCACATGGTCGAGTGCATGGTGCTTGACTTTGTCTTGCTCGGCCCTTTGAACACCAGAAGCACAGGGTGAAAGATGTCACCTGTCAGTACATACAGTAAGTACAGTACAGTACAGTTCTGTAGGTACCTATGTACAGTACGCACCATGCCGAGCTGGAAGCCTGTCTGCATGTCAGAGGCGGGCTTCGAGCTCGGTATCTTGGCACCCACCACCTTGCTTGACGATCGCCTTCTCGTCCACACACTCTGTTGCTGCTCGAGAAAACACCATCTGGCCGACCTCTCGCTGCCCTCGCAAAGGCGCGTCCTGACTCTACGGCCTCAATCTGTTCATCCCCCAAGCCAGCATTGTATCCATAGCCGGCGTGGCCTGTCGACCTTGCCCTGCGAGTGGATCTTCCAGCTATCTCCGGAGCTTTGGAGCTGCCTCGATAACCTCTCCGAAAGTGGCGCCTCTACCCTTGCGCTCCAGGCTGACCAACTTCCGCCTCGATACAGTTCCATACTACAAATATCGTGCACAGTCGCGAATCTTCCGCTTCATTGTCCAGCGTCAAAAACGACGGCTCGAGAAGAGAGCTTCGGGGACTCGGATCGTTGATATCCTCCGCAGGCGGAGTAGCAGGATCTTGGGTCGGATCAAGAACAATGAGACTGAAGGGCAAGGTAGGCATTCCTGTGTTTGATGGCTCGGGTTCGGGCTCAGGTTCTCTTGGGAATAGGCAAATGGTTAATTGTGTTCTCCTCGTGTAGTCAAGGTGACCATGTCTGGTTCCGTGCCCGGCTACGGCTCTGTCGAGGATGGTGGAGAGCCCAAGGAACGATCTTCGAGGAGGAAGAAGCTGGCAGGCTATCTGAAGGCTGCGAACGATATCAGGCAGTCATACCAGCAATCATATGCAGAGAAATGGGGCTCAGGGAACGGGGACTTCGACGACAGCACGAATACCATCCCGGGGTCATTTCCCGACGTCGCAATCGTTTCGCATGGTGATGAGCAGCTCATCCTGTTTCCGTCCTATGCCAAGAAGCACTTCAAACAGGAGCCGCCTGATCCGGCGAAGAGATCAACGCGAATGAATAGCAATGGGTCCGTTCTCAGCGAAGATGGCCCGGAAATGGCCGAGTACTGGGCTAGGGAATGGCAGGAGTTTGAAGACGATCGGGCTGTCGTGGACGTCGATGTTCGAGGCTGGATATACTCCCCACATAGAGGACCAATGTCAAGGAAGAATAGGGTACTCATTGGACTTGCTCGTCAATTGAGCGGGATACCAACACAGAAAGACCCCAATAAGGAGAACAACCCGGACTCTTCTCAGTCACTCATGGCAAGACACCAAGAGCACGAAGCTCGCCGGGATGAGGAAAGCATTGCACTCGAAGCAGACCAGATTTTGAGGAAAGGCCGAGGTGAGGGCAAGGCCGCTGCTCAGGGACGCTATAGCGAGGTTCCCAGGAATGGCTCTGATTCCGATAGTATATATGGTGACAGACTTAAGGCGGGGACTCATTCTGGTAGCAATAGTCCGATGCGTGCTGCTGAACCTCCTGCACCTGGCCTTCTTCACAAACGATCATCGTGGAACCAACCTTCTGACATGTCGCAGGCAGAATTGATGGCTGCTAATGCGCATTTGATGGCTCGTTTGAAACCTTTCCTCACAATCCCCCTTGTTGGCATGCCGATTACCGTTTTCTTCTATGACGAAAAGAGCTCTGTTTCCAGGACCGTGGCGACGAATGACGCTGGTCATTTCACCATGCGTGCTTCGCTGGATTTTGTGCCGACTCATGTTAGGATCCTCGCGTCAGAAAATCTATCAGCCACTGAAGAAGTCAAGATTACCCAGCCAAAGGGAGTTAGTCTAATCAGTGATGTTGACGATACTGTCAAACATTCCTCGATAGGAGGTGGACCTCGAGAAATCTTCCGGAACGCCTTCATTCGGGATCTTGGCGATTTGACGATTGATGGCGTCAGGGAATGGTACAATACCATGTATGACATGGGGGTTGGAGTTCATTATGTTTCCAATTCTCCATGGCAACTGTTTCCCGTGCTGGTTAGCTTTTTCCGGAAGGCCGGCTTACCTCCTGGATCGTATCATTTGAAGCAATATAGCGGGATGCTTCAAGGGATTTTTGAGCCTGTTGCTGAGCGCAAGAAGGGGACACTTGAGAGGATCTTGAAAGATTTCCCGGACCGAAAGTTCATCCTAATCGGAGACAGTGGAGAAGCGGATCTGGAAGTTTACACAGACGTGGCTTTGGCCCATCCAGGGAAGGTCCTGGCCATCTACATCAGGGATGTCACTACCCCGGAGTCCCAGGGGTTCTTCGACTCGTCTATGGGACCTCTGAGTGGTGATCGACGGGGTAGTAATGCCCTTTCGCGAATCGAGCCTTGGGATAGCCGCAAGTCACCGTCAACAGTGTCGTTAGCTTCCTCGGAAAGGCGACCTGCTCTTCCTCCGAGAGTGGCCACCGAAGTGAAGCCCCAGACGAGTACTGGGCCGGCCATGGGGAAGCTGATTGATATCGAGAACGAGCCGGAGCAGGTTCATGAATCCCATCGCCGGGTCATGCCAAGATCAACCTCAACTTACGGAGCGCTGGATTTACCCCGGAGAAAACCGGTTCCAGAAAGGCTCGGTGCTCGCGAACCACCTCCACGGCCTCCTAAGCCCGTGGCATTACGAAGCGTATCTACCTCTGAACACGAGGCAGCGCCGACCAGTCGCAAGGGCTCCCCGCCTCCTCCTCCGAAACCACGTCGTTCGAACGTAAGTAGAGAGGCGGCTCAGTCTCACCCACTTGCCCAAGCTCAGAGTGTAGCCGATATGAAGTTGCCTGAAGAGGAATCATATGTCACCAGTGCGCGTAACAAGGTGTCTGCCGCATACAACGCTCTCCCCGAAGTCAGATCCTACCTCCCAGGCTACGCCAGCAATTCGAAGTCTGACGAAGCAAACATGTCATCCTCCGAGCGGACTCCTGCGCCACCTCGAAGGCGTACGGGCTCCAGCACTCCAAGCACGGCGAGCATCAAGGAACGCTCGTCGTGGAACAGCACTGATACGTCAGACGGCGATCTCCCGAACGGTAACAACGATTTGCCCGTGAACAAGAAACAGGATCTGTGGCGACGCCGGTGGAAGCGAGCCAAGGAAATCCTCGATTCGCGGGGAGTGCAGCTGAGGGCGTGGCGGGTGGGCACCGATGTGTGTCTGGAGGCTGTCCAGGTGGTTGAGAAGGCTATGAGGGAGATGGACGTAGAAGGCTATGGGCCAGGCGGGAAGGGGAGTGGGAAGACGGGCGAGGGCGGGGGAGAAATGAAGACCAAGGATATGAAGCGGCGATGAGCTGTGCAGAGGCTGGCAGAGGCTCTCGTGAATCAGAATGAACGTAAACATGACCCTGCCCTCGTCGTTGCAGCGATTGAGTGAGAGTGAATGAATGGCTCGACGTGATTGATAACGCACGAATCCTCCTACAACCTGTCAGTCCGAATGAGGTATGTGGGTAAGTAAGTAGGTAGATAGGTACCTATGTAAGTAGGTAAGTATGTAAGTAAGTAAGTAAGTATGTAAGCAAGTATGTAAGTAAGTAAGTACCTAAGTAAGTAAGTAAGTAAGTAAGTAAGTAAGTAAGTAAGTAAGTAAGTACGTAAGTAAGTAAGTAAGTAAGTAAGTAAGTAAGTACGTAAGTAAGTAAGTAAGTAAGTAAGTAAGTAAGTAAGTAAGTAAGTAAGTAAGTAAGTAAGTACGTAAGTAAGTAAGTAAGTAAGTAAGTAAGTAAGTAAGTAAGTAAGTAAGTAAGTAGGTATGTAACTAAGTAGGTAAGTAAGTAGGTATGTAAGTATGTAACTAAGTAGGTACTTAGCTTCACGACCTGTACCGAAAACGAACAAGCGAAACGAGATGAAAAGGCTCGCCGGGGGCGAACTGCGACCCGCGAAAGACAGCTCGGCAGAAGCACAGCACAGCACAGCACAGCACAGCAGGTAGGTACCGCACCGTAAACACCTAGAAAACAACCGACGGGCCGACCGCCCGAGAGTCGTGAGTGCGTGGGTGCGTGGGTGTGCGTCCCCGATGAAGCGTGCGCGCGTGGACGGCACCACATCCGGAGGTCTCCCAAGCAACGGCGTTCTCTCCTCTCCCCCGCCATTGCAATGCCGCAGGGCAGACAGCGAGCGTCCCGGGCTCGCGTCGTGCTCTGTGGTTGCTGTTCGGCTGGCTGGCTGGCTGTTTGTTGACGTTGCGTGTGTGAGATCAGACTGCGGGGACGATTTAAGCGAGAGAGAGAGAGATAGATACATACAGTGGGTAGACAGACAGACACATGAAGTTGCGCGTCAGTAAATAGTCCGTACGCCAACAAAATTCTACTACTTTTACAATTTCATAACTCCACCAATAATTAATCGATTTTAAATACAAATAGCTTAAATGAAAGCTGAAAATCGAAAGAATATTCGATTTCAATCAGTGTTTAGTATACCATCCATTTGCAGCCTTAATAGCGTTTACCCGCTTTTGCATCCCCTCCGCCAGTTTATTTAAGAACCGATCTTCCAAAAGCTCCCAAAGCTGAAAATCGAAAGAACATTCGATTTCAATCAGTATTTAGTATACCATCCATTTGCAGCCTTAATAGCGTTTACCCGCTTTTGCATCCCCTCAGCCAGTTTATTTAAGAACCGATCTTCCAAAAGCTTCCACGCCTTTTGTGCAGTATCTATTAATAAACGCTGAGTTATATAGTTATCTTTCATAACGATTAATTCAGGTTTAAGCTTAATTATCTTAACTTTTAGCATTTTCCACAAATTTTCAATCGGGTTAAGATCCGGCGAATAAGGCGGCCAATCTACCAATTTAATATTCATATCACGAAACCATTCTTGAATAGAACACGCTTTATGAATCGGGGCGTTATCTTGCATGAAAATACTATCGTCGTGAAGAATCGTAGGAAGATGTTCTTCGAGAACTTCGAGATATTTGGCGGCTGTAATGTGACGACACGTAGGCTGGAGAACAGGTAGGCGAATCTTCGGCCTACGTGTCGTCCGTCACATTATATCAAGGTCGTGCAGACTGACCTCTTTGGTGATGTGGAGTAGACGACGAACGCTGTCGATGGTCTGATCGAATAGGAAGAACGCCAGGGGGGGCGTTCTGGCGCGGAGGAGGAGGAAGAACGTGAGCGGGGGGCTGAGGTGGAGCCTGTGGAGCACCTTGACGATTCTCGTACGTACGACTGGATTCGTAATACGCTTTTGTGGAGGACCTACCACCTTGATAGGTGGTGGACTTGGTAGAAGAGCGACTCGCGTATAGAGTTCTTTCGGCCAACTGATCTTGTTCTTCTTGTCTGACGGCGGTGAGCCAATCTTTAAAGGTAATTGTACGAGCCCATTCCAAGTGTAGCTTCTCTCGCAAACGCTTTGGTATCTTGTCACGGAGAGCGTCTCGAAGCTGCTTATCAGTCCGTATCTGAGCGTTCGCTGCGAGTGTGGAGAACCGCAGGTAGAAACGCCAGAAATCGTCGTGTGTGCTCATCGCGAGCATCTTGAATTCGTCTTCTGCCCTTTGAACGTCGGAAGGGTCGGCTAAGAAATCTGCGACCTCCTTCACGAGCTCTTCAGGGGGTGTAGGGTCAGAACGATCCAAAATTCGCGGCTGCGCGTATACTGGTGTTTCGCGTTTATGAGGTTTTGCAGCCAAAAGGCTAGTCGAATAACGGCAGACTCCATCAGAACAGCTGAATCGGAAGAAAACGTCGAATTACCGAAAAGGAAGGCACGTCGGTTATTCGAAGAAATTGCGTCGAGTAGCTGATTCGGTCGGAACGCTTAGTGAAAAGGTCCGAATTTGCCGGTTTGTGAACAGTATCTCGGTGTTCAGCGGAAGTGGTGCAGAGGGGGGTAAATTGCCGGAAAATCGTTGGCCTTCTCGCGGAGTCGTCACCGCAGCGCGCTCGGGCGAGGAAATTTTACTGAATTGATAGGCTCGAAGGAGTTTTGATCGATAAGAGCTTCGAAGGTGGTGTAACGTTTGCTGCAAAGGCTGGCTACAGCGAAAAGCGGTGTGGCGGCGTCGCAGTAGAAAGGTTACAGACGCCGAAGTAGTCTGAAAGATGAAGATGTAGCTTCGAGGCTGAAAAGAGGGTGTTTGACCTTGATATAATGTGACGACACGTAGGCTGGAGAACAGGTAGGCGAAAGGCGTAGAATATCAAGGTGCAGAACCTGGAAGAGGTTCTGCTGGAAGGACCTATATACATATGGGTTTAAGGTTCGGCAGGGGCCGGAAGGCCGAAGGGGCCAAGGGGCCAAGGGCCAAGGCCGGAAAGCCAAAGGCCGAGGGGCCGAACGGGCCACGTCGTCACATGTAACGCCTTTACGAGTCGCATTTGGGTCTCCGCGTATTACAGTACGACCAAATCTGTCCGAATTTCCTAGCCGAATGCAAGCTAAAATATAATCGTTCGACTTTTAGTGAGCTCTCTTTGAACTGCCCAAGGTTGTAAGCCTTCAGCTATTAAATTGCGTTAATAATAAGGAATATAAATCGATAGAAATATTAACTTTTCGCTCGATAAACAAATTCCCAACGACTTTTTTTTCCACGTTCAATTGAACATTCGTTAGACCAGCGCTAGTGACGCTAATAAGAAAAAGGTTTATTATCGTAAAAAAATGCTTATTGCAGTCGCGCGGCAGCGCGTTCGTCGGTTAAAACAAATCGTTTTCGACAGCGTTATTTTTGTATACCGAGACAACTGCTACATCTATCGCTTCCCCCCAAACTTCCCCGGCTTCCCGCCGACCTTCGAGCCTGGCTTAGCACCCGGCTTGCCTCCAGCAATCTTCTTCTTGCCCTTGCCCTTGCCCTCCTTTCTCGCCGCCTCGAGAGCACCCTTCCCGTCTCTCTCGGCCCTCCCCTTCTTCCACACCTTGTCCTTGCTCCTCTGCTCCCTATCATCCAACTTCTTCCTATCCTTGTTACTCAACTTCCCCGGCTTCTTCTTCAGAATGCTCTCGACGCCGTTCAGCTCGGCCCGTCCAAGCTTCTTGGCAGACAGTTTGTCCTGCTCGCTTTCGAACCAGGTACGCTTGGGACGGCCCCTGATCTCGTCGCCATGAGCCATGAGGTTCTCTCCCTTGCGGACCTCCATCTCAACCTGCGCAAGCTGCTTGTCCTCTTTCTCCTCGATGAGAATCTCGTCAATCTCATCCTTCATGGCGTCGACCTTCGCCGCCCACTCGTCTGCCTGCGAGGCTTCGACCACTCGGCTGACGATCTTGGCGCCCTGGCTGCGGCCCGTCTTGACGGCTGCTTTCACGATTTTGCGGTCGGGTTCGGCAGCGAGCGTGCAGGCGCGACCTTGGCGTCCGGCACGGGCTGTTCGACCAACTCTGTGGAGGTAGATTTCGTGGGATTGAGGTGCTTCGTAGTTGATGACCGTGTCGACGCCTTTAATATCGAGACCTCTGGAGGCCAGATCGGTAGCGAGGAGAAAGGATGCCTTGCCGTCCCGGAAAGCTTCTACGCTGTTGATACGCTACAATCTTGTCAGGGAGCGTGCTTCAACATCTGCCGAGGGAAAACTTACTTGTTCCTGGCTCATGCTACCATGGAGTTCGGTGGCCTTGAGACCTGAAAGTCCGAAGATGATTCTTGCTCTATGAGCCTCTTTCTTCTGTCGGAAGAAGACAATGACTCGATCAGAATAGACATTTGCGCAAAGATACAGGAGATATCCCATCCGCTTCGTCTCTCTCCCGGGCCGTAGACGAATAAACTCCTGGACGAGGGTTCCAACGGTCTGTTTTTGGGCATCAACAAGTAGTCGCACAGGTCGATTGAGCCCCACACGAATCAAATTGTCGACTGATGATGACATTGTCGCGGAGAACAACATAGTCTGCCTGGATTTGGGTATCGTAGTCAGGATCTCGTTCAATTCATCCGCGAAACCAGCTTCCAGCATTCGATCAGCTTCATCCAGAACCAAGATCTCCAGCGTGTCGACGGTGAAACTTGCCGAATTGCGCATGTGATCAATGAATCGACCAGGAGTCGCAATAATGACATCGGGACGAAGTCTCAGTTCTGCTTCTTGAACCTTGAGACTTAGACCTCCAACTGCCAGACAGAACTTGATGTCGGTATGACTTGCAAGCTTTACAGCAACTGCGTGACATTGGATAGCCAATTCACGGGTGGGCATGAGAATCGCGACTCTGCTAGTCGGAACTTTCTTGGGCCGGTAAAGAAGACGCTCGAGCACAGGGACAATGAAAGCAGCTGTTTTTCCGGATCCTGTCACAGCTCCTCCAACCACGTCCTTGCCCTGCAGGGCCATTGGAATAGTCTTGGCCTGAATCGGCGTCGGCGCGGAGAAGCCAACGGCAGCAAGACCTCGAAGGATTGGTCTGGACAGACCCAACTGTTGAAATGTCGCATGAGCTACAGGTTTGGCACCCTTGGCAAGCTTTTCCTCTGGAGCAAAGAAAGCTTCTCGTCGGGCGGCCTCCTCTGGATCGTCATTCTTCTCTCCCTCATCTGATGAGCCGTCCGACTCGATATCGTCCGGATGTGCCACGGCACTCGCTAGAGACTCAGCGTCGGAATCGTCCTGTTCGTCGTCATCCTCCTCACCCGCAGAATCATCCTCATCTATCTCCTTCTCGTCCCCAGACTCCTCTTCGTCGGACCCAACACCCATTCCGAAGCCATCTTTCGCCATGAACTCGTCGTGAGCATCACTGTCAAGCTCCAAGGCTTCTGTAGTGTCTTCATCTGCCTCGCTCTCACTCTCGGCGGTCTTGGCCTCCACCTCTGCCTCGGGGAATAGACTCCCCTCTCCCCTCTTCTCCCTCCGTCTCGCGATGATTTCATCAATATCCACCGCCTTCTTGTCGCCGCCCACCCCTTCCCCAAGACCCTTCCTCGCGCTCTCAAAACCCCAGCCCTCGAACTCCTCCATCGCGCCCTCATTGCCATTCTCTAGCTGGAATTCAAAGTCCGAGTCCATAGCCCCATCATCCTCATCCTTTGCGCCCCATGTTCCCTCGCTATCTTTCCCCTCGGTGTCGTCATCGGTGCTCTTCTTGGGTTTCTTTGCCTTCTTGCTCTTTCTCGAGGAAGATGCGACGTCGAGCTTACGTTTCTTGGAGGATGGTGCGGGTGGAGAGGCGGGGACTTCTTCTTCCAGAGCGACATTGTCTTCGTTGTCGGAGAGGGTCAAGATGAATTCATCCTCTGCTTTTCTCTTGGTTGAGGGCGCCATTGTTGCGATTGTGGTTGAAAATTGTGCTGAATTTTGCTGCATCCTGTCTGCGAGTGAACAAAATCTTTTTGACCGCCCAGCAGAATCCACTCAAAGTGGACTAGCGTTGATGTGGGGTATTTCCCCGAACAACATCCATTGAAAGTGACAATTGCTGCAACTGATGCGATTTGACGTCCCGGGTTTCTCGCAATAAGCTTCGTATTGCTAACAAACTCCTTAATTTCATTAAACTCTGTCGCGCCTCAGTATAGAGAGACTTCTAGTTCTCGATCCCGCGGGAGAAAGACTCATGCCAACCGAATTACCTCTCGTGCTTCATCATCAGGCTCACGCTAGTCCTCGATACTAGAAATGCACTTCGGGATCCAGATCGCAACCAGTCGTATCCAGACTGCCATTTCTCCCTTCATTGATTGTGAAAACCATTTCCACGAGCCAATAAAAGCTACTCGCTCTTTCTTGCGTCGAACACAGACTCTTCAACCTTTGGCGTACCCAGCTCGGATTATCGATCGTTGGGTACCTGGTAAATGGCTTCACTCGCGATTGAGATGGTGCACCTCGGGACGCGCCAGGCTCTAGATAGAACCAAACAAGATATAAGGTCACAAATTCTAATTCCACAGCCGTCCCTTGCGTTACGGAGGCACAGGAAAAATTGGGCATTTTATTTGGGTGCAGCTAGGATACAGTCCCCCTTATGAAGCATGGGAGGAAGCAGCAAGAAGCGCGGGTAAAAAACCATGGGCTATCAATCACCATCAGTTTTGTTTCACGAAAATATCCGCTCCCTCAAGCAAGGAGCAAGATAGCTCTGAAGCCGTCTAAGCTCTGACGAATCCACCGTCATCCGTCATCATTCATCAATCGTGAAAGGAGAAGGATTAGAAAGAAGAGAAAGTTTGTAGAATACAGGTTGTGGGAAGTGAAAATGGGTCAATGAATGTCTCCAACGCAAGATTACCAAGCTGCAAATGCAAAATAGGTGTTCTGAAATGCATGGACGTTATCAAAGCAGATGTGAGGACAAGCAGGTTCCAAATCCAAGATCAGGGGTTTGAATGTCTTATGAAACAAGGCAAGCAACGACAAGTTGTCGCCAAGTATACCGCAACATGTCTGCGGTGGACACGCTTATTGGAATGGATCAAATTGTGCCTCCTGGTTGGCCTCGTATTGAAAGAGAGCCATGTCCATGAAGTGGGCCTGATTGCCTCGGACGGAGCTTCTGCACAGTGACTTTAGGCGCTTATCCTCTCGGATGTGGAATTTCTCGAGAAAGCGTGAGAGCCAGCCGATATTGGGGTCGTGGCGTTGCTCAACAGGGATTTGGAACAGGAGTTGGTGGAATGTGCCAGAGCCACCACTCTCGTTGACCTTGTCTTCAGCAAGGTTGATCCAGCCGCATGCGTTCTTGTACGCGTAAGAAGGAGTGATACAGTGGATCAGACGGTCAAGAAGATTGCTGCCAACCCCCTTCCGCGTGTAATCCGGGTGGACATACAACTGAAGAGACAGAGTAGCACGAGATCTTCCCATTCTCAGTGCCGTGAAGCCATAGTTAAAGGGCTCTGAAAAAGCGAAGCCGATGACAGACCTGATATCAGGAAATTAGTAACAGGCGCGAAAAAAAAAACTCGACTACTGGAATGATGACCTACTCAATTGCAGGCATGATGACTTTCTTGCTTCCTTGGCGACCCTGAGCGTCATTCGGAGTTGGCATGCGTCCTTTGACAGCAACGATGAAGGGCAATTTCTCTTGCTTGATGACTCGGATAATCTCCGACATATTCTCTGCGGTGATCTTCTCTTGATCCTCAGGAATGGTCGAGTTCATGACGTAGTGATTGTAGATGACGGCAAGGTTTGCAGCATCCTTGAACTCAACTGGGCGGAGGTAAATGTCAATCTCCGGAGCAAATGGGTTCGGCTCCTCAGGCATGTTGGCAAGATCTACATGGCGTAGGCGGTGTAACTCAATCATTCTTCTCTTGTTCATTTGCTTACGTTCCCATGTGACATGAAAGTTGTGAGCCTCCTGTGGCGTGCAGTCAGCAAGTGTGCGTTTCTATGTCTTGGATGTTTAACTTACAATATGGGCCGTCTGGTACAAGCGCTTCATGTTATCTTCGGCACCATCCATATCTGCAGAATAAATTAGAAAGTGAAGATCAACCGTGGACATAGTTGCTTGCCTGGGAAGGTTGGCCCATCATGAATGACGGGCTCAATCAACCGATCATTTGAAACTGGGCAGGTGCCGTCGAGGAAGCCAGGTGTTTTGACATCAACCAAAACGGATGCACCAGATGGAACAGAGGTCTGCCAGTCGCGAATGAAGTCAGGAACGAAGCTGCCATCAAAGGTTCCTCGGTCAGCCCAGTCGCAAGGACCAGGAGTCCAACCGCCATCCCAGTCAACAAGACCAGATGAATCATTGCCTCGAAGAGCACGCATATCTTGGGAGCGTAGTGGAGGGCGCAATGCTTGAGAGTGTGGTACAGAACCAACCCCAGTGGCGCTGATTCGCGCATCCAAATTGCCGCGCTCCTCGGCGGTCTTGAAGCCTGTGGTTTTGACGAGTGCATCCTGAGTCAGAGGAGCTGTGTTGACGATAATTTCTGGCTGAAACTTCATACCAGAGGAGGTCAGGCTAGCTTCGGCCTTCACGTTGGGGCATGCATCAGCTTTGGTGATGTCCGCGAGAAGAGCAGGTGCGTTTGGAGTCATGAATTCGGCGTTAAACATAGCCTGTTGACTGATAACATCGACCTTGACCACGGGAATTCTGTTCTCAGTCAACTCAACGACTCGGGCAAGAGGAGTCTCGGAAGAGATATCAATTGGCTGGACTTGTTGCGCGTTTACAACGGTAGCATCGATCCATTTTTGGCCAGATGTGGGAGCATCAACACCGACTTCCAAGAAGTTTTGAAAGGTCTGAGTGGAGTCCTCCTTCAAGTGGAATCTGGGTTTAGCAAATGGGTTGTTGATGCGATCACCCATGCTGTGTAGAGGAGCCGGATTGTGGGTTTGCTTAGGAGCACCGTAGTCGTTGCGCGAAGTCCTAGTTGCCATAGCTTTCAAGAAAACAGCAGCTTCGGTAGCTTCGCGCTCTTGGCGTGAAGATGTCTCGGTCTTGATGACAGCTTCCTTCAATGACGAACTATCAACGGACATCTGGAGATGCTGTACTGGATAGGAAGGTACAATTTCGGACTTGATTGGAACAGGGTTTTCCGTCTTGATCACGACGTTGGAAGGACCCTTTTTCGTATTCAACCACTGCATAAATGCATCTCTGTCCATGTCCTCGGACAAGCGTGCAGCACACTGTACGGAGGTGGCAGCCGAGACGAGTGGAATTGCGGCAGATTCGACCTTCAAGGGTGTGACAGAGGAGGGTGTGTTTGCCTGTTGTGATGTTAGTACATATTTCAAGTGAAATAAGAAAGGGGAGGAAGTGTCGAAGGAAAGAGGAAGAGAAATTACCATGACGGCTCCGCGGAGATGAGGAGGTAAACTCTGACATTGAGCAGATCGCTCTTGAAGGTGAGGAGGAACATAGTTCGCACTGCGCAAGTGAGAAGGGACCGATTCCGCGGATGCCATCTTTAGGTTGACTGTGGTCTGAGCAGGCGTCTCTGCTAATTGAAATGGAGCGCCGCCTCGAAGATGCGGGGGGCATGGGCAGCTGCCTCAGTACCAGCAGGCTTTCCGGGTCGACCTTTAGTCGTGGTGTTCTCGGCGCTGCGAAGATGTGGAAGAACGTAGGTAGTGGGCGCGATGGCGATAGTCTTCTTCTCAGAGTCAATTGAGGTTGGTTGATCGTGAGTTTGCATTGGCGGTGTAACACCAAACTTTGGCTCAGCGACAAGAAGATGCTTAGGTAGGACTCGAGGGGCTGAGGCGATTTCAGCGGTGACGGGTTCAGCGGCGACTGCCTTCTCGCTCTCAACTGTGAGTGGTTGAAGGTGAGATTCTATTTGCGTAGCTACCTTCACTTCCGCGACAATCACTTCAGAGAGCTTGCCTGCGGCAGTTTGAGTTTGGAAAGTAGTAGTGTCAGGGCGATGTCGCAAGTGTGGCAGGACGTAGTCGGAAGGAGAGGTTGTAGTTTGTTGACCATGGAGGCTGGCAGATTGGACGAGAGTCGGGGCCGCAATACTCAGTGAACAAGTAGGCGGGGTCGACAGTGGAGGAGTCAGTACTAGAATGGTGGCGCTCGGACTAGGAGAAGTCGACAGAGAGTCAGATCGAGGCACGAGGGTCGCGGTGGTAGCAGGCAAACGAGATGTTGATGGTAGTGTTGACGGGTTGGCACTTGGCATAGCATCACTATTGCGAGGTGCAGCCGACCGAATGCGAGGGGCGAAGACTGCAGGTACAGAGACCAGTTGAGCCTTTGGCAACGATGGAGGTGGTGTAGATGGAGAACGGGGCGCGGAAGCCGAGACGGTAGCACTCATCCGATTTGGACAGGTCGGTTGAGATTCATCGCCTGGGCGCGCATCTCCTGCGCAATGGCGAGCCCTTGTCTGGATTCGGTGGGAGGAAGGATCGATCTCGCGGGAGATGCCTGGTGGAGACGTTGGCTGAGACACCGGGATCGCAGTGGAAGCAGCAAGCCCGGGACGACGGAGATGGGGAGGAACGTAAGACGCTGGCTGTTGCGAGAACCACGAAGGACAAGGACGAGGACGAGGACCAGCAGCCTTGACGAGAGCGTTGGCACTGCAGATGGGTGAGCGGAGGAAACAGTAAGAGGGGAGGGGGTGGGGGGGAGGAAAGGGAGGAAGAAAGACAGAAAGATGGAAAGACAGAAAGACAGAAAGAAAGCACTTACGAGGTGTCCGAAGCCGGAACGACAGAGCTGCTGGGCGTGACGGTCGTGGAGAGCTTGGTGGTGCGAACCGGGGACTGGTGGCTCGGAGTCGCCTTCTCTGGCAACGACTTCTCGTGCTCCATACGGGCGTTGTAATTTTCGTCGGACCACATAGAGTTGCTCAACTGGCGGCCCTCGCACATCTCGACCAGCGCATACATTGCACGTTGGACGATTTCGTTTGCCTCTTCTTGCTCCGCGGTCCTGTGGGGGGTCAGCGGTGCGTAGGCCAGCGGTGCGTAGGCCAACGGGGGTGCGATGCCATGAGAGAGGGCAGGAGCAAGTACATGGGGAAGAGTGGTTGGAACTCCACATCGCCGTGATCAGCCATGGCGTTGACGGACTTGTTCTCCGACTTTGGAGGTGCTCCCGGGGGCGCGTCGGCGGGTGCCAGCTGCTTCTCGAACAGCGACATGCTTGAGGGGTTGTTGTATCGATCGAAGATACAGAAGGCGATGTGTCCAATGCGAGTTGAGACACACGATGGGATGAGATGGGAGAAGCGCCAAGGGTTGTGGTGGAACGACGTGCGAACGATGGGGGAGGAAAGGAAGAAAGGAAGAAAGGAAGGAAGAGGACCGGAGGTTGTGAAAATATCGCGTTGGTGGGAAACGCGCTAACGACCAGCCTCGCGAATCTCCCACGACAAAAGGAAGCCTTGCTCCCTACCTCCTGCTGCCGCCGGCAGGGTAAGCTCGGCAAAGGTGAATGTGAATGTGTCGAGGAGAACCACAGTCAAGTTGGAACGGAACTGGCCACCTCACAACAGCAGGGCAGGTCTCGTCGAGATAGAGACGTACAAGTAGGGAAGAGACGGAACGTGTGATCAATAGGTCTATCGGAATACCATTTGCTTCCCAAATTGGTAGGAACGCTCGCCGAGCTTGGTAGAGCAGATTCTAAGGGCAAAATCACGAGAGATAGCAAAAGCAAGAAAGGCCCTAGTCGGACCCGGACCATCGAGTCTCGAGTCCCAATGCCATCAATGATGCTTGCAGAAACTGGGGGATGGCTACCTACAGTGCCTACCTACCTACCCAGCCATATGGGTTGTGGATAATATATCCACGTGACCGAAGAAAAATGCCTGTGTTGGGTACTGTAAATCTCCATCTGACCGGTCTTCTTGGGGATACCCTGACTTCCCATCAACGCAACTTCAAGAAAAGGAAAAGGAAAGATGCTGTCGGTTTTACGCAAAGCAAGGCTGAAGGATAAGGAGCTGAGAATTTTGATGCTGTGAGGACCGATGCACCACTTGCCGAGCAGTTTGCTGATGATCATCTGCGAGGGGTCTTGACAATGCGGGCAAGACGACCATCGTCAAGAAAATCATGAACGAGGATGTCAACACCGTCAGCCCGACGCTAGGCTTCATTATCAAGACCATCGATTATAAAGGGTGGGTGTGGGATGGCCACCAAGATGTACGCATGGCTGACAATTCTGGCAGCTACAAGCTCAACATCTGTGAGCAGTCGACCAAAGGCTTCACCCCTCGCTCTGCTGATCGGGACAGGGGATGTTGGAGGGCAAAAGACCCTCAGGTCATATTGGCGCAACTACTTCGAGAAGACAGATGCCCTGATCTGGGTCGTGGATGCGACTGATCGACTGCGGGTAGACGGCTGTCGTGAGGAGCTCCAGGGCTTGCTGCAAGAAGAGGTCCGATCCAAACTCTCTCTCCAGAGCCCGTGGCTGATTCTTGCCGCAGAGGCTTTCCGGCGCAAGTTTGCTGGTCTTTGCAAACAAGACCGACGTGAATGGGTGCATGACTGAAGCCGAGATCCAGGAGGTCCGTCACGATGTGTCGTTGGCAGCAGCCGCTAACCGGTTGTAGGGGCTTCGGCTTACTGCTATCAAAACCCACACATGGCACATCCTGCGGTGCAGCGCCATCACGGGTGCTCATCTCTCCGAAGGCCTGGAGTGGGTGGTGGAAGATGCGAAGGCGAGATTGTTTCTTTATTGACGCAAGCACCTGGAGGCTTCCAATGGGATGAGAGGCACGGGCTGTTGTCATGACGGGGAACCGGTCCTTTCTCGAGGAACGAGTACGGCTTGACAAATAGGCACCAGGCGAGAATGTAAACACCAGACGAGAATGTAAACACCAGACGAGGATGGAGGATTGGAAGAGTCACATCCAGACGCAATCCAGGCATCTGGGACAGGACGATGGCCACAGAGTCTACACGCATATCATATGCATATGGGCAGTCGACATGATTGATGTCTGCACATGTCCAGAGATGGCGATAATACACCTGGGCCGGGCCGTTGAAACCACACGCCCCAAGCGGGAGGAAAAGCTTCTAAGGATGCCAACCTATACTACTGTATGTACATGTATTGTACTGTACATACTGTACAATATACAACGTACAGTATAGGTACATAAGGTACATACAGTACACACATACATACATACCTACACTACAGTCCCACCTGCATCAGGTAATCAACCAGCGCGCCAGCCCACCGGGACCTTTCCTTTCCATCCTGTTGAACCGCCTCCCCCCCCAACCCGCTGGCGGATCGTTTCTTGGTGACTTGCCCTGAGCTTTCCTCTGGTTATGGATCTGATCTTATCTTATAGATCAGATGTTGATTCGGTAAACCCAATCCTGACAACCCGCCATCATGTCCACCCAACCTGCCCCCGGCGACAGCTCGGAGGACGTCAACGATTTTCTCCAGCGCATCAAGGAATTGGGCGACAGGCGAGACCAGGAGGACGAAGAGCGCAACAGGAGGCTGGAAGAGGAGATTCTGCAGGGCCGCGCAGAACGACAAGCACGACGGGCTGGTATTGAATCCGACTCCTGCACATGGGCGCGGTGTGACAGATCGTCTTGCCCTTGAAATGGAAAACACCCGGCTGACAAGACCTTCGCACTCGCAGAACGCGCCCGATCCATCTCCCCGACGAAATCCTCCCCGGCTACCACGCCGACGGCCAACACGCCGCGAGCCTCTCGAGCCTCGGTGGCATCCACAAGTGCGCTCTCGCAGACCCATTCGCCCCAGGCTGGAGCACAGGCGGACCCGGAGTCGCGACGCGAGAGGGCGGTTGACGACGCGATGGACCGACTGATGGGTTCGACATCCCCCACCAAGGAAAACACTTCTCTTCCTGATGCCACCCGCGCCGTGGCCGAGCCCGAACCAAAGCCGAACGTCCCATTGAAAGCGTCTCCCTCGAGTGCCATGCCCCCTCGGAATCCAGGGTCACCACTGAGTTGGCAACGACGGCCCAAGTCGCAATCGTCGGATCGCGTGCAAAGTCGCCCGCTGTCGATGGTCGCTACAGAAAACGCCGCTCGGTCGCCTCGAGTTGCAGCGGCGCCTGAAAAATCCCCCGCGTCGGAATCATCGCCCTCGAGAGAACAAATCGCACAATCGCTGTCCGAGAAAGACCCCGCCTGGTTTCGCCAGACCGCAGACCGAGGTCTCGCATCGCCAGCATACAGACGGAACCAGGTAGAGGACGAGGAAAGGTCAGATCACGGATCAAGCTCCTCGCGGGTCCAAATGCCAGGCATGTCGCGACAAGTCTCGGAACCGGACAAGGAGGTCGAAGAGCCGGTGGGGAGGTCATTCTCACCCTCCAGGAGCAGCATATCTTATGGCAGTGGTTCAAGAATCTCATACCAAGCAAGCCCCAAGCTTCCTGGTCTGGGTTCTCCGATGCCGTTAACCTCAGCGCAGAGACTCGACCCACCAGGCGACGCAAAGTCGGATGGACGCAATTTCGCAATGTCACCCACACAAGGTCGAATCTCCCCGGATCGACAAGACCGGCCACCGTCTCCTACAAAGGGCATGGGGGGATTCGTACAGAGCGCCATGATGAAGCGGTCGGATAGTGTAAACAAGAGATGGAGCGTCCAGTCGCCCTCGGGGCTCACCAGAGGCAATTCAGTAGCCAGTAACCGCAGTAGCGTTGATCCTGGCACAGGCTCTTCCCTAGGTAAAGTTGCCAGTGGAACGATCTTAGAAGCCAGACCTAGCAGTTCAAACCGAGAAACGTCCCCCAACTCCAGGCCATCTTCGAGTCACAGTAACGCTACCCTTACTCAGGAACGCCCCAGTACGTCGAGCTCAATGAGAAGCAGCATTACAACGTCCACCACTTCTACAAATAACGATGGCTTTGCTAAACCTTCACTGCCAGCATCTCGAACACAGACCCCACTTGGTGTCCGAGCAAGTCGGAATGGCGACTCGGAAACTCCTACTCGCCGAGATACATCGCCGCCTCTAAGCCCAACCAAAAGCATGGATCCACGGAGATGGAGCCCTACGAAGTCAAGTTGGCTCGAGACTGCGCTGAATAAGCCCGAGTCCCCCAAGCCCAAGGCTGTGCCGCCGCCTCAACAACCTGCTTGGATGGCAGAGATCAGCAAAGCCAAGCAGAAGGGCAGCGTGGATGTGGGCCGTCGTCCCTCAGCCGCCCCCCCTAAGCATGAAGTCAGTATAGGCGGGTTGATGCGATCTCCAGCTCCTGGAGGAATCCCCAGACCATCAAGCATCAGTGGCGTTGCTAAGGGATTCTCACCTGGTGCAGCATCGAAAATGAAGTCGAGCACCACTCCCGAATTCAAAGATACTCCCAACCCTGGTCAGCCGGTCGAAGCCGCCTCAAAACCGTTGCCTTCGAATGGAAAGGTCAAACCCAACACCCCCCCAAAGAAGGACTTCCGAGCAAGTCTCAAATCCCGGCCCCCGACTTCTGACACCGGGGGCTCGAACGAACCCGAGTTCAAGAACGTTTTTGGTCAACTGAGGCGTACAAAGACTCAAAATTATGTCGCCCCGGACGAGCTTAAGAACAACATTACTCGTGGCAAGGCCGCCCTGAATTTGACAGGAGGACCCAAGAAGACAGAGCGCGTGGACGAGTTCAAGGACGCCATTCTGAAAAAGAAGGACGACTTCAAGAAAGCACAGATTGAAGGAAAGGGAGTCACAAGATCTACCAGTGGCGGGAGCCAAGAGTCTCCGTTACCAGAGGCTTTAGCGAAGCGAAGAGCTTTGGGGAGATCGGACTCAACCGTCTCTGAAACAGCATCTGTTGGCTCTGATTTCCCTTCTAAATCGCAAGTAGCTCCTGAACCCCCGAAGCCAAGTTTCTTGAAGGAGACAAACGCGCCAGGCCGACTCCCAGCTAAAGATACTCCCGCTGGCAAGCTTGCTGGTCGATTGAATCCCGGTCTTGCAGGCTTGTTAGCACGAGGGCCACCTTCTCTCAACAGTGAAGGCTCTCGATCGTCCAGTCCGGCGCAGTCCCAACGCACAGCTAGCATGAGTACTTCTACTTCAGAGCCCGGAGAGCCTGGTCCACAGCTCAATCACATGACAAAGGGGCGTGCCCGTGGTCCTCGGAGAAAGGCCCCAACAGCAGTGTCAAATACCGCTACCGCCCAAACCCCGTCCAATGAAGTTGTGGAAAAGCCACTCGATGCTGCACAAAATACTCTCAAGAATCTGGTACCACTCGAGATCAAGACATCCCCACAGGGTTTGGAGCGTACCCAGTCACCGATCAAGACCCCATCCCCAAGTAAAGTTCTGGATCGCTTTCCTCAGTTTATTGCCAAGGCTGACGAGACACAACCATCTTCGCCGCATGTGCGCTCTCCCAGTAAGGTCTTGGATCGCTTCCCACAGTCCCCAAGGGTTGAGAACCCTGTATTGCAGACATCTTCGGGGCATGTTCATTCCCCGAGCAAGGTCCTAGATCGTTTCCCACAATCTCCATCAAAGGCCGAAGAAAGTCCAGTATCACAACCATCTTCGCCACGCAAAATTGACATGAAGAGGCGATCACAGTTCCTTCAGGATGTCGTAAACAAAAACAGCACGTCAGAGCTGCAGTCGGAATCCCCCAAGCCGCTGTCGCCAAAGAATCCTAATTCCTCCGAGGTTTTTGTGAAGCCCGAGGAATTAATGCCTGAAACCATAAAAGCACCATCGCCAGAAGAGAAATCCAGCACACCCGTCAAACCTTCCTCACTGTCAAAGCATCCCGAGCCATCTCCCATTGCAGCCTCTTATGAATCCCCGGGCACGGCCAAACTTCGACCTTTGCCATTATCACCGAGGAAAACCACTCCTGTTGAGGAGCCTTTACAAACCTCGCCTCCTCCACGGGATGTCTTGACTTCAGAACAAGCGCCCGTTGCTGAAAAGCTGCCTCGTGACACAGTTAGAAATGCCGCCTCGCGTTGGGATAGCCCATCTGCAACGCCCGCTGAGAGCCCCGGTCGTGCCCGATCCCCTATCAAACTTCCAACTCGTGAAGATGAAAAGGCTGCTATGATCGGTGCCGGTTTGCGCTCACTCAGTCCAGATAAGGCCAAGGAATCTATTGGACTTGGACGTGAAAGTAAAACCTTTGCCCCCAAATCTCGACCACTTCCAACGCCCCCTACGAAAAGTGCGCTGTCCCCACCACTCAGCGCCGGACCTAGATCATCGGGATTAACGAACAAATCCCTCAACCACTCAGTACCACAGACTTCTGAGGCTTCTCAATTGCTTGAAGATTTTTTCGGGGGAAGCCGACCAGTAGCTGAATTTACCGCAGATACTGCGACACTATTATCCTCACGCCCTGATTTAGGTGAGAAAATTCAGACGCTGAACTCTGCTCTCTATCAATTTTCGAACGATGGCAAGAAGCAGCAGATTCCTGGCCACCAAGATGGTGGGCCTCTCTTCGAAGGAAACCTCTATCTCTGTACTCGTACGTTCGCCAACGCCGCGGGAAAGAAGGTCACAGAAGCGTACTTCTGGGTGGGAGACGACGTGCCGACCGCAATGGCTGACGAGATGGAGGTGCTCGCTCAGAAAGAAGTCAAAAGCATAGGCGGAAAGATGATCCGAATTCACCAGGGTAGAGAGACACCAGAGTTTTTTCATGCTTTGGGCGGCATGGTCATCATTAGGAGAGGCTCTTCCAACAAGTACGACTCGCTTGCACCTCGCATTCTTTGCACCAGAAAGCATTTTGGTCATATAGCCTTTGACGAAGTTGATTTCTCGCCTGCTAGTCTGTGCTCTGGATTCCCTTACCTTATCTCTACGCAATCTGGCAAGGCTTATCTGTGGAAGGGTAAGGGCAGCGGAGTTGATGAGCTCAGCTACGCGAGAATTATCGGCATGGGGCTTGGGCTCACCGGCGAAATAGAGGAGGTCGAGGATGGCAGCGAGCCTGCATCATTCCTGCAGGTCTTCGGCAGTGGCATCGCGATCCCTAAGTCAGCGGATCATTGGAGAATGAAGCCCAACTATAACAAGTACTCTGGACGGCTGTTTGTCGCCAACTCGACATCTAGACAACAGGTGAGACTGCTTGCCTACCCACACTCGATTCTTACTAACATGGCTCAGATTGTTGAACTGAGCCCATTCTGCCAGGCCGACCTCAAGGCCTCGAAGATCTACATCCTAGACGCCTTCTTTGAGATCTACGTTATCGTCGGCTCGAAGTCTCAATCCGAGTACCCAGCTTTCCATAACGCCCTTTTGTTCGCCCAGGAGTACGGCATCCTCGCGGCAGGTATGGAAGACCGCCCCCTCGTCCCTATCACGACGGTCGTGCTGGAAGGAGCGCCGAAGGACATGAAGAGTGTTTTCCGAAAGTGGGTGGACGGTCTGTCTATCACGTTACACCAGCCGCCTCCCAGTGGTGGACTGCAGCGAGGAAGGAGTTTGCGCGTCGTGCCGCTCAATGCTGCGCTGGAGGCTACGCGCCATTGACAAATGGCAGGATGTTGCCTGGGTGTTACGATGACTACGAAGGGTAGGGTGACGATACACACGTTGGATTGAGATCATGTTGATGCCGTACTGCTTTCGTTGTACATATTAGGGTCGGGCGGCATCGGGTCGATGGCCTAGATAGAGCCAGGCCTTGTCGAGTGGGGCGTAGGCGTGGGCGTGGGCATCGGGTGCCATATGGGCTGTCATGAATGTGGATTCGTCTTAGTTTGCCTACCTACCTACCTACCTACCTAGGTACCTACCTACCTTAGGTACTGTTCTGATGATAGCCACTGCTTCCCTCCCTCTCTTCTTGTGTTCGTCTCTACTTCCTTCCCCTTGGCCGCTTCACTCTGCATGTTGCCCTTCTGCTCCTCCCTTCCCCGTCCGGCGCATCGTGGGTGTCCACCGATGGAAAGAATCGATCCTACCCCTCTCTCACAGGCGTCCTTCTCGGGGGCTCGATCGCAAGCTCGCAATCCGTGCGTCGCTGCTTTCGTGTAGATCTGTAGTCACACGCGCATCACGGGTTTCTCATCAGACGTGAGTATACGTGCTGGGAACGATCTTCAGCGGGTACGAGGAGACCTGGCGAGGGAGGGATGCCACAGGATGTCCGACTGCGGTCACGACTTGGGTAGTAGCCCTTTGCACTTTTCACTCGGAAAAGAAGTGGCGGAAGATGAAGAGTGATGTAGCAACACAGGGAAATACGAAGTATTGAGGGAGGGGGTGGGGGGAGAGGGGGGGAAGGCGGATTTAAATCTGAGTACGACATTTTGCTGCATGGATCTCGGACGCAGCTTTGCTGGGTTTGGTTGGCACGTGGTGTTTGTAGTGGTTGCGCAATTGACAAGTGTCGATGGTAGAAAGAAAGTGTTGTTGTTGATCTTGCTCGAAACTAAGCGACGCTCAAACTTCAGGTGGAGGGGAGTACGGTACAACACATCACGCCTTGTCATTACCGCAAACGCCGTCGAAATCGCCATACTCCTCCATTCCCTTGCGGATCTTCTCCGCGAACTGATCAAAGCTGCAGCTCGCCCCGGGCCCATCCTCGCATCCAGAAATGGGCCGCGGAGCCGAGTTCGCAATGACCCGGATGTATTCCTGGTCGTCTTCCGGCTCCAGGCCGACGAAATTGCACGTCAGCTTCTCGATGCCGATGTGGCCCAGAAACGGGATCAGCTCGGCCATCTTCCACGACCGGCTCCAGTTGATCCGATCGGTGGGGAACTCCTCCGCGTGTCCGTTGGAGCTGTTGAAGAGGCCCAGCGCAGTAGCGATGAAGGGGGGAACCTCGCGATGGGTGAAGGCGAGGAAGAACCTTTGGCCATCATCGTCGGGTACTTCTCCACCCACGGGACCGCTGTGTCGAGGACGGTGGAACTTCTCCATGAGCTGGAAGGTGGTGTTGAGCCACGGGAAGCCGAGATATGGCGACAGAGGGTTGCCGTGTCCGACCATGTACGAGTACTTCAAGTCCCACGCGTACTCATACGACATCCATTCGTGGTCGGTGAAGACATCGCAGATGTCGCTCTTCTTCCCCGTGATCGCGCTCTCGTACCCACACAGCTGCTGCATGCCCATGATGTCCGTCTGAGTGAGGTTGACCGGGGCGTAGCGCTGCAGCCGCGCAACGATGGGCGCGGTGTACCTTGACACGAAGGTGGCCATTTCCTCGTCACCGGGCTTCTTGGAGAATGCGCTGCAGGCTTTGTGCGGATCTTGGGTCTGGAAGGATGAGCGGTTCAGGTTGATCTCTTCGATCTCGACGTTCTGGGGGAAGACCTTGATGAAGGCTGCTGCCGTATCCTGCGTTCTGGACTTGGTGTCCGCGTAGATCTTTTTCGTCGTCGGAACGAGCTTCGGATATCTGGAAAGCAGGTGTTTGCCAACCTTCATCGAATCCTTGGAGCCCTGCGGGGTGATCTGCTCCATTTGGCTTTCCGGGTCGTCGATCGGGTTCGCCCACTCATCGAAGAATGACAATGGGCCCCGCCATCCAGCTCTTCCTTTGCCCGATGAGGTTGCGTAGGTGGAGTTGAGTTTTTCGAGCCAGGGCTTGATATAGTTCTTGTAGTCTTTATCATTCGCGTAAATGGCTGCGTGACGAATCAGGTAGGACGCCGCTGTTACTTCGCAGTCTCTGGGCGCTTCATGGTCAAGGCCGAAGCCTACGGCATCGAAGTAAGGGGATATTCCTGGGAGATGGAGGAGAGGGTCAAATTTATAGCCCTCCGTGTGGCTGGCAGGGAAGAGCGGGACTTGTGCGGCTGCAGAAGTTGCTGGAGAGATCAATTGCGAACAGGCGAGAACCAGGAGAGCAATAGTTCTGCCCATGTTGAGTTTCTCTCTATAGATGAGATGGAAAAGTGAAAGGGATGGGTGACTGATGGTGTTCGAGAACTCGTGTCTGTTTATAAAGAGGCCGTTCTCGGCTAGGGAAAAAAACATGCTGACGTCACTTTACACTCGTAGCATCCCTAGCTCGAGACCTACCTACACCTGGTCTATCGGCGCCTCATGTTAGGGCCGCGGCCGCGGCCGTTCCCGTTACATGATTATGCTAAGCTCTAGGTCAGCTTGGCTTCGAGACTTTCAATCCCTGTACAGTACCTTGGATCTTTCGCATCGATTCAATTTCGAGCGATTCAGGCAAGGTTTGAGCGTGAACGGCGGTCGCCATATACACGAGAGTGTTGAGGCCGTATCATCTTAGATGAGAGGCTAGAAAGGCCTAGAGCTATTTGGCTGGGCTTGAATATCGATTTCGCTAATGCTGGAATTTGCTAAACCTGCTCTGAATTGTTGACTGTTTTCGAACCGTTAAGCGAGGTCAATAGATACGAATTCGTGAACTACAGCTTTGCCTTTACAGCCCTCGCCTCCTCCTCGGCCTTGACCTTGTCTCTCAAAATCCTCCTCAATATTTTTCCAGCAGCAGACTTCGGAATCTCTTCCACAAACGTGAGGCCCCCTCTCAGCTTCTTGTGATGGGCTACCCTGGCATCCACCCACTCTATAATCTGCGTCTGTAGCACCTCGTCCTTGATACCCTTCTCTACAGCTCGCAGACTTTTTACCACGTACGCCCTCGGAAGCTCGGTCGCGTGCTCTTTGTCCTGGACCCCGAGCACACACGCATCTCCAATCATTTCGTGTCCTAGTAAGATACCTTCCAACTCTGCAGGTGCCACTTGGAACCCCTTGTATTTGATCAGCTCTTTGAGACGATCCGTGATGTAAACATGTCCGTCCGGGGTGATGTGTCCAATGTCGCCGGTCTTCATGAACCCATCATCCGTCATGCAATTGGCTGTTGCCTCGGGGTTGTTCCAGTAGCCGGGGAAGACATTCGGGCCCTTGACCCAGATCTCCCCGTCTTGGTATGGTGGCAGTACATCGCCAGTTTCTGACACGATCTTGAGAGACTGGTTAGGCAGGACTTTTCCCACACTCCCCATCGCGGTTTTCCAGTCTCGGGCAAGCATTGTGGCGATGGCTGGGCTTGTTTCGCTCATTCCCCACGCCTGTTTGATGGGCATCTGAAGACGTCCCCAAACCGCCTCGATCAAGTCATTGGTTAAAGGTGCAGCGGCTGAAAAAACCATTTTGATGCTGCTGAGATCGTAAGAGTTAACGAGTGGTGATTTGCCGAGGAACAGAATAATGGGAGGGACCAGATACGCGAATGTGACCTTATGGCTCTGTATGGCGTCGAGAAATGTATCGGGGTTGAAGGCTGGAAGGATTACGGTTTTGGCGCCCTTGTGCAAAGAATGGATCACGAGAAGGGCCAGACCTGAGATCACATCAGCTTGTTACACAATGCGCCGTGAGAAGTTGCATATTTGTAAAATACCGTAGATGTGAAACAGAGGGAGGACCGCAACTAGAACCTCGTCTTTCGTTATTTCAGGCGAGCCAACATCCGTCATGAGCGTGTTTGATACGATATTCCGATTGTTCAGCATAACACCTTTCGGCAGTCCAGTAGTCCCAGACGAGTAAACGAGAAAGCAGAGGTCGTCTGGCCTCGAGACGGTACGAGCAAGGCGTTTAGCAGACGTTGCGGAAGCGATGAACTGTTGGAAATGCACCGTGTCTCCGCTTTTCTCGTCACCCAACAGCAGAATACGGCTTTCTGGTATACCAGCAGCCTTCGAAGCCTCGAGAGCAGTCTTGAGACATGACGCGTGGGTGATCAAGGCTTTTGCGCCCGAGTTCTGAAGCTGAAAAGCCACCTCTTTCACAGAGTACGCTGGATTCGCTGGTGAGACCATACCGCCCGCCCAGATCGTCCCAAATGTGAGGGCGGGCGTGTCAACACAGTTCGGAGAGAAGACTCCCATCACATCTCCTTTCTTCCATTCCCACTTGGTCTTGAGAGCGTGCCCGAAGGCGGCGGCGGTGTCTATCTTGGAACGTGTACTGCCGCGATGTGATGCCGTCGACATAGATCACTGCGAGAGATGTTTGTTCTGTGCTCAGCTAAGCGGGGAGGCCAACGCACCCTTGCTGTCCGGGTAAGACCTCTCTCCTTCAAACAGAAAACCCCAAAGATCAACCTCGGGAATCTCAATCGGAGCGAACAAAGATGGGATAGCCATAACGGAGAAGCTGAGTGTCAAACGCGATTACTTGGGTATGAATGGTACAGAGTCGAGGAGACCGTGATGTACAAATGCACTATAGTAACAGGGGGGCTTGAACAGTGGACCAGGCCGGCAGTACTGTCAGGCAGATGTTCACGGACTTAGAGCCTATCAGAGCTGTGTAATGCGAGCACAGAAGTCTGTTTTGAGGACCTGGCTTGCGCGGATCCAAAAAAAAAACTCCTTCTCAATCTCTTATCACTCATCATTTACTCTTTTAATACGTACATACTTTAGAATATTTTGAACCATTGAGGGTCACTCCACAAACACCATGGAGAACCGTCCCGCCCGTAGGGGAAGGGCTCAAATAGCAGGCCCTTTGGCCATACATTTCTTTGATATAACTGCTCTCTCGGAGGTCTTTTGTTTGTACTGTAAAATCCCCAGCTTAGCACGTCTCCAATGCTTTACGGGAGGCTTGAGGTGGTTGTGCCCCTTTTAGACGTTAAACAATTATGATGATAATTATATCATCATTATCATCATCATGATCACTCATTATTGACGGTATATACCGAAGGCCGTCGCAAGAATGAAGTGGAGTGAAGAGTAAGCACGAATTGTCGCTAACGATGAATGTTATGACCAAAGAAAGGAAGACTGTTTAAAGAGCTAAGAAAGCTAGCTACATACAAACTGTAAGTAATATGAGATAAGCACTAAGCTAGAAACCCTCTACTGTACTAACATGCCTTTTGCTTTCTGGCACCAAGCAAAATAAGTTTTGCCATGGAGGCATAGAAAGTGAGCTGGTCAAAGCACGTGGCTTGAGGCAACACATTTTTTAAACTTCCAGGCTAAATGCAACCTTTGCATCTGAGTTGCAGCTCGCAATGACAAGACATATCTGTTCACTGTGGGAATGATGTTTTCGATACAGTCACGTGTGGTCACGAGTTAATCGAAAGCCATCACGTGCATCGCGCGTCAGACACTCGTAGCTAACATCAATAATACACGTCTCGACTCACTTACGTGCACTCCCTTACGTGATATCAAAACTGATCCAAGGCTTCGTAGTTCTCCGTAAGGTCCAATGCCCAGAGTGCGGTTTGTTTACCACTGATTCTCGGTAGCCACGAGGTGCCGTTTTTCCGATGTGCTGGATGTGCCGGTTGTCTGTTCTCTCCCATGGGCACTCGAATTTGACGATACTCCCCTACTGTATTTACTACATATAGCACTTGTCATTTTCTCTCAGAAAACTTATTCAATTCGCAGCATGACGGTATAATAGCTGGACCTGCTCAGAATCCTAATTCAGCCGACTCTAGACTTGTACGAGAAGATCTCATCGACAGCGACATTGAATTCTTATTTAGACAGATGAACCGTGTCCAGCTTCAGCCTTGTCGAACTCGACTTTGACCGGCTCGGCAGCGTGCCGGCGCTGAAGACAGGTTCCCCTGCCCATACGACCCTTGACATGGAAGGTACGTGACATTATCCGGGAAAGATGTGTTAATACAATTATTTGGTATGGCGCAAAATCACTTCCATCTTATGTAACAACACTGAGTTTAGGACTAATGATGTAATCTCTAGGTGAACGAACCCGAGGCTTCTCGACTACGACAGAGTATTCCGAGTAGATCATCAGACAGGACCAGCAGCAGCTGGTTCGACGCCTTGATTCGGTAGCTGGGTCATACCACGCCGAAAATAAATACACTTCGTTCAAGTTCCTAGCATTCCTGATACCTGGGTACATAAACGCGAGATACGATCGAGGCCCGTTCAAACTCGTCTGTGACGACCTTGGCCTGGCCAACTTGATTGTCAAGAGTGAAGACGATCCTACGATCGTTAGGATAGTGGATCTAGAATGGGCGTACATTGGGCCAGCGCAGCTATCTGCATCAGCGCCATGGTCATGGTGGCTGCTTCAAGATCCACTGATCAATCCGGACCGGGACTGTGATGACAATCAGCTGCCCGAAGTTGCTGCGCGGTACTTCAGATACTTAGGGATCTACAAGCGCTTTCTAAAAGAAGAAGAAGTAAAGCGGCCGGACCATAGAAAGAAAGGAATCTTTGGTCTTGTTAGCTGGTCGGAAAGTTCGGGCGTGGTGTGGCTTCATTTGCTTCTCTCATGTGGCTTTTGTGACACTAAGAGTTTCCCATCCGTATAGCTACGACAGCATATGGGCATTGATGAGGGGCAGAGGCAAGAATCGGCAATTTGCCTAGAAAAAGACCGGGAGGTAGAAGCATTTGTTGCACAAAAGATGTTGCATTTGGAACAGTACGACGCAGATTTGGCGGAAACAGAGGCGGACAAAGCTCGTGTCGACCAAGTGGAGATGACAAAGGCCGACTTTCTGGCCAAACATGTTGCCATTACCTTAGCACACTAAGCATAAGGCAAGATCCATGCCGCCGTCTGGCCTGGGAGCACAAGGCAGTTGGTGCCTTGATCGCGAGCAAGCTTCGGAACTGGGCCATCTTGACGGCTAGACTCAACGGAACAGAAGCTGCAGATTAATCGCCAGAAGCAAATACATCCAAATCATGTATTTACCCGCTGTATAACACTCGCTGCAGGCATCCCCACTCTTGTTTGTCTTCGCTTACCTCGTACAATTAGTCAAGTACGTTCTCAGCGTGTCATATGATAGTCAGGTACCTTGACTGAGTGGGAGCAATACGACTTATACTTCATCAAACCACGACTCCATCCGCCGAGCATCCAGCAAGATGGCAAAAGATTCCTTCACAGAGCCAACGACCGGCTACTGGCAAGAAATCCTCCCCGCGGAACGACACAGCCCAACAGCCCCGTTTCAATATAGTTACGCAGCCCGCTTGCCCGACTCCAGGATTCTCAAGCTACCCATCAGAGCACTGAGTGACGACGAGGCCATCGCGTCTCTTATCATCAACCAGGCAGCTTTCGACGTCACTGCCGAGCTCGGAGCTTTCCTCGCTGACGCCGTGCGTCCTTTCAATCCAGATGTCGTTGTCGGCTTGCCGACATTAGGGCTCAGTCTCGCTCCCATCGTGGCTCAACATCTCGGACATAGTAAGCTTCCTATGTTGTTTTCCAACGCCTATAACTCGAGAAGAGAAGAAAGGGAAGGAAAAGAATAAGAGGAGGAGACGAAGAGGAGACGAAGAGGAGACAGAAGAAGAGAAGAAGAAGAGAAGAAATGAAGAAGAAAATAAGAAGAAAAAAAGGAAGGAAAAAAAGAAGAAAAGGAGAAAAAAAAAAGAGAAAAGAAGCAAAAAAGAAGAAAAAGAGAAAATAAAAAAACCTACTGACAGCCTGACTGACTGACGACAGAACGTTACATCCCACTAAGCCACTCCCGCAAATTCTGGTACTCGGACGCGCTCTCCACGGAAGTATCGTCCATCACCTCTCCCACCGGCCCGAAGAAGCTCTACCTCGACCCGAACCTCGTCCCGCTTCTCGAGCACAGGAAGGTCGTCATGGTCGACGACGCCACGAGCTCAGGCCAGACGCTGGCGGCGTCGTGGGATCTCCTGGAGAAGGTGGCCGGGTGTGCCATCGTGGGCTGCGGCGTCGTGATGAAGCAGGGCGAGCGCTGGAGGGCGAGACTCGGCGCGGCCCGCGCCGAGCAGCTGGTTTGCGTGTTGGAGAGTCCGCTGTTGAGGAGCGTTGAGGGCGGCTGGCAATAATGGCAGGGCGTGGCCGCCGACACGACAAGGATTCGTGGTTGCCGGGTGCGCAGTATCGAGGGTTGTGGGGAGGTGTGTCGTCGCGGCTTTAGCTGAGGTGAGGGGGTGAGGTGACGAACGGCCATCGGGTTCGAGAGGGTTTGTTTACTTGCTTCCGCTTCCTTCCTTCCCTCGCTTACATACCTACATACATACCGTACATACATACCGTACACACATACCTACCTAGGTACATACCGTACCTACACATGCATGTACATATACAGTGTATATATATATATAAATATGTGTGTAGCGAAAACCCTTAGGCAACAGAAGAAAAGCACATCGATGTGTATATGATAGCTCCAACACAGTAAGTACATAGCGTCTGCAAGAGCTCTTTCTGACATCTGTCGTTTCCAATTTCTTAAATTTTTATTTTTTATAGAAAATCATGTAACTCCTCCCTACAGTAGTTCAATACAGTACAGAACAGTCTAGTACTGTAAAACCAGCATAGCAGGCTAGCTAGATGCTGTACATAGGTACAGTACATACAGTACATACAATACACACCCCAGGTCCTCTTACCTTGGTTTTGAAAAAAATGGAGAAAAAGGGGCGCAAGTGATGCGAGGTAGGTAGTAGAAGGAAGGCGGCCGGCCAGAGCGCAGGAAGGCAAGAAAGAACGCGAGACGGCATTTGGCGTCCGTGGGAAGCGGGCGGTTCGATACGGTGTTCCTCGTTAGGCGCGTGAGGTCTCTTGCAAGGAAGGTGCTGGAATGGGATGGGATGGGATGGGTGAGATGAAATGTAGCCGTGATGCCTCCCTCAGGCACAACAACAACGTGGACTAAGCGAGTAAACATAATTTCTATCTAATTTTATACCGAGATCAGAGATAGAGACCTCCTTCCCTCCCCTGTATGAGACTACAGACAAGCATACTGCACTACGAGCGAGATGCAACTGTACAGTACCATATACCGTGCTCTGCAAACCACCCCATGACACCAACACTTAGACCAAAAGCTTTTGTGGGTATCAAGAACATACTACATGCACCCCTATCCTTGCCTTCCCTTTCCAAAGCGCGGCCAAAGAGGTCGACAGACGCACGCCACTACATCACACCATCTTACGCGGTACGTTCAGTTCAGTTCAGTGCGTCGCCGACCTTTCCCGACGCATCGAGACTGTTCTTTCGACTCACAACGGGCGTGCGGTTGGGAGTCTTTTGCCCCGCGTAGCTGTGCTGCCTGCTGCCCGTCGCCTGCCTCAACCTCAGATCCTGCTGACTGCGCACAAACGAGTGAGCCTGGCTCGGGCGCGGCGTGCCATCTGGCAGCTGAGAGGGGCGACGGCCCTGCGTCTCCTGCTCGGCTCGGGCGTCGGACAGCTGCTGAGCGAAGGGGGAGCGCGCGCGCAGCGTGGGGCCTTTCCAGTAGATCACGTAGACGGCTAGCACGAGGACGAAGGAGATGCAGGCGAGAATGGTGGACGCGTACGCGAGAGCTTTGGACGGGTCGCTGCTGAGGTCTGGGAGGCTGTTAGCTGGGACATTTGAGTGGGCAGTGTGGGAGGACTCACTCTGGAAAAAGGGGGTCGCGGGAATAGTTAACACTCCGGCCAAAAAGTCACGAGCCCAGCCGTTGCCACCAGTTGCGGAGGCCGAGTAAGGACCGTAGGCACAGATCATGTAGTCAATGGTAGCCATGTAGATAGCGTAGTTGGCGATTCCGACGATGGCGGCGAAGATCATGCTGCCAATCCAGTGGATGGGCGGGCCGGTAGATGTCCAGGCAAATCCAATGAGACCGATGGGAAGACAGGGGGCGGTATACAGCAGCCACCAGAGCCTCGATTCGTATTGGACTTTCTCGTCATTGGGATTTGCGTGGCGCTCTTTGATGTTCCGCTTGATGGCCGGGATGAAGGACAACCACGCGAGCAGATATCCCACACCGATAGCGATGAAGACCAGGCCGATTTGAACGGTGCTGAAGCCCCACTGTGTGTAGACCAGAGCGAAAGACTGGATGAACATGAAGATAAGGGCATCGCTAAAGCCACTCAGGAGCGAGAGCGTGAGGACGATGGGTTCCGTCAGAAACATCTTGAACGGTCGCATCCAGGTGACCAGGATTTCCTTAGCAGAGAATCGATCCCAGTATGGCACCAGCTCGTTTGGACCGTACACATGGGGGTCCTGGCCCGACGTGCGCCTCTTCTTAGCAATCCGATCCATCATGATGGTGGATCTTGTCTCTGGCACAATGACAAAGTGGAGAGCCTGGACGAAGCCGCCGAACAAGAGTTGGATCCAGATCGACCACCGCCAGCTGAGGTAAGCCTCTGAAAAGCCGCCGATGATGGGACCGAGGATTGAGCCTCCCACGGAAGAGAAGACGACGAATGCAACGGCGTATTGTTGATTGTCCGCCTCCCACATGTCCGCAATCATACCGAGAGTGACCGATCCCCCGGCGGAGGAGAGACCACCGAGCGCCCGGCCCACGATGATGGTTGCGAAGTTTGGAGCAAGGGCAACAGGAATCTGCCAGATGTTGACCAGGAGCAGAGAGAGCTGAAGGATCGGCCATCTTCCCAATTCCTCGCTCCAGGGAGCCCAGAGCTCGCAACCAAAAGCGTACATGACGAGAAAGATCATGGCACCAACCCGCGCAGCCTGGGCGCTGACGCCGAATTCCTTTTCGATTCCGGGGATCGCATTTGAGTATAGACTGGTGTTGAAGTTCATCGAGACTTGGACGGCGAAAATGACCGAGAGAATCATCCTAGAGGACCGTTAGCGACAATCACTTTTCACGGGAATGGGACACAAGCCCAGGAGAGAGCTCTGTTGTGGTCGAGATGGCCCCTAAGCGAGAGAGCTGGCCGCCTCAGGCCGCTCCATCTCGAGCGCCATGCCACAGCCCATCTATTCACTCTCGACGTGCACGCAAGCTTACCATTTCTTCCATTCGGGGAACGAGAATCCAAGTTCGGCGTAGCATTCGTCTTCCGTCAACTCCCTCTTGTCGTATGTGCCAACCCGGTCGACGTCTGGCAGCTCCTTGCTGTCCATGTTGCTCGGTGGCTCGAACACCTGGTCAGCGCCCGCGAACGCAGCGTGTCGGGACTTGTGAGGCGTGATGCCTTCCGCCTTCTCTCCATGAGCTACGTCGATGTCAGACTTTGAGGTCGATGCCGTTTCTGAGCCATTGGTGCGCTCCTCGCCCGTTGGCAGGGTGCCGGCTTTCTTGTCCGGAGGCGCCATGTGAGAGGTGGATGGGTGAGTGGTTGAGGTTGAGCTTGAGCGTGAGGTTGAGCTTTTGTGAGAGGGACAGCGCTCTGGATGGATAAAAATTTCCCTGGCTTTGGAATGGATGCTAGGCCGAGTTCATGGGGGTAGTGTCTAATGAGAGCCCAGGAATCCTCGCACTAGTTGGGCGCCGTCGGGGGGCGGGGGGGGCTCGGTGGATGAGAAAAGGGAGACAGAAAGGTACTTGATGCAGAAGATATGGAAATGATCTTCGAGGAACGAGGCGCCTTTTGACGTGCAGAGATGCCGGAGAAGTGGAACGCTTTATGGATCTCGCGCCGCAGGATCTCTGATGGCTGGCTCTTGCCGCATCGCAGCCTTTGAAGACGTCATGGATGCACGTACAGTACAGTCCATGGATACTGTAAGTACTGACATGCTTAATTAACAAAGCTTCCGCTAAGTTCATTGCCGTGCCATCGATGGGATAGCCGCTAGACTAAGCCAAATTCCACTTGTTCAATGAACGCGAGAGAGCGCGAGAGAGCGAAAGAGAGCGAGAGAGAGAGCGAGAGAGAGACTACGTCAAAATGCTTGTCAATCAAGCATTGGCTAAGTAGCCAGCTAATCGAGACCTACTTAAGCTGCTTGCAGCATAGCGGAAACCTAGCTGCAGGCGGACTGGGGCACTGTATAAGTACTGGTCATTCTGTATCTCCTACTTTACACTTTCTCACTCTGAACGATACTGACGCGTGTAGTCGTCAGTGAAGAATTGAATCTAGCTTGCCATCCTGACGTCAAGAGCCACAAAGACAGCAAGTGGCAAAGAGAGAGAGAGCAGCCGGAAGTCATGGGTGAGATGGACAGACAGCACGCGAGTCCAACACCAACTGGAGGGGAACGAACGAGCTTCCCCATCCTGTGCTGTACAGCCTTTGCAAACCTACGTTCGAGTGTGGGTAAGCTTAAGGTACGGCACGGCACTGTACTGTACTGTACATACATACAAACTCAGTACCGATACCGTACAGGCATTTCTGCTTGGATTGACTGTCACATCAGTCACGGCCTCATGCTCAATACCCATGCTGCAAAGGCCATGTATTATGAGTCGTACATTCATTCTCATCTCCACCCCCGTGCAGCTGCTCGCTTCGACGGCGGGGAGGGGTATAGTACACAGTACAATACATACAATCTGTTTATGTACCGTACAGCATGTACGATGAGGTCGTTCTCGGCGGTGAGTTTTCCAAGCGCCCTATCGTCGTCGTCGCATCTGCTGATCCAATGCCGTCTCGGCCGTGCTGAGCCGCAACGTGAGCACAAACGGTCGGGCAGGGAGCTTGCGGCGGAACCGTCGGCCACTTCTCGTTCTCCTTTGCGTGTGCGCTGCGGCGGTTCCGCTCTCATCGGCAGCATGGAAACCAATTCAGAGCTCCTTATCTACAGTACTGTAGGTATGTATGTGCTGTACTGTATGTGCTGTACAGTATGTACTGGGTATGTCCCGACTGCTCGTGGCGAACGTGAGTCTTTTGAGTTTCGACTTCCAGGGTCCTGGATGCTGTGGTGGAGCGAACACAGTACTAAATTGGTCAGATAACTACAGTCTGTATGGTAGGAATGTACTGTACTACTGTACTACTGTACTAATACCAATAGCTAAATGCCTACGGAGTAGGTACATGGATTACAGGACTAGACTAGACTAGTGAGCTCTTTCAGTACATACATACAGTTCATACATACAGTTCATACATACAGTACATACATACACATACATACATACATACATACATACACATACAGTACATACATACGTACAATACTGTAGCAGTAATAGACCCGCTATCTGCACGTCACCTGCCAGAATGTCTCGAAAAACAGCGTCACATAATCTGTGACTTGCGACAACATCCACGAGTCTTTCCCGTCATTACAGCAGCATGTACTGTACGGTACGTGAACCGTACCAGAAGACCCGTCTACAGTGATCCCGGTGTCTCCTCGACGCCTCCTCGCCTTTCCCAGCGAATATACACTCACGTGCCGTGCTTAAGCGAGCTGTCCTTATTATGATTCATGAATGTGAATCATCAGGTACGTATGTATGTACGGTACTGTAGCAAGTCCAGTAACTGACTGACTGTATTGTACTGTGTAGAGCCAGCGCAATCGTCCTCTCACAGATCGCCATCAGCTTTGCAGTACAGCAGATCTATTCGTCTATTCTTCTTCTATCGAGATCGCATGTACTGTACAATCCCCCCCCCCTCCCCCCCTATCCCCCCTCCTATAGTACCTCTCCCGCCGGCCCTTCTGCAACAACCCTCCCCTGGGCGAGCACAACACAGTAGTTCGCGTCGCTCACCGCTTCGACCCGGTGCGCAATCGTGACCACGGTACTCTCCTGCATCTCCTCCCTCAGGATCCGCTGGATGCGCATCGCCGTCTCGCGATCAACGCTCGCTGTCGCCTCGTCCATCACCACGATCGGGCTGCGTCGCAGCAGTGCTCTCGCCAGCCCAACAAGCTGTCTCTGCCCCTGCGACAGATTCCTGCCCCCCGTGTCGATGTGCGTGTCGAGCGTCCAGTCGTGACGCGCTGCGATCTTGGAGAGCACGGTCGAGCACTCCGTGTCGCTGTATTCTTCCAAGGGGTCGAGATTCTGCCGCATCGTGCCGGGGAAGAGGACCGGCTCTTGCGCGAGGAAGGTGACGCGCTGGCGGAGGGCTTGGAGGTTGACGGTCGAGATGTCGATGCCGTCGATCAGGATCCGGCCCGTGACGGGGAGGTTCGTGGCAAGCAGTGCGAGTGCGAGGGTGCTTTTCCCCGAACCGGTTCTGCCAATCAGGGCCGTGGTGCTGCCACCTTTGATGGTGAGTGAGATGTTGGAGAGAGCTGGCTCGAGATGAGGTGCGTATTGGATCGTGACATCTTCAAACACGATGTCGCTGCCGTATAGAGGCCAGGATGCGGGTGGCGCGGTTTGGCCGGGAGCTTCCTGTTCGAGATGGAGGAGCTCGACGACACGCTCGACGGAGACGAAGTCCATCTGCAATTGACCGTATTGCCTGCAGAGGGCATGGGTCGAGCGGACAAAGGTCGCTGCTGCGGTAAGGACGAAGGCCGTCAGTCCGGCTGAGACACCGGTGTAGAGTGCGAGAACTGTGAGGATAAACGTCGAACCGGCGGACAGGGTATCGAAACGATACATCAGCCAGGCTTGGAGACTCCAATAGAAGTGATCCATCTTCTGGAAGTTGTCCGTGACCATGATGACTCGGTCCTGGAACCGAGAGGACGCGGCGAAGGCGCGAATGGTCGTCAGGCCCTCGGTGAGAGCTCCGAAATTGGAAATGAGAGGAGTCAACGAAACCATTTCCAAGCGACGCAGGCTTTGGGATGTTGGGAGAAAATGCCTGAAGATGATCACGAAGGCAATCGTGAGAGCCAGGGCAAAGATCAGGAATATCGGAGTGACTGATCCAATCACGACAATCGAGGACACCCAAGAAATAGATAATAGAGCGGCGTATTGGAACTGAGCACTGATGTTGCCGTCAACAGTGTTGATGTCGGATGTGAGACGATTCATCAGCCTTCCAACCGGAGTAGTATCGTAAAATCGGAAAGTCGCGTGTGTAACGCTCGTCATGACTCTCTCAAATAGATCCTTCCCTGCTTTGTAGATGATCACGATCATGAACCCGTTCGTGATCGCATAGGCAACAGATTGAGCCACTGCGATAATGAAGAATCCTACCAGCCATGGTTTGATGTCCGTCTCTGGAGACGGCAAGTCGGCGAATGGTCCACCGGACGATTCCTGAACCGGATCACCATATGCTTCACCCCACTGCTTCAGGAACCAGGTCTTGCCGACCTCGACGACTCGGCCTACCACCAGAAGACAAATGAGGACGAACCACCATTTGAGTTTTCCGGCTTTGATGTACTCCCAGTACACAGATGCTTGCACACCCCCATCAGCTCGATACTCCTCTTCGAGAAATTGATCCGGTACGGCAGCTTTGTTTTGCTCCTCGTTGCCCTGGTCCTCGTTGCCCTGGTCCTCGTTCGCCGAGTCGGACGATTTCACACGATGTAATTCTGCGAGCGGGATGGTCTTCGGGTCCAGGACCACCGCGCGCCCGTCAGAAATTTGGATAGCTTGTGCTGCCATTCCCATACACAGCTCTGTTCGATGGGTGACCAATATGGTTGTGCGATCTTTCACTAGCGCTCCAGCCAAGCACTTTCGAACAATGTAATCAGCAGTTTGCTGATCGAGTGCCGAGAGTGGGTCGTCTAGAAGCAAAATATTGGCTCTGGAATATACAGCTCTTGCCAGAGACACGCGAGCTTTTTGTCCTCCCGACAAGCCAACTCCATTTTCTCCGATCATAGACAGGTCTCCATGCTTGAAGCTGGCCATGTCTGGAATCAGAGCGCATGCTTCCAAGACTTGTTTGTAGCGAGCTTCTTCGTAGGGTGCCGAGAAGAGAATGTTCTCTCTGATGCTCATGCTCTGCAGCCAAGGTGTCTGTCCACAGTAACCAACCATTTCATTTGTTCGATGATATTCTCCGTCTAGTTGATCAAGTTCGCCAAGTAGAGCTTGGAGCAATGCTGTTTTCCCTGCCCCAACTTCTCCGCAGATGATGGTCAGTCCCGATGAAAAGGACAAGTTGATGTCGCACAGAACTGGCTCTGTCGCTCCTGGCCATGCAAAAGATGCGTGCTTCATCTCGATCTTTGTGCTTGGGGTAAAAGTCGCATCCTCTTTGTCCGGCTCATTCATGAACTCCTCTAAGCGTTTCATGGAAACCCTAGCATTCAAAAGCACAGTGATGAGATTTGGAAGCTCTCTTAGACTGGACTCGAGCATGCTGAAAAGTTGCAGAGCTGGAAAAGCAATATCGACTCTCAACGACTTTCCTGTAAGAACCGTATAGGCCCAAAAGGCCATTACCGGAAAGAGGCCACTGGCAAACTCGTTCGTAAACGAAATTGTGACTCGCCACAGAGCAGTGATAACACGAAGTTTCAACTCATGTTGTCTTGCTTCCATAATCCTGGCAAGCCAAACGTCCTGCCACCCATAATAACGTAGATGACGGATCGCATCAACAAGCTGGGAGATCTTGTGGAGTTTGGTATCTGTCGCTACCCTCCTTTCCCTTTCAAAATAGAGGACTGCTTTGGCGATAAAAGCGTTGATTACTTGAGCGAACAGGACCGCAGTAACCCCAATCAGGCAGGGCCAGCCAAGTATTCTCCAAATTAGAATGACAGCGAATACTAGGCCAAGAGGTTGAGAGACGAGCGACGAAAATTCCCAAAATCTACAGAACGATGTTAGGCAATATTTTCAAACTTGGTGGAATGGGTGCCCTACCTTTGAGCGACTTCGTATGCATCAAACCTATGAATCGTTAGCTCGTAGTAGGATTCAGAGACCCACGGATTACCTCATAAGATTCATAATCTTGCCCATCGATGCCATGTCCTTAGGACTATCTTTGTTCTTCGTAGACGCGCCACAAATCCAATGGTACGGTTTTGTGATGACACCCATCAGTCTTCCGAACGCCGAACGACTCGTGCGCTTTGATACACCATTCAAAACATTGTCCGGATCCACCTCAATAATGGTTTTCGCACTGCTGCTGACGCTGACCACTTTTCTCAAGAGTGTCTTCTCATATAGCATGGTGATTAATTCTCCTCGCGACCGTTCGTATGCACGTCGCCCATACCACAGCGAAAAGACACCAGACTGGCTTGAGACCAATCTTACAACCAGAGATATTAATGCGTAGTTTAATGCCGCTCGGTTGGAAGCACCATGATCTTCCATGCTCTGCAGTATCTTCTGCAGGAGCACTGGGGCTGAGAAATCTATAAAGACGATCAACAAACCTGGTTGGGTCGGAGAAGCAGATTCAACGTACTAGCCACGAGCTCTATAATACTCAGTGTGGAAATGATGAAAAGGTCTAATCCATTCGCTTGGATCAGCTTGCTCAAAACAGACCCCTGCAAATCCCTAAACTCATCATGCAACATTCGGTGCTTGAATTCGTATCCTAGACTCCATACATCCTCGTCATTTAACCGTCTTTTGTTGCCCATCTTGATAAGGGGTGCCATCCAGGAGACGCTCATAAACTGCCACAAAGAAAGATTGTCTTCTGGACTCCGCATCTCGAAAGCAGGCTCTGAAAAAGGAGCACTTATGTCCGAGCTATCACGAAGAGGATGACGAAGAGGCATCAGTAGGATGACGATTACTGCTGTGAATGCTGAAATGATGGAAATAATGACCGGAACATCGTGAGGCTCCAATTGAGAAGCATCATCAACGAGCACGATGATCTGTGAGGCAGCTAAGCAACCATATAGCACCAGTAGTGCCTTTGGACTCTTCGCAGGTCTGTACACGGCAATCAGGAGACATGCCACGGCCCATGCCGCTGCAGGATAAACCATCAAAAGTCGAAACTCTTGACGGAAAACGCTCCACGTCTGGAATCCCAGCCCAGCACAGGAGACCACGAATAGAACGATGGTTTTCCATCCCAGGTACCGTTTCCGGTGGAAGTCGACTCGCTGAGATTTCAGTTCTGGCTCTTGAGCGAACTCCGGATCCACCTTGGACGTAGACGACTGAGGGGAAGGAGCTGGACGATGAGGCCGAGCAGGACGAGAACTGCTATCACTGCTGGAATAGCTGCGATGTACGGGATTGCACAGGCCGTGAACCTCGCATTTGTTGGATCCTGAAGAGTAAGTCAACTATTGATGCACGTATTGCGGTGTACAAAAGGGGGGGGGGGGGGGGTTGAGCCACGAACCCAGATCCTTCCACAAGCGAGAAATCTGCCTTCATCTTTGGCCTCACTGAAAGCACGAGGAATGGTGTAGTACGTCTCCCCTCCGGGGATCCTGTATATAGACATGCTGGGAGTGATGATGGCGTGTAAGAGATAACAGAGTGGCGAGTTCTCTTCTACCGTCCCATGAGGGTCTCAGGTTGTTTTCTTACAATCGGCGAAGTCCATGAGGGAAAACAAGATACGCTGACGATGTTTTAAGCTGCGGAAACGATGTTGTTTCGGGACAACTCGTAGGTGAACGTTACTTCGAATGTGGGGTGGGGCCTTGGAGAGAGATGCATTACAGTTAGACGTCGCAGAAAAGTCATGTGATCACTACATGCTCATTAAGCCTTGACATTTCTTGTTCAAAATGGCTTATGAATACCTTGGGATATCAAATTTCTTGGGACGATTACATTAGAAGGAGGTGCCGATATTAGGGAAAGAACATTAGGTACCTATCTTGTGTTCTCCTTTTTCTGATTACTTGGATTCTTAACCAAACCTTTCGTGGGCAATTGTAAGTGGAACCTGGAAGTAAGTTCAATGTTTTGCTGCCGCCTTTCACAGCACAAGATATGCCGTAAGAAACATAGAATTGAATGTTTTCATACACTTTTACATGACAGTTGCATACCACTTGATCTCATGGTCGAAGGTCTGTATCGGCGGAGTCGTCCCATCTTCGCCCCTTAGACTCACATGATTTGCCCCAATTGCGAACAGCGTATGCCCATTTTCATTACCCTTCACTTCCCTCACAGACTCTGTAATGGTATTCCTACTACTGGCTTCCTTGTTGAGTGTGCAAAAAGGCGTTATGCTGTTTGATAGGAGGGCTATGCCTAAGTGGTCGCCCTTTGCAACGGTCTTCCCGACCGGCACGCGCACAACTTTGAAGCCCTGCGTGACGTTGCTCGGAGCCAGCTCGAACGTGGCCAGCGTCTCCCATACGTAGAACGGGGTAAAGAAATTGGTGTCATTGTCGTATCGGAAGATGGTCAAACTCAGATTGCCGGTTGGTGCTTGGCCGGCGATGTTGATGCCAACTTCGTCCAAAGTACCGGATTTGGAAGATTTCCATGTCTGATATAACTGGTAAGCGGGAAGGTCACATGAGCCAGTGTAAGAAGCTGCTTCTCCTGAGCCATCTGTGGCGGATATTGCTCGGCCTGTAGTGGCGGCTGGGACGCTATTCCCAGGTATGATGGACACCGTCACGGATTTTGATAGCGAGCAGTTGAGGTTTTCGAGAGACCCGTCTGTGTTGAAATGCAGGATTTGGAGTTGGTGGCCGTGAGCTGCCTTTTGGGTCCCTGCGAGAGGTGCGATACGCATCATGTCGGCGATGTGGAGATATGCTGCCTGATCATCGGAAGGGGAGGGAAGTGTAAGAACGCCGCCGGTCTGGCCACCGCATGTGTCTCCGCTTAGGATCTGGCGTTGCCAGGGGCCGGCCAGGGATTTGGAGCGGTAGACGATGAGGAGGGTCCAAGTACAATAACCACATGTATTCGATGCGGTAATGTAAAAGTAGTCGCCACGTTTGAAGATATCCGGAGATTCTGCCTGGTAATCGACTAGGTCACTATTATAAAGTACCTGGTGGGCAGTACCGGTGGTGTTGCGCATGTCCGGAGTAAGTTCTTGGACATACAGACTCTGGTTGAAAGGTGGCCAAATAGATGCGCCTAAAGTCGTAAAGTCCAGAAGGGAATACACAATGTACCCTGTGCCATTGATGACCTGGACCGTAAGATCACCCGCCATGAAAGGGCCCGCAGGTTGGTAGCCTACTAAAGCTCGATCCGGACTTTCGACGAAGCCTCCGATGGGACTGCTGCTGGTGAAAATGGCATAACCGGGAGCTTTTGCATTGACCCAGAGGATGTACTCGTTGCTGGAAGCGCTGTAGATGATGTGAGGTCGTCCACAATTTCCTGATAGTTCGCCAAAGCAGAGCGTTTTGATCTCTGGGGTATTGACTTCGAAGAGAAGGCCATTGTAATGCCAGGCTTGGAGATCTGCTGACGAGTATGATGCAATTCCACAAAACGCTTCACCGCAACCTAGTGTTAGACCGTACCACACGTAGGCCCCACCAAGAAAATCGATTTTGTCGCCTTTGAGAGAAGGATAGAATTAGTACAGAGATCCAAAGGCGAAATAAGGAGGGATGAAGGAACTCGAATAGGTCACACATCTCCGGCCTTAGAGGACCTCAAGAGAGGAAATGGGATTCTCTACCAATACTCACTCGTCAATTCTATGGCATTGCCGTTTGTATCGAACCTATATTGTATTCTGTTATCAAAAGTGGCAGGTACCGAGGCTACACTATGTGCCACGGAAACGATGTAGCTAAGTAGGTAAAAGATCCTCAAGAACGATGAGTTGGCCATCCTTAGACTGTGCAAGGTGAAGTCTGTACACAAGAAGCAATGCTTTTCGAGATATCTAAGTGAGGACACAAGAAGGGGATGTCCGTATTTATAGTCCATTTTCTGGTACCGTTTCTCCCGGTACTACAGTACACGGAGTTCATCACGTAGAGATACTAGTTGTGCGAGGCCTACGGAGGTGCCGGAGTTTAAGTTTATCTTAACCTCCGAGTGGCAGAATTCATCAGCAAAATGGTCATAAATGGAGTCTCTTTTTTTAAGTTACTATTATATATACTTAAAACTTAGTAAACCTTCCTTTCGTGACAAACTATTATATATACTTAAAACTTAGTAAACCTTCCTTTCATGGCAAACTTTTATATATACTTAAAACATAGTACACCTTCCTTTTATGGCAAACTTTTATACATACTTTTATACAATCTTAAAACTTAGTAAACCTTCCTTTTATGACAAACTTTTATATTTACTTACAACTTAGTAAATCTTCCTTTCATAGCAAACTTTTATATTTACTTACAACTTAGTAAATCTTCCTTTCATAGCAAACTTTTATTTATACTTAAAACTTAGTAGACCTTCCTTTCATGGCAAACTTTTATATGTACTGAAAACTTAGGAAACCTTCCTTTTATGGCAATTCCTGATTTCTGCGCCGTAGCATCGATGTAACCAACTTAGCCAATAAAATCAAGGTTATTACATCATCCTAAGCTTTTGCAACTTGCTTCTTTTGCTCGTTACGTCACTTACAAACGCCCCCGCCGTATTTGTCTTCGAAGTGCTTCTTTCTACACTTTCATACCGTTTGGATAAAGTTGACATCCGATGAATCAGATGACAATTTGAATCGAAGAATGCTTAAGGCTTCGGTATTAGAAGTGTGGTTTTTTTTGCAGCGTAGTCGAGAGTTTCATTTTGCATAAACGTTTTCGTAATTCACTTTTCAAGCCACCGTTATCAGCAAGAAACTGCGCAACGACAAGTACTTTTCGCTGGTAATACGTCTTACAGTGTATCGTTTCTTAACCTTTTTCTTGGAAAACTTATCAGAATAGCCGTAAGAACAACTCTATAACCTCTATCTTTTCTTCCGCGGTATCTCTTCTTCGGCAAAATCTTTATGCTATTCGTCAATGGGCGTGGAAAAAAACCCTCGTTTATTGGTGGCGATTGTTTTGAGTCCAAGTTTCGTCAAAGCAAAGAATTGTATTATTTTAGTGAAAAGTCGAAACTTCGTGCTCTCAAGCAAACTTCAATCCAAGTTTTCTATTTTCTCAGGTATCGATGGTTGTCAAGTTGCAGATCGTGCACCGAAGCCTTTTTTCTTCCAACGCGTTTTCATTAGCTTCAAGACCGCACTTCCAATGGCGAAACTTTGAGACGAGTATGTTTTTAAATCATTCGACGCGTAGCTATGGAAAACCATACGTAATCGATAAGTCCTTGCTTTTGCTCGGCTTCGAGCTTAGGAAAAGAATCAGTTGGCTTCTTTGGAACCGAATCCTTTCAGTCCAAAGCGTATGTTACTTGGCTTCTCATGAAAGAAAGCAAACTGAGTAAGATTTTGTCGACTGTGTAGCGAAGTCGATACGCTATTTTCACCTCGCATCGTTGACTTTATGTAGTTTTACAACGCTTCCTCTTCGAAACACGTGTTTTTTGTCAACTAGGGAGATCATCTGAAGGGTTCCATTGAAAAAACTACTCCCGGTTTCGTATTAAGTCATCTGTAGAAGTTGACGAACCCAAAGTACAACAGTATCATAGTATAATTATTGATCGCGCAATGTTTTGGTAAGTGCGCGGCACCCCTACTCCTGAAGCTCCTGAAGGCGATGAGCCAAACTTCAACCCCAGCACATCCGTTTTGTAGTCCTCTGACGTGACTTTAAGGCCAAGAAAGACAACACTCGTCGCCTTATTGCGGGTTGAGGAGTAGTAGACGGATCTCCAGCAAAAACTGCATAGCTTTCCAAGGTCGGAAGGTGCTCTGTACAGTTCGAGTGGACGGCACGTGAAGGGGTCCTGGAAGATCGGGGGGCTTACGCACAGTGTCACGTGAACTAGCACAGACAGCTACAGTAGGTACTTTATGAACACCGACAGATGCCTCTGAAAAGTGCGGAATATGAGGAACAGCAATTACAACGAGATGCTTCTCGGGTGGCACTGTGAATTTCGACGGTACGAGAACACCACTTTTTGTCCATGACACTGTGGCACGAGCAGTGAGCTACACAACGCAGGCACGTATATCGGACGTAGGGCAAAGCGTTAACAGCAAAGCCGGCCGGCCACAAGAATCCAGACATACTTGTCAGGAACGTCTTAAGAAACACAACCAGGTCCCTACTACACCCGAACATCTATATAAGGCACGTATAATTCACCTTTGCAGAGAGGAACTCGATCACGTTTCTCCCCACAGCTGCCAACTGAGCTACTTTAGTTCAGGAACCTCCTATAAATAGATAAGCTTATTTTGAGCCTCATCTGTATTAAAAGACGTAGGGAGAGCATCGTCTGAAAATCGTACTCTTTCTGACCTTGGTTCTCGTGCCATCACATGGCTCTTCGAGGACTCACGACGCGGAAAAACGGTGTCGCGCAGATAGTCCCGAGAGATCTAGAGCCTCAGCAAGTTCCCGGAGCAGAAATCGATCCGCCGAGACCACAAGCCGATTTCCTTCGATTTGGCTCCTTGCTGGCCGTCAGCGCGCGTTGAATGCTGGACTTCATCTTGTGGTTCTCTTGGCAAGTGGGCGTGGGCCTAGTGCGTGCTTGGCACGACCGCGGCCGAATCCCCTTCGAAGCTCGCAGCTGGCCACCAGAACAAAACAACTTTCATCACCATCGCGCTGCCTCAACAATTCGCATTCATCGGCTTCGACACGCCGAACAGAGCATCCAATTCCACGCGACCGGTTGCTTTCCATCGGCAGATACACACGATTCGGTTGCGCAAAGCGCATTCCGGCCAGTCAGCGAATGCCGAACTAAGCAAACGACGTTCGAAGCACATTGTCTCCCAGTCCGATTCAACCTGACCTCGTCCATCCAGCCGCGGCCCGGCGTTTGATAGCCATGCCGACAAAGCGCAAACTCGAGCATTTTGACCCCAACAAGTCCGACTCGAACGATACCGACTTCGACCCTACCGAGGTCAGAACTTCGCCCAAGAAATCTCGAAAATCCTCTTCGAAGCGGCACTCGGGCGGCGGCGCAGCGAGAAAGAAATCGAAGCGACCAAAGTATAGGGGATCCGACGTCACGGATGATGATGTTGAGGATAGTCTGTTAGAGGAGTCCTTTTCAGAAGCCGACGAGGAGGACGAGGAAGTGGAGATGAACGAGAAGACGGGTCGCGCGGTTCGCAAGGCTACCAAGAAGGCGGTCAACTACGAGGAAGACAGCAACAGCGACGTTGCAGAGTCGGTGCAAGACACGCGGACAGATTCAGACGAGGAACCGAAGAGAAGACCGCAGAACAAGCGGCGAAAGCTTGTTGAAGCAGAGGAAAATGGCACAGACGGCTCAGACGGCGAGCCTGCATCAGCGTCTCCACCACAGGTCCGGTCGAAAATCATAAAGCTCAAAGTGCCTCCAGGCACACCCGTCCCTCCAATCCGCACCACAAGGGCTGCGAGTGCTGCGCGTACACGCGGAAGGGGGAGTACAGAACCGAAGTCCGCCGGTCTACCCCCGCGCAGAAACACCAGGGCACACACCGAAGACGGTGATCAGCCAATAGCCTTATCAACCTCCGGTAACCATGTTGTCCGCGAGGGCCACAGCCCAGAGCCCATAATCAGAAGGACGCGAGGTGCCAAAGGGTTGAAACAGCCGGCTTCGACGATCAAAGAGGAAGCACACGAAACATACGAACAAGAAGGTGTAGATGCCACCATCGCGACCGAGATTGCCGGGACAGATGACCAAGATGAAGCTGATGCTGTCATTGAACAAGACGACGCTGATGAGCTCGCCATCGACGAGGGCCTGGACAAGCCTGCAGTCGCTGGTGCGGATGACGACGATGACGATGACGATGCACCCATTGCTCGTACAGGTCGCACCCGAGGTTCGCGAGCTGGTCTTGTCATCTCGGACATCGATCCGCTAGCTGAAACAATCGAGGAGACCGCAACAGAACAAACCTCTGGGGGAAAGCGCCGTTTGACCCGTGGATCCAAGGCAAAACAACGAAAAACCGGTGCGGAAGCGAGCAGCGATTTTGAGCCTGACGAAGACCCTGTCGAGGATGAACTTTCGGCATCTGACGCGTCCCCAAAGAAATCAAAAAAGGATGAAGAATCAGATTCAGCGTCTGGCCGGAGAGGAAGGCGTGGCGCACAGGCGAAATCGAAATCAAACTCTCAAAGACGAGGAAGTTTGGGGTCAGATGTTGACGAGCCGATTGACGTCGATGAAATTGATGAGGAATTGGCAGAGCTAACCAAACCGAAGAGGAAACGAGCAACTAGGGCGGCATCGGAGATTGAGTACGCAGTTCGTCCAGGTCGTGCGCGGAAGCAGGTGGATTATAGCATAAAGCCAATGGATCAGATCTACGCTGCCGACGAAGATGGTGCCGACGCTGCTCCCACACCCACAAGAAGAGTGAGAGGCGGGCGCAATGGTGCTAATCAGCCTTGGGAACGGAACCTTTACACAACTTTTGGCCCATTTGGAGGAGGTGGTGGTCCTGCTCCAGTTATTGGTGGACCCTGGGGAACAGGTGCTGCTGGTGGTGTTGATTCTGACAGCAGTGACGACGAGACAATGCAAAGACCTTCCGGGGTTGGAGGTGGCGTTGGTATGACACCAACATCCGCATTTCCTCCAGGACTACTTCCAGGACTTGGTCAGACAAACAACGCAGATGCTTCGGCACATGGGAACCCATCAAACCTTGGAAAAGTCAAGAGTCAGAAAGCTTTGGCGGATGCTGACCCACTTGGTGTTGACCAAAATGTCGACTTCAGCAAAATTGGCGGTCTGGAAGGACATATCGATCAGCTCAAGGAAATGGTCCAGATGCCTCTCTTGTACCCCGAGCTTTTTTTGAAATTTCACGTCACTCCCCCTCGAGGCGTCTTGTTCCACGGGCCCCCGGGTACCGGGAAGACACTTCTTGCAAGGGCCCTGGCGGCCAGTGTTGGATCCGGTGGACAAAAGATTACTTTTTACATGCGCAAGGGAGCGGATGCACTAAGCAAGTGGGTCGGTGAAGCCGAAAGACAACTTCGACTCTTGTTCGAAGAAGCCAGGAAGACTCAGCCAAGTATCATCTTCTTTGACGAAATCGATGGACTCGCGCCTGTTCGATCAAGCAAGCAAGAACAGATCCACGCTTCCATTGTGTCTACTCTGCTCGCTCTGATGGATGGTATGGATGGTCGTGGACAAGTCATTGTTATCGGTGCTACAAACAGACCCGACAATATCGATCCTGCGTTGAGACGACCTGGGCGTTTCGACAGAGAGTTTTACTTTCCTCTACCTGACATCGAGGCACGCAAATCCATCCTCAATATTCATACGAAGGACTGGGGCATTGACGATAAGTTCAAAGCATCGCTGGCTCATGTCACCAAGGGCTACGGGGGTGCTGATCTTCGCGCCTTGTGCACAGAAGCGGCCTTGAACGCCATCCAACGCACTTACCCCCAAATCTACTCTTCTAACGACAAACTCTTGGTCGATCAAGACAAGATCAAGGTCACTGCCAAAGACTTCATGCTATCTGTAAAGAAGATGATTCCTTCCTCAGAACGGTCAACATCGTCCGGCGCAGCGCCTCTGCCTAAAGCCATTGAGCCACTTCTTCGTGATCAGCTCAAGGAGATCGAGCGGATTTTGGATGGATTGATTCCGGTCAGAAAGAAGACGACCGCTCTGCAAGAGGCGATGTTCGAGCAATATGAAGATGAAGACCACGGATTTGGACGAGAGACACTGCAGCAGGAATTTGAAAATCACGTGTTTATCGCCCAAGGCTTCTCATCAGTGGACAACCAGGTATGGGCCAGTCATATCTTGGTGGTGGCATCTTGAACCATTTTGAAGGACTTCATGTCCAAAGTTTTGACCTCCCTACAATCTTCAGTGATTCTGCGAGAGTAAGTCTGTGCTATTCCGTCGTGTTCTCCCCTTGCTGACTTATTGAAAAGTCTCCCGAAGCCGCAATCGTCCAGCTGTTCGCGGAAGTGAAGCGTCACAAGCCCAGTGTTATCTACCTGCCTGGGGTGGACACTTGGTACGCAACTGTCGGCCCTGCTGTAATAACAACTTTCCTTGGGATGCTGCGCTCTATTCCTCCAACGGACCCTGTTCTGGTTCTCGGGATCACGGACAACGTGATAGAGAAACTCGACCCAGTCATGCTTCAAAATCTGTTTGGCTTCTCAAAGAACAACCGATTCGTCATTGAGCGTCCATCAAGGGTAGGTTCAGTCTCACACCTGATTTAGTGCCGACAAAGTTAACAATGCCTAGAATGCTCGTATCGAGTTCTTCTCGACGATTGTTGAATATGTGAAAAAGGCCCCTAAGGATTTCCCGGAACCAATGAATCGCAAGAAGAGAAAGCTGGAGGTTCTGCAGATAGCACCTCCACCACCGCCTAAGGTGCCTACGAAGGATGAGATCAAAGCGCTAAAGAAGAGAGATCATCAGGTGCTGAACTTGTTGAAGGTCCAGATCCAACCCATCATGGACCAAATCCACAGAAAGTACAGGAAGTTCCGAACACCCGTCATTCCTCAGAGCCAAATCCAGTACCTCTATGATGAGAAGAACCCAGAGTGGGTTCGTCCAGATATTCCTCAGTTCCGACCCTACGAGCTGGACACAGATAAGGACGGCGTCCAGGGGCTACGTGAAACCTCAAGTGGCAAATTCTACTACAACTTGGAAACCACGACGATCGAAGAGCGTTTATCCAATGGCTTTTATGCGCGCCCAAAGGACTTCCTGGCAGATATCAGATCTTTAGCCAAGGACTCGAAACATATCGGAGACAAAGAGCGCACTCTGAAGGCGAATGAACTTCTTGCTAACGTCGAAGTCGACATAGCCAGTCTTGAGGTCTCGCCCGCTTTTGCGGACTGTGAGAACATTTATCAACGACAGCTGCAGAGAGCAAAGGAGCGGGAAGAAAAATATAGAAAGCGAGCTGCTCAAGCTGCAGATAACGTCTTTCACTCGATCGCACGATCTGACTTGGCCGGGAATGGTCTGGACCCGGAAGGCGCTTCAGGGCCTCTGAAACTCGGGGAGCCGTTGCCAGGAAAACGGCCAACGGTTGTAACTCCCCTCCATGGCTTTAGCAACTTGTCGAATGGATACTCAGCGACTTCAGGAAATTTCCAAGGCCACAATGACTCATCGGGGCTTTCCGATGTTCACATGGGTGGAACGGATGAAGGTTCGCAGATGCACCCGCCGGATCACCCAAGTGTGGCTCGTGGGCCTTCTAGACCAAGTACACAAATCTCGCAGCGTTCCATCTTTCAGGAGATTTCACAAGGTACGTCGCCTGCGGACATTGTCAACTATGCCTCGACGACTACCTCGGGAAAGAAGACTTCGGAAGGATGGAGCACACAGGCCACGAATGGCATCAGCAACCGCAACGTCTCGCCCAGTCCAATTGAGAAAGCAGGAGCCGACAGCGACCTACCCGACACTCAGCGCAACACGCAAGGCGATACCAGCAGCAGCGAAGAATGGATGCACTCTCAAGCTCACGCCATCACTCGTGGCCATCTCGGGCAAACCCTGCATTCTCAAACTTCCCCTTCCGAGAGCCCGCAGTCTCAGAATCCCGCCACGCCAGCCTTCAACACGGGGCCTCGCATGCCCGTCTCTCGGTCTCTCCCTCACAACTTCAGCAACATACTCAACGACTCGCCGGTCGAGCCGGCATCCTCGCAGGGCTCGTCGCAGAGAGACATCATCATCAGCGACCAATTCGTCGATGACTTGCTCAACCGATTCGTTGCCGGCTCGAGCGGGTGCTCGATCGAGCAGCTAGAGCAGATCAACCGCGAGCTGATGAACACGCTATGGGAACTGCGCGGCGAGTACAACCGCGACAGGGTTGCGAGCGAGTTGGCCGTGGTGTTTAACGATACCATCACGGACATGGAGGAGATGCAGAGGGTGCTTGCTGCGAGCCAGCCGGAGGCCAGTCAAGCGAGATAGGTTGTAGACTTGCAAGTGTTTTGCTGTTATGGTGGGGGGGGGGGGGAGTCGTGGGGAGGTCTAGAATCGAGGTTTTGGTTCGGATGCTATTCTCGAGGCCGGGTGGATTGGGGTTGATGTGAGAGGGGTGGGGGGTGGGGGAATCTGGATCGTTGACCATTCGACCATGTACTGTAGTAGTAGCTGCTGCACTTACCAGCACCGTAAGAGAGCCGGACGTAGACGATGGGAGTGGCCGCGCGGCATTTAAATGAAATGGCGTTCTATACACGGCATGCCTACACTTTTCTTGTTCCTTTTTTTTCTTTTTTCTTCTTCTTCGCCTTTGCTGCTGTCGAGTTAGGGGGGGCGTGACTTACCTACCTACCTACCTACAGACAGACAGACAAACATTACCTACCTACCTCTACCTACCTACCTACCTACCTATCTGCTGTACTGAACAGTACATACATACATACAGTACCTACGTACCTAGGTACCTACCTATCTGTCCATACACAAGGCCACACTCTCCAATCCACAAGCACTAAGCATGGCACTCTCTATCTATCTATCTACATACATACATACATATATACATACATATATACATACATATATACATACATATATACATACATATATACATACATATATACATACATATATACATACCTACCTTCATATATACAGATATACACACACATACATACACACACATACATACACACACATAGGTACGGTACGAAAGGGCATCATCGAATGCATTCGCTCGATCAAGTGTCGATGCTACGGACAGTACTGTACTGTCTGAACTACCTATGTACAGTACATACTGTGTCTCCCAGTTGGTCCCTTTCCACGCGAGCTCCACGCGAGCTCTACGCCATTACCGATCGCTCGGCCTCTTTCCAGGTGCAGTACCAAGCAAGGGTTCGCAGGACGGGCAAGCCCTGAGTGAGGCCCGAGGAGAATCTACCGGTCGGCCACCGGCGGCTGCGTTCGGGATCTGCGGTGCAATCGACGACGTGCTTGTGGCTTGTGAGGAATTCGCCTCGGTCAAGTCTGGCATCTCGGCTTTGCAGCCGGGTAAGTACGGTTGTAAGTGCCCCTACCACACCACGCTCAGAGGCTGCGTTCCCTCCAAGGGATCAGTGTTGGTGGGCTTGGGGCGCGCAGTCTTGGGGAATCTTGGGCGATTGCACTACGTTCAGACACTAGTCACAAATACGTCGGCCAAAAGGAACTGCAGCAAAATGGATCCTGTCTTAAATGCCCAAGGTCCCGAGAGAACATGGCCTGCCTATTTGCAATGCAACCCATCTCGTTCGACTTTCAAGTTACAGATCTTTCTTGTACGCGTGCTCTGGCTTGTGAGTGGTCTCGTAGTCGACATGAACATACGCTCTCTCGATATCCGGGAGGCTCTCTAGCTTGATCTGCAACTCCTCCGCAACATCGTGCGTCTCCTTCAAAGAAGCATCGGCGTTCATGACAACATCGACTTCGGCAATAAGACGCGGGCCGGAGTGGTAGACTCGCACAGTGTCGATGCCCTCGATGGCGGCAGAGTGCGTCAAGCAGACGTACGTGATGAGCTGCTGGAACTCAACAGAGGCGGTTACGCCAACGAGAAGGAGGAACTCGGTGAATGCAGTGTGAAGCCAGACGGAGGAGATTATGGTCGAAATGATGATCGCACCCATGGGGTCTATCCACCATGCGAGCTTGGAGCCGCCAACGGACGTGAGGATACCGAAGCCGTTGATGAGTAAGTCGTTGCGATGATCTTGCCACAGAATGTTGATCTGTGAGTACTTATCTTTGAGGGCCCAGCAGTAGAGGAATAAACAGAACTTCGTGGTAAAGGCTACGGCAACAGCGATGACTGACGGAAGATGAAACTTCTTGGTGTCGCCTCGTGGTGGGTCGGCGAGCTCACGAGCGGAGAATGCTATGATAATGGCGGATACTGTAGTCATGAGGAAGCAAAAAACGATGTTGCCCACGGTCTCCAGGCGGGCCTTGCCCGATGGAAATTTGTTTGGGTCCACGCGTCTGACAGCTTTGTTGCTGAGCATCAGAGTTAAGTTGGACATTGGATCAAAGATAGAGTCGGCCATCGTGGTGATCAAAGACAGAGAGCCGGATGTGGTAGCAGCAAAGAGCTGCAGTCCGGCGAGAACAACGTTGGCCCCGAAAGACCCGTAGACGGCAATCCGCCATTTCATGTGGTCATCTCCTGCCTCCTGCTTGGCCTGCGCGCGGTGGTCTTCCACAGGCTTGAGCATGCGCTCAATTTTCTCGTTCTGGGTCTCGTAGAATTTTTGGATCTTCCTCGCCTTCTTGGCATCGCTATTGAACTTGATAGGACCACAGCCATCACGCTTGCGGGAGGTGTTGGCGGCGATCAGCTGGATCTCGTTCTTATTCTTGTATGCCGAGGACAGCTGGTACGGGTCGTTCTCGTGCGTGTATCGGGGTGATCTCTGCTCTTCGACGTCGTTCATTGCAGAAGGATGTCGAGCTACTGGGACGTGCTCTTCGTTCCAAGGTGCGACGGGCTCGAAAGACGTGCTGGCAGCAGGCTTCACTGGCGAGGCAGATTGAATCGGAGAATGGGTTCGGGTCGAGTGCTCTGATCTGTTGGGATGCAAGTGGAACGGATGAGGGTGCATCGTGATGCTGTGCGAAAGATCGGGGTTATACGCCATGATTTTTGGGGTGTAAGCAAGACGAAGGAGCGGAGAGGGAGAGGGGAAGGGAGAGGGAGAGGGAGACGGAGAGGGGGAAACGAAAACAAGCTTTGGATAGAGGAGCGTAAGGAAGAGGCGACAACAGATCCTTTGATGATGCGCGAAGAAGCTGGTCTCGAAGTGAAGTGAGGTGAAGTGTGATGTTGGAGAAGTGAGGGAGCACAAAGTTCACCACGAGGCGTTGAGCATGGAAGCGCTAAGCATCGCGCCACTGAGGCACGATCCTTGGCACTGCAGATAGTGTCTTGGCAACTTACGGGAGGGTCCTTTTAGATAAATTCTTTCTACACAGTAGTGATCCTTTACCAAGACTTTACGAGGACTTTACCAAGCAAGACTTTACGAAGCATACTCACTCACTTTCCTCATCCACTCCCCACGCGCTTGATCTCTCTCAACTCTGCCTCCTGCTCGATAAAGGCAGGCAGCCACCTGGTTGAACCTGGCCCGGGGAACTTGGCAGTCCGTACTTTTCGAAGCTGACAAAACAATACCATGCTATACAGTACTGTACTACATGTGAGTGCGTGCGTGTATGCTATCTGATGGACTGACGGACCGACGCAATGACTGACTCACGTTTATCAAAAATCTCCGTGATGGACTAGGCAGGTACGGACATACGGACAGGAAGCCACGAGACATGCAGCACTAACCTTCCTCTCTATACACAGTACATACTGACCTACCGTATGCGGATGATAAAAAAAAAGTATCACCAAGGCCGCCCCGTCAGTATCGGCATCTTCCTGTCATGGATGTGATGCTATCGAACGATTTACAGTAGTAGCAAGTAGGTACTTACATAGCTCACAAAGTGTGAAACGACATCGCCCCCATCTCCACATCTGTTTTCGGGAGATCCGAAGGCCTCGAGCATGCTCGCCAACATGCAGCAGCAGCACACACACAGCGTGATTACATTAAGCAGATGCGATGCAGACCAAAAAGTAACAGGAAATAAATGCTCGCCAAAAGACCCCCATCCCAGCAGAACGCCAAGTGATCAGCCGGATTAATCTTGTGTTCCTGCGACAGAATCGCCTTAGCTCCCTGTGCACCATCACAACGCCGCCCTCGCATCCCGACAAAGTCCAAGCATCGAGCACCATCAACTAATTATCGAGCACGTCTCGCTCCTCCTCAGTCGGACCCAATGGCGTCTCGTGTGTCGGGAACGTCTCGTTCTTCTCCCACATCGCGCCCGGTCCACGGAAACTTGGCTCCTCCATGGGGGCTGTCGGAACATCTGCGAACATCATCCTCGCACTTGGAGGGGTCTGAGCAACATAGGTCGGGGACGTCATTCCCTCCGAGCCATATGGGAGGGGTCTCAAGGGAATCTCGCGCGCAGGAACACCATCATTCCCCAGTTTATTGGCTAATACATCGGACTGGCGCTGAGCGAGTTGCTCAAGCCGCAGCACCGGATCCTAACACAAGTAAGAGAGGCACCTCACGTATTAGGAGAGAAAATAGTACCCAATCCGCTTGAGATGGAACTCCCTCAGCAGCCGGCAATTCGCCTTGCGCATTTCTCTCCTCTCCCCAGAAAGTGGGTCTCCTGATGGGGGCTGGCGTTACGGGCAAACTGGGGCGTTCCATTACTGAGGGAAAGTCTGTGAGCCTCATATTGTGCCGTTTACCGCCTGGGCTGGAAACCTGTGTTATACCTGAGCCATACCCCTGCAGCACCTGGATGTTTCCCTTGCGGTTCTTTTGCAAGTTTCCAATGTACCGCTCAATCTCGGGAACGTCGTCCCAGGCATTTCCACGCGTGTATGTCTGCCACGGATCAGAAGTCGTAAGTGAGATTGTTGGCGTACTAATCGCGACTGTTGGTTGGTTCTTGTCTCCTGTGACGGGTGCTGGGTCCGTCACGCTTTGCGACTTGGTGGCTACCACGGCTGCTGGAGTATCTTCGGGGAAGACTCTACTCGGTTTTGAGGCATTCTTCTCCCACGGAAAGATAGGCGCTGGTTTCTGGTACGAGGGCGTCTTGGGGACTTCGTAGTACATGTTTTTCGGCGGGTCTGGGTATCGGTCTGGAGCCTTCCACGGGGTGGGATCTGAAGACATGTCATAGTGCGTTGTAGGGAAATTCGAAGCTTCGGGTAGGGAGTCAGATGGGGGTGGGGCTCTATAGACTGTCAGCACACAGTCCCCGAAGAAAACCAAAGCATGGGAGGTGCTGACCTGCTGGCATCCCAGGTGGAGGACGAGGCTTGAGCCGGGGTTCGGTCCTCTGGCTCGGTGGCCTCGTCCGAGTTTGCGTGAACCGAAGGAACATGGGCCTTTTCTTCTCCTTCTTCTTTTTCTTTCTCTTTCTTCTCTTCTTCTCTTGAGATTATGGTTTCTCCTTCGGGCGACGGCTCTTCAGCGATTGGCGATAGGTTATCGTTCTCAGTCTTCTCAGATTGATATTCATGGCCACTCGAGACAGGCTGAAACTCGCCCTTTGTGTGGTACTGCACAATCGAGTGTGTTCCTTCCCAAGAGCTCTCTACAGACTATCACAGGTCAATGAGAGATGGAAGCAGGAAAGAGAGGAAAGGCCTACGGATTCTTTGTAGTGTTTGTCGTAAACCGCCCACCACCTCCCAACCATCTGATCGTATGGAGTAGAGCCTTGATGTGCTTGTCTTCCTCGGCTCCAAGGCTTCTCCGAGCCAATGAAGTGGGAGACGCTGATGCTGGATTGGAAGTGCTGGAATGCTGGCAGGTACTGGTAGTGAGCTGACGGAGTTACGTTGTAAGTGAAGCTTAGCCGGTTGAAGTTGTTCTTGAAATGCATATTCAGCAAGCCTTGGTCTGCACCGTCAAACGAAATACCCCGTTCCGCCATCGCGAGCAAAGCGTAGTAATCAGTCAAATTGGGGTTCAAGACCATCAGACCAGTGTTGAAGATGTCCGGCCAGCCAACATCCGGAGCTGCGGAGAAGGGCTGGGGCACATCGAACAGCTCGTCGGGCGCACGGAGAGCCACCATGTCCGCATCCATGTAAACTATCCGCCGAAATTGTAGTTGCTTCCATAGTGCGATCTTGGTGAAGGTGGAATGTAGATCGAGGCGGTTCATGAGAGACAAATTCGCGGGGGACTGGTTGACGAGGCGGTCGACGGGAAGGATAAAGTCGAAAGCCTTCTGCGACTGTGTTAAAAAGACCTCATGGGTGCTGGGTTGGGCGGCCATCGTACCTGGAGCTGGACCATCGCGTCGGCCGAGACCGACTCGGTCGTCACCAGCACGGCCAACTTCTTGGTCGTGCCGGCATCTCGTAGAGAATGCGCCAACACCAATGCACCTGGAGGGAAGCTGTAGTAAGCATGTGCGAAAGTCACGGAAGGGAACCGAATTACCTGGGAGGTAGAAGTCATTCAGCAGCAGCTGTTGAGTGCATGTCAGAAGGCGGCATCGCGCGGTCAACGGCGCACGCAACTCACCGTGGCGTAGACATCTTCCCGCGTCGAAGCCATTCTCTCTGTTCCCGTCGTCTCAGTATGGGCTGGCGGGAGGAGATGAGGGCCCTGCGAAGAAAAGGGTGAGTTGTTGCGCGGCGAGAAATGGAAAGAAAGAAAGCAAGCAAGCAAGCAAGCAAGAGGAGAGCACCACGACGGACCGAGAGGCGAGCGAAGCAGGGCAGGACCTAAGGTTTGCGCCTTCCTGGTAGTAGTAGTCGTAGTACAGTCAGTAGTGGTACTGTAGCACGGCATGAAGGGTGTATAAAGTTCCCGTGGCCGCAGGGCTTGCTGGACGGGGGGACGGAGGACCGGGGGCCTCGATCAAGGAACCGCCGCCCTTTGCAGTGAAGACAGTGGAGATGAGGCGAAAGTCGATGTGTGTGAGATGGGAATCATGACGGGACGACGAAGACGAAGATCCTCTCTTCTGACGCTAAGTAGTGGTCAATCCCATGCTAGCATCACTTAGTCGGGTGGAAGCTCAAGTGGGGAGAGCACAGGAAGTACCTAGAACATCCCTTGACGGGGCGTGGCACGGTACCGTAGCGTACCGTACCGTAGGGAAGTAATGCCAGCGATGTTGAGGCAGAAATGCATGCGATGCCGGCAATCCAAAGCAGCTTGGTGCCTCTGCTCCGAGTTGCTCGGTCCTCTTGGAGCTGCGGCCTGTCAAGATGCAAAGATGCAGGCCTGGGAAGAAGGGCGAAGGAAGAAAAGGCAAACGCACAGTAGTGCGGCTGGTCGGAGGACGGAGCAAAGTAGATCCGGGGCGTCATTTCAAGCTTACACATATTGTGCCGCATATCCCGGCGCTGCTCCTTCTGATTGGCTGAGACGGACAGACTAGACCCCGCTCTCACGACCCCGCCTACAGGGTGTGCGATGCCACCAAGACATTACACTGTGCAGTATTGTACAGTACTACATACTGTACACACCTATATATATGTATGTATGTACAGTACAGCTAAGGAGCCGTTCCCAAGGGCATTCATGATCCATTTATCAAGCGCCGCAATGCCACATGTCGAACAGAGCAAGGATTTACGCACTGGCTTGAAGCTACTGTAGAATGATTTCTTTCAAACACACAAGAGCAGCATTTCCAAATATTTAACAAAGCAAGGATTTCCGCTCTGGTGTCAAACTGATACTATTTCACCCAATTACAGCATCGAAAGATTGGATCAAGATCTAACAAAGTAATAATTTAAGCATTAGCACCAAACTAATTATTTCCAACACAGCAGCATTGCCAAATATCAAATAAGGCAAGGATTTATGCACAAGTCTCGAGCTAACATTTTTGTCGTCCAAGTCCTGTTCCCTCACAGTACCCAAAGAAGCACACGGTTGCTGCCGTGTTGCTCATTTTCAAGGCATTCACCTTCTTTAAAGCCTCCCAATGCCTCCCCCCCAATTTTCCCCCCCCTTTCCCCTCTTCCCTTTTTCCCTCTTCCCTCCCATTTGACCTCTTCCCCCTTCGTCCTCCCTCGTACGGCATCTTGCAGCTTTACACGCAGCATTGAACCGTTTGAAGGCACGTGTATCCTGCTCGTAGGTCCTGGCATGCATATTCATTCAATGCAATGATTGTCGGGTTAGTCTTTTGAGCTCCGCTATTATTATTTGCCGGGCAAACGTCAGTTTCGCCATCGCAGAATAATTTGCCGCTGTCGTCTAATTTGCAAAAGGATTTCGCTACTGTTTCGTCGAATCGTCTTTGGTTGTCTTGTAATAGGCAATTTGGATCGGCCTTAACCTTCGGCATCGTACCGTTGTGGTGGGCTAAAGCAAGGCCGGCCGAACAAAGAAAAAAGAGGTGGCTTTGCTGCATCTTGCTTGGGAGATTTGAAAATCCCAAAAGGTTGGAATAAGAACGTTGAAGAAACGAGAGTGATATGCTGTTGTTGTAAAAATGGTATGTCTGATTCTGATATCTGTCTAAGAACAACAAAAGAGATATCCAGGCTTCTTTATATTAAGCTTCAGCAAGCCCTGGCGTCTCCTTTTTTTTTTTCCCCCTTTCCGTTTCGCCCCTTTGTTCCCCCTTTCCGTTTCGCCTTTTTTTCTTCCCCCTTCTATCTTTACTCTGCTTCGTTTCTTCCCCCTGGTTTTACGCATATTTTAAACTGTCTGAAAATACGACCCTGCTCCACGTATATTAACACATGCGTCTTTCGCTCCCTAGATTGATTGCCGTGTTGATAATTTGCGCTATGCCCCCGTTATTCCCATTAGACCGTGCAACACCATTGGATAATGTATGTGCTGATTTTTAATATGTAACGCAATATAATCGGGCACAAGAGTAGAATTGGCAGCTAAACTAAGGCCGTTTGAACCCAGGCAAAGAAAAGGTAAATTTCATTTTGCTTGAAACTTTCGGAAGGTTAGAAAAAAAATGTGAAAAAAGAGTTCAAGTAAGAAAAGCAATTCAAAAAGATTGGTGTATCAGATAACGTTTAGGGAAACAAAAGATTCATCCAGGCTTGTTTATACTTAGCTTCGATAAACCCTGACATCTCCCTTAAATTTCCGCCGCCCTTCAGGGGGCGAGGCCGTCGGCGACGACGACCTCGCGGGCTAGACTCAATACCTGTACATGGTGCTTGATACGAGCCTTCCACCCTTTCGACTGTGTAATTGATGCTTTCTCCTGCGACAGGAAGCGTTCGTTGCACTTGGAAAAGTGTCGGGAGAGCCAAAATTAAGCAGTCGATACATGGCGACTTCAAAAATATTTTCCTTACCTGCGATCCGGGCCATTTTTACAATCACGCATATTACTACGATCTACCGGATGAAAGCATATCAATTTAGAATTTCAACAGAATTAAACTGAAAGAAAAAGGCGGGGGAAAAAATTCGACAACTCGATTATCGAAATCCCGGTACAGCGCTTTCGAGTGCCCGTCCAAGGTACCGAACACAACCGACTCGACAGCATATTTGACGGAGAAAAAGATGTCCTTGGAACGTACGCAATCGCGTATACGAAAAGACGTTCGAGGAAGTTCTGATGATGATGATAATGATATTGTTTAACGTATAGGGGGGCAGTGAAACTGCGCTACCTCAAGCCTCCCGTAGGGCATTGGAGACGTGCTAAGCTGGGAATTTTTACGTACAGTACTGTACATGAAACCCTCGAGAAACAAGTCATATAAAAGAAATGTGTGACACGTGTCCGCTATTCGAGCCCTTCCCCTACCGGCGGAATGGTTCTCCATGGGGTTCGTAAAGTAAGCTTCGGTACATCGAGTGATCAAAGCTGTTGAAGATGAGTAGTGAGAGTCGTAGCAGACCATTTGAAGTTCTGAAAATGCTTTCAAAGATTTTAAAAAAGCCGAGATACCGCGGTATCAAAGACCCGACATATGCGTATCAAAAAGCTTTTCCTTAATCGTGGTTTCACTCTATCAATACGTATATCCTTTGTAATTTTTGGAGCTATCTAAGGCGGGGTGCCTTGCTCTTGTACCTGTTGAAGGTAGTCAGTAGCAGGGTGCCTTGAAGGGGTCCATGCCTCAGCCATAGCTAAATATACCAAGTTCTATCAACACAAAGGATCACCGTTTTACAGTAAGGATAGAGCTCAAACAACGGGCCCACTGGCCAAAGACTTGTTTTCATAACTGCTTTCTCGAAGGTTGTTTGGTATGTAAAAATTCCCAGCGTAGCACGTCTCCATAGCCCTACGGGAGGCTTGAGGTGGTTGTGCCCCTCCTAGACGTTAAATAACAATATCATTGTCGTCATCCCTTTATTTTCCCCTTTCCGTTTCGCTTATGTTCTTCCCGTTTCATCTAATCCTATCCCATTTCATCTAATCCCCTTTGCTTTACTTGCAACATTGAGCTGTTTGGAGGCAAAAATTGTTATTGTATTTCTGAGCGCATTCGTCGATGTTTACTTTATCGATGTCCGCATTGTACCTTTGCTTTTTGCCAGATTCGTTGGCGCAGATTTTGGTATCTCCATCGCAGTAAAATCCTTGCTCGCCTCGTATACAAGTAGAAGACGAAGTGTTTTCAGGTGATAATTTGTTTTTTCTTATAACGCAGTTGTGATCGGCCTTAGGATCAGCGCCGTCGACAGCTGAAGTAAAGCCGGCCGAAAGAAGAAAGATAAGGCGAAGTTGCATTTTGATTTGGAGATTTGAAGAGAATGTGATTGTTCAGAAGAGAAAGTTGAAGAAATGCGAATGGTGTTCTGATGATGTGTCTGATTCTAAGGTCTAAGAGAGAAAAAGAGACAGATCCAAGCTTGCGTTTTTATGTTCAGCTTCGTACAGTACAGTGCAACTCCTTATCACCCATGTCGTGTAATTTTAGATGGCCAGCTTTAGATGCTGCTTTGTGCCCGGGGCTTCGCGATGGCCAATTGATGTATAGTGATCGCAAAAAAAAGGTCGTTGTCGCCCCAGGTCGTTTGAGAGTATATTGCCAGTGTAGGTGCAACACCGAACCGTTTCGATGCACTTTCCAATGGGAGGCTCGAGTTGCATGCAAGAGCGGCATAGCTGATATGGCCATTCATTCATTGCCTTTGGAAGTCTTCGCAACCTCCCTGCACGTGTTGGAGACTGGTGGTGACCGTACTATTGGCGCCATGGCGCTAGTCCCCCACTCTGTACCTGTATACTTCTCTCTGCCACTACAGCTAGAATCTAGACACCTTTCTTTGATTCTATCAGCGCGGGCATCGCGGGCCGTTGCTATGGACAACCCGGAGGCGCCGCCGCCAAGGGCCGATAGCATCTTGACCAAAAGCTGTTTCAGCTTCATGGATTTACCAACGGAGCTACGCGTGAAGGCAGACCCATCTCGGCTCCGTCGTGTGTTGTGTGTAGACTAACTCGGGGCCCAGATATACGAGTACCTTTTGCTTGCACCGGGGATGATCAACATCCCGTCCGAGGTGAGAGGGCCCGGGGCCACAGTCATGGCTCCGAAGAGGCCTGAAGGTGCTTCTCCAGCAAACGCCATCCTGCAAACATGCAAGGTGGTCAGTCAAGAGGCCACGCCGATCTTCTACAGCCTAAACACCTTCGAGATCTGTCTAGGTAGGAGCCCAAATCCACGAGAAGAGACGCAGGGCTAAGCCTGCCTGCCTGGACAGCAACAGAGCGCCGGAAACCGTTCTTTGTGAGGAACTTCCGCTGGTCAACGCTTCGATGTATGAACACCATTAAATTTCGCAGTAGTGGCTACGAGCCACTGGAAACAGATTCCGACCTCGGAACATGCCCCCGTCCTTACTTCACGTGTTCCGGCGATGATCTGCTCGCGGTCCTGAAGGGCACCGCCTTTCTGTACTCGCCCGTGGGCCCCGACCGGAACATGGCTTTGAGCATATCATCCTGGGTAAGCACGAAAGTCTTGTATCTGGAACTGGATGTTATTCAAAAGGAGATGGAGGCTTTAATGTCTGCTGGGTGATGGCGCGCGTGCTCTGGGTACAGGAATTCTCCTTCGTATCGATTTCTGGACGGCCTGAAGCCTAGGTAGCATCTTGTCACACTGTGGCATGGAATCGAGAAAAGCCGGGCCTGGAGTAGAGGATGCTCGTTTGCTGTTCCTCGGACACTTGCACGTAGCCCATAACTCCCGTCTGCTCGAACCCAAGCGAATGGAAGCCAGAGTTCAAAATATGCGTGACCTCGAGCTGCTCCGCATGAACGGAGTCTGAGCATGCTTGACTGGCTTCTCTCGATTTCTGCTCTGATTTTGTGTGACTGCCGTCTTCTACTCTAGCTGCTGTACTTCTTCCCTTCGCTTTCTCGTTTCCATGTTCGTGGTCTTTCAAACCCGTACAGTATGACATCTACCTCCTCAAACCTCGCCGTACCCCCCTTTGCGGGTAAGTACCTACAGTACCTACTCATTCGAGGTTGCTTGATAAAAAAACGTCTGCTTTCGACGCTCAGAATTCATGGCTGATTGATCGAAGAGTTCCTGCGAGAATTGATCTTGCGAAGGGACTTCTATACGAGGACAAGCCCCCGGCTCGTGGTGTAACCACGTATTGTCCTCGACTTATCTGACTTACCACAAGGGAGACATGATAACAATAAGCTCCACATATCCGAGATTTGGATCGTCCCCACCAGGGAAGAAATAAGAAGCGACCGCGCAGAATTTCTACCGTCGACGAATCTAGACATGCCATATTTCCTTAACGATCCGGCTCTGCGACACATCGATACCCAGTTTCGTCTGCTTACCATAGTAGACACGATGTACACATTTGGGCAGTTGAAGCAAGCCGTGGGTGGGCTGGCTTCTCTTGGCAGCTGAGCAGAACCCATCAATCTTGGCTATTCCCAAACTCGACTTTGGCGACTTTTGAGCATACGTTTACCCATGATGGGCCAATTCCAAGTGGCTGGATGAAGGCGTCTTCCTGTGCCTACTTTCTTTCGATGGAGAGAACTACAACAGCCCATTACTGTTCCTGGATGTTTCTGAGAAGTCAACCAATTCAATCAATTATCCCAGTCTCTGTTCTGAAAAGATGGTGCCAACATTTACCGCCAAACTGGTGGCAAACAGTACAGGCGACCTGGAGACTGTGATTCGTCTGAGCTGCCAAAGATCTTCTGGCGTGCTCCTCGAGCCCCCAGGTATCATTCAAGCAACATCGGGACCGATCCTCGAGAGCCTCCAGGGCATGTATCGAACCTGTCGAATGGAGTTCCATCGGTGGATCGTTCCCGACCGTTCTCAGCTTATTACTGAAGCCCTACGTCTCGTCGACAACCCTCCACCGACCTATGCACTTACGCCCAATTTTAGCTTCTTCTTGAAGCCAGTTTTGAACGATAGTGCAAGTGGATTTCTAGTCTTTCAAAAGAATACTGCTCTTGATGATGATTTAATCGGCAAAGTCGAAGCCTACACAACACTCGATCGTGGAAAATGTGAGGCGCTAGTTGCACCCCTCAGCCACGAGTTCATTCAAATCCAAGGACCACCCGGTACGGGCAAGTCTCACCTCGGCGTCAAGATCACGAGAGGCTGTCTTGATTTATTCTGCCGAGAAGGCCGAGATGGGACCAATTGTCGTGGTGTAAGTCTTTCGTTCTGCAACGACGGCATAAACGAATTGTCACTTCTAGTTCTTATTAAAAATCATGTTCTAGACCAACTCATAGAGCATCTCCTCGAGGTTGGCATGGACAAGATGATTCGCATTGGGAGACAAAGCAATTCAACTAATTGGGAGGACAAGAGCCTCCGAGTCGTTGCTGAAACTTAAGGCGAGACCCAAATGGAAGGCTACCTTTGTGTGAAATCCTACAGCGCTATCGAAGCACGAGAAGAGGTCGTCGAAGGCATTCTCGAGTTCATACAGCGTTTGGAAAGACCGCTCGCTAAGCTGGGATCTGTCGGGGGACCACCTAGCAGACAGATGCCCTGAAATCCATTCACAGTTCAACCGTCTCCGAGTCGATGCTGATGGTTTTCAGAGTGCTGGAAGACACCCCTTCGATACATTGATACAAGGCAGAAATCAGGCGCTGCTTGTTCCCGAAGTAGGACATCATTCCACCAAGGGGCTCCTCGCAGCCGCCGAACACGACATCTCTAGGTTCGACCGTGGCGACAAATCTCGAATTGTCAATGTCTGGCTCGGTGAGATGCAGAGAAGCCTGTCTAGACAATCGCACCATGAGGCTGGAGAGGTTGCGAGACATCGAGAGCTCCTAGCTGACATCCATGGCGAGGTCGACCACCGCGGGCTGGAAACCGCCGACGTTATTGGAGTCACAACTTCAGGTTTTGCAAAACGCATCAAGAAATCGCAACACGTACCGTGCAAACTGCTCAATTGTGAGGAGGCAGGCGAAATCACGGAGCCTCATTTCCTCACGACCCTCCACCCCAGCGTCGAGCAAATAGTCTCTATCAGAGATCGCCAGCAACTTCGTCCACAAATCAACAACTTTGGCCTATCGCTGGAAAGTCCTGCAGGAGCGCATTGCCAGCTGGATCGAAGTCAACTTGAGCGACTGTCCGTTGGAGAGCCACGACGGCTCCCGTTTCCCGTCTCCCAGCTCAGCGTCTAGCGCCGAATGCGGCCACAGATCTCTAATCCGATCCGGTCAACACTCTGCCCACGTTTGATCGGTCGACCCCAAGGGCACTCGCATTCCAACTGCATCCTCGCAATCTTCCTAACGTCGTCGGAACACGTAGCAACGTTTACCTGCGCGAACGTGAGAATCTCGAGGATGGTAGCTCAAACGGTTTGTCACCAAAAGATCTCGTAGCGACGTCTGGGAAGTGGAAATGCTGCACGCTCTTCTGAGATACAATGTGCGCCAGGGCATCTACAGCAGCGAGGGTATAGCTGTTCTTGCCCCCTATGCATCGCACGTCGCGTTGGCGTTGCGCACGGCTTTCTTTTCGTCTTGCCTGTTACGGTAGCATCTGACACTGTAGTTCCGATACATGTTCATCTTTACATGGCATAGCATAGCATTATTGCAGAGCATGGAATGGTGTAGATAGACAGGCTCTTATCTGCCTATTCACATATCCCTGCAAATCCAGTTATCATCCCATGGCTCCCTAGGCTAAGCAAGGGTGGTAGGATCACACAAGCAAAACCCTCACTCACTTACCCACTCACTGACCTATCCCAAGTGCCAAGCGAGGAAGGCTTCGTAAACAAATCCGCACAAACAAAGCCCTCGCTTACCCCCCCCCCTCAGCCCAAGAAAAATGGGAAGAGGAAAGAACAGGAAAGGATTGGCAGAGAGCAATCCAAACCAGAGAGAGAGGAAGTACTTATTTACTTACTTACTTACTTCCCTCCAAAGGCTTACTTACTCTCCTCCACAGCGATGAACGAACGAACGAACGAATGGCTGGCTAGCCGGCGATAACAAGCGAGCCCCAGCACCGTAGGCGAAGAGGGAGGAGCGAGAGAGAGAAAGGCGAAGTCACGGCTGGCTAGCTGAGGCAGGCAGGCGATCTGTCAAAGTGGTGACTTTGCAATCCCTCGAGAAAGAAGGCCAGGCGTTCTTCATCAGTACGGTACCTCCTAACGGACAGCATGTGGTAGCAGACAATACAAGACAGAAAGGTAGGTAGGTACGGTGGAAGTCAGAAACAGGGTCTGGTCTTCGGGGGAGGAGATTCTTCCTTTCTCTCTCGCTCTCGCTCTCGCTCTCTCTCATCATGACGATTAATTAAGGTAAGGTACTTTGTACTACTACAACAACTACTACTACCACCGACTACAAACCACCGCCTTCTTCCATGTACCGACCATGCCCGGACCAACCTCTCCTATATCATACCATACCATACCCTTCCATCCCACCGATGCCAACAACACCACCCCTTCTTCACGCCATCCCATCCCATCCCAATCCTATGCCATCGTGACAGAAAACAGAAGATGTCGTAACGAACCGGCCCGCGGCCGAACATCCCAATGCCAATCAATGCCTGCCCGACTCAAGATACAAGCCCCGTCCAAGCCAGCCAAGAAAAAGCTCATCAGCGTCGCTCATCTCTCCCCACTTCCGCCCCAGAAAAAGAAAAGAAAAAAAAAAAAGGAAAGAGAACAAATGGGGGTTTGTATTTCGTCGGCAAGAGAAGAAGAAGAAGAAGAAGAAGAAGAAGAAGAAGAAGAAGATTTTGTCTTTCCTTTCCTCCCGCAATGGTATCGTCCCTTTCCATCCCGTCGCTTGCTGGTTCTCCATGCTTACGCCAGCGAACCAAAAAACATTATCAGAATCACAGATTCGCACACAACAACAACAACAAGCCCGAAAAGGCATCGCTTGCTTGCTCGTAAGTAAGTAAACACATCCATGCACATGACATCGTGCACCACAACACAACACCACCCACAAACACAACAACAACATAAACATCGTTCGTCAGTGAAGCAAATCAATCAAGCAAGATTCATCGCTCAACCTCCATCAACTTATCCAGATCCATGCCCGTCAAGTCGTCGCTGATCCACGGGCCCTTCTGCTCCGCCGTCGCGCCGAGGAAGCCGTCCGCGCGGCGCAGCGTCTGCACGTCGAGGTCCGTCACGTAGGCCTGGCCGTCCTGCAGCTTCATGCGCACCTCGTGGTCCGAGTCGAGCATCATGTCGTCCTTCCAGAGGCGGCGAGGTCCGTCAAACACGCACAGCACGCGCTTCTTCATCTTCATCTGGGCCGGCGCGCAGCCCCAGCTCGACGGGTAGTCCTTACGCTTCTTGCGACCCCGGGCGTGCAACGTGACGCCGCCCTTGGAGTGTGTCATGCCGCCCGACTTCTGCACCCCGTGGGCTGGGTGGCGGCTCTTGTTCTTGCGCGAGCTGCGCGACTGCAGCGTGAAGTCGTCGTCGTTCTCGTCGTCGAGCTCTTCGTCGTCCTCGTCCTCGTCGGCCGAGAAGTTGGTGGTGGTGAGGGGCAGGGAGTTCATGCGCAGTGTCTGGTGCACGTCCAAGTCTTGCTCAACCTCCGCGAGCCGCGCAGCGTTGATCGCCTCCGATGGCTCTTCCTGCTGCACGATGCGGAGCACGCAGTCGTCCAAGTGCTCGTAGAAGTCCTGGGCGTTGCTGAAGGTGCCGGAGCAGGTCGAACACTTGCCAGTCGCGTCGGGAGCATAGCCCGAGAGCTTCTTGGAGCTGTTGATCGTGCTCGAGGTCTTCTTTCGCGAGTTGGGCGGTGTCTGCTCAACAGCGTGAACCGACGTCAAGTGTCGCTTGAAGACGTCGGCGCGGTTGAACGATTTCTCTGCCGCCGACCCAGAGCCGGGGCAGAAACCACAGACCATTGTACCCTTGTAGTGAGTCAAAGTGTGGCGGTTCTTGTCATACTTGCGGGCAAAGCCCTTGATGTGATAGTCACAGGTTTGGATCGGGCACTTCTCTGGTCGCTCATTCTGATGAGTCAACATGTGTGCCTTGAGATCTTTGAACACCTTCCCGCAATCGGGGTAGGTGCAGCACCTTTTCTCTTGACTCCTCGCTGCTGAGGTTACCATCTTGGCTGGCGTACGACTGAATGGATGGCCGGCGAGCTGGTGGATAAGGATAGTTCGAGGCGAACGAGTAAGGAGACTGGCTCCCATGCTGTACGGGTCTCGGACTTCGCGACAAGTGTGATGAGAAAGAAGGCGATCCAGGATATGTGGGAGGTGGGTACACCGAATTCTCGTTTGACTGTGTTGCGGATGTCGGACGAGCGGTGGTATAACGAGGATGGAGAATTGAAGGGTCTGGAGAAAAGACTATTAGCCGTGAAATTTCACACAAAGCCACCGATGACGACCGCTTTTGATTGGACGAAAGATAGCGACAGAAAGATTCAAGAGACGCTATACTTTTGCCACTAGACTGAGAACAGAAAGGAGACTTGATGGTGTGTCGCGTGAGAAGGAGAGGTATCGGAAGTCAAATTTTGAGGAACAGCAGAAATAGGAGATCGACGTTCCTGTGTCCGAGAAACACAGCTCGCTGAATAGCGATGGGCATCGTTGAAAGCTTGCGTAGGGTAGGAGACGCTGAGAAAGAAGAAACAGGAGAACTGAAAGCATCGTCCCTGAAGTCTGATCTCGCTGCGCTCTCCGGAAGAGCAGGCGATGCCATGGACATCGAGGTATAGTGATTTCTTGTCCGTGCTACCGGAGTACATCTAGCAATTGAAGAAGTGACAAGCTTAGAGACTGAAGACAATGACTCGCAATTGGATAAAATCGGACCGTGCTGACCAGATGACCTAGTAACTTTTTGACACTCACCAACAAAGCCACTGGATTTGGATTGGAACTCTAACGCAAAGTCGTCCATACCTGTAGGGGGATAGGTGTAGTCGTTGCCATGAGGGTAGTGATCGTACGAGACAATGCCAGGATTTAGCCCAAGTCCCTGAGGCGCCCATTCTGGAAGCGGTGCGCCGTGACCTTGAATTGAATGTGGTGATCCCATAGCAGACGACGTTGCCGATGGTCCCGATGCCGTCGAGTAATTGGAAGGAGCTGCGCGAGTATCTGGTGATCCGAGAGCGTATTGCGGAACTTCAGGATACATGGCAGACGAGCCCAACCCCGCGCTCGCGGGGTAGCCATCGTGTGCTCTCGGGTAGGAATATGTTGCTTCCATGTTGAAGCTTTGCGCGCCGCCCAAGGGAAAGCTCGAGAACATGTTGGGATCGGGGTAGAGGGTAAAGTCGGCTTCGGCACTGGGGCGCGAGAGCATGCTGTAAGTCACTTCGGTAATGGGACCCATCGTGCTGGAGGCCGAAGACGGTGGTGACGGCTTGCTTGTGCTGTCCTAGGTCCTAGGTCGAAGCCCCAACCTTCGTCTATCAGAAGTCAGCGGAAGTCTGGCGCAGAAGCCGTTGCCAGAGCTAACCCCTCGATGCTCCAAGAGAAGCTCCAGTTTTTGTTTCTGGCCAAGAGGCAATATCTCGATGCGAGGTGATGGTGCAGATCCTGTGAAGTTAAAGTGGAAGACGGGTAGCATGCACAGAACAGGTCTGACCGCGGAAGGCAGGCCGGCTGTTGATCTGGCACCTCTCTTTCCGAGACAGGAGAAAGTCGACGAGGAGAGGGCGGGATGAGAGATAGATCGGGCGATGAGAATGCCACGCGGGATGGCTCAAGAAGTATCGTTGCGCACGCCGAGGTAGATGGGCAATGCGGGACAGTTCAGAGACGGGAGAGAGATGCTGATCGGTGCCTGAGACGGATTGGACCGTATGTGTGTGTGTGTGGATGGATGGATGGATGAAAGTATAGAGGTATGTATGAATGTATCTGTGTGTCGACGATGTAGTAGCTTGTTGGTAGGTGGAAGAGACAGTCTTGTTGATGTGTTGATGTGTTGATATGTTGATATGTTGATGTATTGATCTGTTGATGTGTTGATGTATTGATCTGTTGATTTATTGATATGTTGATCTGTTGATATGTTGATATGTAAAGATAGAGAGAGAGAGATGATGTATAGATGGTAGATATGCTTGGGGACGGACAGGACGGGAAGGATGTGCTGTAGGATAAAGATGATGAATAAGTATTAGTCTCTGGAGGGAATCACCAGATTCTAATACTTATTTATTCATCAGATCTGACCTACTGGACCTACTGGCTCCACGACGTGCGGCGTGGAGGAAGAGGAGGAAAGGCACCCGCGACCCAAGCCAGAAAAGGCGCAGCGGTCGGCAGGGTTTGTACAGGGCAGGGCAAGGCAGGGCAGGGCAGGACAGAGCAGAGCAGAGCAGAGCAGAGCAGGCCAGGGCCAGGGCCAGGGTTGCGGTGGACGGGAATTCGTGCAAACTTAAGCAAAGCCACTTGGCCGGGGGGGCGTTGGGGTATTCTGCAATGCAGCAAGTACTTACTCAAGTAGACACAGTACAGTCAGTCAGCACTGTACGGCATATAGATGCTGCCTGGCCTGATATACCCCCCTTTTTCTTTTCTCCCTCTCTCAGATGACCACGCTAAGGAACGAGCTCCGGGCTCGACCACCACAGACAGATGCACCGACAACAGAACACTCGACGTTGGTTGGTCCTGGCCCAGCAGGACGAGTACAGTACTGTAAGTACTGTGCCTGGTACTCCCAAAAGAGGACCATCGCAGCGACGACAAGTGTCCCATCCCGTCCCTTGCTTCTCCCACGCGCTTGCGAGCACTTGCCCTCCCCTGGCAGAGCCAGATCTGGAGCACCGAATATCTGGAGAACTGGAGAACTGGAGAACTGCAGAACTGCAGAACCGGTGAGCTGGAGATCTGGATATCGCGTTGCGCGTCTGGTGTTCAAGTGGTGTTCAACGTGCGTCTCTGCCAGTCTGTAACATGCATGACAAGAAGGTAGTATGCCCTCGACTTCCCCCCCACCGCCGCCGGTGACTGGGAAGTGCACTTTGGACGGTGCGACGTGCAGAGCACCAGGACGGAAGAGTGTGAGGCCCAGCTCGACTGTTGCCATGTGGCGTGGAGATACATAGATGCCTGGATGTCGCTTAGATTGCCCTCACGACCGAGATGGTTGCTGTCGCTTAGCGGCCTGTCTTCTGTCCAGTATAGCACAGGACCATAAGTAGCTTCGCTTTCCCAAACACTCCACTGCTTCCCTGGTTAAAGTGCAAAAGGGCGACAGACAGGCACCAACGGTTCCCAGAGATAGCTCCTGCTCCTACGCAGCCTTATCCGCATCCGATGCCTATCTAGCAGACGCTCAGGGATCTGGTGCGAATAGTGCATGCATGCTCACTCAGGCCGATCTCTTGTCGTCATGTCGCGAGTCGGTGAGATTGATCCTCCATCCGTTCAGGATCAGGGAGAGGGGAGAGGGCAGGAGGGAGAAGGGAGGAGCCGCGCGCCGTCGACATACAGAACCATACTCCCTCAACCGTTCGTAGCTTGAGCCAACCGCAGCAGCTCTCATCTGCCCTTTGCGTGCTCTCTTTCCCCTCGCCTCCGCTCCGTGCTCCGTGCTCTCGTCAATCCTGCTCGCTGGATACTTCCTGAAAAGTCAAGCAGCGGCGCCACGAATCTCGTCGTCGATCGCTGCTCGCAAACAACGTGGCTGGTGCTCCATGGCGACGCTGTCTGAGATCCCTATACAGTACCGAAGAAATGTGGAACAAGGAACAAGGGGTTCCGCCTGCCTGTTGGGCTTTCTTTTTCCTCTCCGCGGCGTGCTATGGCAGATTTCCTCGAGAGAAAAAGCAATGTGTGCAGAGTGTCCTAGACCGGTCCGTCAGTCTGTGCCACTGTACGAGCCTCGCCGCTGGCATGACATGATCCCCAATGGAGCAAAGCCTGTGGCGGATCGTCGCCGAAATTTCCAGAGTAGGCGCTAATCCTCATGGCTTCTTGCTCTTGTGGCTTTCATACATGCGGTACTGGTCTCGAACCTCTTGCCAGCCATGGATCCGTGGAGCTTATCTGGATCTCGAACTTGGAAACATATCAAATTGTCAAAACCTAACCATATCAAATCAATCAAGTATATCGGAACAAAGTTCAAGGCTTGATGATTCTCGTACAATCTTATTTCAGGGCGAAAGGTAATGACTCGGCCAAATCGAAGGGAAACAGCACAACTCCTCCGTTGTTCGTTTGTCATAAAAACAGTATCATTGGGAATACCCAAAGTCTTCTTACTGCTGCAGCCAGGGCAGCATCAGGGCATCGTTGCAGGCCTGTGTGCTCTGGTGAGAATCATACAGTACAGTACATACTGGTCTCGAACATCTTGCCAGCCATGGATACTTTGAGCTTGTTTTAATCTCGAACTCAAACAATTCAAATGGTCAAAACCTAACCATATTAAGTCAATCAAGTATGTATATCAGAACAAAGTTCAAGGCTTCATGATTCTCGTACAATCTTAATTCAGGGCGAAAGGTTTCGTGGTTCGGCAAAATCGAGGGGAGGCAGCACAACTCTTCCGTCGTTCATCCACCTCGAGGACAGTATGATTGGAGTTACCAAAGGTCTCCCTACTGCTGCAGCCGGGGCAGCACCAGGGCATCGTTGCCTGCCTGTGTTCCATGTACATACATGCAGCACAGTAAGATCTAGAGAAGTAGGATGGGGATGCATGTACGGGCACAGCAGGCTTCCAAAAAAGCTTCTCGAACGTGAGAAGGCGGCGGCGGCCTGATGACTGTCACGCCCGAGGCTTCTGTTCAACACGGAGGGAGAGCTCGCGCGCTGTCGTGCAATGGGGAGAGCCGTCGTCCGGTTTACGACTTTCTTCTCCGCCTCTCTTACTCCCCCTCTGATGATGCTTTCTCAGGCTCCAGGCGTGGTACCCAGGACGGATTATCCCCAGTGGCACAGTGGCACAGTGGCAGGCAAGCAAGGCAAGGAAGCCGGGGAAAGTGTGGCTCAGTGCCAAATGATTGGCTTCAAATGCTTAATATACGGACGGTGACGGTAAGTGTCTGCACCAAGCACTCGATCCGGGGACTATATTTAGGGCGTGGCACAGCTGGCGGCACACTGCCACCCTTCGGATCCATCATGGTGGCATCGCAGCATCTCATTCCTACGGCATTTGAGATGCTTCTGCACTGAAATAGACAACTTGCTGATCGTCACCTCCTCTGTGCTGTCCGCAGTCGCCAGTAAGTCGTCACTCGGTGCACTTGCCTGTCTGTCAGACTGTACTGTGTGTACATACTCGGCGTGCCAAGTTGTAGTTAAGCATGCTCGGTCTGTGTCATTCAAGAGCACGATCCCATGCTGATCGTCGCAGTCGAGCACGGCTTGGCTTGGTGTTCAGGGTTCTTTGGGGGACCGAGACAGACTATCAGACGATGCGGGAGGGCGGGAACGAAGCATACTTTCCTGGAATTTTCTCGGGTACACTTCAAGAATTGGAACATCCGGACTGGGAAAACGTGAATCATCATGATCGTGGGGTGACCCCTGTTTTGGCTGCTTGGGCGCCGGCAGATGATCATCGTCAAGGAACGAACGAAAGGAAGATGTGAGAATCCGCGACTGGTCGCTATGCGAGGTGAAACGCCTCTTGCCTCTCTCTACTGTAGAGCTTCGGATAGTGAGCTTCTTGAACCTTTCCTTCTGACTTGTAGTGAGGAGAACGGCGAAAGACGGGTCGGGTCGTTGGTCAGTCGTAAATCAGACTTGAACGCTTGCTTAGAGTTAAAAGCGCAATGCTCTAGTCTGAAGGCGCAGAAGTAAGTGCCTTGTCAAACACAGAGACTGTTGAGAGTTGAGTCGGCGTGTCCCTCAATGGTCCTTTATTTAGACGGATCGTGGAACGGGGGATACCGAGTGTAAAGGCGCGTGCTGCTGTAATTTCAACTTCGAGTCCTCGCCAATGCAGATGCCCGCATTCGATACTTCTTGGAACGCCAGACGCCTTCTGATAGGCTTGTTCGCGAGCCTGCATACCTTTATTGACCACCACCAGAACCGATTTGTTTTTGCATGCTGGTCGATTGTGGCCGTTTGTGCGAAGTTCGTTTTTGCAAAAGTGCAAAATGAAATGCAATCTTGGAGGTGTCTCGGCGCCGTAGCGAAGGTTGTCTACTTGTCGATCGTGATCCCCTCTCTGTAGACGTACAGCCTTCACGCAGTCGTCATGACGAGAATTCCGTTTGTTGCAGGAGCTGTTAGGCTACGCAACAGTCCGAACGATGCAGTTCGGTGTAAAGGTCGATTAGGCCAGTTAGAATCTTGAGGGCTCGGCAAATGGTGACTTCCCTCCCTCGAAAGAGGTACGCTTGTATCATCTCCTTGAACTGACACCCAGATAGAGGTCTCGAATCCGTACGACAGCCCCGACCTAAATGGAGTTGAGATGATATGCTCAGGAATCGTACCTCCTTTCGTGATCAGGCATTTCTCCGGCAATTCAGCAGACTGTGATAGCCACTGCTTACTGGCATTCGCCTCCACATGTCTAGCATGCTATGCTTTCGAGCCTCGATCGATAGCTGGCTCATGCGCCCGTCATTCGCTCGGCCCCTGACCCTGCTGCATCTCATAGGGCTGGCATTTGGCGAATCAGTGAAGGTGTCAGGCGATGGTGTCCGGGAGTCTGCGTCAAGTGCGGAGAATGGAGAATGGAGAATCCGTAGGTAAGCCAAGGAATGCGCCGATGGTATGTACTACCTTGAGGTAAATGTATTCGAGAGTATACGAGAATGACAGCATCCTGTTGGCAGCAATTGCTGACTGCCTGTTCGACCCGTAGAGAATGACCGGCATGAGGGAGCAAGTGATCGAAACGGCTTTGATCGGCGAGGATGTTGAGGTAACCCAGATGAGATGCGCAGCCAAAGCAATGATTGTTCCTACGAAGAAGCTGATCGTCCAAGGATCCACGGCGTTCGCTCTGCGACTTTACTAAGAAAACATGGAAAGTACAGACTCAAATGACGCTTTTCCACGTCGGTCTTTCCAGCAGACAAGACCCTTTCGTGATGTGTCTAGGCGTTGCTAGAGTTCGTTGGAAATGGGTGAAAGTTGGGAGTGTCCTCATGATTGCTCATGCTAGAGCCGCTCATGGTATCGTCAGCACCGATTGACTCCAGACGAGTGGCGGAGAAATCGTTGACGATTCAACAGGCCTTCAGAAAACTCCTCAAATCATCACGGTCCGGTTCTTTCTATCGATGAGACCATCATTTTCTACCCGTACTAGAGAAGACGGAGAGTCTTCTTCTCCTCTCACGAATCTCAGACAGAAGCTCGAGGAGCTTCACCGTGCCAGTCTTTAACAAGCCAAGGACTTGAGGTACAGGACTGTGGAAAGCCAATATAATGCAGAACTGAACCATCAGTCCCAGGCATTCGGGTAAGAGAAAATCGACAACCCTCTGGAGCTAGAGGTGCTTTTTGCAACTCCGAGTCTTCTTCCGGCAACCCACTTCATGCAGCCAGGGAAGGTGTTTAGCCCACCCAATCACTTGTGCAGGACACTGTCGACAATAGCTTTCGTAATTTCTTACGCCCGTAAGACAGAAACACCCTGCAGTAATCGCAAGCATTTCCTGAAAAGGAATTGTGCCCTTGAAACGTAGTGGATATGATTTCGAGATGTTTTGCCATGTGGAGAAATTCCCCCGGTGTCCCTCCCAAATTCTGTTGCCGCCGATCAAGCCCAATCAGTAAATGTCAGGGTGGTACGGTACCGTACTCTGTTTGAGTCGCCCTGATTTTCTGAGGCTCTGCGACCTTCCACTCGCCCAATCATGGGAATCGGATCGTAACTCCAGCCTATCAGAGTGGCCCGGAAGGGTCCCCTAGGAGTATGGTACAGTATATGCTGGGCCCCTTGTCCCAATGTATCGTAATGTCTCAAACATTTCGATTTCCTGCTGTCAACACGATGGCCCCCACCTCCTGACGAGCACGAGCCTTAGCTTGACCTGGTTGATGAATCATCGGTGGTTATTATCATGAAGCATCTGGCCCATTGGCTCCTTTGCGAGATGAACGGAAATGTACTTCGAGGCACTTGAGCGACGACGTCCAGTGATATGAAGTAGCCCTAGCTCGCACAAAACTCCTAGCCCCACTCGGCCCAGGCAACTTTTGAAATCGAACTATCGGCCGTATATGTATGTGTAGCCTTACTCATACGTTCCGCGACGATCAGGACAGACAGTAAGACAACGTAGATAAGCATGGGTTGTCACATGAGTCTGCAAGTCTGGAGTTGTCTGCGGTGGCGGTAGCGCCAAGTCGCCGACTTCCTTAGGGCAACAAGGGTAATTGAACGAAGCCTTGACGCCTCTTGTCTACGAGTACGGCTCCTGTGAGTTCCATTAACGCTTTCTAGCCGCCATTCGCGGCGGGACTTCTGTTTCGCAGAGTTCCGGATTCGGCAGACCCTTCTGCCAATGCCGTGTTGTGACCCATCATCTCTTCCCAAAAAGCAGGCAAGTAGGCGAAGGATGCGTCATGAACATGGACTGTGTTGTTTGCTTGCTTGCAATTCTGGCATAGTGGGGTAATCTCGTGAATCACTAGACCATCAACAACCCTATTTCGAAACTGAGGGGTGCAACGGGCAGAAAAATTGCGAGTCGATGGCCCGATACGCACGCGTTTCGTACACACTCTGGTGATATCCGAGTGTTCTTAGAATCGCAAGTTGCTCGCTTTGGTGACTTCGAGATTCCCAGCAGTGCGGTAGTCGCAGCGGCATGTGCCGTTGTTGATGTGTCCGATAGGGCTCTATTTCAGGACAATATCGTGGCGTCGCGTACAGTACAACCAGGACTCTGGAGACGCCACAAGCTTTCTCGGTGCCCAACAGAAAGCCCTGCAGACGTTGATGCATCTGAGATGTCCCAGAGCCATTCCCTGCGGCGTGATTTGGAATGTGGAAAAGCAAGGTCCCGTCAATAGGCTCATGGTAAATGTATCTGGCCCCTCGTTCGCGTATCGTACCCGCATGTGGGAGATCCCGACAAAAACGTTCTTCGGGTATGGATAAAGCACCAGGACCTGACGTCTGGGTGGCTGGAAGACTTTGTGGAGAAGATGCATCGAGCGGTTGTTGTCGCTGCCGGTCTGTCGTGATGGTGCTGAGCAGTTGTCGTTCGTGGGCTAGAGGTGCTTTTTCGACCGAAGTTTCGCGGATTGGCGTGACAGCCCAAGTTGGAGGGGTCGGTTCTGTGACAGAAAGTCTCGTTCACTGCCTCGTAACGTGCACAGCCGACACCTAAATCAAAGTCTAGTCATACACGAGGTTTTCCTTCGCAGGATCGACCTATTCTTGTCTTCTGGAATAGGGAGTGAACGTCGTGTTATGTTGTCAACACCCATGTGTAACTGCCGGGACTTCTTCCTAACAGCTCCCTTCCATCATAGAAGAGACCCATGTAGCCTGTATGTATGTAGCACGAAGCTGATGAGGCTTTGGATATGATCAAGCCTCTTCGTTGACCGAATTGTAACCCGCCGCTTCTCATACGACGCATAACCATGCGTTGCCCTCGGAAGACCGCTGACGGAATTGGTGTTGAACCCATTGTTGACCAGGTTCTGGAAACCCATCAGGCCTATTCAAAAGAACCAGCGTTGTAGCAGTAGTGTCGTTTTCGAATATGTGGTAGCAGATCTAGCACGTTGTTTGTATGTATAGGCGAATTGTACAGTAGCAGTGCCAGTGTATGCCACACTGGAGGGTCAGCACTCTCAGAGATTGCCGTTGAAAGAAGAGATGCAATACCGGTGGACTTGGAGAGATAGAATAGTCAGATATCAGATCAGAAAGCATTATCAGAAAATCAATCTGAGTATATTCTGACGTCTCCTCGAACATCGGACTTGCTGACTACTTCCTTCTCCGGAACCGGATTATGTTTGCGCCACAGTGGCTGAAGTGTCTGTGGCTGAAGTGTCCTTATCCTGCCCGGAGAGATTCACGAGTAGAGCCAACTGTCCTTTGTACAGTACAGTAGGTCCAGTATCAGACAACCTCACCAACCTCACCGAAACATGGGCACTTGATTCTTCGCAACAGCAAGGACTTCCACCACTTGGATCCACGCTGAAAATTCAACAACGAGATGGGACGACTCGCCTGGTACGCCGGGGTATGCTCTCCTAAGCTTCAGCTATCCGGAGAGAGTAGCTGACATGTCCCAGGTCTCGACGGCTCTGGCAGGCGGAGTCATTGTGTCTGCCTTCAATCAGCGGGCGAACTTCTATTCGGCATGCGTCTACTTGTCGCAGAGCAATCTGTGCTTGATGGTATGCTTGGTCTGCTCGAAGAGGGGGGCGTTTTGAGCTTACAAACGCGACAGATCCTCATCAACCTGATCCTTTTCATTTACGGATGCTTCATGTACGGACTCCAACGGCTTTGCTACGGCGCACTCCGGCCCATCGAGATCGAGCAACTCTACGAGAAGTCATGGTTCGCAATCACGGAAACATGCTTAGCCATGACGATCTTCAGGGAAGAGGTTGGCGCATGGTTTCTAGTCATGTTTGTTGGGCTCTTGACGGGCAAGGTCTGGGGATGGATCGGCGACGGGAGAGTAGAGATCTTGGAACAACAGCCTCCGGCCAACCCGCGCTTGTTCCATATTCGACTTTCGGTCTCCTTGACAATGTCGGTCATCTACGACATGTGGCTGATGAACTACACCATAAATACGGTCATTCAACAGGCGCGGCCCAACATGATGGTCATGTTCCTTTTTGAATTCGCCATCCTCACCTCGTCATCATTCGCGACAGCATTCCGATACTGCATATCTTTGGTGGAGGCGAAGGTGATTAAACAGCAAACGCAGGACCGGCTTGTTGAGCGCAGGAGAGAGGTCAGGGAAGAACGAGCCGAGATAATTCGACAGCGGGAAGCAGCGGCGGCTACGGCTGGCCAAGGAGATGGTGCTGCTCAATCACATGCACCTTTGCCTTCTGAAGATGATGTTGACGAAATGGACATTGAAGTCCCAGGCTGGGAGGCCAAGGGTCATTGGGTACTGACCTTAGACTTGATCACAGGTACGTGCATTTCCTTTTTGCTGACGAATGAATGCTTACAGCTCTAGACTTTCTCAAGCTAGGCATCTACGTATCCTTTTTTGTCATCCTGCTCATGTTCTACGGACTTCCGATCCACATAATGCGTGACCTGTTCATGACAGCACGATCCTTCATGAAAAGACTCTCGGCATTTATCAAATATCGCCAAGCTACGAAGGACATGAATTCGAGGTACGAAGATGCTACGGTGGAGGACATCCAGAGAGAGGATACCTGCATTATATGTAGAGAGGAGATGAGACCGTGGTCTGTCACAAACCCAGAGGTACCTCCCGCTGCTGCTGGAGCTGGACCACCGGCAAGACCTCCCCCTACGATCAACGAGCGATCCAGGCCCAAGAAATTGCCTTGCGGACACATCCTACATCTAGGTTGTCTCAAGAGTTGGCTCGAGCGACAGCAAGTATGCCCAACGTGTAGGCGACCACTTGTAGATACCCCAGGCCAAGCTGCCCAAGGACCTGCAAACAACGCGAATCTGGCCGGTCAAGGTGCTCAACCGCCTGCAGCTGGCCAGCAGGATGGCGCTGGAGCGCAGCCACCTGCTGGAGGTCGACCCCAACGTAGGATGCGGATGATAAATCTGGGGCCTCTGAGAGTGGGTTTTGGTCAAGCTAATTTACAAGACCTTGCCCAAGCCCTTCCACAAGGCCAGGAAAATGGAGCAGCCGGAAATCCGAGGATATACGGTTTGGAGCTAGGGTTTCCCCGTCGAGCTCAACCACAAGCACAAGCAGCGACAGGAGCGGTTCCAAATTCGAACGGCTCAGGCTCATTGCAAGATCAACTCCAACAGATCGAGCAGCAAATCATGACGGAGATTCGAAACCTTCAGATGACACAGCAGGAACTACACCTCGTGCAGCTCATGCAAGTAGAGCTTGCAAGATTAAGACTGCTGCAAGCCGGAGGGCCAGATCCGATAGCAGCAAACTTTCAGATGCCACAGATGCCACAGATACCTCCACTGCCCCCTATGTCACAACAAGTCACGGTAGGAAGATATCCGCCGCCCTTCAACACGATGTCTCCACAGATTGCAAGACATGTGGCCCGACCGAGCACATCTGCCATCCCATCTGGCAGCGCTGACTTGCCACCTGGAGTAACAATTCCGGAGGGATGGACCTTACTCCCGTTAGAGAGACTAGACAACGGCGCTGGCGTACCACAAGCCAGTGTGCCTACTCCAGGACCTGCAGGCTTGGCCTCCACTGCTACCACCCCAGCAGTCACCAGCCCTACGGCCGCAACTTCTAATAATACCCTGACACCAACGCCGTCGAGTATTCCTGAAGGTCACTCCCAGGCCTCTTCTGTCCCCTCGTCCGACAGGAATGCCATCCGTAATTTGCTGTCGGAAGCATCTGACCAACCCGACGTCGCAGGTTCAGAAACCATAACACAGAGTACCACCGCTGAGGAAAACGCAGAGCCTATAATTGCTCAGCGGGATGCAGACGTCTTACCGAACTGGGGATCAAGTCAGCTATTTACGGGTCAAAACCCCTTGGCTGTCTCGATTGATGCGGGCGAACCTTCTGCCGCTTCGGTAGCACAAACCCAGGCTTCCACGACGGATAGTGAGCAGGATCCTGTGGCACCTGCTGCATCTGCGGAGGGGTCATCTGCAAGCATTGAGAACGAGGAAGACAGCCGAAGAGGGACAAGGGCAAGGCGAAAGCTGTCACGGTGGAAGATGCCGTAGACGAAGCTGAGGGGGCGTGATTGGCCCAAGAAGCCATATGGCCCCTCTTGCTTCTCTCCACACATATGCATTCGTGGCGCACGGCGTTATGGCGACGGCTATCATAGTTCTTACGTCTCTGTAACTTGAATACAGGCAGCGTTATTTTGAGTGAGAAAGGATATCATCCTGTCGTGCTGCGTGTACGGTTATCATGATCCATGGTGTCTTAAGTACTGTTCACTGTGATGTGTGACATACCGAAAGACCAGGTAGTCAGCGAGCCCATTCTGTCAGCTTTCATTACCCTAGCCTGGCCGATCGTCTGTCCCCGGTCATATGTCGAGACTATGTTTGCTGTCATTCTTCCCCTTGCCCACTCACTGTCTTCTGATCAAGGTGATCAACCAACCTTACCGAGCATGCTACATCTCCAAGACGTCCCTCCTTTACATTCTTCGCATTGTCGGATTACCGTGGTACGGTTATCATCCTCCAGTGGCCGCGTTATCGGGGCCGTGTTCTCTCTTCTCTCGCCGTCTGGTCACTCAGAATACCAACCAACTAACCAGTGAAGCAGCTCTAAAGTGACGACTGCTTTACGCTCGCTGCTCTTCAGATGTCGTCGCATGTTCATCGGTATCGGCGGTATGGTCCAGACGCACAAACACGGCTTGAGGCGCATGAGCCCGTTCGATGTAGCCCAGGACGGTCAGCGCCTTTAGGCAGTTCCCTCACGTCCGTCACAGCAGGCACTTTAGGAGCCAAAACCGGGTGTTTCCCACACCTCTCTGCATCAAGTATGTTGGAGGAGAATTCGTCTGCACATGTCTCCCATGACAAGACTCCGTTGGGCTCCTTCTGGCGAGGACAGTGAAGCGGGTGCTGGCCTGTCGTGAGGTATCGGTTGTACTGTATGTAGTGCGGAGCAGGTACAGTACAGTACTGGTACTTGGCCCCATCATGAAACCAGCGTAAAGCTCAACGCTTTTCTCCACGCTTTATCTAGGCGTGTGTCCTGCTGGAGGAATGGAGCTGGGAGAGTATGCTGTGGTCAGCACTTGAGTTTAGTGCTCAAAGCACTTTCGGAAAGGGGCACGATGCTTAGCGCCGTAGATATATTACATGTGCAAAGATGTACTTGCTATCTGTAAGTCATCGCCATCCATCTATCTCAACCTGCAACACTCAGAGTTGTCTAGAAGAACCAATCCTACATCAGATCCGTGCATCCTCTTCAACCTACAGCCACCTACTCCGTGCGTGCTGGCCGACCTTCAAGTGGCCATCTAGAAAAAGAAGGGATCGAACTTTCTGTGCGTGTTCAGCAAAAGATCGGAAGCTTGGAAAGAATATTTGACCATGTGTAAGGTATCCAGAGCCAGAGCTCGACGTAGGGTAGATCTTCAAAAAGCAGTTCCTGCCAAGTTGCAGTGCATCGAAACAGCAACGCCCTGACACAGTCTTACGATATTGAAGGTAGAACTGAGAACAAAATTGATAAAGCCTCGGAGCTGAAGACCCGAGGGATTCAATGCAAAGAGCGAGGCGAGAGCAGTGCCCCCAGATTAAGAGTTGAAGTCTACAAAACAAGCGCGTGTCTATACGGTATCATCCAGCCCAACCCAACAGCCCAAGTCCGCCTCCCTCTAAAACTCCACGCGCTATGACCGTAAACCCAAGAGACCGAACGCAGGGAGCAGCGGCAGCAGCAGCAGCAGCAGTATTTACAATCTCACCCTGCCCTCCTCCCGACTGCCAGAAAACCACCTGGTGAAGTCACTTCCACGACCACCAGCACCACCGCGACTCGGCTCCGCTTCGCCGTCGCCGCCCATCCATTTAGGCTTCTTGATGCCGTCGCCCATGTTCTGGAGCCATTTCGGCGTCTGCACCGCGTCGAAAGTATTCCTGACGCGGTGCCCGAATGCCTCGAAAAAGTTCTCGTCTTCAGGCGAGGTGTTGGGTGCTGTACTACGTTGCTGCGATTTCACCCTAGATGCCGATGCCGATGCCGATGTCGATTTTGATGCTTGGCCTAGCCGTCTCTGAGCGGAAGGTACTGCAACTGTTGGTGCGGCCCTGTTGTACGGGTTGTTGGGGATGTGATGCGGATCCGAGGAGGACTGGGCCAGGCTACTGAGCGAAGAGTGGCCCTGCAGCTCTCGCTCAATGAGATCTCGCCCTTCACGCCACGAGCCAGTACCATAACCAGTTTCGTTTTCTTCGTCGTCATCGTCAATGACGCCCCCATACCCGATGCAGCGCTTGACGTTTCCATAGAGGTTGAAAAGAGTAGCGCAAACAGGTATCAGGATAAATGTTGGGAACAGCCAATCGAACCATTCCCCGAGCTGAGTGAGCTTGATAAGCTTTCCGAGAAAGTGGTAGAACACAGTCTCGCCGTAGATGTCTGGAGCCAGGAAGGTCATGAAATTGAAAGCCAGCGGGACGGAGAGTTTGGCGACCTGCATAGCATACCACATGGCGCTTTCACCGTGAGTGTTCCGCTTTACCAATGCCCGCCCGCGCCATACTTTTACTTCTGTGAGAGAAGTGAGTGCTGCGATACACATGTATAATATCCAGAAAGCTGCTATGACTTGACCGGCAAATCCTATCTGGCCGCGCTCGCTAGTTGGATGATGGACTACTGTGACGGCGATTATGGATAGCAAAGGGTTGACCGACTTGATTACTTCGGACCAGACTATACAGAATGATGCCACGGAAAGAATGAAACCTAAAGCGGTTCTAATAAACGGGAGCAGGTAATACAGATAAATGTATCGCATGTACGGCGTGAGGATGGTGAAACGCTCCATACTGTGAAATATCAGCAACGTGACAACTTGTGCGCATTGAGAAGGATGAAGTGCGATCTGAGCTTAAGGCTGGAGAATTTTCAAGCCCACTCGGCTACTTGAAAACGACGAAAAGGTGTTTCTGAAACCTCATGAACCTTCCGGTCTTAGAATGATCGAAACACATGTACTAGTGTGCCCAAAAAGAGGGTCCGGGCTTCTCTGTACATCCAACCAGAGCGATGCTTTGGGTAGACGAGCTCAAAGGAAACAAAACCAGAATCAGAGAATAAGGCTTACAAGGGAGCATCAGGTGATGCCTGTCCAATTTCGATCTTCTTAGAAGCTGCGGAATCAAGTATCGTTTGTGCTTCCACGGCATCTTTGAGTAAAGTGTCCCACTCGTCTAGATATCTTGCTCGGCTATGCCTGGCTCTATCAAGCTTTCGACTCAGCTCGGCCAAGTAGCGCTCTGTAATAACGTGCGGAACGTTTACTTGAGGTCCAGATACGCGCCGAGCCAAGGTACGTGGTTGATATTCTGGAACATGCGTATCGTCGGCTAATTCTTCGATCCAGTCCCTGAATTTGCTTGCCGAACCTGTCTTTCTTTGGACTAAGTCGGCAACCTGGGCTATCAAAAACGTCAGTACTGATTCTTGAGCATGTTCTTCCACAGTCCTGATTGTCTTGCGAATGTCCACCGGGATGGCTTCGAAACTTCGAAATAATGAATACGCTTCTCGATGTTTGTTCATCCACCCTGTATTATTCCCAGAAAATGGCAACGAAATCGCAAGAAAATCTCATCACGAATGGAAGAGCCCAGGAAGATCCAATAATACGACGCCCTATACCATCCATGGACATTTCAGTAAACCAAATGTACCCACCTTCGTAGTCCTCCAAGTTCTGTATCGCATCCTCCATTTTCTCGTGAACCTTCGCTGCATTCGCTTGTATCCGACGTAACCTTCCGCTTATACTGGCGTTCCTGAAAAGGCGTCTCGGTAATGCTACAAGTCCATGGCCCATGAGATAGATTGCCAGCATCAAACCCCAACAGTAGGCTAGCGCCATGACCGTTCCCTTTAAGGAATTAAGCGAAGCTTGATAACTGATGAAGACGTATATCATCGCGATTATACCGGCTCCCAGCACCAGCGCTTGGTACTGAGCGTTGGCGCGCAAAGAGTAGAGGAGCCGTCCTTTCGGGTCTCTGTATCCGGCGTCTGCGTATTCGGCCAAAATCGGGAGGATGAACCCTAAAGTTACTGAGCAAAGAGGGTACTGGAAAACAGACACTTAGAAACATACAAGTCAGAGCAAATGTGAGCCAGTACGAGATCCGCCATCCGACAAGAAGCGCCCTCTCTGGCAACCAAATCCCTCGACTCCCTCCGGCATCCTGGTTCCTCGCGCTAGATGCCAGATCTATGGGGACCAGGAGAATGATGCTGGCAGGAAGACCCAGGGCAAAGAAGATTGGGACCAAGAGATAGGCGGGTGTTGTGCGGAGTGGGAGGTATCGTCGCAAGAGCAAAAGGACTCCAAGGCCTATTACCAGCAAGGCGAAGACGGCGAAGATCTCCGAGCCGACCGGTGATGGGTCGGTTGCAAACATGACACAGGTAGTGATATCTGGTCCATCGGTTTCGAGCGCCTGGTACGTAGGTATCTCTATATCATTCAGCTTGACTGGAGGAGGTAGACAAGTCAGAAGGGGGGTGAAGGCGAGGACGAGGGCGAGGGCTCAAGGTAAGTGCAACATGCACGGAGTAACGTCGGAGGGTGCGGACCGACAAACAGCCGAGAGCAAGACGCGCTCGGCTCGCGCTCGGGGCTCGCCAGAAGGACTTGCTCTCGACTTCGACCTTTCAACTTCTTCGACTTCAACGGGTACTTCGATGCGCCGCTGCAGAACAGAAACCACGGGTACAATGTCTCCAGCCATGGCCGAGGGTTCAGGTCTTGGGGATCAGCAAGTCGCTGGTTCTCAAAATCGCACACAAAATGGCGGTGCGGATGATGCTGGTACGCACGACCAATCATGGGTAGGAGATTACCGCTTCGAGGATGACCTCTACGACCTTTTCGAAGGGGAGGCCGGATACCACGATGCTTATCCCGTTCTGGACACAGACGCTCTATTGGTGATGGATCATCCAGAAATCTGGGAGAGTCCAGCTAATGAAAACCACCCCTCTCTCCCTTCTGAGACGCGTGTGGACAATGCCAACCTCCACAGATTCCAGATCTCGCCTGCGACAACTTCAGGAGCAGAGTATGTCGCTGAGCGCCAAGTGGGCGATGGTCATGTGCACTTCGATGAGCCAGCTCGCGACGGTTTCCTCTCTCCTGTAACAACTTCACAGGCAGAGTATGCCGCTGAGCGCCAAGTGGGCGATGGCCACATGTACTTCGATGAGCCAGCTCGCGATGGGTTCCGATTCTCTTCTGCAACAGCTTCAAAAGCACAGTGTGCTGCTGAGCGCCAAGTGGGCGATGGTCATGTGCACTTCGATGAGCCAGCTCGCGATGGGTTCCGATTCTCTCCTGCAACAACTTCACAAGCACAGTATGCTTCTGAGCGCCAAGTGGGCGATGGCCAAATGTACTTCGATAAGCCAGTTCGCGGTGATTTCCAGATCTCTCCTGCAACAACTTTCACAGCAAAGTATGCTGCTGAGCGCCAAATGGGTGATGGCCGCATGGATTTCAATGAGCCAGCTCGCCATGACATGAATTATCACCCGACCGAGAAGCGCAACCGCCTTGATAACGACCAGGGCCATCTGGCTCGACCTAATGAGATGTGTGAGCTTGGAGCTATTACCATCGGAGACTTCGACGAGATTGAAACATCGCCAGACTCGACAGCCGATGCGCAAGCTATGCTTGGAAGTCCGATCGTGGCCAATAAAAAAAACTCAAGTAACTATCAACTTACCATCCCAAATGAAGCCCTGAGCATAACACTAACGTGTCACAGGGGCGAGGGTCGGCAAAGAAAGATGCTCTCTTGAGCTAACAGTGCCAATGTTCACTCGCTTACAGGCCAGGGCGAAGGGATTTATGTATGATCCGAAGTTCCCCGAACGAAGCGCGTGTGTGGCCTTCCGAGACAACGCTGAGACGGCCATGCTCTTCGAACATGTCCGGGTATTTCTGGAGGAAGAAGGTTGGGGTGAGAGACTATTCTCGGGGCAGAACAGGAAGTTGAAGTGGCCTGAAGAGAAAGAGGAGTTAGTTGGATGCTCGCGCAATTGAGGGTTTTATCACTGACCATTGCCTGTAGATTGGTGTCGCGGGTCATGCCTGTGATGCGCCGCGCGCTGACGAACGAGAGAACGAGACTCCGTCAAGTCGAGATGCGGCTGGGAAAGAAGTCGCTAGAAAGCACCTTGGATGAGCATGGACGAAAAGCCTCAATGTCCACTCCGCAGCCAGACTGCACGAAACTGCAAGTTTCTATGCCAATAGCAACCAGCGACCACGCAGACCAGAAATCTGGCACCCAACACCACAGCGTCGATTCTGAACCATGCCCTCTTTCTGACCCTTTCATTGTTGAAACCCTGGCACCAATCGAAGGTAGTGATGATATTACATATCATTTGTATGTCATCCAGCATGATCACCGACGCTTGTCCCCAGTGACATTTACGCCAAGCTCTTTCCCAGGAATGACCGGACTGAAGCAGTACGTGAACGAACTGGTTAATACTTCCACCAACAAGGCGTTCAGAATTAAGGTCTGGGGTCCACATGGTGTGATGAACGTGGAGGATGAAGAAGAATGGGCTGCTGCCATTGCTTCGGTCCAGCAGGTTGGATGGCTATATCGCCTGAACGTTCTGGTGACAGTTGTAGAGAGTGAGCAGCTTTCGGGCTAAGCTCATGGTGTACGGGACAGTTGCGACGCGTGGTCTGGTCAGGACCAAGTGCTGGCGATGGCGAGATTACTGTTTTGAAATGAGTCGTTAGTGAAGGTTCAAATGGATGCAGAGATCTGTCGGTGTACTGAAATACGGATACCAATGAAAAACGCTCCGTACTTACTGCCGATTTCTCAAACTTTCCTTCCGTAGCCTTGCATATAAGCAATGTGCCCCGAACTCTGATGCTCTTCCAATCTCATCCAATCTTCTTCAAAACCCCAACAACGAGCCATCGTTTTCTCTCCGTTACATCCTCGATGCCCCTGTCCTCTACCCACTCTCTCTCAAGCCCCTCCGCATTTCTCTCAAAAATCTTCTCAATCTCCAATCCCGCTTCCATCAACGCCTCTCGGGCATAAAAGCCCCTCATCTTCTCTCTCCCAGTATGAAAGCCTGCAACAACCCATGCCTTCCCTGCTGGCCCCAAGAACCAACTGATACTTCTCAGAAGATTCCCATGTTGCCACGGCATCCACAAGCAATCCGCAACCAACAGCACCTCAAAGCCCCCCTGATTTTCAACTGAAAACCTATCGTCCAGAACCCCCCACTCATGGCCCTTCACCTCGGCCTCAGCAACCGCCTGTGGATTCTGGATCTTCCTCGGCTCCAAGTTCCGATCAACATTCGCTTGGATGTTTCGCAGCACCTCCGCGGCGGGATAATCACTGATGACTAATTTCTGCGCGCCCTGCAACGCTGCCATCATTCCAGCGAGCCCAGTCCCAGCACCCAACTCCAATACTTGTTTCCCGCCAACGTCCCACTCTTCTACTCTGCCCTCTGGCAATGTTCTCCCCTCCTCTATAAACTCTGCTAGCTGTACACTGGCGTTCCACAGGAAGTGGGAGAAGAGTTTGCGGGAATCATCGCCCTGGGGATCGGCGAGCGAAAGCTCGATGGAGCCGTGTGAAGGCGAGAGGTAGATGACGGAGGAATCGGCATCGCCGTGTTGGTTCGTGATATCATCGGGGAAGATGACTGCCAGAGAGGAGGCAACTGTACGGCACTGAGGAGTCAGTCATACGTGCTTCACAAAGTTCTGGAGACAGAATAAGAAATGGAGCTACAGGGAGGAACTTGGTCTCTGAGTGCGTACGATAGTCTTCCGGTTCCGAAAGTTCAGGGCCCGAGAGCCTGATCTTTTCTGTGAGCATCTTGAGACTATCCTGGAATCTGAGATACGTGCTGAGGAAATGCGGTGGATCGAAAGAAGCTGGAGAGATGTTCGAGAGGTGAGAGTTGTTGATGGTTTTCGAAAAAAGTGTGCAGGACGACACACGAGAAGCTACCCCTCGACCTAACTAGGCTTAGCTTGGCGCGGGACGACCCCGTGCATGGCGCTAGTGCTAGTGCTAGCGCTAGACCCACTCCCAACTTTGTTTACGAACTTCTATTTCTCCGAGCCTTTCTTTTTCGTGCTGAACCACAAAGTGATTTTGAGAATCCGCAATGACAATGACAGTACAAAATGCGTATTTAATCATCCATCTTGCAGCCAAGAAAGCGACATTTCCAATATTTATCCACAATCGCCTATGGTTTGGAAGTTGATGGTGGTACCGTATCACTACTAGTAAGTACCGGTTCCATACGATGGTTTCGCCATTCTCCGCAAAGTCTGGAAGCTTTGAGGATGTCTTAGGTGAATCTTGGCATTTTGCCTTTGCACGCTGTTCAAGATCCAACTAAAGCGAGCAAACTGACCTCAACAAGCATTTGAGCTTGTCGCCCGAATTCTATAGATCTCGGACATGTATCTCTGAAAGCCTTCAATTTTACTGTCTCTTGTCATCTCGCCTTTATTAATGGTCGTACAGTTACCAGCCTCCCTAATGCGGCCCCCACCATCACAAGCCTCACCGACGGGCAGCTTAACTGCGGGGGCTGGGCTTACCTTTTTGCCGTGCAGGCATAGAAGACTACCTCACTCCGTACACCGAGTACCCAGTCTCGTCCTTGCTCTTGCGATCATGATCTTGGGTTTTCATCCTTAACTGCTGTCACATAGTTTTGCTTGCGTTTCTTTTGCGAGTTGTGTTTGAGAGCGAAAACCGATAGCAAGAGGAGAGGGCGAAGCAAGCAAGAAGATGGACGACTATATGTTCAATGTGAACGTGGAGAGGTGCAGGAACGTCGCGGAGGCGACGACCTACTTGGAGATCTTCTCGTACTCGGTGGGTTGCTGAATGGCAGGCAGAGATGTGGTGTCCAGCTAATGTGCGTGCAGGATCCGAAGTTCAATGCAGTGGAGGAGCATCCATTGACACCGGATGAATTTGACAATTATCTTCACCGAAGGGTAGGATGCGCCGGCCAGAGTTCGCAGCAGCGTAAAGGGCTTACGAAGCGACATACAGGGCGCGTTCGCTCCTCCGCAGCTACCTGAGGGAGTCGTACAATTGGCGAGCATGCGATTGATGTAAGTCCAAAAATTCATAATTGCCAAGATAGACGATGCGAAAGATTTCCCGACGAGGATAGGAAGCTGATCTGCTAAGTCTCCAGCAAAACGCCAAACATCCCGAAACATTCGCACCCCATGTTATCAGCCTGAAGCCCGAAGTCTACAAGTCAATGGTGTTAGCGCTGAACCTACCATACCGCGCGATCGAGAGCACAAGTGCCGTCGGCCCCTTTTTCTGGGCGGCCTGGGATCAAGATGAGGAGAATCCGCATCTTCGTAAGTTCCCTCTCCCCCAAAACCGGAACCGGAGAGGAGTTCTTTCTGAGCATAAACAGAAATCATCTACCGCAAAAGCGACGTCCGGAAGAAAGGATACACCCGCGGCTGGGAACTCACGCTCTCCCACGACGTAAACAACGGCATCACGACCGGCTTCTGCAAAGGCACGCCCAGCTCCGACATTGTGGAATGTATCAAGCATCTCAAGCAGTGCGTCCTGCAAATCGGACATCCGATGCTCCTGCCGATCATCATCTTCTCGCACGATATATCCTTCAAAACGGACATCAAGCAACGAGACGCGAGGGACTGGCTGAGAAGACTCGAACATGCTGTGAGCATGCGAAGCGAAATTCAGGAACGGGAGGGCTATGTGAAGGAGGGCGTCGTGGATCTGGATGCCGTGAATCGGGACTTGGTGGAGTGTCATTCGCAGGTCTTGTGGAAACGGCCAAAGGCATATCTGGAGATTGTGCAAGGAATCGAAAAGGCAATGGAGATGTTCTACGAAGCGCTCCCGAAAGCCAGGCACGAGAAGGCGATGAAGGCATTGCAAGCAAGTATGCTCGCCCGCATGCAATTCTACCGAGTCAAGCTGCAGGGTATCGAGAGTTACGCGCACACGACGTTGCAGCGTCTCGAGATCCAGAGAAGTGCTGTAAGTCAACTTCGCCAAATGTGGAAGAAGGTAGACAGATGGCTGACCCGAGGGACAAAATAGCTCTACAACATAATCGCCCAGAAAGAATCCAAGCTAAACTTCAAGATGGCCGGCGAGCAGCGCAAGCTTGCGCACTCCTCCAAGCGCGACTCGGCTGCTATGAAGACCATCTCGCTGCTCGGCGCCGTCTTTCTCCCCGGCGCGTACCTCGCGTCAGTCTTCAGCACGACGTTCTTCGACTTCCAGCCCAAGGGCGGCCGCGTGGTGGCCGACCAGTTCTGGATCTACTGGGTGGTGACGGTGCCGCTGACGGCCATCATCGTGGGCATCTGGTACGTGTGGGAGAAGAGGAGGGAGGCGCGCTATGATCGCGAGGATCGCGACCTGGAGGCCGGGAGCGAGGACATGGAGAGGACCATCATGGCTATGATGAGGAAGAGGACGATGAGCAAGGCGAGCACGTGGGATACGGGTAATAGGAAGCAGGAGTGAAGGCATGGGAGGTGGTTATGATACTTGACGAATGATGATTTACGATCACGGCTTATGACATGCCACACACCAGGGATATAGGAAAGCAGACCGTAATTACTGATAATGAGAAGCTCTGACATACGTGAGTACTTCGCAGACCTTCACGATCGGTTTGCGCGCCATATCGAATTGGTGATATAGAATCTGAATCCGCCTCAATTATACATACATTGTGTAGTGCGATGCTGCATGGCTCAGTACGTCGTGTCGTAGTGCCGAACTTCAAGTCCACACCTCACTTCTAATCCCTTTCCCCAATTACATGATCCCTTAATCCCGCTTGCTTGTTTCTTTTTTTTCTTTTTAGCAAGCCATACCCTAAAACCATGTCCTGCAGCTCTACTCCCCAGTCTCCATCCCCACCTTCCCATCACTCGCAGCACCCCCCGCAATGCCAGTCACAAACTCCTGATATTTGAATACCTCACCTCTCTTCGCGATCCCACCCGCATGCTTCCCAAACGCCCTCCTGCCAGCGAAACCACTCATGACCCTGTCGACCTCTCTCTCCGTCAACGCCTTCTCCCCCGCATCCGGCGCCGTACGCAGCAACGCATCCCTCAACTCTGCCAAGTCGACCTGGCCGCTGTCGTCTTCGTCGAACGCCGAGAACGCCGAGAGCAGTTCCGCGGGCGGACTGAGCGCCGCGAGCTGGCCGGCGATGGCGTTGAGGAACGTGGGGAGAGCGACCGTCTGCGATGTCGAGGGCGGGAAGAAGGCCGCGATGTCGGACGCGTTGGCTGACATGCCTATGCGGCCATCAGCAAGGCTTCCGTCGAGACAGCGGAGAAGAAGAGGAGGCGAAACAAGGTGTGTACGTACCCAACTGCGTCAACATGTCCGCAACATCGTCGCGCCCAACCAGCCCATCGCTATCCCTATCCAGCACCTGGAAGCCCTCCCTCAACTCCCTGACCTGCGCCGGCTGCAGCTTCGAGAGCGCGTTGTCATTGCCGCTGCCCGTTCCCGTGTTCCGCTGCGTCAACATGGCCCCGAATCCTGGACTGCCCGCGCCCCTCGTCGGCGACGCTTCCCTCTCCCTCTCCCTGTCCCGCGGTACCGACGCGACACCCCGCGGCGTCCGCGTCCCGGTCTCTGGTTCTGCGCTCGGGGTCGAGGCGCGAGCGAGTCGCGAGGGCGTGGTGACGGCTGCCGTGGCCATCTTGGTCGGCGAGGGGTTCGGAGTCGAGTGTCGGAGTGGCGAGGGAGGATTGCTGTCGGGTCTGCGGAAGGGAGATGATCGCGGAGAGCCGTAGCTCAGCGGCGAGGGCTTGTACGCAGTGGTCATGGCTGGATTCTCGCGGTCTTGGTTTGATGATATGCGGTGAGAGGAAGTCACGACGGGATGCGGAAGCAGGATTCGAGCCTCGGTTTACAGGTGCGTAGAAGGTCTGGATCTCGAATGGGAGTTGTCCCGGTCGGGGTGAAGACTGAGCGTGCTGCTTCCCGACCTGGAATCAATGGAGGGGTGTACGAGTAGGTTTCGATGCGAGTTCAACTTGGTTGCTGTTGTCGTTGTGTCCCAAAGTAAACAAACAAGCTTGATCGGCTGCCGAGAAAACGAACGCTGCTTTAGTACGGTAAACATCGGGGGAAACATCGGGCCGTGTGAGAAAGAGCTTTTCTCTATTTTTAGAGCCGTGATTTAACCGAGTTACTTAGGTACATACAGCACGGTACAGCAGGTACAGCAGGTACAGTACTGTGCAGTCAGTACCTGCTTTACTTCTTCAGCTTTACTCCGGCGAGCTCATTGGCTACGATGGCTTGTTTCCCCTTCAACCCTTTTTTATACTGATTTGAATAGCTCATTGTGCCTTTGGAGTGTGGACACCGGCCTTTGGAAGCCCACCGGGGGTTCAGGTGTCTCTTCTCCCAAGTTACAGGTTGACGCAAAACACATCATAACTTGGAACAGCTAGCCCATGGCATCTGTTGAGAAGGGGGGGGGAAAGACCCGGAAATGCCAGAAGGTACTGTAAAGCGATCGAGCAGCTGTGCGCTTTCCCATGATTTTAGTACGATAGTCATCTATTTGGAGTTATGTCCACGGGGGTTTTCAACCAATCTGCAACAGTTACTACGCACAGTATGTACATACTCTTAGTACTTCTATCTTGCGAAGCAGTTTCCAAGGAACGTTGATATTGGCTTACCCATTTACGACGGTTGATTCGAGGCGTGAACAAGCGAGGAGCCGGTGAAGGCAGAGACGCTCCGAGGCCCTGCGACGGGAGTCTCGAGTCTATCACATCAATCTTGGGTCTATCAATCTTGTCTCTGCGGGAAGCTGTTCAACGGATTTGGATACCGATTTTCTTGAAGTCAGGGCTGGTTTCATTCTCAGGGCTGAGATCTAAGATACGAGCTCGAGTTTCGAAACATCGAAACCTCGCAACTGACACCGTGTTACTTACAGTGACGAGTCTCCGACGCAAAATACACACACACACTGGTCGTCGATCTTTCCCTGCATGATTCCCCCAGATTCAGGTGAATTCATCCGCGTGCACGCTCTGTCCATCTTGTAGGTGGGTGGCTTAACGTCGACTGCAGTACGCAAGGCCACGAGCCGCCCGCTCATGGTACGACTTACTGTAGCATCGCAGCTTAGCTATTCGAGAGCTTCCTTTCTGGTTTCTACCCAGAATGTACTGTGTACTGTAGGACGTATGTGACAAACAGTCCGCAAGAAAATCGTTTTTCGTGCTGAGCAGCTTTCCCGAGTTGTGCCTATAAAGCTCGCTCTCGTGAGAGGCGCCAGGTCACCGTGACTGGGACATGGGTGCAGGATAATGTGTTGCGTAGGTAAGTAGGGATGACGTAGAAAGAGTAGCATTATCCGTTTCATCCATGCCTTACCTTTAAGATTTGAAATGATCAAAGTAACACGGCGGGCAAGGTGCAATGCTTATCGTAGCTGGGGTTGGTACTGTACTTCGTATCGTGGAGAAAAGATGTAGCATTCTAGTCAGTGCGTACCAATCCTGGCTCTCCTGGTGCCGATCAGACACTTGGCGATGCTGCTTTTCAGCAGTATTATTGGGTGGTAATGTACAGTGCTTCACTCTTGTAAAAACGCCTTTGCAATAGAGACCCTTAGAGGGAACCAGAGTAGCGCTCAGACGTAGAGATATCAATACTGTACTGTATATACCACTATGAATGTACAATTCCATGTATGTACAGTTCTATGTATGTACAGTATTATGTATGTACAGTACATACATACCGTACTACGTACAGTACTGTGGTACAGTATATGTCCTGTGTCTAGCTCAAATCACTACTCTCTCTGTACCTACTAGGCTGAGATTTCTCGCTTCCGAGAAGCCACGCCCATCACGAAAAAGAATACTTCGTGTCCATGGATCGCGCAGTCCCCATTGTTTCGACGGGAGTCAGACGAGAATCCAGACGACATCATGGATTTGCTCGTCGCAAATTCCACGCACGGTTTTCGTCTGTCGACATACTCCTCTGTACACACAGCAAGTCGCCCTCCACACCGCGTCCGACTCTCAGGGGTAACTATTGCTAGCGTGCATCCAACCCCTATTCTGCATCGCATCACTCACGACCTAAGGTCTTGATTGACCACTGCGGTGTCACCCTCGTCGACACCTCGAACGTGGCAGTTCCCCCACATGCAGTCTCCCGTCGACCTGTAAGGAAAAGGTTGTTGCGCGATCGAGACCCAGTCAATCGAATGTTTTCCGTCCTGCTGTACACGAACGGCCTGTCGAAAACCCAAAACCTGTCAGACTCGGAGCAGCGCCACTCTCTGATGCTTGTCTCTCCCAGCCTTGTCCCCAAGCCCAGAGTGGACCCGGAGCTGTCGCAGGTGGCTACCTATAGGTATCGAGCAATCAACCATGGATACGGCGTCCTCTCATACCGTGCCCGTCCACAAGGAGGCCGACCTCCAGCATCTGCGGGTCGCAATGCCGCATCACGGTTCCGCGCGAGATTCCAATAGTAGTAACGGAGCCCGACGAACCTCGCTATCCTCCTTCCCCTCCTCGAGATCGCACAGCGCCATGTCCAGGCGTTCGAGGCCGTCGAGATCTCCCCACCCGCCGCCCGTCCTCGATACCGACCACGCCTTCAACGCGAGCGCGAATCCGAAAACCCCCTCGAGCGGAGTCTCCTCCCAGCACTCGTCGCTGCTGGCGCCGAAGCGCTACAACCCAGAGGCCCACTCGAAGAGGGAGCTCCGGTCGCAGTACCCGCTGGGCGAAGCTGAGAACCATGTCGAATATATCCTGGTGGCTTCGTTTGATATTGATAAGGGGCCCATCATGGAGCACCAGTACCCGGTGGCCATTACGGGAGACGAGCATATGCTGGCGGAGTTGATGTTGCCAGATCAGGCGCATGTGCGGAAGCAGGATTGGACAATGTTCTTTCTTCACAAAGACACCAGCCGGGAAGAGGAGGAGGCGGAATTGAAGGAAGAAAGAAGAAGAAGAAGGCAGCGGAGGAGAGACAGAGCGGCTGGTCTCCTGGGTCCGGACGAGGGTGAGTCCGAGGACGAGGACGAGGACGAGCTGGATCTGGACAGTGATGACTCGGAGGACAGTGAGCCGGAAGGCGGAGAAGGTCCCCCGCTGATCTACGTTCTGAATCTGGTCAACACGAAGCAGGACAAGACTGCCAAAAGAGGAGCAGTAGTGAAGGCTATGGCGATATGCACACGGCATCCTTTCTTGCATATTTACAAGGTCAGTGCAGTTGTCAATATCACGCCCTCAAGATCTAATGAAGGAGTAGCCGCTACTGTTATTAGCCCTGGAGGAGTACTTCAAGACTCCACACCCAGCGACGCTGGCGTCGCTGTACGAAGCAGTGAATACCATGGATTTATCACTTATGCCAAAATTGAGCCTCTTGGAACGACATTTACTCCAAGCAAGCGAGAACAAGGACTTGTTCGTCGAGAAATTCGAGCAAATGATCCAGATGAGGATGGCGGAAGAGAGAGGAGAAGCACCCGAGACCGCGGCGGCCATGTCTGATAGTCCCGAGAGGCGGATGGATCTCACTCGAAACGGAACAAAAGCGCATGTGGTCGCGCACTCGATGTACTCGGTCCCGCGAGACACCCACGAGTTCGAGACGAAAGTAATGTATAATGGAATCCCGATACCGATCAAAGTCCCGGTTGCAGTGTCCCCAGAGACCGTTGGCGACTTCTCCCTCATCAAGCTGATCCAAACATTTGGCGAGCCTCACGCAAAGTCACCTCAACCATTCGCACTGCATCCGCATTTAACGACTAGTGGTGCATACACCCACCCAATTATCGTCTTGGCAAATGCCATGTTGACACAAAAGCGAGTTATTTTCCTTGGGCACAATCGACCGTCGGGGGAAGTGGCTGAAGCTGTTCTTGCTGCCTGCGCGCTGGCTTCGGGGGGGGTTCTGAGGGGCTTCACGCGTCATGCGTTCCCATACACCGATCTTAGCAAGATTGACGATCTTTTGAAAGTCCCCGGCTTTATCGCCGGTGTCACGAATCCGACGTTCGAGAATCATCCAGAGTGGTGGGATCTTTTGTGCGACTTGCCAACTGGTCGCATGAAGATCAGTAACAAGATTGAAGGCGCGCCCCTGACGGAAGGGCTCGCAAATTTCCAAGCGCAAAATCCCGGCTACACGAACCTTGTAAATGGCTCGTCTGCAGCACAGGCAGCTACCGACACGACTGGCGATTCGCCTTTCATGGGGGATGTTCTTCGAAGCATCGCTGCTCGACACGGCGAAGGGGTGATTCGCGCAAAGTGGCGGCACTGGGTGGAGAAGTTCACTCGTATCGCGGCAGCTTTTGAAGAAACTGTCTATGGTGCTAGTGGTTTATATATTGGAGTCGAGGAGGCGGAGCCGGGCAACGAAAATGTTTCAGGTCACGGATATGTCTGGCCTGACGAGCCTTCGAAGTTGAAGGAGTTGGCTGGTGGTGTACACCGAATTGAGGGCTGGAGAAATACTCGAAGCTACTACAGCTTCAAACAGGTATTTCTTACCTCTGGAGCTGCCGGATCTGACGAGAACTGACACGTGATAGGACATCGGCCAACTCTACACCTTCAGGCCTCTCAAGGCACTTGACCTCCACCATCTACACGATCGGTTGCGAATGACGAAACTAACACCCAGTTCAAGTCGTGACATCTACCTAGCACTCTCCAATTACACACACTCCTACGACGAGATCTGTCAACTCCTCACCGTAGCCCCTGAATCCCAGGCAGGGCTGTTCTACGTGGCGCTAGGACTATTCCACAAGGACAAAGACGTCCGATTGAAAGTCGTCGACCTCTTGGAGAGGATCAGCGAACACGACGCAGGAAGGCATTGGTGGAAAGCCCTGAGCCGCTTCGAGAAGCTGGCTTACTACCGCATACGTCGAGAAGCCGAAGCCGAGATACGCAGCCAAATCGGCGATCTTGGGGATGTGCTCAAGGCACTACCGAACGGTCGGCAGTCAAAGACATCTCTGGACAAACGAGTGGCTAGCGGAGCATCGGCATGAATGAGACGGTTATGATTAATGAGGTGGGGTGATGAACAACCCTCAGGGTGTTGCTGCGCAACGAGGCTTTAATGAAGTAAGGATACCATTAGCACGTGCAGAGGACCTGCGCTGTCACAATCACGAGAGACGAACGGTGTATGGGTGGAATGATGGCTTGTATATCAACGACGCCTTGTTTAGTGTGTCTATAGCTTTTGCCTCGCAGCCGGATTGCTTATGTTAACATGAGCCGGGCCACAACGAAAAATGAAGAAGAGTCGGCCTACTACGCGAAGAGGTGTTTCGCAGCATAATTGACGTGGTCCGTCGCAAAGGTCGAAATAAAAAAATACGAGTGGTCATACCCCTACCCTCTGTCAGCTTGCCTTCCTTCCTTCCTCCCTCCCCCAGCCACGCGAGAAGAAACGAGATGAACCAAGCCAAGCGTAAGGAAAAACAATCTCACTCACATCTTGATATCTAACCTCCAGCCCCGCGCTCCCGGCCGCCTCCACCAGATTCTCCGGCAGCAGCTGCTTCTGCTTATAGAAATTATCGCCCGTGCCGACATCCACCAGCGCCTCGAGGGTCCTCCCCTCCGCCTGCCAGCGCCTCGCCAACTCAGTGGCGTCGTGCTTCTTCCACTCCTCGCGGTCGTCGCCCAGGTAGCCGGCGAAGGCCTTCTCGCCCCACGGGCAGCGGCTCGGGTTGGCGATGGGCGCGAACGCGCTCACGCTCCGGTACTGGCCGGGGTGCTTGAGGAAGAGCGTCAGGGCGCCGTGCCCGCCCATGCTGTGCCCCGTGATGGAGACGCGGGCGGCGTCGAGCTGCGCGAAGGCGCCGAAGAGCGCCGCGGGCAGCTCCGACGCGATGTAGGACTCCATCTTGTAGTTCGTTGACCAGGGCGCGCGCGTCGCGTCGATGTAGAAGCCGGCGCCGGTGCCGAAGTCGTAGGCGTCGTCTTCGCCGGCGATTTTGAGTCCGCCTTGGTTTGCTCGCTGATTAGCTCGTGTTCCTCCATTGGGAGAGACTTAGGATGGGTGAGGGAAATTACGAGGAGAGGTATCGGGATATACGACAGCGATCCCATTTTGAGAAGCAGCGTGTTGGAAGAAGCCCTTCTCGGCGCAGTTGTCGCCTGTGCAGGTGAGCCCGGCGAGGTAGATGAGGACGGGGACTTTGGCGGATGGGCTGGCCTTCGGTGGGAGATAGAGGTTCAGGGCCATCTCGCAGCCGGTGGTCGCGGCATCGTGGGTGAGCTTCAGGAGTTGGCCGCCGAAAGAGGCGATTGTCGCGGTGGTTCTGAAAGACATCGTGTATGGTTTGTTGTGATTGAGAGGCCGAAGAGAGAAGCGGGGAAATGGGGAGGTTTTGGGGTGAGGAAGTTCAAGTAGTTCCCACCTCGGAGATAAGCCGGGGGGATTGGGTTAACAGCTCTCAATTGCATTTTCTTTCGATCCTTTTGGCGGCCTGCCAATTGTGATGAAAGCGTACTCTCCAGAACAAGTGTGGCTGCCAGATTTCCTCTGCTATCCTTCTAGGCATTACCAGATATCTTCCCTAAACGCCGTTTCTGCGCCAATCCCATGGAACACCTTGAAATGCCAGAGTCTCAACTAACACGCCTCCACTTCCCCAGCGAAAGCACTCTACTGAAGAAGTTCTTCGCAAGTCCAGTCCTCATACCTACTCATTGTCAATAATTTGGACTCTGCGTAGATTTCGAGGTTACTTACATGCCATCAGGCATATACCTCCGCACAATCAATGGTATCTTCTTCTCCCGCAGCTCTTTGATCGCAATCTGCAGCGGATCCGTCTCTCCCTCCAAGTCGACCAGAACCGGCGCATTCATACTGTTGACACCATCCATTCAGTACTCTGCCAAAAATGACTCTGCCGCTTCTGCTAGATGTGATAACCAACCTGATTTGCAGTGCCCGCGTGCCCAGAATGCGCGCTCTTTCGTACTTGGTCATATAGGGGGTAGTCGTTCGCTTCTCATGCGGGATCTTCTTGTCTTTTGGTGCCTTATCCTTCGCCGACTTGTTTGCCCGAGCGGACGGGTCTCCCGACTCTACAATCGCTCGGCCGTGTTCGCCGGTCGCGAGAAGCTGGTCCGGATTGTTGCTGATTGCTACATCGTCCAGCGCGCCATTGGCCTCCTCATCAGCATCGTATGGCTCAGGCTCATCGGGATCGTAATCGGGCTCATCGTTGGCGTAGCCTGGGGAGAATCTGGAAGTATGTCAATGCGACGTAGCTTCAAAGAGCTTGCGCTGGGATCGCTGCATACCCGCCATCGCCCATATCTCCGTCGTCCGACATGATGATAGTCACAAAGTCTTGGAGAAGTTGGTAGAAGTCGTAAGGCGGACAAGGGATGTTGTGCGTTGGCTTGTCGTGATGGTCGATCTGGAAAAGATATTTGCTTGCACACCTCCCTCGACAGAATCTCGGGCTCAAGTCGCGCTAACAAATATTCGAGGCTTAGCGTGCCAAGATTTCGTCGTCAGGATCAGCCACTAAAATTTATTTTGAAGTTGACTTCGACACGCGTGTGAATGGAGACAATCACTGCACATCTGCTGTCATGGCTACCAATTTAGAAAAACGAAAGGCTACGGACTTTCCTGAATTGTCTGCCAAAAGACACAGAGTCGCGCAGCTACCCTTCTCGTCTGGTGAGCCCTCCCAATCATTATCAATATTCGACTTCTGACAATCGTACAGCAGATCCATCTCAAGCATCTGAGGACGAGGCGGATGACTACCAACCAGGAAATGCCGAGTTCTCTGACGATGATTGCAATGTCGATACGCCGATTACTCCATTCTCTCCTGGGCGCAAGAAGCTTCCATCCGAATTGAAAACCATCAAGTGCACCTACGAAGGCTGTACGAAAGTCTTCAATCGACCAGCAAGATTGACGGTGCATTTGAGAACGCATACGAATGATCGGCCCCACGTTTGCACCTTCGAGGGCTGCGACAAGGCGTATTTTGAGGCAAAGCACCTTCAGCAACATGTCAAGGGATCGCATACGAAAGAACGAGAGTTCATGTGCGACTGGGAAGGATGTAAAAAGACTTTCTTGACATCGACTCGTCTGAATAGACACAAAACGACGCATACTGGGCAGAACTTATACCGCTGTACTGGGTACCCACCCTGCAATGAACACTTTCGGAAACACCAAACGCTTCAACGCCATATCCGTTCAGCTCATCTGAACCTGGCACCATATCCTTGCACCTACGTTGATCCGGTCACGGGCCAAGCTTGTAGTGCAGCATTCGATGGCGGAACTGGTCTTCGTCAACACATGAACCGGTTGCATTCGCCAGCACAGATCCAGTGCCTACAGTGTGATGCCCCTGGCTTCAAAACAGAGCGTGCGCTCCAAGCACACATCCGAAAGGAACATGCAGATTGCCTATTTTGTGACATCAAATGTTCAAGCCAGCGCGAGCTTCAGAGGCATATCGAGATTCATCATTCGGGAATCTCGTTGGAGCAACGGAAGAACGTTCCATGCACGTTTCCTGGATGCAACAAGAGATTCACCAAGCAGAATAACCTGAACACTCACATGCGGACGGCCCACATGGGGGAGCGATTTATCTGTGGTACGTTCGACCTGAGCTCCTACCCTGAGATGGAAGAGTTCGACGGCGACGAGGGTTGTGGAAAGGACTTTGTGTCGAAAGTTAGCCTGATGGACCATGTCCGCACTGCACATCTGGGCCTGAAGGGCATTGCCAATACTAGCCGTAAGGTAAACAATTATGGCAATACCGAAGGGGTTGATCAGAACAATGACGAGGAAGAGGTCGATCACGAGGACCGTTCCGAAGGTCCGAGTGAGGAAGAATATGTCCCAAAGAGGAAGTCGAAGCGAAGTCTGAAGGCCAAAGCACCCGTCCGTGAGGTATCACCCGTACAAGATCCACGAAGAACCATCTCGTGTCTCTCGCCTGGCTGCCAACAAATGTTCATCCGACAGTATGATATGCAAGTCCATATGCGTGCTGCTCACCCTATCTCCTTTCCGGGAATGGATGGGGACTTTGACGATCAATTTCTGTTGATGAATGGCCTTGATATCCCTCCTTCTGAACCTGGAATGGGTACACATGATCAGGGTCCGGATCCACAGCATGTCTGGGGGGGTTTTGCGACGACAGGATCACAAAGCGTCACGGGGGGGTTGGGTGACGCTCTGGACGACTTTGACTGGGAACTTCAACGCCAGGCATTGGAAGGTGGACAGTTCTGGATTGGCGCTGATTCCGGCCTGGGAGATCTGACGATTGACGATGAGTGGAATCACGACGAGTCCGAAATGCAAAGGCTGATTGGCCGGGGCTACTGAAGCATGATTTTCAAATTTCGGGGACGTTACCTCTGTGTGGGTGTGAGAGGACGGAATAGGCGCAGGTGGGATCCAAAAGTTTTAGATGGCTCTGGGAAGCATGAGCTGCACAGCTCCGAATCCTGCATTTATCGATACCCTAGCTTACGAAGTGTACGAAGTTTACGAATTACTACGTAGCCCATAATGAACTTGCCTACTTTAGAGAAGTGTGTCTCTTTTCTGTTGTTGATTGATCGTCAGCTCTGAATGTTTACTTACCTACCTACCTAGGTAGTGATCTACTGTAGTTAAAGATTACCTCTTGCTGATTTCAGGATCCACATATTACAGTGCTGTACAGAACTATATACTACTTAAGTACTTTCCTTATCTATAGTCAAGTGCGAAGTAGCTTATTTTAGATTTCGTGACGTCTTCCATACATTCGCACATCGCACAGTATTTAAGGGCCGGGCGCTAGGGGGAAAGTTTACCCGCCATCCTCCCAATCAACGCGTGTAGACGCGACTTTCGACTTCTTGTCTTCTCGACAACACCCAAATCCTCCCAGGACTTGCAAACTTCCTCGACAAGCAGAAAGCAAAGAATTGGAAAACGAGTTCCTCCTTTTGCTACCTTTCAATGTAAGTCGCATCTGTCTGTAACTCCAGACCTAGACAGTATTGCTTACACGGCAGAAATAAAAGTCAACAAACGCGCCTGCCAACAGAGCCCCGGCATCTGCTTCAGATCTCCTTCCGTTCCACCCAATCTACCCAATCTACCACAGATCCCACAGATAACTACGGCCTTCCTTCATCATGGCATCAGTGTCAACACCGTCGAGGCGTGCATTGGGCGACCTCGATGCGAACACGCCCCTCAAACGCCGAGCGGGCGACTCGTCGTATGCCGCCGGGCCAGCAAAGGCTTCCAACAGTCCTGCGAAGCCGCGCACTCTGGGAGAGGCATCACTTCACACACTGCCTGCGCCGACAGCGGTCCTCAAGGGGCTTGATGCAGAAGGTCGCGTACTGGGCACGAAGAGGCACCGCGACGCTGAGAACGTGGCAGTCGAAGATGAGGCAGGACCCGAAGAGCCTGGAGAAAAAAGGCATAAGGTATCACATGTGCCATGGCAGGGTGGCCAAGCACATCGTTCTGTGGACCAAATCGGCCGTAGTCTTTCACCAGTTCATCGATCATCTCCCGGAGCCGGCCAGCAGGTATGTCACGTCGCATCTCTTCTCCAATTGCCTATCCATTCTGGTGGAGGGCAGGCTAACGCGACACTAGCACACTGTGGAATATTGTCCTGTTTATAGAACGTACCCATCCTCCCCTGCGAGCGCGGCATCACCTGCATCCTCCCTTGAGTCTTCGGACAGTAGACTGAACGATTCAATCAACGATTCGCAAAACACCACCATGACCATCCCCGACGAGGATCACCTTCTGCCTCAGCGCCCCATACCGCTCACCCACGAACAGCTCCGTCAAGTATATACCCCCCTTCCCTCCCCCCAAATCTACAGACAGCGACGCGACTCTAACATGCAGCAGAAAGCCAGAGACATCAGGCTCCGCCTCAGCCTCGCCAGCTACAAAGTTCGCACCAACCAGATTGACATCCCGATCTCGCGTCTCGAGATTCGCACCTCGGGCGCGTCAATGTCAACATCCACATCCACATCCACCTCATCCCGACCCCTCTCTTTCACCCAATCTACGATACCCACCCCTGAGAGCCAGACTCAAGGCCAGGCACCCCGCCCCTCGTCCGCATCTACCATCCCCAAGAGCAACCTCCAAGTGCCATCTGCAGGAACAGGGGAGAAGCGCCCACGCCCAGCTACCGTCCTATCTTTGCCTCCCTTGCGCCACCCAACACAAGAAGCCTCCCCAAAGCAGTCATCTCCACAGAAGTCCACCGCCACCGCCGCAAGAAGTTACCGCCGCCTCGCTGTTGGCGCGTCAGCGTGAGAGCCTGCTGAAGCCACCTGCGCTCGACACCCCAGCATGCCTCGGCGATCAGGCGCGTAGTGCAGTGCAGGATAGCGCGGCTGATGGCTTGCTTAGCTTGCTGAATCAAAACAAGAAGTAACGCGTTCTAGGTCCTAGGGTTTAGTTCGTGTATTTTGTCATTAAAGGCGTGTGGCGCGTGTGTTTGCATTGCATAGCTTGGGATTTTCCGGGCTTGTTTGAAATTGCATGAACTTACATTGTATGGAAATGGGAGGGACGGGAAGGAGTACAGAACAACGCCGGGTCTGTATTGTCAGGGGTCAGATGGGGATGGAGAAAGAAAGATTGACGTGATGAAAGAAAAGGAGAGAAAATGAGAGAGAAAATGTAAGAGTTGAATTCATTTTCCTTGATCTGAGCTGTGCTGCTTGTGATTGTGAATATGATAGCGTAGATAAGTACTCTGCGTAGGTTGATAGCACGATGAAGAATCTTTGCTATTCTTTTCTGTTCTCTTCTCATCCCTCACGCCCCCCTTTTATCCTTTTCTTCTTTCTCCCTCTTCTTTCTTCTTTTTCTCCCTCTTCTTTCTCTCTCTCTCTCTTTCCCTTTTTTACCTATTCTCTTTCCTTCCACCCTCTTCTTTCTTCCCCTGTCTCTCCGTCTACCTCTTCGTCTCTTTTGTGTCCCCATCTATCTCCCCGTCTGTCTGAAGATCAAGACACCACCCCTCGTGATGAGGAACACGAAGATACATACATACATACTTACATACCACACACACACACGCCTACAGCACACACATCATCTCACACCTATGACACGAATACAAACCTCCCACCCAATTCAGCATGATGATTCAAACCCAAACCCGAACCTGAATCTATGGTGAACAACAAGCCACGAGGCCACGAGCGAGCGAGCGAGCGCCTGCGTTCGCCATAACGGGAGTACGTTCTTGCAAAGCGTTTTATTTACTTTTTTAATTATTTTTCCATCCGACTAAAGAGATGCAAGAGAAGAGCGAGCGACAGGGCAGAGCTGGGCAGAGAGCATTTTATGTACCTACCTTCGGGACCTCTGCATGAGTACGTACGTCCCTGGCTGCCTTGCCTCACCTGCAAACTGTCTTTCTCCATGCTCGGTATCGCATCCTGCTTTATCTACCTAACTGTACAGTACCTTGCTTTCTTCATTGTTACATTCTCGCCGCACCTCACCTCACCTCACCATTTCATGTCACACATCACACATCACACATCATTTCCCCTCGATCTCTCATCTATCAAACAGCGAGCTAGAGATACGATTCAAATCATCCATGTCGCAGATGACGTGCTACGATTCGATCTCTTTCTACGTACCTACAGTACTGTACGGTCTTGCACAGACGACGCATAGTACAGTACAGTACATACAGTACAGTACAGTTCAGTACAGCAAGTAAACCTCACCCACCCACCACTCGCTCGCTTAACTTTCTTTGCTTGGCATAATTGATGTACTATACAGTACGGTAGAAGGAGAAAGTAAACAAACCCATCTCACCTCGTTTCACGGACAGGAACAAAAAGCATCACGAAAGAGAACTTGGTAATCAGCTTACACACAGAGCAAAGCATCAGAGGTAAATTCCTGTTCAATTATACACCTCATCTTCCACCTGCCTGCCTTGGCGGCTCTGCCTCCTGAGATCAATTAAGAAGATTCCACTCTTGTGCAAGTAAGCGAACGATCATCGACCGAAATGCCAACTGCCCGAAAACAAAATTCTGATTTGGGGGCGTTTTGAGGCCAAAACATATCCAGTCAAATATAAATCCAAGAAATCCAAGAGCTCTCACTGTTGCCCTCTCCCCCCAACCCCCATCTACTCGCCCAAATTATGCCCAAGAGCCGGACGAAAAATAACGCCAGAGCGCCAAGCTTGCTTTTCCCCTGATTGGTATATCCGCCGTCCCGCCAATGACCGACCGACCGTTAAGCACCGCTTGTCAACCAGACAAAATCCCCCGTCCGAAGCGCCAAACATGTACACATTATGGTCAGAGACCTGAGAAGTAGAAATGATTCGTCGTATCGAATTTGCGCGATTGTTTTCTAGTTATTCGGCGTTCATCGAGAACAACGATGTATCGAAGTGGAATGGTTTGTCGAGCACCCCAGGCTCCATCATGTCGTCCCAGGATTGAAATTTGACCGCAGGAACATCACTGCCGAACATCAACACGTCTTCCTCGCTGTTGACGTGAATGCTGCTAAGATCCAAAAAGTCACCTGGGTCCCCGCTTCCGAAAGGTTGCCATGTGGGATCGAACATGTCGATACTGATGTCCAGGTTCACACCCTCCGAAACGTCACTGTTAGGTTCCGAAACACCGTCCTTGCTCGACTCGGGTGTATCGTTAGGGGTAATTGAGCGATACACATTCACGTCAGAGATGGCACCTCCCGCCCCAGTCTCGAATGATCGGAAATTCTGGAAGAGATCGTTAGGATCGATCGTGGAATTAGCCCAAGGATCGATTTCCTGAGGAGCCTGGGTTTCTTTCGGTCTTTCAGCCTCCTTCTGGCTAGGTTGAGCCTTCGTATCCTTTGCAGGGACAGATCTTGATTGCACATTCGGCTTTCCCCCAGCCGCGCTCCCTTGACGATTCATGGAAACTTGCCGATTCATCGGGGTTGAGGCTGCAGGCGTGCTTTCGCCCTTGGTAGCCGGTGGTTGTCCTTGTCCGGAACCGGTCGCAGTCATGTGTGCTCCGGCCGGTGCGGATGAGGTTCTCGGAACCTCGTGGCTGGCAGGTTTCTTCTGCTGTCCCTGACTGTCAAGTCCCAAGGTAGTTGCTAGATTATCCTGGACATACTTCAGTGGGTCGTTCAGCGGTCGAACGTGTTCCTCCTGTATGTGTGCCGTCAAGGCATCTTGGCTCTCAAAGCCAACATGATGTCGATCACAATCTGGCTCAGGGCAACAAAGAGCAGGCTTGGTCGGTTGTTTGAGCTCGGATTGCTGCCTCCTCATATCGGGCAAGACCGACTTGGCTACTTGAGGCGAGGCAGTAGAGCCAGGAGTACCTTGACCAGCTGCGGGAGTACTACTTTGCTTCTGCTTCTTCCGTGCAGGGATGTGCAGGTCTTCCTGCTTAAGAGTGGTTTTGCCAGCGTAGGCAGGCGTTCCATGAGGTGAAGTAGCTCCAAATGGGAATGGAGGAGGCTGTGTCGAGGTGGGAGCCGCAGGGGTGTTCGCGGTTGCGTTCCGGCTATTGCTTCTCTGGTGCATTTGATTCCTGAGCTGCTGTTGCTGCTGCTGCAGGTTGGCAGAGCTCAGAGGTGTCGGATGCTGCTGCTCGCCAGGCTGAGAAGGCGACTGCTGATTCTTGGCGTTTCCATTTGCTTTCGCCATGCCTGGGAATCTCTCTTTCAAGGTCATGATCATGCCTCCTATCATGGCTTGAGTTTGCACCGTATCTGCGTGACTGATTGAAAGAACGTCTTTTAGTACGGGTTTTGGCACCGTGATATCTTCGCCACGAAATTGGCGTTGGTATCGGTATCGCTAGGAAAAGCGTTTAGCAGAGTTAATCAGATCATTGGGAACAAAACTTACTGCTTCAAAGAATCTTCTTATCTGTGCTTCGTCGCGAGTCAACATGAAAATCTTGGGCAACGCCTTGTTCACATTGATTATTGGCTGCAGGAGGGTAAGCAACAAGGTCGAAGTTTTCTTTTTCGTATCCTCATCCATCTGAATATCCGCTGGCGGCTCTCGCTGCTTTTGACTCTCCTCGGCCTCGATGATTCTCCATCTGGCGTCCGGTGGTTGCGCTTTACCGCCCTGGTTGGCCTGAGCCTGTTGGGCAGCACGCATCGCAGCGTCGTATTTCTTTCGCGTTTCAGGATCCAGCGACGCAACTTGCTGGGGGGTCAGTCTTGAACGACCCTGCGTGGCCTGCACTGGGTCTTGTGGGGTAGGGCGTGGCTGCTGAATGTTCGGATTAGGAACCTCGACAACGTCGTCACTGCTAGCGCGCTTCAAATTCTTGGGAGGTTGCGCAGGTGAAGAGTTGTGAGGAACATTCCGCGCATTCGGCTGAGGTCGGTTGTTGGCTGCGTTGGCCGCCGCATTACCGGGTTCGGGTTTGACTTGAGATTGAGGACCAGACATGGGGGCGGTGGGAGCCTGTGGAGGTTGCTGTTGTTGGAGCTGCCCAGGTTTTGTTTGCGCGGCGCCCATCGGATTGACGTTTTGCATGGGTTGTCCATTCGGATGGGGTTGTGGTCCGCGCTCGCCTGTTGCTGCTGCATCTTGTTAAGGTGCATCGCCATCATCTGCTGGCGATGCTGCTGCTGTTGCGGTGTCAACTGTGCTTGACCTGGTCCTTGAGCCTGCTGTTGAGCTTGAAGATTCTGAGCTTGGTTCCTCATGAAAATGTTACGGATCATTTCGTCGCTCGCCTGGGCCAGTTTCCCACTGGGATGGGCTCGCAGGTTTTCAATCTCTAGAGCAGTAGGTTGTCGCAGCTGACCTGCCATGTTGACACCGTTCGGCATTGGTACTGGGTTTTGTCCCATGGGCGCAACGGGAGCGGCCATCGGGGCTGTGGCAACCCCACGTGGTTGAACTTGACCGGCGCCGGGAGGCATGGCACCTCCTTGCCCTTGCTGCTGCTGGGCTCTACTTCTCATGGCCTGCGCATAGTGCATCCTCTGTAGCATCTTCACCGCGTCAAGGCTCGTGGGCGGGAGACTTGGGTTCTGCGAAACCCATTGCTTCAGCTGGCCCCATTTCTCGATCTCCGGGGGAGAGCCCCGAGGCATGAGTTGGTGATTTTGGAAGATGATCGGGATGTCGGCGTTGTCCATCTGTGCTATGTTCTTCTGCTCCATCTGAGCTGCACTGGGTGGCATCCGTTGAGGCGGCATTTGACCATGTCGCAGGTCGTTCATCTGCTGTTGCAACATCATCTGCTGCTGTTGCTGTGGATTCATGCCCGCGGCCATTGGGGACGGCCGTTGTCCCTGATTGGCCATCATGAATTGATTGGCGCCATTGGGCGGGTTGAATTGGCCTCCGGGGGGGATTTGCTGGCCGGGTCGCACTTGGTTCAAACCTTGCACGGGCATCTGTTGTCTTCCGCCAGGCATGTTAGCACCGCCGTTGAGTTGCCGGCTCTCATGCCACTTGTGTACCATCTCGTTAAATTTCTCCGGAGGCAGATTCGCCAATTTCTGTTGCGCGTCTGGGCCGAGGTTTTGGAGCATGGCAGGATTCAGACCGGCCATGTTGATGTTATTCCCAGGGCCGGACCTGGGGGTGCCTTGCATAAAGCGCGGGTCCAGGGGCTGTCCTCCAAATTGGACGCTGGGGTTAACCTGAGGAGGTTCCGAGTGATTCATCGGCTGCGATGGTGTACGCAGCGGCGCGTTGAGCGTCGGTATTGATGGGCTCTGTTGTGGAGGATTTGGGCTGGGCCCCATCCCGCCTGGTTGGCCGCGAAGACCGATCGTCTGCTGGGCCTTTTGCTGTGCGTTCAGCCGTGCCTGTGACTGTTGCTGCTGCTGCTGCTGCTGCATCCTCTGGTGTTGCATCTGCTGAGCATTGAACATCTGCTGCTGTTGAGCAGCCCTCGGGTTTGGGACCATGTCCATGCCTGGCCCCGCGCCTGGCTGCGGCGTGCTATTCCGCGGAGGGCCACTTGCTGGAACGACCATCTGTCCAACCTCCTGCGCCATGACGCCTTGCTGCTGCTGTTGAGCTGCCAGATTTTCCATGTTGCCGATGAAGGATCCAAAATCAGCGTTTCCACCAGGCGGTTGTGGAGGCTGTCCCGGCATGGGAGTCGGGTTCACGGATCGCTGCGGCGCCATGGGAGGTGCCACGGGTCTGTTCTGAGGCTGCTGCGAAAGAGCAAGCTGCTGTTGCTGCTGCTGTTGCTGATTTTGGACTTGTTGTTGCATGCGATGGCGACTCTCCTGACGGGCCTTCCACGCTTGGCTTCGGTAATAGACAAATACGGGATCCATGCCTTGCGCTTGATATTTCGCCAGAAGCGCGGGATCTAGCTTTTGCTGCATGACCGCTCTGAGGTTGTTCTTCTCCTCCTCCGACGCGGTATTCATCATCCGGTTGGCCAGCTCTCCCACCGCGGCGGCGTCTTGCGGAGACATGTTCATTGGGCCATTCGGAGGTCTGCCCCCCATGTTCTGCTGCTGCTGCTGCTGTTGTTGTTGCTGTTGCTGTTGCTGCTGCTGCTGCTGCTGGCATTAAACTGCTGCGGCTGGTTCGGCGTCATGTTCTGAGGAGGGGGGACTTGATTCGGCAGCCCCATGGGCGCCTGAGGGGGCATCTGGCCAGGCAGGGGGGAGGCTTGCATCTGACGCTGAAGGTGCGAAAACGACTGCTGGGCCGTCTGTGGAGGCAAGCCTCTGGGTGCCTGGCCTTGCATGCTCTGGTTCATCATCATCTGCTGTTGCACCTGCACCTGCGCTTGTGCTTGAGCCTGGGCCTGCGCTTGGATTTGCTGCTGCATGGCGCCCTGGTGCTGAGTTCGTCGTTGTAGCAGCTGGTCTAACTTGGCGTTCACTTCGTTCTTGTAATGTTCCTGATACGGTGTCAGTGTAGACCATGGTGACCAGACATCAGGCACAGACCTTGCTCTGAGCCTTGTCAAATATATCCTTCTCGAAGCGGATTCCGACTTCGATCATGCGCTGCAAATTTGGAGAATTTGGCGAATGTTGCGCGGTGAGGCGAAGATTTGCGATTCTACGAATGGCACGTTAGACTCCAATTCACACAAAACCACACTACAGTGGCATCTTGCGCCACGCGTGGTACGCACATGCTCAAGATAAGCCCCATCCGCTCGGTGAGTGGGCACTGAGTTCGCCAGCCTGACACATTTCCCATCTGTTCTGACAGACTGTTGTATATCAAGGACTGGATCTGGGCGTTGGCGTTGGCGGCGTTCGGGTGACCCATGCCCCGCTGCTGCTGCTGTTGCTGATGTTGCTGCTGCTGGTGTTGCTGTTGCTGCTGCTGTTGCTGCTGCTGCTGCTGCTGCTGCAACTGCATTTGTTGCTGCGGCATCATCTGGCCCGGGCCCGCCATCTGCTGGAAGTTGGGATCCATCTCGGGGCTTCGGTACAGGTCCACGACCTGACCTTGACCGGAGGCGAGTGTTCTCGGACTGGCAGACGTGCTCTATAATTGATGGGATCGATTTCGAGTGCGCGAGAAGATGTGACGGGAAGCAAACATGTGTTTGCGACGCTGAGAGGGATCGGGGGAAATCGACCGTGGGTCCAGGCGATGAGGCTGCGAAGTCGAGCAGAGCACGATGATGCGAACAGCCACCACTCCCCGATCTACCGAGTTCGTATGGTCGTCGTTCCGGGACTGATGTTCGTTCTGTTCTCGCTCTGCCGACGGAGAAGAATGGGGTGGGGGGGGGGGGGGGGGGGGGGGGGGGGGGGGGGGTGGTCGTAGGATCGGGGTTTCGAGGGAGGATGGAACTTGGTCGCGCCTTGACCTCAGGTCTCAAACATGAAAAGACGGCCGCGCCAATCACTGCAGCGATATTTAAAGTCGGCCTAGATCACTGACGAGCGAGTGTTCCAGGGTTTCATGGGATCGACAGACCAAGCCAAGCCAACAAGCCAAGCCAAGCCAAGCAGTAGCAGTCGCAATAGCAATAGCAGGTCGGAGTGGTAGAGAGCAAGTTCGAATTGGGGAGAGCGTTTCGCCGTGACGGCCGTTTTCGTTGATTGTCGTGGGTGTTCTCGTCGTGGAGTGGCTGGAGGTGGAAGAGAAGAGAGTTGTGGAGGGTTTGAGAGAGACAGAGTAAGTGGAGACAGCGACAGCTCGATCGGCCTGGCTCTAGTCTGGCCCTAGTCCGGCTCTAGTCCGGCTCTAGTCCGGCTCGAGTCCCGTGCTGGTCTCGGTGTCCAGCCAGGCACGGCGCTAGAGACTTTCATGCTTCGACTTCTACCTGCTGGACCTCGACACTACGGATACACTACACCATTCTAACGAACTAATCTAGGACGACGCTGTACCAGGACGATAGACTGCAGCACGACTGGGTTTTTGGGTGTTTAAGCGAGGTCGTCAGGTGTGTCAGAAAGAGAGAGAGAGAGAGAAGGGGGGAGAGAGAGAGAAATCTGACAGATAGAAAGAGAGAAAGAGATTGAGAAAGAGAGAGAATAAAGAGCAAAGAGTACGTATGTAAGAGAGCAAGCGGAGGTCAAGCAAGCAGAGGTCAGTCAGCCAGCCAGTCAGTCAGTCAGCCAGTAATTCAGTCATTCAGTCATTCTGTCAATCAAGCCAGGGTCATACAGAGCAAAACCAAAGTCAAAATTCATACTTTCCTCTGTCCTATGTACACTGTACACAGTACCTCATATATCTAAAGTATGTCTTCCTCGGTCTGTGTTACACATAAACTACCCTATCCTAGGTCCATACATCTTCCCTCGTCAAGTATATACAGTACGTACAAGACAGCACAGCAGCCTCGCAAGTGCTGTTTGCTTGCCATCCCCAAGCCCGATGGATGATTCACGGAATCGACGCGCACCTGATCTTCCTCTCCCTCCCGTCTCCCGTCTCTCCCGGCTCAGAAACGCTGTTGGGTTGGATGTGAGCACGCAACAACGTTTCGCTGCTGTTGGCCGGCCTGGCGTCCCGTCCGTCTGCGTATGATCGACACGTACATTACTAGCGACTGGCAAGCCTACTGCCAGGTCCCTTGGACGATTGGGTTTAGGTTTAGGGAGCGGTAGCTTTTAAAGGCTTTCTTCTCGAGTCCGGTGCCGTCCAGGGCTGAGATAGAGTACCGCGAAGAAGTATATTGCCATCCCTCCCCTCGCCCCCCGATCTGGTCGGTTCTTGCGTCGCATGCTTGCCTCTTCGATCGCTGCCCGTCGATGCCAGGTTGGTGAATCCATCCTGCGAACTGCACACTGCATCGCAAATCCGGGCAATATAGTACGGCATGTTGAGATCATCACATCACCTCCCGCGGCGAATGGGGTCCCACACATCGTCATGGATATGGATACTTGTGGTGACATGCTGCGCTGCGCCTGGGTGGATCGCTCCTCCGTGGGAGATCCTGGTTGGTCGAGACGGAGAGAGAGGAGAGGAGAGGAGAGGAGAGGAGAGGAGGGGACCAACAATGCACCACAACATAATGGAAAGGTTGCATCGGAACGAAGAACGTCTTTTCTTTCCACGAGGCACGATGAACACGGGTACGAGGTGTGAGATGCTTGAGATGCTGAAGATGCCGAACATGCCGAACATGCTGAAGATGCTAAGGAAGACTTGTCCATTTCTTCGCACGCCTTCAAACCGATTAAAATCAGACCATCAGATCCCCGCAAGAGCCATCATCTACTCCACTTCCCCAATATGTACCAAACAAAACAAGTGCCCAGACTAAGGGGGGCGATAGTGACATCGCTTTCTCTCTGTCTCTGTCTCTCTCTCTTTCTCTCTCTCTCTGTTCCTCTCTCTCTGTTTCTCTCTCTCTGTCTCTCTCTTTTCTCTCTCTCTCTCTCTCTCTGTCTGTCTGTCTGTCTGTCTCTCTGTCTCTCTGTATATATATAAAAAAAGAAGAAACATTCGCATTCTGCTCCCGTGCAATCATTCGTGCGACCATGTGCCACTTTCTCCCTCGGCCTAGCCTCCACTCCAATTGATCACGAACCAAAGCCGACTGGCCCGCTGCAGAAGAAAAGAGGAGAACAGCACATCATCATGATTATAATTCGTCACGCCACGAGGAATGAATCATGATGCCCGCGTTTGCTTGAACCCGCTCTTTGGGGGATGTGTCGGTTCTTCAGCTGACAGCTGAGGACCATCGGTCGATTGACATCAAGCCAAAATGGCATTGTAATTGTGATCGATGTGCGTGGCAATAATGATGTAGGTTTGAACCCACATCTGCTCTGCTGGCTTGCAATCCCGCTCAAGTCTCGCTCTCGCGGATGTATGTACAGTACTGTACTGTATTGTAATGCCAGTACTGTACTGTACTGTAATGCATGTCCTGTGTTGTACTGTAAATACTGTACCTACTGTACAGTACAGGTCCCTTATTTTCGTCTATCAAACCTCCACAACGCTGCCCCCCTCCCCCCCCTCCCCCCGGCGCGCTCCTTGCCCCAAGTCCTCTTAACAAACAGCCACCCTTCTTTTTCGTCCCAACAATCAAGACAACAACACACCACTTGACTTCACACTCGCATAAGTTATATTTGCATCCCGCACCTGGCATCCCTACATCGACCAATCACCCAAACGCCAACGGGCCGGGAGTCCATGCCGCAGCCCCGAGCGTCGTCCAGGGTCTCACTATTCTCGTGATAGGAGAAGAACATGAAAGACAGATAGACAGCTTGGGGGAGGGGGCCAGAGCTGGAGCGGCAGGTATGTATATACCATAACATAGTAGGTATGTAGTATGTATAGTACTGTAGAGGTAATGCACCAACGTGCTTGTACCGGACTTTCTCTCATGTACTTGCCTCCCTCTCCCTCTGTTCCCCTCATTCTGGATCACTGCTTTCGCTGATCCAAGCATCCCGTTCAACCTTTGCCACAGAGCAAGCAAATCCTTACCTGACGGAGTACAGTGCTTGCCACGGAAATCTAACAGAGCAAGAAAACGGAAATGCATCGTAGTATTTTTCGCTTATTCTTAAAACCCTACAGTGCAGTACAGTACAGTACCGTATGTACATACTGAACCTACAGTACCCTCCCTACTTTACCTTCCCCCTTACAGTACAGTATCAGAGGACGCAGCTCGACGCCCGCACCTCGAAAACCGCGGGCGATCGGCTTCGTGTTTCAATGCATCTATCTCCCCTCCATCAACCACATCACACAGCGAGGGTCGAGTCGAGCTGCCGCTCGAATTTGCGAAGGCGATCCTTCTCCGCTTTCCCTTGCACGTTTGCGCTTTACCTTTGGGCGGATCCCACCTAGCTTTTGGTCGGGTTTTCTTGTTTGCGTTCCTCGTGTGCTGAGCGTCGCCAAAGAAGACGTTCGTCTCAATGCTGGTGTCCCGGACGCGGCCAACAACAAGCAGAGCTCGCAGTGCTTTGCTTGGTCCGCCCGGTAGAGATAACGAATGCTCACAGGAGCCTTGGGAAAAAAGACTTGCCAAGTTGGAAGTAATGAAGGTTAACACTGGATTGCCATGGGCGTGGGCCTCTACCAGAGCCTTGGCATATCTCGAAGAAAGTCTGTTCCTGGAAAGGACCCAAAGTTTCGCAGGTACAGTACAGTACAGTACAGTACAGGTACTTCCTTCATTGTCCAGCTCAGCACTCGACTCGATATTGGTGCCTGGCGCGGGAAAACTTCTTGGAGCGAAAGGCGTGTAGGGAATACGTCGATCCGGGCGGGGAGGGTGTGTGGTTATACATAGGAGCGTGGATAGTAAGTATCATTTGGTGCAGGAAATCGCTTAGTTCATGGATATCTGTTGGCATCAATCAAGACAAAGTATCTTGACCGGTCCGCAACGCGTTCGTGGATCAAGTCCCCAACAAGCACTAAACAGCACGCGATTTCCTGTGAATAAACTTCGGAAGTACTGTACAAGAAAAACGCGCCAGACAACGACGAGGATGTCACGTCTGGTACCGCGGCCGAGTCATGCCTCCCTCTAGCTAAGCACGAAGACTGCGGAATTATTGAAGGCGATCCAGTTGTAAATGACCCCCCCCCCACCCTTGTTTGCGACAACTTCAGGACTCTCGATGTATCTGCCCTCGTCCTGGCGCTGCTAGCGGGCTTTGCGATTCCCAATGCCGGTTTGTTCGGCTGTAAGATCTTGATCAAGGGGGGTTTCTTGGAATGGATCGCGGTAGGCTCTCTGCGAGTGTTTTGCTCGCTAGCTGTGTGTGTGCGCTGTTACCGATCTAGGAAGCCAAAGGGCCCTTGATGGGAACATGTAGGGAGACGCTTGGTTTGAGTAATACCGGCAGCAGCAAAAGCAGAGATGGGTTTTGTTGTATGTCTGTTTGATGGTAGGCGCCGGGCTGCTGTCCTACTGCAGGACCTTCCAAGGGGTACAGAGACTTCCAATCATAGTGATAGGATACACGATACAGCCTTGAAAACCATCCACCATCTATAGATCAAGACCTGCTGTCGATTGCGTCGTTCGCCGCCGTTCGGAATAGATCAACAAGGAGTTCCCGATCCCGATGTTCGATGTTGCATTTTGCGGAGCTTCGAGAGCATTCGGTCGAGCCGTTCTTCGAGGCAATGGCATCTCAGCGCTGTACTCACTGAGAAGGGGCAGGGGAGGGACGAGGAAGGGTACGGTGGATGCTGGGATGCTGGGACGAGGATGAAGGCGAATTCAACTTTCTCTTTCGGTAGAAACAAACGTCTCCTCTATGGCTCGGCTGGAAGAGATCGGCATACCTAGACTCGACGCGACCAGAATGCATTCACCGGGTGCCTTCTGGCCCAGTGAAAACCGAAACTTTCTATTCGTACTCGCATTGTTGTGATATTCACCTCGAGCTTCTTGCCTGATTCGGTGGTGGAGAGCCTTTGTTGATGTTGTTGTTTTGTTTCGCCTAGCGCTAGCGCGATAACGTCAACATATAACCCCGGCCGCGAGCACCTCCTCCAACCTTCTCCTCCAGCATCCCACAACCCACAAGCAAGCACCATGGCGCAGACAAGGTATGTTCACTCCCTTTCTCATGTCCGAGTAGGCATGTATATATACCATTGCGCACGACCCTCGAGCTAACCCATCAGACTGATTGGCTTGCCAGATCCTCCGGGTTTCGATCCTACGATTCTGGCGGCCGTGGAGCAAGCATGGCTTCCCTATGCCCGCTCTGAGCGACTCGTGCACAGATGGGTGACCGTCCACACAGCAGGCGGCTTCACCGACGTCCAGAGACAATTGGACGGTGGCCGTGGAAGCCAGAGAGGTGAGGTGGATGGGTCGACGAATCTGCGTAGGAGCTACAAGGAACCGAGTATCCTGGTGTTGACAGTCGAGGATAGTAAGTGACCTCACTCCAGATTGGCTGTTACCTTGGGAGTGTTCACCCTGCTAACCCTCCAACCTAGTGTGTGAGGCCGTCTACAAGCACTGGCTTGCACGCCCCGCTGGCCAATGCAAGGACGCCTTTTATCGCATGCTCCATCGAACCTACGATGGCACCCGTAAAGAAGACACCACGTGGATCCTTCGGCAGATCAGACAGAAAACCAAAGAGAAGCGTAACGGCCTGCTTCACCTTGGTCTCCGGGGAATGACCGCCCACAATGCTGCACCAGTCGCCCCAGATCCGCCGGTGGTCCAGCCCCAAACCCTCGCAGTTCCTCAAGTGTTCGCACGCCGAGTCACTTCAACTCCAAACCGATCTACCAGCTCCTTTCGCCAGGACTTCTTCGCCTCAGCTCCGAACAGAACTGCTCCCTCAGTCCGTCAACACGCCGTCAGCACCACACCCCATAGAGCTACCACAGTTCGCGCAGCTTCAGCCAACACCCTCACCACGCCCAACAGAAGCCACGCAGCTCCGACAAGAAGCATGGCCGCTCTATCATCTGACAGATATGCGGTGCAAGCTCCTCCGGCTCGCACGCTCACCTCTAGCTCCACCGTTCTGGCACCCACACGAGCTCTCACTCTCACACCTACCAGGTCCGCTGCCCGCCGACAAGTCATCGATCTCATCACGCCGGAAGCTCCCACGCAGAGAAGGTCCGCTGCCCGCGATGCTGCCATCATCAGAACCAACTCGACGCCTGCACAGGCACAGCGAGCTGTTTCTGGACCGACCTCGAGGCTCGCGAGATATCACTACGGCGATGGGGAATCGAGGCCCATGAGCCGCAAAGTCTCTCACTCGGACAGCGACAACTCTGCTATGAGCGATGCTCTGCCTACGAAGCAAACCCCAGCACCTGCACACCGAGTCGTTTCCGGGCTGACTGCTCAGAGACTGAGTCTAGACGCGAAAGTCGAAGAAGGCCCTGTTCGGCAGCCCGCTCGCAATTCTTTCGGCATTTTGACCTCCATTGACACATCCACCCAAGATGTTGACATGACCGACGCTCCTCCCAAGCCACTGAGCCCAAAAGGCTCCTGGCACAAGACTCCGCCCTTCAAGAAGCCCGTTGGCAAGTTCGCCGATTCTGATGACGAGGATGAACCCATCACGGACGATGCTCCCCCCAAGAAGCAGACCCCGGCACTCCTACAGCAAGCCTTGTCCGGACAAACTGCGCAAAGACTGAGTCGAGGACTCAAGGTTGAGAACGGAGGTCCTGTCAAGCTGCCAGGTCGCCACGCTTCCAGCCCCTACAACCCAGCAAATGCCTCCGCCGCGGCCCTTGTGATGGGCGAAGCTTCACACAAGCCACTCAGCCCGAAGAGCATCTGGAGCATGACTCCGCCGCGCAAGAAGAGCGACAGCAGAGGCAACGCGTGGTCCACCACCCACCCCCAAGCCTTCGAGCCCAGCGTGCCTCCACGAGCCTCCAAGGTCACGTCCGCCTCGAGCGCTTCTTCAACCAGCTTCCAGATTCCAGGTCGCGCTTCTTCTGCTCTGAGACCTCCTCCCAGCCAGCACAAGACTCAAGCCCAACACCAGAAGAAGCCAGCTCCGAACCCTCTCCGCCGTGAGATCTCCCACGGCCTCTTCCATCCGCGCCGCAAGGGCAGCCAAGCGGCCGGAGCCTCCGCCGCCGACTCAACCAGACATCTCGTCGCCAACACGCGCGTCTCTCCGGAGATGTACAGCGCCGAGTGGCAGGAGCGACAGATTGGTACTCGTGGCCCGGGCTGCTCCTTCAACAGCAACAGCAACAGCAACAACAACAACAACACCACCACCACCTCCTCCTCCTCCTCCGCCGTCGCCGAGAATGCTAACAGCTTCAACACAGATACCAGTACGGCCAGATCGAAGACAGGAACCCCCGCCGCCGCCGCCGCCGCCGGCGCCCGCCACCGTCCATCTTCTTCTCTGGCCCGAAAGTCGCGAGCACGCCCGCAGGCCCAGTCGTAGGTTTCCAAGGCACCCACCGCGAGACGGCGGCTACAGCTGCTGCCCGCCCGTTGACGGAGACGAGAAGAACGGGGATGGGGATGGGGATGGGCCAGCGCCACCGCGTCCCAGGCGAGAGCGATCGTTCGCGCTCGTCAGGAGCCGGAGCGAGAACTGACCCGAGCCAGGACGACGACGACGACGACGACGATACCATCAACAGCCTAGGCGGCATGAGCATGACGGACATGAACAGCGACGCCCACGACCGCACCTCGACCGCAGCAGGCAGCTCTCCCGCGCCGGGCAGTCGAGGCTTCGGAACGGGCCCCAGCTTCCTCACCGGCGCCAACAGCGCTCCCGTTCACGCCTCGCGCGGCCCTGCGAAAGCAGCAGCAGCAGCAGCAAGCTGGCGAGAGAGCCAGGAGGAGCACCCGCGTGCGCGTCCGCGCTCGTCGAGCTTCGAGAACGCGCGCAACGGCGGCATGAGAGCGGATGAGCAGGCGCGTCGGCAGCTGGAGCGTCAGTCGGCCGGTACGTATCGTTCGAGAGACCGTGCTGCTCGGCAGCCGCGCGAGGGCGAGGACTACGATCCAAGATCTTACCCGGCGCCGGGATCCAAGTACGATTATAGGTACAAGGATTAGGGGGAGTGGCTCGTGGAGGAGGGAGCAACGAGAAGAGAGAGAGAGAGAGAGAGAGAGAGAGAGAGAGAGAGACGAGGCGTGATTGCTGAACATCCCAACTGCTGATCGTCATGAATTACGCCTCGATTTGTGTTGCATTACGGCTTGGACCTAAACATAGGCCTCGTCCCTACCACCCCCAAAATGCCCTGGTAGCTTTACTGAGGTAAAGGCTACCTAGTGTACAATACCACCCGTCACACAACCACGCTTTTGTTGCCCTTTTCGTGTCCTGTGTAATGTCGTGACCCTCGTGACCCTTCTGACCCATGCGTAGGTAGACCACGACCTACTTCTTCGCATCCTTCTTCGCCTCATCCGCCAACTTCTCAAGCTCCTCGGTCTTCTTCGTCAAGACGCTCTGAACTTCCTTGTATGCCTCCTTCAGCAGCTTCTCGGCATCCTCGCCTCTCGTCTTGGCAACGTCCTGCAGCTTCATCAGCTTCGGCAAGATCTCGCTGCCGCCGGGAATCATCTTCGCGTATTGCTCAATGTTCTTGCCGAGACCGCTGTTCTTGGCCTTCTCCCCAGCCTGCTTGACGTAGTCTTGCAAGCTATCCAGGTTCCCCGATGAGACGGCATCCTTGACCTTCGCGAACACCTCTCCGGCATTGCCCTGCTTCAACGCATCCGCGTTCTTCTCCACCAACTCCTTGACCTGCGGGTTCTTCTCCAGCAGCGGCTTAGCTTGCTCCATGCCCTTCTTCCAGGCTTCGTCTCCTAGTTGCTTCACCTTCTGCGTCTTCTCCTCGATCAGCTTCTTGACCTTGCTGATCGTCTCCACAGAGACGCCGCCCTTGACAACGTCCTTGATCTGCTGATACGTCTGATCCAGCTCCTTCTTCGCCTCCGGGCCGTACGAATCCGCCATGCCCTTCAGCTGGTCGAGCCCACCCCCCAGCTTCTCCTTCAGCTGCGGGTGCTCGTCCAGGATCTCACCTGCGGAATCGCTAGCTAGCTCGCCCAGTTGCGCCATTGTCTTCTCGAGGATGTTCCACGTCTTGACGGCCGTCTCCATGCTCATGCCTGACTTAGTAGCCGTCTTCAGCTCCTTGTACGCTTCGCTGACGATCTTGTCAACCTCGTCCCCGTGTTTGGCTTGTACCTTGTCCAGGTCGTTGAAAGCCGAGTCGACGTAGCCCTTCGCGCCGGGGATCAAGGCGGCGTATTGTTGAGTTGTCGATCGCAGCCACTTGAGGGCTTCGTTGGGCTCGGGGGCATTGTCTTGGATGCCTTGAGTGAGCTTCTGGAACTGGGCTTTACTGGTAGAAGCGGCATTGACGATGGATTTGGCACCCGAGAAGTGATAGTAGCCGTAGGCTCCCTGTGTACTTTTAGTCGGAAAACGATGAGAGAGGAATGGGAGACGTACAAGGAAAACCAGCGTGCCTCCCGCGAGCCCTCCGACGAGCCCTGACGAGCCCCCTGCTGCAGCTGCTTGTTGATTTGTCGTCGCAAATCGAACTTGGGAGCGCAAGGGAGCGCGAGCTGTGCGAGCGACAGCTCTGCTGCTAGTTCTGGCGAACATGGTGGTAAGCTTTCTTTCGGAGGAGCTGTGAGATGGAGGAGCTGATCGGGATGTCTCAAGGTTGATGGTAAGAAAGGCGGTATTGTTGAGATGAGTCGGGAAAAGGTGAGTCTGGTTCTCGGATCGAGGATAGAAGAAGGGGAGACTCTCGACTTCCACACGTCACGTGGAAGCTAGCGACAATCGGAAAGAATGATGTCATCGTGATTGAAAACCTGGTGCTGAACGGGTGAATGGAGTCGAAATGCCCTGAATTCAAGACAATTCACCATCTAAAAGGGAGGGAGCGCAGCACTCCAGTATCTCTAGATTTGTACGGTAGGTCTGAAATGTCTGAAAAGCTGCAAAGGTACGAATGTACAATGTTTTGATCTACAGGAATCTCGAATTGAGTTTCGTTGATCTTCAGGGGTATTGTACTTAGCTCCCTAGCTAGAGCTTCCCTTGACTTTCCATCACAGAACATCTTACATACTGTACCAGCCATTAGAGTACGCTATACATACACTTCGGTAGTACATACAAACTATGTACGTACAGTACAGTACAATCCCGAATTAAGGTTGCTTACCCCAGATTTCTGGAAGGTGAGAAATTCCAGGATGTGTTTTGTTGGTGTCACAGGTTGGCGATACAGTGAGACTAATCTTGAATCGTTGGGTTGTAATCTGTGTGCTTTTCTACTCAGTGTGCGAGTGCAAGAAGATGGGGTGGGGTTGCGCACGCTAGTGCAATGCCACGTGACCTTAATCTCACCTGACGCCCATGTGACCTCTACTGGGATATTCCGACATGTTTTGTTTGCGACTAGTAATGCTCGTTAAATGGCGTGCCGCTCGGTGGAATGATTTCTTACCTACAGTACAGTGGGTGGACACATGAATATGCGCGTCTGCAATCGGTCGTTACCCCACCAATTTTCCACTGCCTTTACAACTTTATAACTCCACCATTAGTAGCTCGATTTTAAATATAGATAGCTTCAATTAAAGCTGAGTATCGAAAATATATTCAATTCAATTAGTATTTAATATACCACCCGTTTGCAGCTTGAACAGCGTTTACTCTCTTTTGCATGCCCTCCGCTAGTTTATTCAACAACTGATCTTTCAAGTGTAACGGCCCGGCCTTTCGGCTGTTCGGCTTTCGGCTGTTCGGCTTTCGGCAGTTCGCCTTCCATTACAGTTCCGGCTTAGCGCCAGGGGCAGGGGGTTTCATAGTGTATATAGTTCGCCCTGGGCTTCCTTTCTTTCAGCTCTCTGTCTGTATCTTAAGGGAAATATATGAGGTTCGTCACATCAAGAGCTTTCACGCTTTTTAAGCAGTTTTTATCAACAATCTTTGTATTGCATTATTGTTTTTTATAACTAATAGCTTTGATTAAGCTCAATTATTTTTACTTAAAGTTTTTTTTTTCGATCGGGTTAAAATCCGGCGAATAAAGCCCTAATTTAATACTTATATTACGAAACCATTGGTAAATCAAAAGCGCTGTATAAGTTGAAACATTATCTTGCATGTAAATGCTATCGTCGTAAAGGATCGTATAAAAGTATTCGTTAAGGACTTCGAGATATCTGGCGATTGTAACAAGTCACGGTCCGGTGCACACGCGCATATTCATGTGTCCACGTACTTGTACGTACGTAATCATTCACCAAGGTCGCCTTGTTTACATCTAGGAGCGGAATGGTGCTGTATGTATAATACAGTACTGACTGTTTCTGTATGATGGGGGCTTATCGCTTTCAATCGAACCAGTAGGCATTGATGAGTAACGGAGGACACCTACTGAATGAGGTTGGATGTCTAGAACCCCCTTGTTCAAAGTGCAATTGGCACCTCTGTACATGCGGGTTTAGAGAGAAGTTTTGCTATTTTAATCTTTTGCTCTTTGGTCGCTTCTTTCTTTTTCGTGTTGATTTGGTTGTTTTTGCAGCACTGTACTGTAGCGGATTGGGGGTTTTGGCGCCTGCCCCCCAACCCAAGATCTATCTTGTCTCTTGGCCATAAGTCCTAACTCCTAGATTCGGGGTGTAAATCTCTCAGTCAGGCAGTCGGTCGTTGAAAGTAACTTTTCTCGAGCCAAGACGACGGCCCGTCCGGCGTTACCGACGCTTACCGACCCCCATGCTTGTTGTTTACTTTGTCTTGGGACGTCGGTTCACGTTGAGTTCATCCTTTGCCAGAGTGTACCTCTATGACATAGAAGTCTATCAGGACTCTCTTCTTACCTATGTAGCCGGCCCACCTTCCTATCTGGCACAGTCCCAGCCAGCCAGAGCCAGCCAGCCAGAGCCAGCCAGAGCCAGCCAGAGCAAGCAGCCAGCCCCCATTCCCACGGGGAGGCGAGAGACACCGCTCATTAAATGCCTCAACAGTGTGGACGTTCGGTTCTTGTTTTTCGGAAAATGCCGACCTTCGCCTCGTACTCACCTCACAACGGCCCGGCTCACTTACCCGGATGGCCTCTTCTCTACAAAGTCTCTGCAGAATGGTGGACTCGTAACGGCATGGCGCCAACGTAGCGACGAACACCACCACGTTCGAACGAGGGATTTGTTTCTCGCGGGATCATGATAAATAGGTCTTAAAGTGACAGCTTGACCCGACGAGAACACTCACATCTGTACATCCCAATCTTATCCGCTCGAATCCAGACTTTCTACACGTACAATCTACCACCATGTTTTCGCCGATGCTCCTCGCTCTTGCTACTGGCGTGACAACACTTGTTTCCGCCCAGGTCGTTGAAACACGTACGACCGATGAGATCTACCAGGCGGCTTTGGCCGAAGGAGGAAAGATCACGGTTTGGCATGGAGGCGACGAGCTGGACCAACAGGACTCCTTCAAGGCCAATTTCGAGGCCGCCTTCCCTGGCATCACAATGGATTTGAAAGTAGACTTGAGCAAATACCACGCCAGCAACCTCGACCAGCAGATCGCAGCGAACAACGTCACCGTCGATAGTGTCATCTTGCAGACGCTGCACAACTTTCCCCAATGGAAGACAGAAGGTGTTCTTCTACCTTACAAGCCTGCTGGCTTCGATGGTAAGCACGAAAAGGTGACTGGAGACCGAGGACCCGCTGACGCGAGGTAGAGGTGTATGATGAATTCAAAGATGCCGATGGCACTTACACGGGCGTCTACGTCTACAACTGGGGTAGTATCACGGACACCAAGTACCTCCAAGATGGGACTAGTGCCCCAAAAGAGTTCACGGACTACCTGAAGCCAGAATTTCAAGGCAAGATCGTGCTCACCTACCCCAACGACGACGACGCGGTGCTGTTCCAATTCTACCTCATGTAAGCCATCCCTTTTTACAGTGCCGCCTCCGGTCCGGACGAACCAGGCTGATCCCTAGCCCAGCTTGAAGCAGTACGGCAACGAGTGGTTCGAAAAATTTCTCGCCCAGAACCCACGGTGGGTTCGCGGCACCGCCACCCCGCTCACCCTGATCCGGGCCTCTGAGGGCCAATGGATCACGTCGTTTGCCATCGGCAGCGATGTCAGCCGCGAAGCCTCGATCAGAGCGAGTCTTCCGGCCGAAGGCAAATTCGTCTCGTGGACTCAGACGGCTGCTATCCCCAAGGACGCCCCGCATCCCGAGGCGGCCAAGTTACTGCACAGCTGGATCCTGTCCGAGGGGTTCCAGAAATCCGCCGGAATCTGGTCGGTCAGGAGGGACGTTGCTCCTGCCGACGGCTATCAGCCTATTTTGGAGCAGCCAGCGACTAACGTCACTGCCTTCGCTGCGTGGATGAGCGACCGGGCGTCTGTTGAGAGGTTCAGGCTCTTCATTGAGAATGCGATTGGAACTCCTCAGGGATTGTCGCCTCTCATTGATGGCATTTGAAGAAGCCTTGGGTTATACTCATGTGTCACGACTGTTTGGGCTTTTGTGAGATAGATAGATGTATCTTAGAATTGACACGAGTAGGGAGTATCGTCGGTGCTCGATGCCGCATATTCTCTCGCTTCGTGCCAACACATTATCAATCATTTGCTCTGCAGTTGCCAAAACAGTTCCACGCAATGGAAGAATTGTCTGACACGGTTGCACTTTAACGTCTCTCTCGTAGTCTCGAGCCCTCGTTTGATAACATCTAACAGATATGCCGCACACGACTACCTATGTATGTACTGTACAACGTGACTGTCAGATCTCCTCTAGCTTCGCAGCAACAAACAACAGAATAAGCGAAGCCCCTGAGTTACCGAATCAACCCAAAGCACGGGCTGGACTTTGAACGATTGGAATGTGGGCGTGAATTCATTTGCATACCTCTCGTCTGACCCTTTCTCGTCCAGCTTCATCGCAACAGCCCTGGACAATTGTTTCGCACTTGAATCCAGACGACGTGACGGTGTAGGGATATCACTGTGAGGGGTCACGTTGAAGTCGTGTGACATGAAAATAACGTGACTATCGAGCGGCACGCCATCCCACGAAAATTACATACTGATCGCATACCAAACTTGTAGGAAGATCCCAGAAAAGGTCACATGGTAGTCAGGTGATATTAATGTCACGTGGCTGTACACTAGTGTGAGCAACACCACCCCATCTTCTTGTACTCGCACACTGAGTAGCAAAGCACACAGATTTCAACCCAACGATTCTAGACTAGTCTTTACTGTATCGTCTTTACTGTATCACCAACCTCTGATACCAACAGCCGGTAAGTATACCGACTGAGATGGAAAGGTGCTGTCCATGCATGCTGCGAACTACGGAGAGGGCCTCCGAACATCTATCGAAGGAGACCAACCACCACGCCCCCCTTCTTCCGGTCTGAAAACGCCGAATCCCACGATATGCAACGTACAATCATCACATCGTCACTCATCACCTCTCCGGGCCCGCGTCACGCCTCTTCCCCAAACATCTCCCACACGCTCTTCGGCGGCTCGTACTCGCCCACGCTCACGCCCTGGTACTCCACGTCCAGGCCGAAGGCCTTCGGCCCGCCCATCGCCAGCCCGCGCTCCGTGGTCCACATGGGCGGCGCCCGCAGCGCGATGACGCTGACCCGCAGCCCGTACTTGTAGTCCGAGATGCCCAGGGGCGCGCCGTTCGCCTTGTCGAGGAAGGTGATGAGGTCGGGGCACACAGCCAGAACGCGGTCGGGCGCGCCGGGCGCGCGCACGGCGCTGAGGTTCTCGTTCTCGAAGTCGACGAGGAGGGAGCTGCGGGCGGGCTCCGAAGAGGAGGAGGAGGAGGAAGACGGCGCGAGCAGCACGCTGCCGCGCGTGAAGCCTTCGGCGACGTGTCGCGTCACGGCGACGATCTTGCCCGTGTAGAGAAGGACGCCGTGCTCGGATTCGAGGAGCGAGATTACGGGGTCTTGCTTGCGCGAGCGGGAGAGGGCGATGGCGCGGCCGATCGTCCAGGCGTGCGAGAAGCTGTTCTGGGGGAGTGTCCTGGCTTCGCGGCCGTAGACGGGCTTGACGCACATGCCGGAGAGAGAGCCGAGACTCGTGCAGGCGTCTCGCATCAGGACTTCTGCCTCGAGGTTGTCGGCAGGGTCTCGGAAGATCTGGGATGTTTAGATGGTGCAGGCTGCTTGGGAGGATGAGAACTCACCTGTATGTTTCCGAGACCGTCGGCAACTGCGGCGGGGGCGACAGGGACGTCCTTTAGACACCGCACTGTTTGCCATATCATCGGATACGCTCTAGCTACTAGGTCGCTGTCGAGTGCGCTTTTCTTGAATCGGTTGGCTGCCAGGAGGGCCTCGAAGGCGTTCATGCCGCCAATCTCATTCGGCAATACGGCGTCGAACTCGCTCATGCCAGTCATCTTCATGACGCCTATCATAGCATCGGTGACTCTGATGAGGCTGTTAGCAAGGTTTTGCATGATTTGCGGCAGAGTCTTACTCGTTCAGGCCTGGTATCCGTTCCAGATACACCGTTGGCGAGCCCTGCACGACCAGTAAGCGATTGTGTTTTTTTTTCGTGCTCCGGAAAGACCGGCATATCTCACCATAAACCCAGCAACGAGCACAACGGCTTCGTCAGGAAGAGTATCTTGCCGTCTGATAGTGATCTCCTCGCCATCCCGGAGAGCAGACAAGCATGATATGTACGCAGGATATGGCTCTCCACAGCTTCCAACTCCCAAGACTCCCGTTCCATCCTGGAGGAATTGAAGATCTAGCTCCGACAGGTACCACAGGTCCCCCTCAATTCTAGGTCTATACGACTCAAGGTCAACACGGTCTACAATCTCGTAGGACGAGCCTTTCGAGGTCGCCCAGTTCTCGTCTGATATGCCATTTGGCAGCAGTCTTGGTTTTCGAAACGTCCCGCTGCCCACCTCATCAAGCTCTTCCTCGTACCCATCCACTAAGTCCCCTACAACCCTGACCAAGAGCCGAGTGGCACCATTTGTAACGTACGAAATCGGAATGGCGTCGATTTCCACTACCTCAATTGTCTTGCTATTGCCACCCGCGGCCACGCATCGCTTGACCGCAAGCGCTTTGGCGCTTTCGATCTCCTTCTCGATGCCTTGCGCTCCTGGGACGACTGTCGTATCTACGGATCCGCTTATTTTGCCAATCTACCTCGAATTAGACGAAAGAACTTCGAATCTTGAGCTGGAGACTTGCCGCAGCTCCTACTGCGTTTGCTACTTCCAAGTATCTCGGTCTGATCACTTCCCTGACGCCTGAAATACGGTCCGGGATAATGATACTTCCACCGCCGACGAGGATTACCTTTGCGTCACCCTGCTTCGTTTTCACGATGTCGATGGCTTCCTCGAGAGCTCGTGAAATCTCTAGTCGAGCAGATCGTTTGACTTCGGGAGACACTCGACCATCAGTGAACGCGTTCTCCAGTACGAGATCCGTTGTCTGAGTATTATCATCAGCGCAACTCGTCCGAGGTAAGGGGGTTTGAAATGAATGTCGGATCCGAGTCTGTGAACGTCCAAGTCTGACCAGGTTACTCGCATCGCAACTGTTCTCCATGTCTTACCGTTAATGTCCTGCCACCAGACGAAACCGCCTCCTTCTCGAGCCTCGCTCCAACCGAGTCGGGCCCAACTGAGGTCCGGCTGCCCGTCGTCCTGACGAGTGACCCGCCGCCCAACGCAATGCTCTTGACGTCCGGGATGGTGAAGTTCGTCCTCACACCAGCAATCTTGACAAAGGCTGCGGACTGCCTGGGATATCCATTTTTCAGCAAAGCACAAATATCCGTGGTGGTGCTACATCACGTCAGCGTTGGAAGTGGGTGAAGCGTATTCGTCGTACCCCCCAACGTCAACAACAAGAACCTCTCTGTCATCCAAGTCGTCCGAAGTCTCAAGCTTGGCGAGCAGCGCTGCACCCCTCGCACTGTTCGTCGGTCCAGAAGAGAAGCACCTCACGGGATACTCGGCAGCGGTCGAGGCCTTGCACAATGTCCCATCGTTTAAGGTAATATACAAATTGCACCTGCCCATGTTCTGAACAGCATATCGGAACCCATCAACCACGTGCCTTGCGAATCTTCGCAAGCTGGCATTCAAGATGCTGGCATTCTCTCGTTCGAGGAACCCCAATCGACCGATGGCGTAGGAGCAGCAGATGTCGTAGCCGGGGCCAAGTTCTCTGGCGAGGATCTTGCGAGCCTCCTTTTCCTGTGTCGGGTTGGAAGGAGAATAGATTCCAATGACCACTATGCTGGTGATGGACTTCGATTTGATAATAGAAGCTTGCTCTTTCAGCTGATCAACATTGAGTGGAAGAATAGGAGCCCCGTCAACTGACTCGATGTTAGTCTTCCAATTCCGGTGGCCTTCAGAGACGTTTTGCCTTGTTCACTGATTGGAGGGTGACGTCTGGGTCAGCACATACCCTCATAACCACCGTCCACGTAGCCGAAGTGCCCTCCCACCAAGTTTCTCAACCTAGGGGGGAAATCCACGAAAGGCGGCGACCCCCTCGAGTACGGCCCACATAATCGAATGATGGCTACCCGATCCAACTTGCTCGAGTCCTGCTCCAGCACGGCATTGACGAATTGCTAAGAACGACGAGCATCAGCACGGCACGGGCACGCAGTCGCCAGATAGGACGGTGTACGGCCTCGTTCTCGTTCGAGATCCTTCCGGGGCGGGTAGAGGTACGCTGGCTCCCCCCACACACCGAGGTGTTGGAAAACCGTCGTGGCAACCGAGCTTTCGGCATGCGAACTTACTGTGGTGCCAATCTTCACGGAACCGACGTGGCTGGAAGGGATGCGTGCTCCTCTCACCACGGCCGCGATAGCTCGCTCGACGCCTTCTTGTATATCAGAGGTGGTCGGCGTCTTGTGCCACGCTAGAATTTGGTCATTTTGCAGGATGACACTGGAGGTTTCGTTAGATAGTCCTCTGAGAGAAAGGGATGGGAGGCTCGCCTGTCTGTGTTGGTACCACCGACGTCGATTCCTATGACATAGGACGAGACTTTCGAAGGCATTTTGGACGTAGAATCGTCCAGGTCTTTTTCACGTGGGTCGAGCGAGGTGGGTAGGAGGGTTGAGAATCATTTTGCGTCTACTCAGGAGGAGGGAGGAAACGCGCTTGATTCGGTACACAATTTGCCAGAGAGGAACATGACAGTCCGGGGTGGACCATGGTGTATGTTATACGGGAGGACTCGGCTCGCGCAAGTTTCATTTGTCGGTCACGGTGTGTACCTAGGTATGATTATCGGCGTCGCCTAAATCAGATATACCTTAAGGTACCTTAGAGGTATGCTTCGGCTCCGTCCCCGTCCCCGTCCCCTCGCGTCGGGCGGCCCGCATCGATAGATCGTTCTGGTCGTTGGACTACGAGGTCAGAAGGGTGGGACATTGACGATGGTGTGCGACCTACAGTCCTACGCCGTCCGACTCCGTGCGCTGCTCTGCCTCCCGCAACGTGGATGGCGGACGCTTGGAGATGGCGTTGTCGACGGGCCATGCTTGGAAGCGCTGGGAAGAAGACGGTCTGAGTCAGGAGGAAGGGCTGGCACACGCTGGCCGAGCTTGTTGTCGAGTCACGAACCGAGAGCCCAAGGTCCAAGTGCACGCGGTGCGTTCTTTCGGGACCCTCGGGACAAACAAAAGCAATCACACTGATGCGTCGGCGTGTGGCTCGTGGATAGGTGCGTGGGCAGCTGGTGGTTGGGATGAGGGTTTCGCGAGCCTTTGGATGACAGGGAACTGGCACGCTGTTGATAGATGAAGATGCTGTGCACTCACTGCCTGCGCTCTCTTATTTGCGCATTGGTTGGTTGCAAGCTTCGGGAGAAAGGAACCCCCTACATAACATGTTCGCCGCTGGATATGAGGTTAGGTATCGGTCTTAGATGGTCAATGGTCGGGCTGCCGGTTAAGGCATGCCGTATGTATTGTAGAACGGTTGGAGCCGTGAATGCCAAATGGTCGTAGCCACGGAATGACATGTAGGAAACTCCAGTGTCTTGCATCGAGTAGGTATTGGCTGTTGCGCACTAGTCTTTCTTCTTCTTTCTCCTTTCTTCTTTCTTCAAGTCTTTCTTCTTTCTCCAAGTCTTTCTTTCAATCCTCAAGTCAAGGCACAGCAACAGCCGAAAGCCAAGGAAACCTCGAGCATTCATGGACTCGGAAGCTTACAAGGCTACAGAGCTCTGGCGGAATCATCTCCAGCAAGCCTGACGACGGTAGGCCTTGGCTTCTTCCTGCATTCGGCCCTTTTCTTGGGACGTTGCGATACTGGGCTCAGCTCTCCCGAAAGAAAGAATCGATCTAGCTGATCTCGACCTTACGTACATCTGAGCCGCGCGCGGGTACGGTATGTACGGTATGTACGGTATGTACGGTATGTACGGTATGTACGGTATGTACGGTATGTACGGTATGTACGGTATGTACGGTATGTACGGTATGTACGGTTTTTACGGTTTTTACAGTCTGTACAGTGTTTACAGTCTGTACGGTTTTGAGAGTATGTACAGTTTTGAGAGCATCTACAGTATTTAGAGCATCTACAGTATTTAGAGCATGTACAGTGTGTACAGTTTTTACAGCCTGTACAGTCTGTATCGTATTTACAGTACAAAACATAATGCAAATAATCGGCATTCCAGAACCAATCATGATCAGCCTCGGTAAGATACCGAGTCCGGAGAGGGCAGCATATAGTACTTACATCGTACATGTGTAGTCCTTCGTAGTATGGCCCGATGGGGCTTAGCGCGCCACGGCAATGCACCCTCTTCCAGCTGCTCGGTTTCGTCGGACCAGATTCCCCCAAGTTGGTTTCTCCTTTCATACAGACATACATACATACATCCTGTACAGTAAGACGACCATGGCCGTACTTCTTGGTATGTGATTTACTAACAAGGTACAGAACCACTTTGCGAGTGCCTCTTTTACGGAGAAGAAGCTGCGGCTGTGAATGCTGTGCATGCTGTATCTCTTGCCTGAGATCATCACGAGCACAGCGGTGCCGACAAAAAGAATACACAGTAAGGTGCTGTATTGTATTGTACTGGACTGGACTGGACTGGACTGAGGTCGGTATCAACTGAAGGCATACACAAAAGAGCGATCGATCAACTCGGCATCCCGTCTAGCCAGCCAGCCGGCTACATACAGTGCTGTACATCTATTCCTATATACAGTACCATGGCACTGGTGATGGGTAGGTATGTGAGATAACGGCTAGAGCTTGTTCCTCGACCCTCGATGTCCCGTCTCCGGTTGCCGTCGCCGCCGTCGCACCAGAGCCCACGAGCAGTCGTTTGGCGAGCCAATAAACTCAATTGGCATCCCCAATCCCCGGTGGCCTTCACCTACTGTGCAGTGCCCGTTTCCCCTGCTGCCGCCCGGCAGGCAAAGAAGTCAATTTTCTCCTGATGTCAGCAGAACTGCTCTCAATCACCCCTCTGGTCCCCACTTAATCCCCATTGCCGTGGGCCGAGAAACCCGCTTTCGAGTTTTCAGCATCCAGCGTGCTGGTTCTCGGGGATTTAAAACACTGATCCAGCCCCTCTGATAACGTCGTCGCGGCCTGACCTACTGTACTGTACCATCTCGGGAATCCAGAGTGCAACCCACCAACCAACCCAATTACGTCGAGGGACCGAGTCAGGCGAACTCTATCCCCAACACCGAGACGAGGCAACGCCATGGCTGAGAGGGAACAGTACCGAGCCGAAAGAGAGGAGATCCTTCACGTCGACAAAGCCTCGTTTACCTCCGTCGCTGCTCCTGAAAATGCGTCGAGCAATGACTCCAGAATCCTATGTGAGATTCGGGATCAGGACGCGAAAGACCCGGTAGGGGCGCCAGCTACCAGGAAAGAAGTCTGGTCCTATTACTGTTACTACGCGGGAAACAACGGCATCGGATCGTTCCAATAGTATGTCGTTTGCACATGCTGCCCGTTTCCTTCTTCCTCTTCTAACTCTTCTCCAGCTCCAATCTTCTATTCCAAAACTTGATCTACCAAGCTGGCTTCAACCCCAACGTTCTCCCCCTCGGCAGCGTCTCGTGCAGTGTTGACACTACCGGTACAGCGCCCTGCCACGTCTGGTGGGGTGGCGGCAAGAGACACAAGTCCTACACATCCGTCGTTCTGATCGCATCTGGTTTGACCTTTCTCTGCCAGGCCCTAGTCTTCATTGGTGTCGGAAGCTTGGCCGATTTTGGTAGCTGGAACCCTTGGGTGGTGAGAGGCTTCTCGGTAATCTGTTGGGCATTCGAGTTTGGATTCCTGGGCGTCCACACTGCCTCCAAATGGAGGATCGCAATGGCGCTCTATATCACCAGTGGTAAGTAATAGTACCTACCTTGCTGGCCATTCTGAAGACTGGGCTGACCTATGGCTGCCAGGTGTTGCCTTCTGGGCCTCCTACGTTTTCTTCAATGCCATCTTCCCTAAACTAGCCCACCATCTCCCAGAGGCTCGCGAAGCAAAAGAGGCGCTGCTCAATGGCACGATAAGCGAAGAAGAGTTCGAGCGCAGGTGCTCCATGAGTCGCTCTAAGATCATGAACCTGAGCTACTTCTGGAACAACGTTGGCTTTACGGTCTGCACCGCTCTCTCCCTCGCCACCCTCTTCGGGATCGGGGCCGATGACTCGACCGAGCAGAACAACTGGGGCTACTCCGTCTCGGTCGCCGTGTGCACTGGGTTCTGGGTCCTCCTCTCCATACCCTGGTTTATCTGGGAGAAGAAACGCCCGGGTCCCAAGCTCCCAGCTGGAGACAACTACTTCACCTTCGGATTCAAGCAGACGTGGTTCGCTGCTAAGCAACTCTGGAAGTTGAAGCAGACCTTCTTCTACCTCATCGCCTTCTTCCTACTCGCAGACGGGCTCAGCACGCTCCTCACCCTCGTGTCCATCACACAGACCCAGGTCGTCGAGTTCTCAGCCATCTCCAACACCTACCTGATCATGGTCCAAGGTGCGTCAGCCGGCCTCGGCGTCCTGTTTGCGTACTACATCCAGAAACGCTTCCACCTGCGCACCAAGACCATGCTGCAGTTCACCAACGCCGGGTGCGTGATCGCCGCCGGCTGGGGCATGCTCGGAATCTGGACCAGGCGAGTCGGCTATCACAACGAGTGGGAGTTCTGGGCCTTCAACGCCACGTATGGCCTCACACTGGGGCCGCAATTCTCGTACGGGCAGGCCTTCATGGCGGAGCTGGTGCCGCGGGGCCGGGAGTACATGTTCTTCAGCCTGCTGGGCATCGTGTCGAAGGGGTCGGCGTGGATCGGCCCAATCGTGAGCAGTGCCATCGTGGACGGGAGCGGTAATCAGTGGACCGGGTTCCCGTGGGCCATGTCGTTGATTCTGGTGCCCTTCATCGGGATCTTCTTCATCGACGAGGTGGAGAGCCGGAGAGAGTGTGCGGAGTACTTGGCACGAGAAGCATCGGACCTGAGAAAGGCGACGGAGGATGCTGATGGGAAAGTCCACATGACCTAGGTCTTGCTGTCTATTGCGACGCTTCTTGTAATCTACCACACGTATCATAGCCAATCGAGACATATCTTTTCCGAGTGACCTGTGGGAGCGATTTCCTCGTACGGATAAGCTCAATAGCAACCTTACTGTCTGTACCCTGCGGTCTCTATCTGACTTTGGGTCAGACGTTCCGAAGATACACCTAAAATCGAAGCGATTGAAAGAATATCGCACTTTTTAAGATTAAGAAATGGTTTTGCAGATCACCCGAACACTCCCATCGCGAGAAGAACCAAAGGAAAACACGACTACGCAAAGAAAAAAACGCGGCGTGTTCGGTTTGTGAGAGGTGAAAAGTGAGACTTCGAGTTCGCTTCGATATGGCTTCGTTCGGTCTGTCAACAAGCCCGATTAGTCAGCGCCCCCGGGTCGACCAGCCATGATAAGCACGTGACCCTGGTCCCCGCCCGGACTCCTCCAGACATGCAGATATCACATCGCGACCTACAAACTTCGACCCTATCTACATTCTCAAAACTCTCTCTCCATGGCCCAGGCTTGGGTGTAACAACCGTCTCGCGACGCTCCTCCATCGCGATCATGGCTCCCGGCATGGGCATCAAAGCCCCTGTTCCTCGGACCCGGACAGGCGAGTTTCCCGACGAACAGTGATCTGGCTCAACCCATGCTTTTACTAAATTTCTCTGACAGGATGTCTGACGTGCCGGAAGCGAAAAGTAAAATGCGACGAGGAGAAGCCCGTCTGCTCGCGCTGTACGCGTCTGCAACGAGAGTGTACGTGGGGCGACGACTTGCAAGTCGTGCCTCATCGCGGCTCGCCGTCGGCCACTTCGTCACTACCGCCATCGCCCGAGCAGAGCCTCGTGCATCTCAGCAACGCGCTCTCCGGCCAGAACTTCGTCGTGGAGTTCCCGAACCTCGATCGCGGGGCGGTGCCGTACATGCATCACTTCATCACCTTCTGCTCTCGCTTCCTGGCCTACTCGAACGACAACGAGGGGAACCCGTTCCAGCAGGATTTGGTCCCCATGGCCAATTCGTCCCCGGCGCTGCTCCACTCCATGACCGCGGTGGCCGCGTCGCATCTGTCAAGGAGCCAGCCGCAGCATTCCCTGACGGCCGCTACGAGCTATGCGATGGCGTTGAGGGAGCTGAATGCCGTCCTTTCCGATCCCGTGCGTGCGCGTTCGGATTCGACATTAGGTGCTTGCCTCCTCTTATGTGTGTTTGAGGTAAGGCGCCCTTGGGCACTTGGAATGAAGGCGATCTGGCTAATGAGGACTCTTAGATATGCCAGTCTGATAATTCTCTGTGGCTTGAGCATCTTCAAGGGGCACGAGACCTGATTCTGTTTAGAGGAGGTCCCAGGACCAGCGACTACCTGACCCGCTTTTTCTCTCTGCTTGACATCTCCGGATCGTTGTCGTCTGGCGGTGGACCGCTTATCCAGGGAAACTACTGGCTCGAGGATGGCCCCAATCAGGATCCGACTTCGAGCTCCAATCGTCTACGCTGGCCGTACTACGATGATGGGAACGTGATGACCAATCTCTTCCACGAGCTGATGGTGTTCATGGCAAAGCTGTCGCGTCTGTCGGCTCAATCGATGAGCGATCTTGGAGGTCAGCACCCCGAAGCTATTGTTAGCGAAGTGATGGAGATTCGCCGCGATCTTCTGGCTTGGTGGCAGCAGTGCCCACCTGCTCTACGTGACCAGAGTAACGACTGGAGGAAACAGCCTCGACCTCGAAAACTGACTGTCCCGGAGACCTTGGAAGAAGAAGCATTTTCTAGCACCAAGTCGTGCATGGATGGATGCGTTATCTATCTGAACCACATTCTCGACCCAGAGGGCCGTCAACCACAGAAACCAGAGGTCATCGAGGCCGTGAGAGATATATTGGATATTGCAACGGAAATGCCGAGGGGCTATGGTCTGGAAATGGGATTGTATTGGGGCTTGTTCATGGCCGGCATAGCCATCTACAACGACGAAGTTGCCGAAGAGTTGATTCGGCAGAAGCTCAAGGCGGACATATCCTCCAGCATTTACGTTCGTGCTCTGTAGTCCCGTGTACACTCATATCTGACCTGACACAGCATGCTGATCGAGCGATTGCCTTGCTGGAAGTCTTGTGGAAGAGACAACACCAGTATAACAAGAAGTTCGACTGGAGACAGGTCCAGATCCAGATGGGGATCCAGGTGTAAGTTTTTGAGAACGGTTGCGGAAGCGAAAATGCTGACAATTCAGATTTATACTTGCTTGAGAAGGTCGAAATCTATCCTTACAAGAAGAAGATCCTCGATGTCACCCGCGGCGTTTGAACTAGCAGGCAGCAAGAAGTTATACCGCCATCGCGCGGCATCGATACATGGCATATGCTTGAGCCTCAATGAACTCCCAACTAGCGCCGGGAGGAGTTGCAGTCCTCGGGCTTCATGATGCAGACCTTAAGTGTACCGGCGTCGCAAGTACTGTACTGCAGACTTAAACGAAAACCCCGTTCGTCTGAGGTCGCATACAATTGCGGCGTCCAAAAGAGAGATCATCTGATTTTCCGGACTCGAACTTTTGTCACACGGTGATGTGTGTGCCTCCGCTAGAGAGTCATCCGAGATTGGGATTCCATATGCTAACGCGATCTAGGAAGCCGCAACATTGGTTTACATACAGAACCAACAGATAAGGCAAGATTCTGGCACGAAGGAAGAGGATGAGGCCCGAATCTTGCAAGAAAAAGAAAACCCACTTTGAGTGCAGATTCTGCGAAACTACCTTCTACGACGGAGACTCTTGTGCACACTACACCCGCACCCCCTCTTCAGCGGTTACCGACGAGATCACCAAGCGAAAACATTGTCATCGCTAAAGTCACGTGGACACCCGAAATCTATACGCTCCATAGAATGAGCAATCTGTACGCTATATATATGTATATGCACGGAAAAATTATGGGACGTGTCCTCCGCATTAGGCCGATACGGCCTAGCAACTATTATCGTTGATGCTACTCTTAGCGCTCTCTTTGTTCAGAATCCCTGGCGGAGATAGTGACAGGTGCCAGGTCACGGCAAGGCCAGCCTCGATCGAAACTCCTAGCCAAGTATGTCAATGGTCGAGGGAATGAATTCGTCTGACACGTCCCCAGACGAGCATACCGACTTTTCTGATGATGGCGGGTGCACTGTGGAAGCATATGTGTTTGTGTATATGTGTTTGTGTATATGTGTTTGTGTATATGTGTATATGTGTATATAGATCTTGTAAATTACATATGGCCCTGGCTCTCGAACTTAGGCATGAATAGATCATGCTCATTAATTAACTACCTGCCATCTTGAATCTTCTGGTTATGAAAAGCCTGGCGTCGTTATGAACAACAATGAGGTCATACATTGCCTACACGTATGTCAACCGGGATTCGAATGACTGCAAGGTTGAAAGGGTCCGCTAATCGTCTAGTCGGGGGGGGGGGGGGTCCTGCACCGTAGCAATCAGGCATGTAAATGCTATCCTCACATACGAGTAGCTTGAGAACAACATGTAACAGCTGGTGCAGCTACCTACTACCTCCTCCTTCGCTCGGACTGGCTATCGCCGTATTGTGCATGGGTCACCTAGGGGGACCTGTTAGCAGAAGGGGATAGGAGGGATGGATGCATGCATAGAGAGATGATGACCTGAACATCACAGGGGTAAATACAGCACCTCGCCTATCTTACCCCCCCCCCCCCCCCCTCCCCCCCTTCTTCGGCTTGATATCACACACCCGGGACCACCTCTTCCTTCTCGGACTGTGTTCCGGCCGTCGCTCTCATTGCCCCGCCTGTTCGGATGTTCACGGCCATCTCTCGCGCGAGCCCTGTCCTGGTTCCACCCACCCACCCACACATACCGCCCCAGATAGATAAGGTACACAAAGCTACAGGACTGTACTACCGACGACGAACCCATTCCCAACCCAGAGCCCCCATCGCCACCACCGCTCGACGCACCCGGCCACCAGATCCCTCCGCCTCACGTCCCTGGTGCGGGGTACAAATCGCGTGTTGAGGTTGGTGTCGGGCGGGACTCACGGGGCGGGATGGAATGCCTCGGAAGACGTTGGTTGCTCGGCGGAGCTGCATTCACTGGCCTTGGGTGTGGACTTCTTGTGCGCTGCAGGGAGATGCCCACGATTGCTTCTGGACATTGACGTTTGGGTGTTTGTTGGTGGGGAAAACACATCGGGATTGGAGTGTATGTGTGTGTGTATTCTGCAAGAGCCGGCCTTGCGGTTCGTGGCGCCGTGGGGAGGGACGTTCGATCTCAGCTCTCTGTTTCGAGGCGAGGGCTGGCCTGGCCTGGCCTGGCTTGGTGGTGTGCTTCACTCCTTGAGGTTGTCACGTAACGTTGAGCTTGCGTTGCACATACGGGGGGGGGGGGGGGGAGCGCTGCAGAATAAGGGCCAGAGAAAAGGATAGAAGAGTAAAGCATGCTGCTGAAGCGCAATTCTCGTACATCCGCAACCGGCCGGCCATCATTGCCGCCTCAGGTAGGTAGGTATTGACCGGCCCATCCCACCCACCGCACCGCATCGCATCCGTCCATCCTCAGAACGCCCATAAAAAAACACTTACAGTACCTGCCATCCCCGCCGCGCGCACCACCACCGAGCACCCTCCCGACCGAGACTTGGAGAAAGACCCGAAGCAGACAAAGCAGGATCTCAGAGGTAATACGGTCGCTGCTCCTCCTTCCCCGACGAAGGCTTTCCCTCCTGGCGTACCTCCCCTACCTTCTCTCGCAAGACGCTAACCTCCGCCTTCAAGGCCGCGACCTCGTCCTCCAGATCCTTGAGCCGATCCGCGAGGGGCGTGGGCCGCTGGGACGCGGGCCGCTGGGGGTTCGTGATGAGGGGGAATACGAAAGACGGGTGGCCGCCTGGGGTCTGGCCGACTCGGGCGTTGTAGGGACTGGGGCCTTCGGTCCAGACGATTCCTTGGGCGTGGTCTGTGGAGTGGTTGTTCGTCAGTGGATGATCGGGATCTTGGCTTGGGGGCTCGGTAGGGGGATGGCGATTGGAGTTGGGACGCGACGTACCGAATTGCCGGTAGACGGCGCGCCGGGCCATGTACATGATCTCGGAGCCCATCGCGTTGGGGAACGTGTCGGCGTAGTGCTCGATGGCTTCTAGGCGGTATTGGGATCGCTCGTCGGGACCCATGATGGCGGCTCGGAGGACTGGGGGAGGGGTAATTGTTGTGTTTGGAGCCGGTGGAGGTGGTGGAGGTGGTGGAAGGAGGTGGAAGCTGGGGGGAGATGAACAGGTGGAACGAAGTATTGAAGTGGAGGGTTGTGATCGGGGACGGAGATGTACTGCTGGCACGCCCGTGGAGCAGATCTTGATCAAGGGAAGTTTGAGCCCGATTCACGGATGTCGAGTCCCTTCCGAGGCGGAAATCTTTGTTTTGGCTGACGGGGGCAGAAGCGAGAGCACGTGCTCAACTGCTCAGTTCGCAGTAGTCGCCAACCTCTGGACTGGCGAGATAACTTCCGATCCGTACGTACGACTTAATCGAGCGTTTGCTACCTTCATGGCCGGTTCAAGCCAGCAGACTGGCCAGGTACCTGTACCCAGGATTGGAACGAGCAACACGTGACTCTCGTAACAGTCGAAGAGGGCTTCGGGTTTGCTTTCGGACTTTGATCTGTAGCTCTGGCTTTTGGAACAAAACCGATTCGAAAGAGATGAGGGCAAGTAAGCATCGACGGGCAGAGTTCGAAAGGCGTGTTGCTGCTCTTGACCATCGGGTTCCGGGTTCTCTCGACAGGGCGCTTGTTGAGATGAGGCCCAATGAAGCTTCGGAACTCTCGTTGGAACTCATGACGAAAGGACATGGCTAGGATAATCTCACAATTCGAATGACAGCATGCCGGATGTAGAGGCATAACGACGAAAAAATTTCGAACTCGAAACAGCAGAACATCGAAGCAAGCTGAGGTGAACCAATCGAAGCGAAAGCAAAAGAAAGGCAAAAGCATTGAACGGTTCATGTACTTACTTACTGTACGGGCATCATCTCAGAACCGACGCAGAGGTCTAGATTCAACTCGACAGACTGGTTCTCCGACAGTCCATTCGTCGCTGGTACGCCGGTAGCAGTACACTCACACGACCACAAGCTGCCAACGATCGTCCGGAAGCGGCTGATGGACTTCGATTCGACCACAGACACATTTGCTGCAGCTCAAGGACACGTCGATACCATACTGTACTGTACATATATACCAAACCATCCATACTCCTGAGGATCTACCAAACCATCCATACTCTTGAGGATCTGGCAGAGGCGTCACCAGCCCGGACCCCTGGCCAAGTGTGTGCAACCCACCGACAGGTCCGATGGATAGACCAGAGGAGCTGAAGTGATCTCCCATCAAGACCGACAGACCGTGTTGAATTGGCAAGAAGAAGGAGAAGAAAAGGTCGGGGACTGTTGTTTGTGTTGTCCGTCTTTCAGTACAGTACTGTGTAGTTAACTGTGCCGCTCGAGTCTCACTGCCTCGACGGACTCGAGTGCGTGCCTACATGCATGGGTCAGGAGAAGCGGCCGAGTCGCTGGACAAAGTGATTCACGAGACATGTACTGTCCTGTACATATATCTCATCTTGCAGTACAGTACAGTATGTATTAGATCTTGGACGTCTTGGCTGTGATTCACGCTGGGACGGTCCCGGGATCCGAGCTGATAGTACAGTACAGTATGTGTATCTGTACGTACAGAAGAGAAGAACAGCTGACCCTCGACTCTTGACCGAGGGCGGTAGATGTCTTGGAGCGGGCTCTTGTGTTCCTTCGTTTCGTGGGTATCAAGAAGATGCGTTTGGGACTGAAGTTCTCTGAGGAGAATCAACATCTCTGTCTCTGGTACTGTAGTACTGTAGTACTGCATCTATGTATCCATGTAAATACTATATATACATAGATGCATATATACAGAGATGCGTAGATACTCAATACCACCTCGACCTCCCAGCAAGCCACGCGCCTAATCGATCACTGCCAGGCCAGCAATCTTCACGTGCCGGGCCAAAAGATAGAGAAGAGAGTAGGTCAGTAGACAATGGTAAAGAATCATCAACACGCTTCTTGCCAGCATAAAAGAATTGATTGCACTTTTCTCGATGCCCGCGTTCCAAGAGAGAAGGCCCTCCAGTATCCCAAGAGACGACAAGAAAGTGCTTAAGTTTGGTTCCGTAAAGGCTGCTAGCGTCTGGGAAAATTGCCAAACCATCCCAATTCTCCAACTCTCCAATCCTCCAACCCTCCAACTCTCCCCTCCCCAACTCCCCGACTCAGATCACAGAGACCCGGCGTCTCTCCACGACTCGACACGTATTCCTGGAAGCTTCTCTGAATGCATGTCAAAGGCGTCGGGTACACGCGAACACAACCTCCTCCTCCTTGTCGTCGGCTTCCGGTCCGTGTCAGCCTTGCATTCCTGAGGTGTTGTACATCTCAGTGAAGAGTGACGAGGCGCTCGAATACGGCATCCCACGACGCCGCCGACCTCCCAGCTGATTGCGTTCAATTATGCTCGAGCCGGATGGGCAGAACCATCATGGTAAGCTTCCCGAGTGTCTCTCACTGTCTCAAGTAGTCTACGTCCACGTCCTCGGCCTGTCGCTCACGGCCTTGCCTGGTGGGGACCGGCAGACCACAAGCGTCAGACGACTACACGGCACCATCGTCGATGACCCCTCCTCTTCCTCTCCCTACCTGGGGATCTCCATGTTCATAAAGGCAAAGACACTTCCAATGCTGACCTTTGTTCCGTCTGCAGGCGTCGACAATCAAGACATACAACGAGCACCGAGCGAGCGAGGTCGACGAAGCCCGTCGCCACGCTCGACCAGACTCTCCTTTCCCAAGAATCGGAGTACGCCGGAGCTCGCACATGTGGGAACAGAGAAGACTCGAATCCGCTTCTCGCTCGATGTGGAGGCAGCAGCGGCGGCGGCGGCAGAGTGTGATATGTCGAGGTTAGTCCGACGATATCTGGCTTCCGAGGGACACATCAAAGGCTGGCTATGTCTCCCATGCCTGGGTATGACTGTGGTCGCAGACGGCTGATCAGAGACTCTTCAGGACCCCCCACATGGCAGAACACGAGCATGGGCTCGGTGCCTCTGGTCTGCGGCGGATCCGCCAGCAGCCTCCTGCTCGAGGATCTTCCGGATCGTCATCTCGCACCCATTCCGTGGGGCCTCGATCAAGCTCTATGACCCTCTCGCTCTCAAAGTCCCGGTCAGCGTCCACGATCACGGCCTCGGGACCCTCCTCGCCCACAATCAGCTTCGGCGAAGACCTGTCTAGGTTCCCCTCTGAATCTCTCCACTCGTTCTCCTTCGCCCATCCTTCCGAAGAATCCATACACAATAGACAGAATGTTTTGAAAAGATCGGTGGAATTCATGTCTCAGAAGCTGGGACGAGGGAACTCAAGTATTGGAATCGCCAGTGCTCAGGCTCGAGTCAGTGGGGACCAGGAAATGCAAGGAATGCTGGAACTCCTGGCGAGAGCAAACTTAGTAGGAGCAAACAATATCCCGGGGTTCTCTTCGCAGTCGCAATTGATGGGCCCTCTTACAGGTCCAGCAGGCGCTGAAGACTGCGGAAATGTCTTCGAAGCCAGTTTTAGACCGAGGACGGAAAATCCTGTTGAGACGCTTCTGAGTGCTGAAACATCGCCCACAACTACTCGAAAACCTGCATTTGCCAGTCTGGATCTAGAGTGCTCGAGGCAAATGGATCAAATGTTGAAGGAGGATAGGCATACTATTCCAGCGGAATCCGAACCTTCCTCGCGAACACCTACGAACGAGAGCAAATCTACCGCCCAAACTTCTCCACCAGCGACAAGACCGCAGAGCCTGAAGCGAACATACACAGATACTGCTCCTTTGACTTTGCAAAACAAGCTCATGGAGACTCTTGCGCAGCCGTACCTGGCTACCGATAGCCACAATCCCCTCTCTCCTACCCTCCCCCAAAGCTCGATAGGCTCATTGATTGGCACTTCTCACCCTCTGGGGCCTGCCGTCCACGGGCATTCTAGCAGATGGTCTCCAGCAGCGCAAGCTATCTTTACCACTTCAAGTACTGCACCCTACACCATACTGGCTGCCAACGACCTTGCATGTCTTGTTTTCGGAGTCACCAAAGCCGAAGTCCGGAAGATGGGGATCCTGGAAGTTGTTCAAAAGGAGCGAAGGGCTTGGTTGGAGGAAAAGCTGACGGTACCGGGGTCAGGCCCACTCTCTGACTCTGGTAGACCCAATCCCCTTCCATCTCCTGGAAGTCAAAGCACACAGAGGAGCCCTACACCAACAACCTCATTCCTACTAGGGAGATCTGGCGGGGTCACAGCAGCACTGCTTAGCAAGCCAAATTCGCGGCAAAATGCGAAGTCGTCGTCTCGACGGTCACAAACGGATGACGGTGCCGGTTCAAGTCTGGTGGCCAGAACGCAGGACGTGAAGGCTGGCTTGTTCCACCCTGGTAACAAGTCGAGAGGTGTTTTGCTTTGCGGAGATGTCGTTCCGATCCAAAAGAGAAACGGAGCGAAAGGCTCTGCTAGTTTATGGGTCAAGGAGAAAAGAGGCGGGTTGATATGGGTTCTGGAAGAGATACACGAGGACGTGGCTACGCTCAGTCTGAATGAAGATGCACAAGTCACGAAGATTGCTGGTGCGACGGACCCGATATGGGGTGAGAACATCACCAGAGTCGGTATGGATATCGGAAAGCTCCTACCAAGGATACCTCGGCAAGGTATCGTCTCGGGCACTGGGGAAATCGACTATGCCGAAGTTGCCAAAAGAAGATATTTCTCGGCTCGGAATTCTGGAAGTGTAAACATCCCCTGTATAGTCGACAGGGTAGAAGGCGGTACGGACCTCAGAGTCTCCAGCTTTCCACACATTGCTGGTATCATGGTTCTCTCAGCACAGACCTTGGAGATCAAAAGTTCCAACTCCGTGTTCTCGGCGGCTCTTTTCGGGCAGGAGAAGCCGGACGGCCGAAAGATCACGGAACTGATTCCTGACTTCGATCGCATGCTGAAGATTCTGACGGAAGAAGATGGGGTTGTGCTGCGGGATGGTCTCGTCATTCCAGAACACAGCTTTCGCCGTGCTCGCGCATTTTTAGCTCTAAGAGATGGAAAGACGGATGCTGCGTCGTATTTCCTACGGCCTGACGGTCTTCTTGCAAAGCACAGAGATGGTTCGGAGATCAAGATCGACGCTCAACTGAGGGTTGTGAAATCGGAAATCAGCTCTCCGTCCCCCGTTTACGACGAGAACGTTATCGAAGAGAGGAGTGACGAAGAAGACGACGAGTCTGATGCGCAGCCGACGCCACCCACTCAACTTGTTTATGCCTTGTGGGTCACATACTCTCGTCACATCCATGCATCGATACACAGTCTTCCGGGACCTGGATCGCCATTGCTTTCGGCACAAGCGACGCCTTTACACCAACCGTCGCCTGGCCAAACCGAAGTTTCTTCGCCAATAGAAATGGAAGTTTCCGATGAGGAGACAAAGAAGGGACTTTCCCACGCCTCTATGCTTACGGCCTCACTTAAGGCCGCTGCGAAGAACACAGCGGCGAAACTGATTGGACGTGGCCGCCTCAGAAGAAGCAACGAAAGAGGAGGTTCCGGTCATTGTAGAACCCGAACCTAAGAAGACTATTGACGACTTCATCATTCTGGAAGAAATGGGTCAAGGTGCGTATGGTCAAGTTAAACTTGCACGATATAAAAAGAACGGGAACAAGAAAGTGGTTCTCAAATATGTCACCAAGCGCCGCATTCTCGTTGACACATGGACTCGCGATCGGCGACTAGGGACTGTGCCCTTGGAGATCCACGTTCTCGACTACCTCCGGCGCGATGGACTCCAGCATCCAAACATTGTTGAAATGGCCGATTTCTTCGAAGACGACACCAATTACTACATTGAAATGGTACCTCATGGTTTGCCGGGCATGGACCTCTTTGATTACATCGAGCTTCGGGTCAACATGGAGGAAGACGAATGTAGAAGTATATTCGTCCAGGTTGTTCGGGCGGTCCACCATCTTCACACCAAGGCTTTGGTGGTTCACCGAGACATCAAAGACGAGAATGTGGTTCTGGACGGCGAGGGCAATATCAAGCTTATCGACTTTGGGAGCGCTGCATATATCAAAAGTGGTCCTTTTGACGTATTCGTTGGAACCATTGGTAAGAAAATATAATCCCACCCCCTTAAATCCTTCTAACACATTTCAGATTATGCAGCACCCGAGGTCCTAGCCGGCAAGCCCTACCGTGGCAAAGAGCAAGATGTCTGGGCCCTGGGTATCCTCCTGTACACCATCGTTTACAAAGAGAATCCATTCTATAGCATTGACGAGATCATGGACCGCGACCTCCGCGTCCCGTACGTCATGAGCGAAGACAGCATCGACCTGATCCGCGCCATGCTCGTTCGCGATGTCGAATCTCGCATCACGATCGAGAAGGTGCTTGAGCATCCTTGGCTTTTGGCTACAGCGGGGGACGAATGAAGGTTGTTGAAGCGAGAGATGGTGAAGTGTTTGGAAGCCGCCGAGTGAGCGCGGATCGAATCCTCGAGCTGGGTGGGGCGTTGTGAGTGTTTTCATAGCTGAGCGAACGAACGAGCGGTCGAGAGACGAGATGAGAAGAGCTGGACGAGACGGTCTGGGAGGAGACATAGATTCCAGCGTTATTGATGAAGCGGAAAGATAAAAGAAGGAAGAGGATAATGATTGATACCCAGGTATTCGGGAACGGGGTGGACGGTTGCATAAGAGCGAGCGTGGGATGGGTTACTGTACATGCGTTCATTGGTTGGTGGGCTGCTTGGGTCTGTCATTGCGGCCTGGTTTGGGATGTTTTGGGTTGGGAGCAGGGTGGGCTAGAGGGATATTTCCGATGGATGGATGATGGATGGATGGGAGGGCACACGGACTTTGTGTATATGACGGGACGAAAGATTGCAGAACGACGAATGAATGCATGGAGATGGGGGGGAGGGGACTCTAGACGGCCATCTGTCTCAACGACATTCACCTCGCTCACAAGGGCTGTTTTGCAAGTGACGAGCCTTGCGGATGATGGCCTGCTGCAAGATTCGGATATGTCGCGTTGTCTGCGCATTCACGGCATGGAATCAAGAGAAGAGGAGGGGAGATGAACCGCGCGGCGCATCGCCCCTTTCCTGGATGAGAGAGAGGGACGTTCGCGAGGGAGGGAAGGCTGCTTCGGGCAGATACAGTAGTAGTTACATTGTTTGTATTTATCTAACCTATCTACCTGATTATCTACCTACCTACCTGGTTATCTACCGACCTACCTGCCTGCTCGAGAGGTACCAACCTATGTATGCGTGGCTGCTGTACCTATAGGTACCTACCGTAACTGCGCATAACCTGCCTCCCTCCCTCCCTCCCTCGCGAGCACTGCTGCAATGCGAAATCAACAACATCTCGCTTGAGAACGGGTACCACCTACAGTACCTACCTACCTACCTACTTACCTACCTACCTACCTACCTACCTGCCTGCCTACCTACCTACCAACCTACCTACCTACCTAGGTACCTTACCTAGGTAGGGATGTACCGGCCTTGCCTTGGCTTGATGTCACGCAAACCGAAAGTCTCTTGGAGAGGCCGACTGAGGAATAGGACGACAGACGGGCGGGATACTCGTTGCTCGTTGCTCGTTGCTCGTTACTCGTTACTCGTTACTCGTTGCTCGTTGCTCGGTACCTAGATAGGAAGGGAGGGGGAGAGGGAGGGAGTTCGTGTATCGATAGTAAGCTATTCACCACAGGCAAAGCAGAGATACAGTAAGTAGTACTGTACCTACCTACCTACCTAGGTAGGTGACTAACCTACTTACTGTACAGTATATCCCCCGCGAATCCCTTGCTTTGTACTGTACAAACCCACAGTACAGTACAGTACAGTACAGTACACACCTACGCCGACGACCTGGACGGTGTGGACTATATACATATACATACATACACATACATAGATGTATGTGAAAATCGACTGCACCGGATACTGGTGATCTCTCTCTCTCCATCCATCCATCCATCCTACCTCACACTCCAGCGACGGTGCTCAGCACCCCTTCTCCCCTCCACCCCCCTCCACCCCAAAAAGAAAGAGAGGCCCGAAGAGAGAGAGAGAGAGAGAGGCCGGAAATGAAATGGATACCTGCTGAGGGATGTGCAAAGTAGTCCTTGCTGACCAGGAGAGTTCTTTCCGCGTGGGAAAACCGCGAGAGGCACGTACGTGTGGTAGCTAGCAAAGACGAGGGGAGAGAGAGAGAGAGAGAGAGAGAGAGAGAGAGAGATTCAACTTCCATGATATTCACCAGTACATGAGCCAGAACGAATCAAGTGAGCCCCCCCATCGCCGTATGTAACGTAGCGGATATTCTACAGTTCCCTCTCTTTCCTGATTTGCGGATCGAGAAGCAAAAGCAAAAGCTGCTGATGCTGCTGCTGCTGCTGCCCATTCACCAATCGAAACCGCTTCCCTCCCCGTGTACGTTGCGTGTGTACGCCAGCCAGTCCAGCATTCAATCAATCACGCACCCCAGCCAGGTATAACTTCCGTCGTGTCTCATAACGCTCAACAAAATGTCATTTCAGATATCACACCACACATACACAGAAAGCACAACCAAAGAAACAACGAGAGAGCGAGTTTCTACGCTGAGCGATTGCAGCATCTTGATTAAATTCAAGACTTTCTTCTATACAAGAATCCAACAGTGGCTTGCTTAGCTTAGCCCGTATTTGTAGACAGCGGAGGACTCTCGCCATTAGTCACACCGTTGGGCAGACCATTCAACAGATGCAAATCGGACCCTGAAGTGCGAGTAGGGCTGCCGCCGTTAATCGATTTCGATTGATCAGATCGCGGAGGCGTGATGCCGTTTGTGGGTGGTCCAGTCGAGGGAGGGTTCGCAGAGGAGCCGGGTGACGCACGATAGCCTGGTAGACGCTGCCTTCTGCACTGTTCGTCATAATCAGGGTCTGTTTCCTGTACTCGAGAAATCCCCTCCCGTCTTGGGAATGTGTCCAGCGGAGGTGCATGCTTCAGTATTCTCGTTACCGCCATGCTCTGTCTGACCAATTCTCCGTTGACGTAGAACTTCGGGGCTGGTATGGTTTCTTGCCCAGGGATAGTGTCGGGGTCAGATCTCCATTTTTGAAGGTTGTGTGGCTGGCCAAGCGCTGCGGACGTCTGGGGCTCCTGAAGTTCTCGATATTCTACCTTCAATTCAACATCACGTAAGTGAGGTATGGTGGGCACAATTAACATGAATTCAGAGACCTATGGGCGTTAGATAATAGAGGTTTCAGGGGGTTTTTGCTAGAGCTAGACATACCTTGACCATGAACAAGTCGAGGTCTAAGAAAAGTGACCTATTCTTTTGAATGATCTCGTCCTGGGTCTCTCCGGTGTGAGGTAACGATCTGCGAAAAGGAAACAGGCCGTCGTAGAGCAGATATTGTGAATTGTGTGTACTCCAAATTGCTCGCTTTTGATCCACTGACAGCGAGGCTCGGTCCCACGCGGAAACTGGTAAGTTGTTAGATACAGCAAGCAGTTGGAGATGTTTGGAATGCTTACAACGGCTTAACTTCAGATCTTGCTCTCCAAGCAGGATAGCAGCGTGAGAATTGAGCATCCACTGTTCCCGGCCCGTAGGTTGACCTGTGAATTCCGGTCTGATCGTGTCATACCTGTAACCGACGATTCTTTTAAAAAACGGCACAATGGCCGAGAATTGGTGTCCACCTGGCGAATCAAATGTCTGATCAAACCATCTGAGCAGCATTGGAAGCTTTGCGAGCCGCTGCTCTCGCCTCTCTTTCTCGACCCTAACTTGTTCGGCTCGAGACTTCTTTCGTTCCTCCTCCTCCTTTGCCTTTCTCTCTTCCTCTTGCCGCCTCTGTTCCTCCTCTTGCCGCCTCTGTTCCTCCTCCTTTGCCTTTCTCTCTTCCTCTTGCCGCCTCTGTTCCTCTTCCTGCCGCCTCTGTTCCTCCTCCCGCCGCTTCTGTTCTTCATCCAGCTTTCTCTTTTCCTCATCCAGCCGTTTCTTTTCCTCGTCCAGCCGTCTCTTTTCCTCATCCAGCCGTTTCTTTTCCTCATCCAGCCGTCTCTTTTCCTCATCCTGACGCGCTTGCTCTTTCAGCCGATCCTTCTCCTCCCGGTCTGCTTGCTCCTTAGCTAGACGGGCTTCGATTTCTTTCGCCAACTTTTCTTTTTCATCGACAATGGTTTTCTGTCGAAGAGCCTCTGCTTTGGCTTCTGAATCAGCCTCCTTCTTACGGCGCTGTATTTGAGCTTGTCGAGAGATGTCCTCAACCTCCGACTTCACGGATGCGGGCCGCTCATTTCCACTTTCCTTCGATGCCCGCTCAGTGGCGTCTTTCGGCTTCTTGGGATTTGAAGTGAAAGCGGAACTAGGCGCTGAAAGGCCCTGTTTGACGGGATGGTTGGGAGAAATGTCAGAGTGCGCTTCTTTCGATGACTCAGAGGCGCTGATGTATTTTTGAAGGGATCGAGCCGGTTTGATTTTGGTATCAAGATTGGACTTTGCTGCTATTGATTCGCGAGACAAGTTGGACTTGGCAAGAGAGGTGCGGTGCTCCGGTGAGGAACTATCCGTTCTGTGCCCACTAGTGGCATCTCCTACCAATTTCCGTCGTTTGTGTTGCGGCCCGTCTCGATCGTAGCCTGTGCTCAGGTCGTGAAGACCTGAGCGAGGCGGGGTCTCACTATTTCGAGATCGTTTCACTGGACTTTCGCCGCGAATGGCGCTTAGCCGATCCTTTGAGTCGTCTCGTTTTGGAGGTCGGGCACGGTCCTTGTCAGATGCTGAATGATTGCGATCAGGATGAGCAGACCCAGAGTTCTTACCAGTCCGTGCAATGTTAGGACTAGACTTGCCATCTCCTCTATCCGGCTTGGAATCAAGAGATCCGCGCTCGCTTTTATCCTTGACAGACGTGGCAGAAGCATTGGAGACAAAGCTCGCTCGCCGCTTTTTCTCTTGTTCATCCCTACGTTCTTTCGCGGATACCAGTTTCCGCCGAGGCTTCGCTGTCGGTTCGGTTTCTGACGCGACAGCAACGTCTGATTCGGACCTTCGGAATTGCGATGACTTGTGTGTGTGAGGCGCAGGACTTGTTTCGCGATCTGAAATGGGACCTGGGATGGAACTTTCTTCCTTCTTCGGTCGGCCAGGTCCTCGTTTAGCAGCGTTGTGTCCGTCCTTGGAGAGTCCGGTTGACATGTTCCGATCGTAAGCCCTGGCTGGCTCATTCTCTCTCGTTTTCGGGCTAGACAAACTCCTCTTGTGGGTTCGCGGTGTTTGTTGGTCATCCGGCCGTGGCACCTTTCTCACATCCCGCTCCATATCTCTTCCGTCTCGGCGCATACCAGGAGACCGAGTTTTCCCAGGGGAAACCTTGTGACTTTTTCTGTAGGCATTGAAAGCTTCCCTGAGCAAGCGTTCCTCTTCTTCCCAGTAAGGCCCGCCACGTCTCTTAGCGATCTCATGGTAGGTTTCTCCTCTGATACGGCGGGTGGGATCGAAATCGGGTCTTCCGAGAAACAGCTTGATGACTTCGAGGTGACTGTCTCTCCCAATAGCTGCAAGTATGGGAGTTGACTGGTCTGGCGGTACACCATCCAATTCCGGCGGGTCTGAACTAAAGCTTCCCAATGCGAATAGCAAGTTGATTGCCCCATCGTGGCCTCCCCGGGCAGCATTGTAGAGTGTTCTAGCATCATTGATATTATCATTGACGCCCAAGATCCGGTTGATAGTTTCGAGATCACCTTCGCTCGCAGCTAATTGCAGCTCTGGTACTCCGTAGCCTGTCCAGAGGTTGCTCTCCTTGGTTTTGGTCCTGGAACGTGCTGTACCTTTGCGATTGGCGTGTCCGGGATTTTGGAGTTCGTTTGCGGGCGGCGTTTGTCGAGGACTCTCCTGGGGAAGCGACAGACGACTGTCTCCGTTACGATGCATTTGATGATCCTCTGAGCCCCGGCGGTTGCCTACGAACTTCGAGGTCGCAGCATCAACGGCGACCCTCATCTCCTCCAGCTGCCTGTTCGTCTCCAGGCGCTCCTCTCTCGCGTCGGAGTCTTCTCCTTCCTCGGGCTTGTGATCGTCATCGATGAGGTCTCGCGGTTTATTCCCAGCAAGATTCGGTTTAGCGGGATTGGCCCCAGCATTCAGGAGTAGCTTCACCACACCCCAATGCCCATTGTCAACCGCATCATGCAACGGAGTGTCTTTGTCAGAATTGACGCAGTCCAGCTCGCAATCTCCCGTGCTAAGAAGAAAGCTAACAATGTCCTCGTATCCCATCAAACTGGCTGTATGGAGTGGGGTGTTACCGGCATTGTCCGCAATATTCAGGTCATCGGGTCGTTCTCCATAACGCTGCTTGACAATCTCTAACTTGTTACGACCACACGCAATCGCCAACAAGGTCTGTCCAGAAGAATTGACATGTTTTTTGTGTGGCATTTTAGCAGGTGAGATGGCAGAGTCCCCGGTGGTTGGTGCCGCCAAGCTGCGCAGGCGTGAACTTCGAGGATGCGAGGCGCCACTCGCAGAAGACTCATCCGACTGATACTCGGTGGATTGAAGAGGGGCGGGAATACGCTTCTTCTTGTGGCTGGCTCCATGTGAAGTTCTTGGAGGTAGTTGTGTCGAGAGACTGCGTTTGTGGCTGCGGTCTGGCGGGGAAATGGACCTCGATCGTTTCCTTGAGTTGTTGTCAAGACCGCCTTTCTGTCTATTGGGTCTGAGATCGCCGCCTGCGCTGCGCTGTCGTGCAAAGGCGCGTGGGTCGGCCTCGTCTTCGTCGCCGGACTCCGCGTGATACTGTGGGAGGATCCTGTCAACAGACTTAGCCTTACCGTGAACCGCGGAGCGAGACCGTGATGGCGGGGAGGGCGACCTCGATATGTCGGATTCCGAGACTGCGGGCTTCGACAAAGACGAGCGTGCTGTAGCTACCGGTGAAGTCGGGACAGAACTGAGGCCGCTTGAGTTTCCTAGATGCGTGGAGTCCTCTGCGCCGACTCCATGTTTCGTTCGTTTCCTTTTCCCTAGGGAAGTCGCGGTGGTCTCGCCTGGGTTCTCTCGATTGCTATCATTCCGAGCCGGAATCCCGCGCGATTTTGGATCCGCCGTGGCATCTCGCATCTCCTCGTCCTCACTCTTGTCTTCGTGTTTGATGGCCTTCCGCATCTTCGACGGCGAATGGCCGTCTTTGCCCGGCAACACGATTGTCTCGGCTTCCGAGTCGCTCTTCTCTCCCAGATACCCAGCGGCCCGTGGTCGGTCCAGGTCCATCGATACATCGCGTGCCAGGATGGGCGGCGATGACCTGATGCCATTTGGAGTCCCTCTTGCTGAAGGGCGAATGTCCCCAGGCTCAGCTATCGACGCGTCAGGCCCGGCGCTCCGTTCGGCGGTGACAGCGTCCACAGTAGCCTGCGCATCCATGGCATTTATCCGGTGAGACTCTCGTTCTTGCACCTCATCGTGGGCCGGCCTACTGGGAGACACTTTGACAGTGTCGAGTGGAAAGGACAAGGAGGATCATCCGAGTCCTGTCGCAGTGGGTGGGGGGGGGGCGTATGTGGGAGGGAGGCAAGCTGACGCACGGCGTCGACGTCGAGTGTCAACGACAGTGAAGCATGCGCGATGGGTCGATGGGTCGATGGAGCTGGGAGAGTCGACGAGGGCGCAAGTCGTGGTACTGGAGTGTTGGTGGTTGTCGTGGTTGTCGTGGGTGTTGTGGTGGTCGGGATGAAAGGAGCGTGCATTCGAGGTTGAGGTTGAGGCTCTGGCTTTGACTCTGACTCTGACTCTGACTCTGCTCGCATCTCCCATTCGCCTCGCTAGGCCAGACCGGGCGCGGCGCGGCATAATGTATGTGTGTACTGAACAGTACATACTGTACATCCAGTCCAGCGTGGCCTGCTTGTCCTGCTCCCAGGGGGAAAAGGGGAAGTTCTCCACATCGCCATCATTCGCCATCAATCAACATCAGCCATGGTATTCCGGTGATCGCAATCCAAGACGCATCCGTGTTGCCAGCTGGCCGTGTCGACGAGAACATTCGCTGAACGAACGCTCTTCTCACGAGCCGCACAAGGGACAGCTGTGCCTCTGCAAGTAGGCACTTTGGAGCACTTTGGAGATGCTGGACGCATTACCCACGGAGACTTGGTTTCGGGAAGCATCACAGATTGTTGGAAGGAGGCAGAGCACGAGAGCCATCACCGGTTCCTCTACATTGCGCCGCAGATTTCTTCCCGTGGGAACTACCCATTGCGCTACACCATGGAGACGGAGGTCCTGCCGCTCACAGTGACATTGCCAGCATGCCTGGAGGATGTCAGAATCGAGAAGATCGCCCCGACTGCTTTCTACATTTCTGACTTCATCAGCGTGGAGGAGGAACAACAACTGCTTGCCAAGGTGCGCATCGCATCTCCGCTTTCGTCTCCCATGCTTACGTTGAAAAGATCGAAACAGCGCCAAAGCCTCGGTGGAAACAGCTCTCGAAGCGGCGTCTACAAACATGGCCATCTGAGCTCAGCAAGAACAACGCACTGCTTGACTGCCCTTTGCCGGGTTGGCTCGTCAATCCCATCGTGACCCGACTCGTTTCCTGCCCCGTCTCGAACAGAGATGCGAGTCATATCTTCTCCAACAGTCCTCACAAGGAGCCCAACCATGTCCTTGTAAACGAGTACCTGCAAGGACAAGGAATCATGCCGCACAAGGATGGATCGGCTTACTTCCCGGTCGTGTGCACCGTAAGTCTAGGGGCTTCGCTCTGCCTCGACATCTTTGGTAGTAACGAAGACGGCACCCGAGAGCGTGAACCCAAATGGAGGATCTTGCAAGAGCCGAGGAGCTTGTTGATAAGCACCGGGGCGCTTTACACGGATTTCCTACACGGCATTGCGGACGTGGAGGAAGATCTGGACATAGGGCCGGACACGATTGCAAACTGGGACCTCCTTCGCTGCCCCGAGGCCTTCGAAGAGGGCCACAACAAGAGACAAACTCGAACCAGTCTCACCTATAGGGATGTTCTCAAGGTGTCCAAGCTTGGTGGCCAACTGGGACTGTTGAGCAAGCGCTGACAGCACCCGGCTTTCTCAATACACGTAAGGAACCATGCGCCACCGCCCGACCAGTTGGTCTGCCCCGAACTTCTCTGCATACCACTTCCTGGTTGAATCTGCCGTCACTCCTAGGTTTGACGCAACAAATCCAATGCCAGCCAGCACAGTCCGATTCAACACCTGACCTGGAGGCGCAGCCACGATGGCAATCGCTATGTATACCACGCACTCGCTGGTGTAATGGGGACACACAACTCTCCGAAACAGGTAGTGGTGGGGAAGGGTATATTTCTTGAGACTGGCGAGGTGCACATGGCTCTCATGTTGAGCGATGGACGCCAGGACGAACAGCGGAACGGCAATGAGTGTCTTGGCCGATGGTCTACTGAAGTCAAGCAATGACTTCCCAAGTTGCCTTTGGTCGAGCGCAGCTAGCACATTTAGTATCAAGGGCCCAATTACGGCTAGTTGGGGCTTACCAGCACCCTCAATCCAGACAGAAGTTCCCATCACGACGTAATATGCCATCCCTACCAGCCACAGTCCGAACCACATTGTAGACCGAGAAGACTTCGTGAGCGTGATGGATTCGTGCAGTCTCCTCGACCCCTGAATTGCCATGAACAACCATCCAAGAAGCGCCTGATTAGCGGTCACCTTGCTTGTCTCCGGGTGAGCATGTGAAGCCAGAAACCCCAACACCGGTCCGCGAGTGTATATTTGATAGCCCCAGAACATCGATGATAGCACCGAGACAATATAGTAATGAGTGAACCACGTATGTGGAACCTGTATTGAAGCAACGTATTCGAAAAGGCTCGAGGACGACGGCGGTCGATGGGAAGTTGTGCTTCGAGAGCCATAGTTCATAATTTTCTCTCTGAAGGAGGGTATGAGAGTTCCTCCAATATCCACGGTTGCGCCTAGATAGAAAAAGAGCTTGCATAATAGAGCAGCATCCATGTTTGCGTAAAGCTCCATTCGACAGAAGTTGTATGAGCCTGTATGAAGCAGTGGTTTCGTAGGCATCTCGAACATTGAAACGACACCTCGTTTTTCTGCCCGTGCATCAACCCCACTAAAATATTCCTGCCCCACACCCACATCACACTTCACTACGGATCATTTTGAACGTCGTCCGCAATACAGCTTTGATAGCCGTACCACAGATCAAACTTCCCAACCACAAGTCTAGACAATCTAGAAAGCATCCGCAATCATGGCGACGACGGTAGACAAGGTATGGGCAGCCCGTCTTGCACACAAACCGTGCAGTTGCTAACACCCCGCGACAGATCAAGGACATTGAGGCCGAAGTATGTATACATTTTCAGTACGAAAAAGACACCAACGTAGTCGATGGCAATACGATATCTCGAGACTACCAAGCACTATCGCATCGGCAGTAACACGCACTGACGATTCGCAGATGGCCAAAACGCAGAAGAACAAAGCAACATCGTTCCATTTGGGCCAACTCAAAGCCAAGCTTGCCAAACTGAAGAGGGAACTTCTGACACCGACGACCAGTGGTGGAGGAGGAGGAGCCGGATTCGACGTTGCCAGAACTGGGGTCGCTAGTGTGGCTTCATAGGATTCCCCTCCGTGGGAAAGAGTACGCTCATGAGTAGGCTTACTGGGCAACACTCCGAGGCTGCAGCATACGAATTCACGACGTTGACGACCGTGCCGGGTCAAGTGCAATACAACGGAGCCAAGATTCAAATGCTGGATTTGCCCGGTATCATCCAGGGAGCCAAGGATGGAAAGGGAAGAGGTCGACAGGTGATTGCTGTGGCGAAGACGTGCCACTTGATTTTCATCGTTCTGGACGTCAACAAGCCTCTCACCGACAAGAAGATTATTGAAGCGGAGCTCGAAGGGTTTGGGATCCGGATCAACAAGCAACCGCCGAATATCGTGTTCAAGAAGAAGGATAAGGGCGGAATCAGCATCACCAACACGGTTCCGCTGTCGCATATCGATGCAGATGAGATCAGAGCTGTTATGGGCGAGTACAAGATTTCGTCCGCAGATATTGCAATTCGTTGCGATGCTACGATTGACGATCTCATCGACGTTTTGGAGGCAAAGAGTAGAAGTTACATACCGGTTATTTATGCCCTGAACAAGATTGACGCCATTTCGATCGAGGAGCTGGATCTGCTCTACAGAATACCCAATGCGTGCCCGATCTCGTCGGAGCATGGGTGGAACATTGATGAGTTGCTAGAGCAAATGTCAGTATCTCCACGCATAACCTTTCTGCCAGGCAAGCTGCGGCATGTTCAGACCCGGTCTTCACGTCCAACTAGATTTTCTCACGCCGATGCCCCGAAGACATACCCACATGCCATTACTAGCTAACTTATATACAGGTGGGAGAAGTTGAATCTAGTCAGAGTGTATACGAAGCCCAAGGGAAAATTGCCCGATTACACACAACCGGTGGTGTTACGCTCCACCAAGTGTACGGTCGAAGACTTCGTAAGTGTTCACCGCATGATCCTAACCCTCGCCGAAGGTGGCAACTAATCGTTCCAGTGCAATGCCATTCACAAGACGATTGTCGAGCATTTCCGGGTGGCCATCGTGTTCGGCAAGTCGGTGAAACATCAACCGCAACGAGTTGGCCTGAGCCATGAACTGGCCGATGAGGATATCAGTATGTTTGACACCATCTCTGGATGTGCAGATTTTGCTTTGCGTCTTCGCTTTGCTCACCGTAATCCAGTTACCATTGTCAAACGATGAGCAGCCGTTGAAGTCCTGGACCCCAATGCGTAGATGCCCAGCATCACGGGCACACCGAGAACGGCAAGAACGGCCCCAAGTCGGTTCCCCATGCTTGATGGCCTAATCCGAGTGGCATCAAAGAGGAGGCGGATCTAGGGTATATGTAAATAGTTTGACCACCTTTGCAGAAGCCGACTGCATCCATTTCGGTCAAGATTACTGAAGATGCATGAATCGGTGACGACGAGAACGGCACCGGGGACCTGGCGCACCGGCCGTGTCACCAGCCTCGTTGTCTTCCGGAAATTCCATGTTCCTCGAATCGCTGAATGGCGACTGCAGAAGCAGCTAGAAGAATCCATTTACTGTGTACTGCTTGTCAATTACGAACAGGGGTTTCCCACGCGATCGTACGGTACTGTACGGTACCTGGCCGTGGCTTTATGTGTACTGTGTACATAGTATTTCACGAAACTCATACACAATCTTGATGAACAGGGGTCGGCTCTCAGCAGTCGGCTCTCAGCATTCGACATTCATCTCGCTACTGTAAGCAGACGTTAGGTTAGGACTCTGCCACAACCGGGCCAACAACCACAGCTGCACGACGTTCTGACATTGGAGATGAACAAGCCTTCACATGGGACTGGGGGGGCCTTCATTGACCCCACCGACGTTTGGCGCCCAGCCCTCGCCGTACAGTACTGTATGTGTACACAGTACAGCAGCAGCATACCTCCCTCCGTCCATAGATAGTAAAGCAGCGAGAAGACAGTCAAATGGGGGCCAGGGCCGGCACCGATCATCACCCCGAATCGGATTTTTCCCTAACCAATCGAGTTTGACGAGATTGAGATGGGCAACACTAAAGCGACAGGCTCCAAACCTTCCGCGGCCTTCTCCGGACCGAGGCGGGGTGGGTGGTCGTGGGCGGAGTGTCGTTGGCGAGGTCGGTCTGGATCGTCGTCTACGGCTTGAAGAAATAGGGAAAGGAAAAGGAAAAGGAAAAGGCGATAGCGAGTCGCGGGAAGACGAAGATGAAGATGAAGACGAAGGAGGAGGAGAAGAAGAAGAAGAAGGACAAGCAACATGGGGTACGTCCCCGTCCCCGTCCCCGACCGGTTCAGCAGGCAGCGAGCGAGTGGCACTGCGATCTTTTGCGCTCACTGTACTGTACTGTACTGTACTGTAGGTCTGTCTTGTCTGTCTGGGAACGCGAGACGCTCGGATGCTCCCCAGAGCCGGCCGGCATGGCGGCGCTGGTTCTTCTTCTTCTTCTTCTTCTTCGTGGTGAGACGCGAGACGGAGACGGCGTCGCTGCGTCGCGGCATCACGCCTCCCCACGAGGCTGACGGCGCCGCTGCAGGGACTGCGCGTGTGGATCCTCTACTGTAGACTTCTTTGTGTCGGTCGTCGGTCGGGTCGCTGTGCCTAAGGTACTTACTGTATGTAGGTAGGTAGGTATGTGTGTATGTATGTATGTACTGTGCTGTACTGTACTAGAGCCACCTGGGGCCATCGGGGGCCGCACGTCTTCTACACAGTATGCCTTCTACACAGTATGCCTTCTACACAGTATGCCTTCTACACAGTATGCCTTCTACACAGTATGCCTTCTACACAGTATGCCTTCTACACAGTATGCCTTCTACACAGTATGCTACTGTGTGTTTGTACACAGTAAGTGTGCATGTATCTGTGTGTGTCCTGAACGGTACATACATCCTGTACTGTATAGTACTGTACATCCAATACTGCCACTGCCAGCCCCGAAGCCAATCATGTCCCCCCGACAGGGCACCGAGAACAAGGGAGGGAGGGTGTCTTCTCCCGTCGCTCTGCGATCCCCAACCAGCTTACTTCCGTACCCGGGACTAGGGAGCAGAAGATGGGCAGGCTCCGGTACTGTATGTGTATGTACCTAGGTACCTATAGGTATGTATGTATGTACCGCACTTACATACAACCAATACAGTACCGCACAGTACGTCCGATCCCTTTCGCATTCGGAGATCGTCCTCGGCGATAGTGTCGCCTGAAGTGGCTTGCTTGATGGACGGCGACACGTACAGAGCGCTCGTTGTAGCCGGTGGAAATGCAGAGCCTCGGGATGTGGAAAATGATCTGTGATGGGATGTGATGGCAACCATAGCACGGTAGAGAAATATAGTATGTGTGTACAGTATGTATGTAAGTATGTAGGTATGTATGTAGGTATGTATGTATGTATGTACAGTATGTACAGCAGGTACTTGACTGTACTGTACCTGTACTGTATGTATATACATAGGTAGGTGCTGTACTGTACAGACTGATGTATCCCGGTAGTCGTCTCGGCCTTGACAACGACTCGAAGAGAGAGAGCCGGCAGTTGGGGAAAACTTCCGACGACAGGGTCGTTCGAGCTACACACACTACTGCTGCTGCATCGTCCTGTCTTACTGCACAGTACAGTACCGCCTTCTACTATAAGTACCACCACAGGAGTTCTATTCATCGATAGTTCGTTGATACGCGTGTTCTGTACCTACAGTATTTAGCGGCCTGGCTGGGCACTTACTGTACTGTAGGCATTGCACAGTACCTTGTATTTATACCTAGGTGGTGTGTTTCAGCAATGCGGAGGAGCAATACAGTATATCAATAAATAGGTATATCGCAAGCCCTCTCTTCCAAATCATGCGTACATACCTCTGTAGCTACCTACCTATACCTAGGTACGTAGAGCCTCCCTCCTCGAACTCTTGTCCCTTTTCTTTCACGGTACTTCGAAACGGATTTACGAAGGCGTGGGAGTTTGGGATTGTATTGTACTGTAGTGCAGGAGCTGTGGTTTTATGCAGCAAGAAAGAAAGAATGAATAAATGAATGAACGAGTGAATGAAAAAAAGAGGAAGAGAAAGATGAGGATGGAAAAAAAAGAAGAAGAAGCGATAAGAGAGCGTGTGGGCATTGCAGAAGCGCTGCTCATCGGGCAAGTGTGCGCTGATGAGGATGGGATAGGCATAGTATAAATTCTCAAGGTTGTATACTGTGTATACTACAGTAGGATAATAGAAAATGTGTTTCGGATGCTTATCATCGGGATATGCATGGTATAAATTCATCAAAGCTGTTTAGGTATACAAAGGACTATATAAAAGGTGTTTCGGATGGGATAGGCATAATAAAAAACTCATCAAAGCTGTGTATACGAAGGTATTATATAAAATGTGCTTCAGATGCTTATCATCATACGGGATAGGCATAAAAATAACTCATCAAAGCTGTATGTACAAAGGACTATATAAAAGGTGTTTCAGATGCTTATTATTATTATACGGGATAGGTATAGTATAAATTCATCAAAGCTGTACAGGTATGCAAAGGACAATGTAAAAGGTGCTTCAGATGCTCATCACTAAACGGGATAGGCATAATTAAATTCCCAAGCTATAAAATGTGCTTCAAATACTCATCCCACGTCTCGTGTGTCGGACGACCATAGGCCAAACCAAAAGCCAACTGTCCGGTCTTGCTGCGAGGAAAAGGAGGTGGGCGAGGCTCTTTGCGCTTCTCGGGGCGGGAAATGCTGCCCAACCTCCACCGGCCGAAGCCACCGCCACCAGCCACGGCGGCGGGTTGGAAGTCCAGCGCACGCGCGTCGGAGCAACGAGCGACGTGAGCAAACTCGAGCCTGGCGCAACGGGCGCACCTGGATCAACATGCCATCGACCATCATCCATGCCGCGGTCGAGGCCTCACTCAGCCCGAGGCGACGACGGGGAGTCCTTCGAGAGAGAGGGAGAGAGAGAGAGAGAGAGCCTCCTGCTCCGCACATATCAACGTCCGCATCGTCAACCTCTCCGGCTCCGCACAAGAAAAGCTACCATACCGCACACGAAAAGCTACAATACCGCACATACAGCACATACACCACCGCACACCACCGCACCGCGCACATGCCGAGAGCGAGGGCGTGCCTAGATCAATCAATTCCCGACGGAGCTGCAACGGCGAGACCTGGCGTGCCCGTCGCACGGGGGACCGTCACGGTAGTCGTCGGCCCCCTGGCCCAGATTGGCGGCGGGTGGAAAGTCAAATGAACGATATACCGGTGATAGTGCCCTCTTCGGTCTAGCTGGGAACGCTGCTGTCATGCATGCGAATGGGAGGTGTCGATGATTCCTCCTCGAGAGCCTCTGGTCCTCGTCGTGGCGTGCCGCGAGACGTGCCAGGTGAAAGGCGCCCCTCGGTCTGCGGGAGCACCGTCTGGCCAATCCATCGCCGTCTCTCTCGTCGCCTCGTTGCCTCGTCGCCTCTTCGCCGTCGTCTCGTCGCCGCGGACCGGCGGGCAGGTCCACGGCATGCCGTCGTGCATGAGGTATCGGCACAGACACGGTCACAGACACAGACACAGATAGACACAGATAGACACAGACACAGACACAGACAGACACACACAGACAGACACACACAGACAGACACACACACACACACACAGACAGATACACACACACACAGACCGGCTACCCTCGTACCCGCGCTCATGACCCTGGACGATCCGAGGGGCCGTTGTTTTCTGGGCATCCTTTCGGGACGAGTGCTGTCAAGCCACACACCTTCTCCGCACCTCCATCTTGCCCCTCCCCCCCCCCCCCGGTACTGGACGGACTGTACCTTGTTCACCAAGTCGCACGGAGTACATACATCCCAGTGCTCCTCCGGCACTCAGACCAGCCGTCGCTTTCGAGCTTCATGTTGGCACTTCTGCTATACTCGCTGTGGGCGCCTGGAAGCTGACAGCCTCTGCCGCCCGACTGCGAATCGAATCGTCGTGGTGTCCACAGATCCTGACTCCAACGTTTCTGCAGCTGCTCGGAACAGGGTGCGGCTCTCGACGCCGCCGCTGACAGCATACGACCTACTGTACAGTACTGTACCATGCATGCCTGTTGAGAGACAGCATTAGCCAGGAACCACCTCAGCTTCATCGACACGACCCCGACACGCCTGGCCTGGGTCGCGAGGCTCGGTGAACTGGCGGCAGCCATATACATGTGTGTGCGCATGAGACATCATCGAAACCCGACGTCTTTCGCAACGGACGAGCTCCACCGCGCTTCGGCGACCGACAACCTGGGCATCCGGATCGCGCCCGAATAGAACGAGCCGGTGATGGCTCAAGTCAAGATGGAGCACGACCACCGCCAGCCGGGCTACGAGGAGGGAGGAGCGGTCGCGCACGGCGGGGGCTGGGTGGACCTGGCGCCAAACTACAACTCGGCTTCGCAACTCCAGTCGCCCATGTATGAACATGGAGCCTTTGCTTTCACACACCCATTTCAGCAAGATGGACCACCACCCGAACACCCGTTCGCCCAGCAGAGAATGCCAATGCCACAGCATGTCCCTCCTCATGCATCGCACCAACCGTTGTTACCTCTGATCATGCCTAGCCATCCGACCTGGCCCAGCATGTTGACGCATCCCGCGAGCTACCCGATCCCACCTGTTGCGGTTCCTGCATCGGCCCCCCCGATCATGAAGGGGAACGGGCCCAAAGGGCCATCGGTCCACGCCACACCGTCTCCGCGAAAGACTCTGACGGACAGTGACCGACGGAGGATGTGTCAGTACCACGAGGAGAACCCGTCTGTCAAACAGACAGAAATCGGAGGTGTGTTACACTAGCGGTCATCGCGGCGAACTCTCGCCCACTTGTTGCCAAAAAACCTTGTCACATCAAGATACTCGCTATGGGGACCTAGCTGACTTGTTTTAGCCATGTTTGGTGTTGAGAGAAGGTACGATCTGTGTAGAACTACATTTGGCATTAACTAAACGTACGTTGTTAGTACGGTTTCGAAAGTCCTCCGGCAAAAAGAGAAATTCTTGTTCCCAGATGACCGAAGCTTGTCACCAGTCAAGCGCGCCAAGGGGAACAAATTTCCGGACATTGAAAGGACGCTCTCTAGCTGGGTCAGAAGATCCCAGCAGCAGGGCCAGATATTGACGGACGAAGACATCAAACAGAAGGCTCGCTACTTTGCCGCTAACATTCACCCCAACTCAGACAGCCATCTGAAGACAACTAGTTCGATGTGGCTCGAAAAGTTCAAGCAGAAGAATAAGCTGGGAGGCGCCAGGTTGACCAGGAGAGCTTCAGAGACCAACATCCCTACTGGGGACTCGTTGAATCAGGAGTCAGCTGGGCCATCGTCCGCCTCACAAACGCCGAGTGGAACGTCCCCCAAGTCACCGAATGGCTTCACGTCACCGTCCCCATTGTCTGCAAAGCGGAGCGAGGAAGACCTGAACTCCGATCATCTGAATGAATACTTTGCCCAGGAAAATGAGGAGTACAGGCACACCAACTCTCAGAGTACAACGTCGTTATCAGGCGCGTTCACAGACACTATCCCTTCGCCATTCTCCGGAGGACCTACAAGCCCTACAAGCCCTTTCACGTTCTCTCCCGACCAAGGTGGCTCTTGGTTGCCGTCGCAGCAATCTCATCTGCCACTACCACCTGGGAATGGATTCCAGCGGCCACGCAGCCAGACATTTCCTATGCTCAGTCTCGACCTGCCCTTTGCGTTTTCTCAGGAGAACGAGCCCCTAACTCCGAAGTACAACCTTCCGGTGACATCGCCGTCATCAGCTCTGGACTCCCCCATTCACGAGATCCCCCCCCATTTTGGAATGGACTCCGCAATCTCCTCGTCTCCTCTACACGCCTTGCATCACAGCAGCAGCAACGGCTCGATGGCACCTCCCCAAGCAGGAACTCCAATCACCGGATTTCAATCCCCGCATGGCTCATCGGCACCGGGCTCTCCAACTCAAGACGACGCCCGACGGGCTCTTGATACGCTGCTCAACTTCATTAGTCAAGCTCCCAGCGGCCTCGTCGATCGAGATGAGTACCTAGCCGTGCTGAAGCTAACCGAACGGCTGCGACTCCAGCCCAACGGGAGTCTCCCGGGAGGCCTCGACCGAATCGTAGAACAAGACTATGAGCTCACGACGTCGAAAACGGAGTAATCTCCGCGCACGGCTGTTAACTACACCGAAACAATTACCGCCTTTGCACACCCACTCACTGTAAATCTGGAAGAGCGCAACTGCAATCCATCCCATTCGGCTCTGTCTTTACAAACCAAGCAATATTCCCGGCGTTGGTTTTTTTCTTCTCCATCTCCTTCTTCGGCTCCCACTGTACACATCGGCGATATTAGCACGATCAGCGGGTCCTCTTTCTTTTCTTCCATGGCATCCGCCGCGCAGGCCACGTTAAATAAATTCGATTCACACCCATGTCCTTATTTGATCGTCTTCTACACCTCTCCTACAAACTTCGCACACATCTCGGCTAGGGGGTGCAGGCTGGCGCACTCCATCCACCCAGGAACAACGGCACCGAATGGGAGACCCTGGATATATCCATATCACGATACACTCTCGACGCTCACGCGAACCCCAAAAAGCTCTCTCGATCTATACACACATGCGTACCCATGTGGTTTTCCTCCTTCGCGCACGATATCCCCGTCTGCTACTTTTGGTGTTTTTTCTTCTTCTTCTTCTTCTTCCCCAGCGGACCCTTTCCCGCACCCTTTTGTTTTTCTTCTTCTTTTTTCTTTTCTTCTTCACTTCTGAGGAGCTAGGACAAGAAGCATCATGCCTAGGTCCGGCTCGGTTCATTCAAGGGCTGCTGCTACACGTGCTCGGAGGAACTGGATGGGAGGAGGATTGGGCCCTCCTTGTTGTTCCCGTGGTTGTATATGGGTTTGGGCCTGCTTGGGCACGGAAGACGTGGATCGCGAGATAGGAGGAGCTGGACTGCCAATGGAAGGTTCGGTCTGATAGGGGAGGGGAGGAGGGGGGGAGGTGGACAGGACGGACAGAGAGACCGGTTGGCTCGGTCGGCCTGGGTCTGCGCCAGATGTTCTTAGTCGACTTCAATATAAGGCGGCCCCCTCTGACGGGTTTGGGAGGCCCTTCTCGACAGACCCTCTTCGTCTCACTGGCCACACCAGATGCACCGTGAAAACAAGGATCGTTACATTCTGCATTCCGCCACGTCAACGCTAATTAAGTCTCTCCTCGAGCAGGTCCTCGACGCCTTTCTCCCCAATCTCGGGCATCAGCCGCAGCAGAACCAGTTCGACGACCGCGTACAGCAGGTGCTTGTTGCAATAGCCGTCATCGAACACGTTCAGCACCTCCTCGACTTCCCGGCGCCGGCGCTCCGTGCCCGGCCCGAAGTAGACATCCTGCATCTGGGCCGGCACGAGCGAGAGGAGTGTCTCGGCGCATCGGCGACGAATGAGCAGTTGCTCCGGGCGGGACGGGACGAGTCGTGGCGGCGCGAGGCTGTTGTTGGGGAAGATGGCAGCGCGTGCGGAGCGGAGGAGCTGTGGTAATAGGGTCGGATCGAGCACGTGCGTCTGGATCGCATGAGAGAGGATTCTGAGAGGAAGCTGGGTGTTAGCCAATGGACGGGCGGAGGACATCCGCCCCGCGGCGTGGGTTCACTACGCAGGAGAGTTGGAAGACGTGTGAAGAATGAGCATAGGGGCTGGGTTGTATGTATGCGACGGTCGCCGGTACAAGATCGCGAGAGCCACCATGGGGGAGAACAAATCAATCAAAAACACGGGGCTCGCGATGAAGCCGCAGGCGGATGTGATTCTTGAAAAGGCGGCGTGCAGACTAGCAGCGAGCATGAGGCGAGACAAGAACGAGTGGCTGACGGGATGCACTTCATCGGAAAGGGGGGAGGTAAAGTACGGTAAAGTGCGAAGCTGCCCAATAGAGGCTGCATTGGTAAGAGTTTCGCCGGGCGCGTAAAGAGGGCGACCGTAAGGCTTCCTCGCTTTCGTCTCCAGACTCGAGGCCTGTGGGTTCTTCTGCAAGGGTAGCAATGGAACTCATGCGGACAAGACTCCCCGAAAGTTGAGGTGATGCGAAGAAAACTTGATTGACGGCAATTGGAAAGATGAGAAGAAAAGTAACGGTGGGCTGGTATGGCATGATCTCATTGCACGAAAGTGAACGCCATGCCTCTTGATGGACATGACAAGGGACAACGTTCCACAGCACCAATGAGTACTCGATGTGGAATGGGCGGAAATAATGTCATGACAGACGTGCCGTCTTCTCGCTTCAGCAAACGCAGACATGGATGGCATGCAAAGCGACAGTAAGAACTGGGGAGCTTGAATATCAAACTCAAAGCTTCGTGTCCTGTATTCTTACTGGGACGATAATGGTCAAGTGATCGAAATCTCATGCGGTGTGACATGGGGAATACGAGAGCGGGAAAGCAAGATGTTGGGAGATGTTGCACTCACTTGTCAACCATGCCGTCCGTATTGCCGATTCCTCCAGGCCCGGCAATGGCAGCCCATTGAAGGAGAGAAGCGGTGCCGCTGAGCCAAGGCATGCGAGCTTCTAGATCCAGAAGACTAGAGGCACAAGACCAAATCTTCATTGCAAGAATGGGCTGTTTGAATGTCACCTGTCGTTTTGATGAAGCTGTTGAAGAAGTGTCGGAACTGACTGAACCGGCTTCATCGTGCTTATTCGCCAAAGTCGAGCCAGAAATCTTCTTCGTAGGTGCGATGCGAGAGGGCAACGAGGATGCCGTGGTCAGAGTAAGGACAAAGAAGCGAGTCGCTGTAAAAGCGACGAACCCGTATTGAAGCACAAGCCAGAACATTCTTTGTAGAGAGCGGCGTAGTTCCCACTGCTTCGTACCTTTCCCAGCAAAACCAGGCAGGTTGGAGCCCACAAGATCCGAATTTGATCTCTGAACACGGACCTGTGCCCTCGATTTCGGAAGGTGAGTCTTTATAACCTCCGCGATATTCGTGATGCCTTCCCAGAGCAGCCAAGGCTCCGAGGCTTTCCACCAATACCATTGCCCAAGATCATCTCGGAAAAGATCTGTCCAACGAGGCTAGTCAAGCAGCCATTTTCCAGGTCTTCCGTGGGCAGCAGTACAGCCAAAACTCCCTGTACCAGTAGTTGACGGTATGCGGACTCGTTCTGCATCTGTATCAGAGCATTTGACTCGCCATCAGGGACGGGGGACAGGGCGGGGAAGGGCCACATTGAGTGATATGTCTCGCGCGGGTTCGACTCGGCTGGGCTCGGGTGTAGACATTCGCGTGAAACCCGGCATGCTATGGTGTGCATCAGCAGCTGAACAACAATTCGACCCGGATCCAAGTACCTCGCACATGACACTCTAACAACTCTGGCAGCTCATCCAAAAGCAGGCTTTCTAGATCAACCTCTCGCAACCTCTGCTCCAGAGCTCTGGTGCAATGAGCTATGATCTTCACCACCTCCTCCACGAACACTTGATCCGGGGTGATCTTGGAGTACCACGTTTGCACAAACTCCCGGATTATGATAGATATGAAAGCATATAGCTGCAAATCGACTTCATTGCTGCTCGTCAGAGGCGGCAGCAGCTGGTCTATGGGCGCGGGGGTGTTTCGACCCTTCTCCCCCAGCTGTGGACACAATGTTCGTCGTATCAAGAACAGAGTGGCACGGTCCGACACAGGATCCACGGAGGGAGGGCGAGCATTCGGACGGGAGGGCGGCGTCTCAGGCCTCGACTGCGCATCTTTTGTAGCAGAGACAGATTGTGAGGAGATGTTCGAGGTTGCCGAGGCTTTGAGGCGTGGTTGAAGTCGCGACATTGGCTGGCGCAGGAGGCTTCAAGGTGGATATCATGAAAATGGTAGGACTTGCAAAGCACCGTGTGGTCATGACGACCAGGGCCTTATGTTGCTTTACATGCCGTGAACATTCCTGCGACGTTGTGAGTTGTGATGTAAAGCTCGATGTTCTGGGAGCCTTGCACAGTTCTGTAGTAGTATCCATGTGCAGAATCGTGGTTGCCTGGTTGCCTGAGGCGTGAATTGGGTCGCTCGATTGATAGGGGTGCCCCTGAGTTTACTGCGCCTACCTCGTCCCCCTTACTCCGTGTTGACTCTTCTCGCTGGATCATCTAGGACTTCTTCCATCTAAGCTACAATTGAGGTTTCATGCCATCCATAGGCATGACTGGCTAAATCTCCATATCACAGATGAAAAAGGATACGCTCAGTGAGGTGAGATTTCCGGGTCGGAGGAGCATCTGTTTACTTGGTATGTAGATAGTCAACCAATACAAGATGCGCATAGGAAGCCAACAAGTCTATCCTACTCGAGTATCATACTGTGTACGAGCCTAATTCTTTACTGTCGCAATCCTGGTATCTCCTGACTCGTGCTTATGTCCCTGCCTGAACTTGCCTATCTCGAATACACTCGTTATTGATCAACTCTGAGTTGCAAGATTGTAGCTTCGGGTGGTACTGTTTTGCAGAGCGACAATTGGCTCTACAACCCTGTTGATGTCTTTTCGCCCGGCTATTGGTGAAACGGACCTTGAAACCAACCGCAAATATCGTTTCTGGGTGCGAGTCGTTTGATCGCGTTGTTGTCACGAGCCCAAGATACTCGTGAGAATGGTGGCATTCCTGTGCCCATGACGGACGGCATAAAAAATCGCAACAAATCGCCACCGCAAAGTCATGAGCACGATTTGTTCACAGATTCTCAAAGCTTCGTCTGCGGATCCTTATGCAGATCTACATATCAGCGGAGCGCAACAGAGCAGATGTGCTAGAGACAACAGTAAGAAGAGCTAGACAGACAGAGGTAGAAGTGAAAACAGCCTGAGGCCAGATTCTCAAGACTGACGGAAAAGAACTTATTCTACACGCTAAAAATCACCATGTCAGATCCCATCTCTACGACGCTCCTCTCAAGCGTTCGTGGACGGCGCAAAGGCATCCCTGATCTCGCCGATGTTCTTCCCGTGCGCAAGCAACAGCGCGAGCAAAATCCTCGACTTCATCGGGTTCAAGTAGCCGCTTGCGATGTGCATGGCAGTCTTGCTGGCAATGCTCGAGCTCGGCACCTCACCGTTCGTCGCCCGGGAGCCTCGAACAACGGGGATTTTCCGGTTGTTGATGACGTCCTCGATGGCCGCTTCGAAACGAGAAGACACGCCTCCTGCGCCTGAGCCGGCAATCACGATGCCCTCGGCTCCGGATTTCACGGCGTTGTACAGGGTGTCGACGGCCATTTCCTGATACGCGAAGAGGATATCGACCCGAGGGAGGGCGGTGATGTCCGAGACGGAGTACGATCTCTTGCCCGTTGGCTTGACAGCTGGGTAATAGTAGTACGGGGTGTTGGAGATGAGAGATCCAAGATGTCCCATTTCGGGCGCCAGGAAAGTATCTACCGTGTTAGCATTGGTCTTGGTAACATAGTACGCACTAGTGATACGATCGTTCAGGACCACGAGAGCGCCCCGATCTCTAGACCCAGGCCAAACCGCGGTCGTGACGGCTTGTAAAACTACACGACACCGGAGGGTCAGTAGCTGCAGACCCACGAAGGTTTCCGGAGTAGGGGAGACAAGAAGGCTCTTTGGGAACGTACGGTTGAAAGGCCCATCTGCCGAAAGAGCGGTTGCTGGTCTCATAGACCCGACAATGACCACTGGCTTCCCGCAATTGACCGTTGCGTCGAGGAAAAAGGCCGTCTCCTCGAGAACATCGGTGCCGTGGGTCACAACAGCCCCATCCATGGTCGGGTCTTCGCAAACGTACTTGTTGATTTGCTTCGACAGATTCAGGAGGATTTCCGAAGTGATGTCGGAGCTATCCACGTTTGCTATCTGGATTCCAGCGGGGTTGGCGACGTGTACTAGGTCAGGTACGGCATTAATGAGTGTCATGATATCGAGAGCGCCTGGATTGTATTTGCTCGTGTCCGTGGCGCTAGTGCCTTCGCCTGCTATTGTACCGCCTACAGGTTGTCAGTGGGAGCCTTTGAGAAGATTGGAGACGGGGCAGTGGGCTTACCAGTTGCAAAGATAGCCACGTTGGGTAGACTATCATTCATCTGTGTGAACTCGAGACCATTCGGGTTGGTGAACATAGCCCCGGTGGATTGCCGAAAAGGGGACGCGATGGCGACAGTCGCCATCGCAGAGAATATAGCTACCGACCTCAACATATTTAGCAAGACCATTTCCTACCTTCTCACGGGGATCTACAGCACATTCTTATATCCCAGATCTAGTCGAGCTTCCAAATTGGTTCTTGGGATCTGCAGTGTCGTTTGGGTGGGCCAACCAGCTAGACCCACCACGGGAGTACCCAGATGTGCGGCCAATAAGTACACGTTTATCAAGCTGGAAAAGGCCTGTCGCTGCTTGTAGATACTGGCCATTGGTTTCTCTCTCGTTTTCACAGAGCCCATGGTTCCACGGAGTTATCTACGGATACACGGGTAGCCCACATGTGTACTATTTTGGATGATGTGCAACATGGGTGACATACTTAAATACTGGCCGCACGGATACCCTGTAGGGCTGAGGAAAGTTGTCGGCCACGGCCGAGGCCAGGGATCCCATCTTGAGATGATCTCAACGAGTCTCAAAACGGCTTCAACGAAGGCTCTCTGTACTTAACCTCAGTTCTCCTCCGTACGCGGTCTGATACACATGCATCTGAGTCACCCGTATGGACTCCGTCCGAATCTCGAGCGCTACTTACTAGTGGTATTCTGTCATTCTTACTGTAGCTAGCCATCCAGATACCCAAGAAGGTCCTCAAGATGTCTCGCTTACAAGGCTTGAGTTGGGCTGCCATGACCAATATCGCAGAGAGCGTTACAAATTGTTTCGTCGAGTGATCCTTGCCGCATACCAGAAGGAAGCAATATTTTGATTATGAATCGGAGCAGAGCTGCCCGCTTGGGGATTTCCGGGAATGTGTGGGGTTGGAAATACGACCCGACGACCTGCCAAGTTTCAGGGACTTCAGCACAAACCCCATCCTTATCTTTACGATGAACTGTATGTACTGTACACTACATACTGTACTTACAGTACTGGAGGAAAAGGCCCTAGCGATAAGCTTGTCGAATCGAGCTACTGTAGCAAAACAAGCGAGATTTCAGAACAACAACACATACATGTACAGTACATTTCACAAGGTACTGTAGCGTGCGACACAACAACATTCATCACGAGCCCTTGGATATTCACAAATACGAGATCAAAATACGCCGGCTAAACCAATCAATACAACGTGTGTTCTATCTATTCTGATACTAGAATTATGGATGTATAAGGATTCGTGTTTCAAATTTGGCCACAAGACAAGCCTGAGGCTTCGCCACTCACAAACTTCGCTCTTCTCGACTGCGACACTCACACAGGCGGATGTGACGGCTGCGGAAGAAAGCTTCTGTCTGGAATTACGGTAGGTGCTGTCGCAGGTGGGCCGGCTGATTCCATTCGCTTGGGTGCTTTCTTTCAGGGCAATCCGCGTGAGTGAGATAGATGGTTTTAGCGCTATGGGGGTAGTGGCCTACGACATGCTCTAACAAGATCTGCACGAGGACGACCCTCTTCCCAGGGTGAAAAGGCTAGTAGCTTGCAGGGAGTAAGAAAAGGTCGAGTGCTACGCTTGACCAAATAGATTGACATTGCTTGGAGCCAAAAAGTCCGCTATACTCTCGCAGGCGCCTCTTCCCATTCAATTCAATGATTCCAAAGTGGGACAGAGCAGAACTATTTCGCAATCCTAGACAGTAGCTCTTGGTAGAAAAACCTTCTCCGAAGTCGGGTAATCGCTCACGGTCCGACGTGACCCCCGCCGTTCTGCCTCACATCTACCAGAACCATCCTTTCCTCCGCTGTGGCCCTTGAGCGGCGACGGTCTCGATGACCACAGCTTCATTCATACCCTCGTTTATGATCCGTAGAGCTTCATCGGCTTTGGGAATGTCTCTCGTTATGTTCTCGTAGCCATCATCCGTCACCAAGATGTCGTCTTCAATCCGCACGCCACCAACAGGATAGTACTTCTCGAGCAGATCTTGGTTGATGTAACGAGAAATGCGCTCATCCTTCAGCCATACCTCTTCCATGGCATATCTGTTGAAGTAGCTGCCACGAAATTAGCTCTTCAGTTCATTCCGGGGCATGGAAGCGTCAACGCGTACATCCCCGGTTCAACCGTAATGACCATGTTCGGCAAGAGCATCGACGCCGCCCGGAAAGGAGGCGTTTCGCCGGCGAAGGTGTTCTCCTGGTAGTCCCTTGTCTTGCCCTGGCTCTTAGCAAGTAACAGAAGGCCTCCATTTCCGACGTCGTGAGTCTCCAAGCCCAAATAGTCTGTGGAGGTCAGTGGCCATTACTGCGAAGTGCCAAGGGGAACCTACGACCGAGGCCGTGCGGGAGAAAAGCTTTGGAAGCGCCAGCTTTATAGATCTCTTCAAAGGATCCATTGTGAAGAAGGCCGAGTTTTAGGAGCCCCACAGTAGCAATCGCGTGGGCTCTGGAATTAATGTCACGGTAGTCAGCATCCGGTCTGACCATTTCTATGCACTTTTCCTGCATCTCGGCCACAAGATCGTAGATTTCCTTGGCCTCGGGGCTATATTCCCCGGAAATCGGGAACGTCCTTGTGACATCCGAGGCGTAGCATTTCCACTCGCATCCAGCGTCCAAGCACACCAGTTGCCGACCTTCCAACGATTCATTGTTCGCGCTATAATGCAGCGTGCTGGCATTGGGGCCAGAACCAGCAATAATGCCGTAAGCTTGTTGCTTTGCTTGATGAGCAATACAAGTCGCAGTAAATATTGCTTCGATTTCCGATTCGTTCTTGAACGCCTTGACGTGCTTCAGCACATTGATGTGAGCCTTTGCCGTGATGGCACAAGCTTTTCGGATCATCTTGATCTCATACGAGCTCTTGATCACCCGTGACGCATCCATGGCCGGCATCTTTACAAACGATCGGTTAGCAACCACTCATTGGTAGTAGACTCGGGAGTACACCACCCCGAAGACACCCGCAAGAAGAGGACTCGCTACTGGCCGGGCACTTACGAGTAAACTGCTGTTGAACCGAACCTTCTTCATCCTTGCAGCCAGCGGAGGCCTGAAGACGTGAGAAGCGAAGGTTTCGTGAGACTTATGCAATAGATAGACTGTGGGCGACCTCTCGGACTGGATGAACCACTTGACGTAATCGTCCAATTTGTTGACATAGTCAACATGGTCGAAGTTGGAATTCTCCATCACTTCTTCACGGCTCGGACTCGATCCGTTGTAAATAACGCGATAGCCACTACTGGTTGGAGGAATCCACGCACGGAGGTCATTACGGCCAACATCAAAGGTGACAATGCAGTCTGGAATGGCGAGTCCGCTGAGATAATAGAAGTATCTTCGCTGGCGAAAATGGACCGCTTCATCTGAATCCTCATACTCCTTGGAGGGGGTTCCAGGGAGAAACACTAGTCCGTTCTCGACGTCTAGATGCCTGGCTACTGATCTGGCATGCGTCTTCGCTATGAGCGATGAATGTCAGTATGCGATATGTTTCGTGTCGCGAGAGCTCGTTACTCGAGACTGACGCCCCGGAGGTCTCCACGACTGACAGTCTTGGCTTTCATGGCACTGGCAAAGCAGTGCTGCTCAATCGAGTGAAAAGAGCTGAACTAACCAGGATATATTTCTGCCCGCCGTTTGCTTATGGATCTACCATGTTGATGTGAGCGAGGTAACAAGTAAACGGTGCGCAGAGATGGATGGGTACGTACACCCCATCCTCAAGATCCTCGAGATCAAGGCTCCAATTACTATCGCGTGAGACGGGCCTTTCGTCCATCATGCCTGTAGGATTCAAATCAATTCCTGAACTCTCAGCACTTTCGATGCAATCTGATGTGAAGCGGTCAAGTCAGATAGATGGAGGTTGATGTTCATCTTGAGTTTGGGGCTGAGGGTGTCACGGGTTAGCGTCGGTCGAGCTTCGGTTGAGCTTCGGCGTCCCGTTGCTTCAAACGACTTGTTTACCTTCTTGACGATTGGCATCAGTTAAAAGCTTTAGACAGATAGGACTCCCTGGACTTGTCGAAATGCACATGAATCAAAAGCAAAGGAGAGATGCTAGTATGAGCTGGATCATCTTCTAGCTCGTCTAGATCGCCTATCAACAGAAGCTCACGATAGTTCCAGTACTCGCTTCCCGATCTCATTGATTGGTGTTGTTGTTTTTGAATGGCTTCCTCACTCCTGCGCGCTTAAGCTCCTCTCCAGCTGCTACATGAGTAATCCTTCTCCGATATCCGAGACCACCATCTTTCTTGAACGGCCCGCAAGAACTTTCCATTCGTGTTCCTCACCGTCGTCGCACTTCCGTCCTCGGCACTAGACTGCTCCCGTTTTTGTCGAAGCTGAGGTGCTTACCCAATACGTAAGAAAGAGCAAAGTGCGAATCCTCAAGTGCCGCTTCTCGCTCTAGTTACGGGCTTGGGAGTGTCGGTCTGGCTGCTGTGACGGGTTTCTCGCAAGAAACCTCGAAAGCTCTCCGGAGCCCCCGAGCACTCGATTTGGTGTTTGGGCCGAACGACGAAGAGCTTCCTTCTCCCACTAGGGCTCTGAGCCAGTCTACGAGCAGGTGCTATTCGCCGGGACTGTATCACGAAAAGAAGAAAAGAAAGAGGAACAAGACGACGACGTTGGAACGAGAGTGGAACGAGAGTGGAACGCCTGCGTCCACCCCCCCCTCCAGACGATCACAGGCCAAAAAAAGAAAACCGAGATTCGGCAACCTACCCACTTAAGCGAGGTCGCGGATTTCATTCCATATTGGGATTTCGACGTTCGCCTTCACGCAAGGGCAGCGCTCCGTCTGGTGATACACGCTCCGGCTGTCAGCATGATTGGGAGGGGAGGGTGCAGGGCTCTCGCCCCAGAGCCCCAGGTCGGCGCAAAGTGGCGGCGTCTGCTCCGACGAGGTCTCATCATCGCCTCGTCGAATGGCGCATCCGTCCCAAGCCCTTCTTCGACCCTCGGTGGAAGCCATGTCGTCCCCAGACCCATCTCCGCTGCGCATCCTCATCGTCGGAGCCGGCATCGCCGGCTTCTCGGCCGCGATCGCCTGCCGTCGCGCCGGCCACCAGGTCCAGATGTACGAGCGCTCAGCCCTCAACCACGAAGTCGGGGCCGCGATCCATGTGTGTCCCAACGCTTCTCGTGGCCTCCTGGCATGGGGCATGGATCCCGTCCGGGCACGATTCGTGACGTGCAAGAAGAGCTTCAGAGCGCACGGCGCGACGCTGGCGAGGTTCCACGAGCGCGACGAGCGCTACATCACGGCGCGATTCGGCGCCCCGTGGTTCTTTGCGCACCGCGTCGACTTGCACGCGGAGCTGAGGCGCCTGGCCACCCGGCAGGATGGCGAGGGCACGCCTGCCGTGGTGTATCTCGAGTCTGGCGTGAGTGAATACGTACGTCTCCCGTCTGGGCTGGAGACTGGCCTCCGTCCGTGATCGAGACTGAACGCAGACTGGAAGGATGCCGCGGCCGGTTCCATCACTCTGTCGAACGGAGCAACGGTGCGGGGGGATCTGATCATCGCCGCGGATGGCGTACACACAGCTTCGACGGAAGCCATCCTGTACGTGTTGGGTCCTGATATCTCTCTCTCGTGAGCATGCGAATGACCACAGACGTGTCCGTCCAGAGGAGTTCCCAACCCAGCTTTGCCGACCGCCGAATTCGCGTATCGATTTCTGATCTCGAGGGAAGAGCTCGTTGCGGATCCAGGTGAGAAGAGCTCTCCGAGACCAGCCCGATCCGCGCAGAGTCGAGGAGCTGGCCCCCGGCCTGGCCCAACGCTCTCCTCGGCATCCAGCATCGTGTGGACTGAGGCATGAGATAGAAACCGCCCACTTCACCGAAGATGACGACGGCAGGGTGAAGATCCTCGTGGGGGACGGCAAGCGTTTGGTCTGGTATCCATGTCGGGAGTATGTCTCCCTTTGCACTGGACCGATATCTCACCAGCCGCGACTGACAGACTCCCCTCAGCAACGAGATCCACAACTTCGTCGCCATCTTCCACAGCGACGAGCAGATCCACCACGACGACTGGCAGACCCGCGTCGAGCCCTCTGCTCTGCTCGCGACGTATGCCGACTTCCACCCGTCTGTCCTGGCCGTCCTGAGGTAGGCATGGCGCTCTCCTGGTCCTGGAACACGCACCCTCCCCAGGCAACGAGACTGACCATCGTTTCCGCCATGACAGAAAGGCCAAAGACGTGACGCAGTGGCCGCTCCTCTTCCGAGCCCCGATCCCCTCCTGGCACAAGGGCAAGCTCGTCGCCATCGGCGACGCCGCGCATCCCATGCTCCCGCGTACGTCTCTTCTCCTCCCATCGCGTTCCTCGCTCCAGCCCTCCGAAAGCTGAGAACGCCGCCAGACCAGGGCCAGGGAGGCGCCCAGGCCGTCGAAGACGCCCTCGCGCTCGGAATCGCCATGGTGGGATGTACGCCCGCCAGCCTCGAGAGCCGCCTCACGGTCTTCGAGAAAGTGCGCGTGAAGCGAGCGAGCGTGATACAAATCTTCTCCAGTGTGTTGTCCTCTTCCTCCCCCCCTCACCCCCCCTCCTTTCAGTTCTTCGCCCTTCTCCATCTCCAGCAGCAACGCTCTGACTGTCGTCTCTCTCTCTCTGTGTGAAGACGCCGGACAAGACGAGCCCGAGAAAATCCAGATCGAGGCCGCGAAGTACATACCCGCAGAAACGGTCCCAGGTGCGTCGTCTTACCCCCCCGCAGCAGCAGCAGCAAAAGGGCTGACCGGCGCGGCCCCTAGCCACCCCGGCGGCGTTCTACGAGTGGAACTTCGGCCACGACGTGGTGCGGGCGAGTGTCCAAGCCATGCAGCGGGAAGACGCGACGTGGGCGCTGCCCGCCACCTTCTTCGAGAAGAAGACGCCTGGGCTGGCGACGGCAGACTCGAAGGAGGTCTAGACGTGTACGGAGGCGTGACCGAGGCGAGAACCGTGAGGCCGTCTCGCCGAGAGGATCTTGCTCTGAGTCAGGGGGGTGGTACTGTCTGTAGATTGGTATACAGTATGTGTAGTATGTACAGCATGTACAGCGTGCTAATCTATTGACCGGCCGTTCGGGACTTGCGGTACTGTCTGTAACTTCTGCCTGTACGTACTGTATATACCCAGTATCCAGAAATTGTGCTCGATTGCAAATAAAGTCAAATCAAGTCAAATCACTGCTCGCCGTTCCTGCCCCTTTCTCTCCGTTTCTCTCTCTCTCTCTCTCTCTCTTGTTCGCATACAAGCATACAAGCATACAAGCATACAAGCATACAACCATACAAACATACACCAAATATGTTTACATTTACATATGTATTTACATCCTGTCATCGCAGGCGATTTATATATATTATACAAACCCAGTACCCAGAAAATATGCTCGATTGCCAATTAAGTCAAGTCAAGTCAAACCACTCCCCCCGCCCCCAAAAAAATAACAGACAGCACACGATACGATACGATGTAACGCAACACGTGCATGGCAAGAGGAGGACGAGGAGGAGGACGACGAGTAGAAAGCAGACCCGGCCGAGAACAGGAGGAGAGATGAGACGAGGGAAGACAGCTACATTTTTATCTAAGCCCCCCGTAGATGCCAAACATGTTCCCGGTCGCCGCCCACGAACCGGCGATTGAATCATGGTCCAGCATATGTCGTCGTCTCGTATCACGTTCACACGAACGCAATCCAAATTCTAGAACGCCCGCGCCTCCTCATCAGCCTTTCCCATCCCATCCCATCCCATCCCTTCCCATCCCATCCCTTCCCATCCCGCCCCTACCTTCCCTTCCCGCTTTCCACTCCCGCCTTCTAAAAGTCCAGCTCGGTCGATATCTAACCCGCCCGTGGCCCCCAAACCGCCCGAGTCCTCTAGCAGACGGTCCAAACAGGCGCCTTGGCCAGGACCTGCCTCCCTCTAACCTCCACGCCCACAAATCCCGCGAGCCGCACCTTCTGAACACCATCCTCGGTAGGTAGCCTCCTTGCCTCGCTGCTCGTTTCGTGGGCGGTGCTGGGACCCGCTTTCTTGCTGCTCAATCCGGTCATCGCGTACAGCTTGGCAGACTTGGTCTTCTCCTTCCGGGACGACTTCTCGTCTCTCTTCCTTCTCGTCTTTCTCGCCACTGCCCATGCTTGCAGAATCGGTGTCGACGGTTCCGGCCCCGGGGTGCTCCAGCGCCGGGATCCCAGCCTCAACTTTCATGGTGGAGGTCTGGATCATTTCGCCGGGCATGGGGTACGTGATGGCAATGTCTCGACTTTCCAAGGGGAGGTTGGAAGCGATGCTGACTGCGAGCTCGACGATCATGTGCGCACTATCCTCGATTCCAGCCGGTACTGGCTCCTGGAGAAAATTCACCAGACTCGCGGTGAGATTCGTCGTTGCTTTGCGCAAGAACATATTCTTGTAGATTTCGCTATCGGGGGAGGTAAAGGCGTCTCTCAGGCCCTCGAGGGTTGCCAGTCTCCATTGCACCACTTTTGCCGTCAGAGCGTCGGACTCCTCTTGGTTGTTGAGCGCAGGTGAGAACCGACGGATGTTCTGCTCCATCATTTTCAAGTTGCTGCTCAACTCCGATTCCAGTCCTGGATGGAAAGTCCGGTTGAAGATCTCGTCAACGAGGAATTTGGTGATGCAGGCCCTGCCCACCGCGGTCATTTCTTGCTTTCCAATCTTGATCGCTTCTTGGTTGACAGATTGGGATAACCAGACCGGCACTCTCCGCCAGTCCTTCCGGATGTTGAACGCGAGATTGGTCGTAGCCCCGTCCAGACGTTGAAATCTGGTCATGTATTCACTATCGTCAAGGGATGTTCGAGACTGCGAAAGCCTTTGGTTGGCCAGAGTGTTTTGTAGCTGCTCGACTTGAGCGGTTTTTTCAAAGTACAAACTCTTGACTTTCTTATACTTCTTCACTGGATGGACCCATTAGCATCGCCATAGATGGCTCAACAAGTGACACCCACTCAGCTCCTTGTACAGCTCAGCAACATCTCGCTCGCCTGGAACGAGAGGCGGAGTACTTCGGCCCTGCTCCCCGCTCATACTGCCATACTCTCTCTGTGGTGGACCTCCTCTGTATCCCGGCCCTGCGGCCGATCCTGTCGGAACGAGACTCATGCCGGGAGTTGGCGGTTGACCGCCACCAAATTGTCCTCTGCTGTAATTCGGGGGCGGATTGTCTCGCGATTCCGGCGGTTGCCCCTGGGCAGCTTGCGAGATCTGGTTCGCATCGCCCGACCTAGGGCTTGCGGAACTCCCCGGCCGAGGCATGGTGTAGTGTGGCGGAGGTCGGGGACCTGGAGGGATGGGCGTGGCTCGGGCTGGGTACTCTTGCAGTTGGGTGTAGCTTGCTGAGGGCTGTCCGTTCGATTGTGCCGAGACGGGTCGTTGCAGGTCTTCTCTGACGTCTAACAGTGACTCGTAGGAGATTTGCGAGGCCGTCTCGGGGTTCCGAAGTTGGTGGTCGCCCGTCAGTTGCGAGATGGGCGAGATGTTCACGCGCTGTTGGAGGCCACGGTCGTCGGGCGATTGATGATAGCCCTGCCCCTCGAGCGGCTTGTGGTGATCGTGTAGCTGCTGCTCCAACTGCTTGTCGGTCAGCGAATAGCGCAGCAGATCCGAGTCCGCCGGCACAGAGCGGGTCGTGGGTGGGCGGCCGTCCTCTCTCGCCGCGCAAAGCAGCTCCGAGCCTCTTCTGAGAAAAGGATCGGATTCCGCGTCGTGTTCGAGATCCGTCGGTTCGAGGGCCGACGATTTCGCACCTGGTCCCGACTGGCCGTCCAACCTTGGCTGCTCCACAGCCTTTCTCTGCGCGTTGGTGCGGAGGGCCGCAGGAATGTCCTGGTCCTTCGATGCTCGACGGGCGAGTCCCGCGGTGTTGCTCAGTGACGGTTTATGGGCAATCGGAGGTGCTTTGGGCTCTGCGTGTTTGCTTGACCTCATACGATCCAAAAGGCCTTTGATTTTCTTATTTCCGGGGGGGAGGGGACGATGCGCTCCGTCTTCTCCTGCTCCTTGTGCTTGTTGGTGTTGCTGCTGCTGCTGCTGCTGCTGCTGCTGCTGCTGCTGCTGCTGCTGCTGCTGCTGTCGCGAGTTCCAAGCCAGATCATCCGTACTCGACGAGTCGCTGCTGGGGGCGTGATAGCCGCCACTCTGGAGCCGTGTGGGCGGCGACGGCGAAGGACCGTCACCCGGCCGCGGGGGGGTTCGCCGGTCGAAGTCGGGCGCGACGCTCGGCGCTGCGTACTGGACGGCTTCGTCGCGTGGCTGATGGGGAAATGTTTGGGCGGCGGCGGCGGCGTCGTCGTCGTCGTGGTCGAGGTCGAGGTCGAGGTCGAGGTCGAGGTCGTCGTCGTCGTCGTCGTCGCCGTGGTCGTGGTCGTGGTCGTGAGGATGATAGTTCGGACCGGGAGTCGCGGAATCCGAGGCCTTGGTCGGGACACCGGGATCGTTCAAAGCCTGCTTCGAAGAACGGTTGCCGTGCTTGAAGAAGGAGGGCATTTGGGATTAAGAAGACCTGGGGACGAGGTTCAAGCTGCTGTCTGAGACAAGTGCGTCGGCGGAGAAAGGGTGAGGTTTTTGAAAGAGGATCGATAATAATAGCACCCGAATCAACCTCAATCGGCCGCGAGATGACAAACAGCACGGCGGAGCCCCTTGGCCCCACCGCAACGGTCTCAACGAGTCAGAAGTATACAGGACCAGACCGCACGCGAACTTTACGGTACTTTGTCGATACCAGCATCCATCATTCTCCGCACACGCAGCCGCTCTCATTTGTCGAGGGCGACTGACTGAGTTTGCGGATGCTGCTGCTGCTGCTGCTGGTGGGAGCTCGCGCGCCCTATGGCGAGGCCGGGAGGAGAGAGACGAGGATTTCGGTCTGTGAGAGGGGAAACCGAGCCATGTTGGAATTGTAATGGCCGATGGAATGGCCGATGGAATGGCAGATGGAATCACAGATGCCATGATAGATGCCATGATACATGCCATGATAGATGCCATGATAGATGCCATGATAGATGCCATGGCCATGACAGATGCCATGATCGATGCCATGATCGATGGTCCATGGGCTCAACTCGTCAAGATCCCCCATCACCCTTCCACCCCGATGCCGCATGATCCCCGTGATACTTCCATGTCACTCGCGACAGCACATACGAGATGCTGGCGTTACGAATCCAGCATCTCATCAAATCGCAGATCTTTCTTATTAATAGATCAATGCGGAGGTGCCCCGGCCTGGCTCGACGGTCCCTGATCCGCCGTGTCGATCACCAACCAAGCTTGTGTGCAGTAGATGTCGAGATGTCGAAATGTCCAGATGTCGAGATGCGAGATGCGAGATGCGAGATGTCGAGATGTCGAGATGTCGATCTGTCTGACACAGGCTCGCCCACCGTCCAGGCCGGCGACGTGACTCGCCGCTCCGGTAGATAGAGTGAAGCAAACCCCCCGCACATACGAGATCCCTTCCAGCGAGATGGTCCTTTTTGTCACCTTGATTGGCGTGCGCGCCCATTCCGCCGGATGCGCGTTGGGCCCGAACGCTCGCTGGCTTCTCACGGTGCCGTCCATCCATCTACTTCTTGCGCGACGGCGGCTCTAGTCGACACTCGAATGGCTGTGATCGAACGCGCCCGTCATCGCCATCCGCGGCCTTCTTCATCTTCGGCCACGGGGTGTGCGGTCTCTCCGTCGAGGATCGAGCGCCATCTGTGGCACGACTTCTTCTCTTTCCGTTGCACGACGTTCTCCTGCACCACACGCGCGAAGATGCTGCTGTGCCCGCGAGGCCGTCTGAGGCCACGATGGACGTCCGATGCTTCTCGGCCGTAGCTATCCGCCCTCGGTGACCTCCCGTGGCAGAGGCGTGTACTGCATCTCCCGATATGCAACTGGCCATGCGTTGTGATCCGAACGTACAGTACAGTACGAGTTGCGGTCTGTCCAGGTGCCGTCTGTCCTGCTGCCGTCTGTCGCGCTGCCGGTGCCGTCTGTCCACGCCGACACCGTCCCGCGGCGGCGAGCCGAATGGAAGAAAACGAGACATCCACGAGACGGTGCGACGGCCTTGCTCGGTCGATCTGGGTCCTCGTGGCCCTCGGTGGGATCGCATGGGGAGGTTGCGTGAATCTCTTCCCGCCGGCTCTCACGTCGACCTTCGTGCGTTGTCAACTCGCGCCGCGCGACCGTCCAGGGCAGGACAGGACCGTTGCGTACCTACCTATTTGACGACGCGCGCTCCTCCTCCTCCTCCTCCCAGCCTCGTCGACGCCAGACTCGCGGCAGAGAGCCTCTTCCCTTGCTGCGCATCGACACCCTCAACGCCCATCTTCGACACGATGTATGTCCTCCCAGCCCTGCTGCTGGTGGGCCCGGCCATGCTCTCCCAGGCCCGCAGGATGTCGAGCGAGTTCCGCTCGCTGGCCAGCGCGGCCAGCGCGGCCAGCGCCTTCGCGATACGAGACTTCGTGGTCTCCGACGTCGTCTTCACCGAGGTCGACGACGGCCACGACCAGGCCACCAAGCGCCGTCTGAGCTGTGAGTACGCCCGGCGAGGGCGCATCTGGAGGAACGCGGACTGATGGCCACGCAGTCACCTTCGCCGACCCCAACGCCAACACCACCGTGGCCTGCGCGGACCTCTGGTTCAAGGATGCGGAGGGCGACCACGCGCCCTACAGCTACGTCTACTGTGAGGCCCCTCGCCAGCCACCCACCACCCACCACCCACCACCCATCACCCATCCAGCCGGAGGCCTCCCCAGGAGAGAAACATGCTAACGGCGGCCCCAGGTCAAGCCCCCACCAGCAGCTTTTCCATCTGGAAATTCACGTCCTTCCGCGACGGCGGCAACTTCTCCCTGGCCATCTCGCACCACTTCTCCGACCCGACCCACTACCCGCCTCCCTACAGCTACGTCCAGTACTTCGGCGACGTCGATCTGACTCCGGAGTGCAGCACGTACGTCCTCGCCGCTGCCGTCCCCCCAGATGCTGACAGCCCGATACAGCGCCCCGAACGGAACGAGATGCGTGGCCCCCGGCCCCATGCTCGTGAAGGTCACTGGCATCACCAACTAACACCCCCCTCCCACGCTTCTGCCGAGAAGGCTACCGCTTCCTCGCCTCGGACGGCATGATGCACCGCCATGTTGGGGTTTCCCGTTTCCCGCGAGACATGTGATGGAGAGACGCGACGGATCGAAAGCCTTCTCGCTCGGCTGTGCTCTGTGCCGGTGGAATCACACGCCGCAAGCAAGAGGGGCGTTTGCTTGGGTCATCTTCCCTCAAGCTCTGGAGATAGGGAGGGGCCTGGGAGGATCCCACCCGTTGCATTCGAGGCTCGTAATCTATAATGCTCCAGCTTACCACTGCTCATGCCTCACCGCCGCATCCTGCGCGCTTCACTTCTTCTCATTCTTCCCTCTTCGGTTGTGTTTTCCTGTGATGCTCATACTGTGCTGCTGTCTGCTCCGCGATGGTAGCGAGAATTCCGCGACGTGAGCTTGCGGTACTGAACTTGCGGTACTGAATTTGCGGTACTGAACTTGCGGTATTGAACTTGCGGTACTGAACTGACGGTACTGAACTTGCGGTACTGAACTGACGGTACTGAACTTGCGGTACATACTGACTGTACTGTACTCTACGGTACTAAAATTACAGGACACTGCACACCTCACGCCACACTTGAATTCCCTCTCCCACCCACGAGCAGGGACGTCGTCGCCTCGTCAAGTGCAGCACAGCACAGTACAATACAGTCCCTCGTGTTTCCACACGCGCAGATCCGTCGTCAGCCAGCAGTGCTCACCCACTACCTACACACACACGATGAGCCATCCACGCGTGACACGTCGAATCGGATGCAGGCTTCTCGACCAGGAACTTGTGAGTCAGTCGCTCGAGGAAAATGGCCGTCTTCTTACCTCCCTCTCGAGAAGATGTCTCTTTGCGTGGGCGAAGGGTCGTGACCACCACTAAGCGAGCAAGCCACATGTTTGTCACCAGCCACAGCCACAGCCACAGCCGTTTTCGAACAACAGCGCCACACTGGTCGTGGCTGTGACTCATTTGTTCGTTCATCCACTCATCCACTCTCTCACTCTCTCACTCTCACTCTCTCACTCTCACACTCTCTCACTCTCTCACTCTCTCTCTCTCTCACTCTCTCTCTCTCTCACTCTCTCCTCCTCTCGTACTCGCGATCCTGGTCCTTTCTTTCAGTCGAGTCATATCTCGATATCTCGTGACTCGACACAGAAGATGACGATGACTCCCAGCCCCCGAGACCGTGATATAAAGCGCGTGCCGTGTTCCCAGCGAGGCATTTCTCCTCCTCAGCGCAGACCTCCTCCCTTCCTCTCTCTTCTGGACAGTCCCCTCCCATCGCCATCGTCTCGGATCGCGTCCGTTCGGCGCTCCGTCAACAACCATGGTCACCACGAACGGCTATACCGTGACGCCGAACCATCGCCAGAATAGACGGAGAGAGCGCCCCGGCTCGAGGACGCGCCGGACCGTCACGCAACGCAAGCATCCACGACGAGGTCCACGGGGGCCTGGTCGATGCCCACGACGCTGCCGTCCATCTTCCATCCGACAAGAGCCGGCCCTCGCCGATGCTCCGCCAGAACTTCGACCGGAGCTGGCAGCGCTGGCAGGCCAAGAAGGAAGAGGAGAAGGCCCTCGCCGAGATGGACCGGCTGCAGTCCGAGCAGGAACAGCTCACGCTGCTGTGTGGGGGCGAACTGGGCGACGACGTGGGTCTGATACCCGATGCCGCCATGCTGGACGTCGTGCTCGTTCTCTTCGGGGACATCGACTACATTGATCCCTGATGACTGCTGCCCTCGTTCATGTCATCATGACTCTCTTACTCTCGGCGTTGGGAGGCGGCGGCGGTCTGGAGTCGTGGAGTCGTGGAGCACGGCCATACATGTATGCTTACGCGCATTCCTCGCTAGGGGCTATACTGGTCAAGCATCCTCTACAAGGACAACTCTGGTCTCGCACACGCACACGCGCACGAGTCCAATCCCATCTCAAGTCACGTGCTATTCGAGCCCGCTGTCCTGGTATTTGTCTTTCGGCGCGGCAAGCCCAGGCGCTCCCAACGGCGTTCGGTACGGCGTTCCCTCCCACTCCCTCGTCCGCTCTCCTCTCAGAACGACGAGAGCGATAACTTGCGCCTAGTTCCACTCCAAATACCACCTATCTCTATCGCCACCCAGACTCAACATCACCACCTCCCAAACATCCCCCCGCGGTCCCTACCGCCCCCGACGTCGGCGTCAGCATCACCTTATTCACACCACACCCTCCTTCCCATTTCCATTCCACCACTACCGGAGCACTTCCCAGACCCAAACCCCGGAGAGTGGACATTCATCACCGCCTGCCACCCCGCAAACCCATGTCCATGGTCATCCCCGCTTTCCGACCACGAGCCCTGGATCCTGATTGACGACTCGTAGCAGAACCGCGCACCGGTTGAGGCCAACTCCGCGACCCGCTGGCACTGCATCTAGGATGCGCGTGCTTCGCGAGAGGAGCGACCGGGGGCGGTTCGGTCCTCTTGAATGTCAGCCCTGTGTCTTGGGAGGAGTTGTATCTCCGTGAAAAAAAAGAGGAGACCAGAAGGTTTTCCTCTCTAGAAAGCAGGAAGGAAAGAACGAGGAGGAGGGGGAGGGAGGGAGGGAGGGGAAGAGACAGAAGGGAATGTAATGGTAGCTAGCTAGTTGGCTGTGTGCTCGCGCTCGCTGCTCGCTCGGAGGGACGGTCGGAGAAGAGAGCCCCTTCCACGGAAAGAAGACGGGTGGGCCTCGCCTACGATAACGGCCTTGCTCTGTGATGAGTAGTTTTCGGCCTCTGCAATGGAACAGAACTACACCTTTATATGTGTGTGTGTGTGTGTGTGTGGGTGTGTGATCGGTGCTCCACACCAACAAACGATCCTCGGTCCGCACAGGTGACAACAACATCATCAGCCTCCCCACGACCTCTCTCCCCGAACCCTTCCTGCGGGAAACGGACCTCGACGATCGTGATGCGTGTCGCTGTGGCGCGGCTCCAGGCCCGGGCCCGGGCGGGGCTGATGCTCGCCTGCTCGCCTGCGCGCCTGCTGGCCTCCGGGGAGGAGCTGGACGGGGGGCGGTTGCGTTTCCGTCAGGTGGGTGGGTTGGTGGGTGGGTAAGTGGGTGGTTTGTTGACGTGCGGCTCAGGCGAGCGAGCACGTGCGACACCTTAGCGAGTAGGTAGGTATTGCACTGTACAGTACTGTAGGTACATAATAGGTAGGTACCTAGGTATTGCACTGTACTGTACTGTAGGTACATAGGTATGTACATGCTGGTCGCAGGTGGAGGGTTCGCGTACACAGCCTCCTTCTTTCTTCCCCGTTGTTGGGGTTGGTTGGTTGGTTGGTTGGTTGGTTGGGCGCGTTTCCCGGTCTGTTACTGTACTGTACTGTACATACAGGCCGTTCTTTGAGATACTGTACCTGAGGTAGGTAGGTAGATGTCTTGGCCTGCGAGTACTGTGATTCTTCTTCGCAAAGCAGCGAGCGGGTGCATTTTGGGACGTTGTTGAAATTGCAGCTGTGTATCCGGGCCTCGGGCTTTTACATAGCATCTCCTCGCCCAAATGGCTAAGACCCCGCTTAATGGCCTTCTGATCTGTTGACGGATGGATACCTTCCATCTTGAGTTCTCACGTGACGTTTTTTGTTCTGTTTATTATTTTGATTTCTCGGTCACCAAGTCCCAGCCAACCCTTCTCATTTCAAAGGTGACAAAAACCGGTGGTTTCCACGAATGGGCGGCAATATGACGAAGTGTACAATGCACCGTTATGCATAACAACTTCGAGGTCTTTGACGCGTTAGATGTGCTGCTTGTGTTCTGACTGAACCAACCCTCGTCCTCTCTCTCAACGGCACATGTCAAAAGGCGAATCACATCATCACCGACCCCACCCGAGTCTGGCGAAGAAAGAGTTCGAGGAGAAGACGATACCTTGATGGCTAATCAGTCAACATATAGAGCGAGCTGTCGGTTAACATGAGCTGCAAAGCAGAAGCTCGAACATCAATCAGTGCACTGCTTCCGTCAAGGCCAAAGCTAAAACTTCGTACAGCCTCGGCTTCAGCCTCGTGTTATCTACAGTATCACCGCCCTCCTCCCACGTCAACCGATAAAGACAAGTTTCAGCAGACACGCGAACAACCACCGTTGCACACCATCTCGCACCCATCCCGAGTCCTGTTGATATGCCCATCGCGCCTCGGGAAACATGGCTGCAGCCCGACGAGGCCAGCCGATGAACATCGACCTGCCAACTGCTGGCCTCCAGAACCCCAATGTGCCCCCCGTGTCCGCCCTCTTCCTCATCTACTTCGACATCAAGGCCGGGTACACGATCGGGTGGAAGCGGTCGCTGCCAGGCGTCGAATTGGAGGGTGTCGTGGAGTACAAGAGCCTGCCATCCGGATTGCACACCGTGACGGAAGACCTGATCTACTTTGTCCATGACAGCCACGCCGGCCTCAGCGCCTTCGTCAATGCGCCGGCGGCAGCGGAATCGAGGAATGCCCGCATGATCGCGGTTGGGGTGATGGTGCCTTTGAGTTTTGGCCGGCTAGGGGGGAGCTGGAAGCATGCTGAGGCTCTGAAGAGGATGGCCAGGTAGACACGCCATCCGGGGTTGTGGGCGGCGATGCTTACTCGACTTAGTGAGTTGATTGTCGATGCAACGACGCAGGCCAAAGTCCTCGAGGCATACTGGGAAGAGAACAAAGCGCAAGTCCCTTCTCCACCGGCCGACACCGAGTCTCCGCTGGATTCCCCCTCGAGCTTGAAGCTCGAACCCGTTCGAGCAGTTCCTGCGAAGCAGAAAGGACACGGCCGAGCACGCTCAGTGTCAGACGGTGTGGCTCTGATTCACTCAGGGCACTCGTTGTCTGCCCATCATCCGGCTTGGAGCCTACCAAGGCTGCTTGACGTTTTCGGACCTCTTATATTTCCTCTGCATAGAGCCGCGCTCCTGCGAAAGAGGATACTCATCACGGCGCATGCGCCTGTTCACGAGATTTGTGATTTTGGTTGGAATCTTGCCACCCGTGCTCCGTATATGTCTGATGATTATACATAGTGTACGACATCTCCGTTCTCTCCAACACCCCTTTAGCAGTCGGCGACCTTCTCTCCCCAAACGCGCCTCCCCAGCGCCTGCGGCCTCTCTTCTCGATTGGCGTCCACGACATCCCTCTTCTGGAAGAAGACCTTCGCCTTTCCAAAGCAGCTGTCACCGGCCGCGGCTCCGAGATTACAGATGCCAGAGAGGAGGCAGGCTGCGGCTGGATCGCCTGCACAACCGACAGCATCCTCGCCATGAAAAGCACGCTCTACGACGTCCTCGTCACCATGCCACCCGCCTACGCCGAAGACGCCACTCACAAGGTCTGGCCTAAACTCGAGTCGCCCCAAGGCGTCGAGCTGAAAGCAACGCAGCGAGACCTGCGCCGCTACCAAACTCTGCGCTGGGGACTCTCCCGCCACGTCTCCCCCCCTCCCAGCCCAGTCGACAAGCGGAGAGGCAGTTCCGAGCTGCCCACGGAGCCCGAACTCCCGTCACCTCGCCCTGCGTCAAGCTCTCACGCCCGCCCCTCGGCCATTCCCAAGCCTGACCTCCCAGACACAGACGCCATCGTAGAGCCGCTCTCGTGGCCCGCCCTCGCCTTCCAGGGTCTGATGTGGTGGGCCTCGTCGGGCGAGCAGCGCGGCGACCTTGACGAAGAAGCCGCCGCCGACGCCTCCCTCCTGCCTGGCCTCGACTTGTCCGCCCCCTCCCCTTCCTCTCGTCCACGACCCGCGCCGGGGCCCTCGGGGGGCGAGGATGCCAGCGCGAAGCAGGAGATGGCGATCATCGCGTACTTCCACCGCTTGACGACCCAGCTTCTCGCCACGATGAGCGCCCTCCTCGACGCCACGGACTCGGATGACGAGCAGGATGACGAGCAGGCCACCCTCGTTCCTGGCCACGGGACGAGTGCGCGCGAGCCTGACGCCGGCCCGGCGCTCCAGGTCAGCAGCGAGGACGTGGTGAGGATGGGGCTGGACGTCTGGTCTGCGACGGACCATCTCTTCATCGCGGAGATGGCGAAGCTGTATCTGGGAAGCAGAGCTCGCGTCGAAGGACGAAACGTGGACGTGTGCGGGGTCCGCATTTGCTAGCTGGTCGGGCGAGCGGCTTTCGACATCTCTTCTACTACGAGGGAGGCAACCTGATTGATCTAGACCATGTTATCGACGAGGGGGGGTTGTTTGTTTTTCACTACGACGAGATGACCAATCGACTGAAAAGCTTTTTGTTTGATTCGTGCTTCGTCAACCCCAACAGAACGGTTCGCTGTGCAAGTCCGCCGTTTTCTCTCACGCATCATCTCTCATCTTTCTCCCTCTCTCTCTCTCCCCCTCCATCTCGATGATGGCGGTAAAAACGTACACGCACCAAAAGGGGAGTCTTGAGTAAAAGCAAACGCCATTCCCCTATGCCAGTCCGTGATGTACATGTCCCACAGCGATGCAGCCCCGGCCCCTCGGAAAAAAAGCAATTAGGTAAGTAAGCGAGCGTCGATCATTCCTCGTCAGTGTCCGTGTCCGTCTCACTGGTATCTTCTTCCTCGCCGTCCGTGTTGCTCTCCTCGTCACTGGATTCCTCTTCTACGACCGGCTTCTTCTTTTTCTTGGGCGCCGGACCGCCGGCGACACCGCCAGTCTTGAGGGCTTGCATCTGGCCTGCAATGGAATCTAAGTTGATGTTAGTGAGAATCGTTGGATGGGGTTGGGAACGGGAAGCTTACCCTCATCAGGCTCGCTGATCTCGTCTTCCTCCTTAATCTCTGCTGCCTCGCTCGCTGCTACCACAAGCGTGACCTCAGCCTTGGTATCAAATCCGATGTACGAATCACAGACCAAATTGAAGACGAAGGTGTAATTGCCAGCGGAGGGAGGAGCTTGGAATTGCGCCTTGAGTGTTTGCATGTTGAACGTGGGCTTTCCGCTCTCATCGTAGATAGGCTTGTCGAAGGTTGTGAATGTGAACGGCGGGACGGCAATTTTTCCTTGCTTGCTGTCGGTGAGAAACACGTGCCATCTGGGCGAATACTCGCGCGCGAAGTACGGTGCAAAGGCCAGAGGGGGCTGGACTGGCTTCTGCTCCTTCACCGGCTTGCCATCCTTGCCTTTTGAGGGTCTTCCGTTGATTGCATCGACATCAGTCTCATCTGGGTCTACATCCTCGAGATCAAGCTCGTTGACTGGTGGTACCTGTCCGCTTCCAGGGGGGATGAAGCGACCTTTGACGACTAACGATACGAGAGAACCAGGGGTAATGTTTTTCTCTCCGACAACCTTGAAGAAAACTTTTTCTACCTGGAGACGAGGTAGTTGCTTGGCAACAGATATGGCGGTCGAATACTGAGCGTTGGTAAGGAGGCCGTTTCCGATAGAGAGTTTCTTTCGGTACGCTTCTGGCAAGGCCATATATTGTTGAAGAGTCAAGTGGGTCTTGGAATCGCCCTCGATGGCTCTGGCAATGGCTGGGGTGATATGCGGGAGTTGAAGCAGTGGCGATCCTCCGGGGGGGATAGCCTGGAGCAAATGTTGAGTCGTAGAATATGAAGCCATGATGGGACCAGTTGTAGAGAACGCGAGAGCGATTACGGCAAAGGCGTTACTGAGTGCTTGAGCAATCGGGGCTACGTCAACCTTCGATTGGTTCAACGTAGGATCGTCCAGTTCAACTCGACCAAGATATGCCCACAGAAGACACAATGCCTTTCTCCGAACACCGCTTTCCATATCCTCGATTTTCGTTCGATCCTTGACGGTCAAGCCCCCAGCGAATGGAGTGGCCTCGCCCTCTGCGAGAATCTTCGATTCCAATTTCGAAAGTCCTGATTCCGCATTTTCTCCTTTCAAGACACCTTGAAACTCTAGGCCGGCCGTCAAGGCGCTGATAATGCCATTTTCGGTAATGCCCTCCTCGTACTCCCGGAACAAATTGTTGGCACTCTCGAGTAAAACCTTCTCCTTGGACATTCTTTGGGTTCCGTACCACCAGGATCCTACCAGCCATGGCAAGAGAACACCTAACAGGGCTGCATACACCAAGATGACGTATTTTCCGTTGCCATCGGTGATAATGAATTTCGGGAGAGCGATTCCAATGCTGTAGCTTTGCTTGCCGTCTGGGTGCCCAAATTCCTGGTAGTTCCTCCTAATGTCCTCGTCGGTGAGTGCTTTGTAGGCTTTGGTAAGCTCGACGAAATAATCGTTGAGAGACTCTAGGGTTTGATTCTTGGCTGGATCCGGTCTGATCTTGTCAGGGTGGAATTTCAGTGACATGCGCTTGTAATGCGACTTGATCTCCTTCTCTGTAGCGGACTATGTCCAGGTCAGCTAGGTTACCCGGACCCGATCACCAGCATCTTACGTCTTTAATTCCCAAGATGTCGTACGGGTTCCATATCTTCGGTGTAATTCGCGCTGTCGAGACAATCAGGTAGGCCATGAAAGCCATGATCAGCCATCCTGCTACTACTGCAATCCCCCTTTTGATCTTCCTCTCTTTCCTCCTCTGGGCCTTCCGCTGGCCATCAACCAAGTCTGCATGTCCGGGACGGAAGTCTGTCTTTATGCGAGGGGCCGTTGCGCCTGGATCGGTCCTAGGCTTGAGGACAGAATAGGTCAAAGGGACCGTAACTATCCCGACGAGAGTGAAGATGAAGAAGGGGAAGAATTGTCCCTAGAGAAGATGAGCATTCTCGTGGCATCTGCGCGAACAGTGACTGACGTACCTGCTCATCGTATTGGTAGTCTGTTCCGCTCATCTTGAAATCTGTGGCACAGAGACCAGCGCAACAATCGGAAATGCTATGCGCCCAGCTTCTTATAGGGACATGTGTTTTCTCTCCAGACAGACAGGCAGAGAGGCGTATGAACAAAGGCAGAAAGGGGCCCGCAGATCAAGGTGATTGAAAACCGTGAGAAAAGAATGTAGAGAAGAAGGATGGCCGCAAAATGCCACCTTGCGTGTCGTGCGTGACTGACTGGTGGCTAAGTGGTCAGGACAGGTCTCCCGTCTTCAGAGGACAACAAGGATTATGATTAGCGTCAACTCGAACGGGCTATCTTCGGCATTGGCCTCGTCAACAGCAGTATATACAGTACAGTACAGTACAGTACCTGGGGAACATCACTCTCTAAATGAATGGTGATCGGGTTCCTTTTTCCTTTTCCTAAACCCTTACGTGTTATACAGATTATACACATGTTCTCTTGCATTGCTATTTCTCTTTTGTCACATGTTCTTTGCTTAGCCTCATTGAGATGTACCATCTACCAGATGCAAAGATGTCTCTTCTCGAGCGCCGTGCTATGCTCTATACTAATCCCAAGACTCAGACGCCGTCTACTCTATCCCGCTTCGCAAAGACGTAGTTGATCTTGCTGTTTTCTGCCTTCATCATTTCAACCAACACCCCATCATCCAGTGCTTTCTTGACATCGATGAACTCTTGTTTCTCGTAGCCAAACACATCTTCCGTCTCGCTCCTGAAAATCGAAGCGTCAATGTGCCTGTACATCATCAGGGCCTTCATGCTCCCCTCCGAGCTTTTTGCGTGTTTCCTTTTGGCCTCCTCGGCCATGCGATTCTCCACCGCGGCCACGTTAGCTTTGGTACCAGGAACGATGGCATGGGCTGGAGGAAACAACAAGTCGTCGTCACTGTCCTCCATGCTATTCTCCACAGCTTCGAGGGGGGCGGGCTGTGAGGGGCTCTCGGGTGCTGCCAGGTCTTCGCCCATTCCGTTGCAATCACAGCCTAGTAGTTCATGAGTTTGACAGCCAGCACTCATGTCTAGACGGAACAGATCTCGCAGTTCCTGCGCCGTGAAACTTCCTTCGGACTTCTTTCCGTCGACAACGCTGTCGGCAAGTCCTGTTTTCGTCACTTGTCGTTGATAGATTTTCTCGTCCATTCCACCGGCCAGCACGAATCTGTATGTTTTGACGGGCCTCTTCTGACCATCTCTGTGGATACGAGCCATAGCCTGCTGGTCCGTGGCCGGGTTCCAATCGACGTCGAACAGTACGAGACGAGACGCACCGATGAGATTCAGGCCCGAACCACCCGACTTGGCCGATAGCAGAAAGGCAAAGGTCTTTGAGGCATTGGTTTTATTGAATGTATCAACAAGACCCTGGCGTGATTTCTGTGCTGTCTTTCCATCCAGGCGTAAGAAGGGCAAGGACATCGAAGCTAAGTGCTGGCCGATGATGTCAAGGGTAGACGTGTAGTTCGAGACAATCACAACCTTCTCCGTGGTGGTTGTTGAGATACACTTCAGCAGCTGATCCAGAACTCTGAATTTGGCACTAGCGATAGCATTAGACTTTTGCATAAGTTCTCGAGGGATGACGTCCAGCAAGGCAGCAACAAGAGGATTGCTTGGTGCATCGGCTTTCTGCATCAGCAAGCTAGGCGCATTGCAGACCTTTTTCAAAATCGTGATCAACTGAAGTGAAGCTTCGGAGGCGCCCAGCGCTTTTCCAAAGTAAGGAGAAGCAATTATGTGCCGATAGATCTCGGCTTGAGCTTGGGTAGGCTTGCAGAAGAGAACATATTCAGTTTTGGACTTCAAGTACTTCGATAGAATGTCTTGAGTACGCCTTAACATGAACGGTTTCGTTAACAACGCAAGTTCTTCTCCTCGTGCAGCGCCCTTCTCGATATCTCTGGCAGAAGCTTCCGGTTGTCGGCTTTTCAGAATAGGGCCCTCAAACTCTTTCTTGAATGTATTATACTTTCCCAGGAGTCCAGGATTAATAAAATCTACCATCGTATAGAACTCCGAAAGGTCGTTCTGCATAGGGGTGCCCGATAACAGGACACGCCTATCTGCATTGAGGTTCCGAATTGCGAGAGCAGATTTGTTTTGAGCCGTTTTCAGTCGGTGTCCTTCGTCCGCAACGACTATATCAATTCCAGCTCCCTTCTTGAGGTCATCGTAGACTGATCGCAGCCTCTCGTAGCCGATTATCATGACACTGTAGCTCTTGCCGTGGGTGAAATCGGTGATCTTCCTCTTCTTGTTCTGACCGTCCTCCATGAACACCCCAATTCTCTCATTGCCCAGCCATTTGTTGAACTCTTTCTTCCAATTATCGATCAGCGTCACAGGACAAACAATTAAAGCCTTCTTGACAACCGGATCCGACCCGTAAATTGGATTCTGTTTCAAGAGTGTCCACAATAAGCAAATAGTTTGTAGAGTCTTCCCGAGACCCATTGCGTCGGCTAGCAGAGCACCTCTTCCATCATAGTCTCGCATCCCCATGACACACTCATACAGAAATTTGACGCCTTCTCGTTGATGCTCACGAAGGTGTCGTCCAAGGAATGGATCAACAACAACATCGACGATCTGCTTGCCTTTAGGACAGTCCTTTGGTCTTTGCATCACCAAAGCATCGGGTGCGGTAGCATCATGGCGGGGTGTCGGGGCTCCATCCTTGGACTGCGAGATATTCGTGGTCGAGAGGAGGGGGGTCTTGAACTGTGCTTTCATGGCGATGGTGCTCGCATTGGCATAGAAGCTCGCTGCAGGTATTTCCTCTACTTCAGGGCCGGCGCCTTTCGTCAAAGGTAGAGGAACTTTTCCTCTCGGGAGGACAATCGGTTTTCTCGGCACGGTAGTGGTGCTAGCAGGCGGCGGTCGCTGGGCATTGTGGTTGAGGAATGGCTTTCCAGCTAAGAAGTCTGCCTTGCTGAGGATCGAATCGACCTCGATATCCTTTCCTCCAATACTTAGAGTACTTCCAGGGAGGAGTGGGTCTTTATACAAGCATCGACCCATCTCTCGGCCTCCATCTATATCCTGGAGGCATGCATATCCATCGCGTACCGAGAGAACTCCATCTCCGTCCCATGTCTTGTGTTTCTTGGTAGTGAACTTGCGCCTGCGAATACGTTCATTAGAAGGTGTTTTGTAGCACCAAGCACTGGACATACCATAGAACCATATAATAGCTCTCAGAACTGCCGGCTCCTGTATCGTGATGCGATTTCCCTTCAGTATGGTTTTTGACGGGAATCAATGGTTTTCTGGGGGCGAGAACCGCTGAAGACGTGGGAGGCGTCTTCTTTGGCGGGGAGTCTTCGACAATATGCTCCAGCAAGCGTCGTTTCTTGTAAGGCCGGGGCGGTGACTCGGGAATCTCAGTTTCTTCTAATTCAATTGGAGTCGATCTAGCGACGCTTTTTAAGGCTGGCGGCTTGAATGGCTTGAACATCGTGGCATAAGTGTTGCGCTCGATGAGGATGCAGTGTTCGTTCTGACGCGTTCTGACGCGGGCCCAATTCTACTTGGCGCGTAAATTGACTACATGCGATCACCTGATTGTCCCTCTTTTTATCAATTCCATCTGGATCTCAATCACAATATCATTTAATTTCAAGATACATTGTAGTAAATAAGCACGCTCTTTTAACCTGACCGACTGCTACTATATCCTCACTTTCTTTTCTTTTCTTTTCTTTTCTTTCCTTTCTCTTTAAAGAAAGGGGGTTTGCTAAGGAAAACTGACAACTCTCTTTCGGCCGGTTCAAGTATGTTACTGCAACAATTGATTGCATAGAAATGCAACAATCCATAAGTTCTACATTGGTGATTATTGAACAGATTTTATGGTCAAATTTGAAAGAAAGAAAAGTTAAACCCCTTGCGATACTTTCAGGGGCCAGGTAAGCAACAATCGCTTGACAATAATGCTTAAGAAAAAGAAGCACTCACTTATGCTTACCATTCTACACTTTGTTACTGTTGCTTATTCGTGGTACAAATGATATCAGCCAAGGCTACTGGCCAATGTTTGAAAAGGCAGACTTTGATATGGCTTTTGTTTGTAGTTTGCTACTTTTGCTTGAATGATTGTTGAGATACACAACATCGCTTTTGCTTTTTGCTTTCAAAATTATCCTGTGCTAAGTAATATGTTACAGCTTAACAAAGAATAATCGTAACAGATATTACAATTGAATTTCTTTCCCCAAAGCAATACTCATAACATAAATCTACACCCCAATCTTATTCCACGCCATCAAACAAATACACAAGCTATATAAACAAGAGACGAGATGCTCCCGCTTCCAGAATGGGCTTATCTGGCTGTCTCGTAGCGGTCTGGCGATGATGATGATGATGATATTATTTAACGTCTGGAGGGGGCAGTGAAACTGCGCAACCTCAAGCCTCCCGCAGGGCATTGGAGACGTGCTAAGCTGGGGATTTTTACATACAAGAGACCCTCGAGAAAGCAGTTACATAAAAGAAATGTGTGACAAAAGGTCCGCTATTTGAGCCCTTCCCCTACAGGCGGGATGGTTCTCCATTGTGTTCGTGAAGGCAGCCTTCGAAACGCAAAATTGTCAGAGCTGAGAGTAGCTGTCTGTTTTGTTGGTCGTGTAACCGTTAGTCAAGCCAGCGGTCTGGCGAGAGCTTTTACATCGTCTCCCACTGACTGAATCTCGTAGGAATATTTTCTCGTAGTTTCATGACTTCCCGATGAGTCACGATTTCTTTGGGTATCCCGGGTCTCTTGTAAATCACGGACTTCCTTGTAAACCAAGATACTGTATCACGATCATCAAACCTAATTTTATATTTTCTTTGGTAACAAGGTATCGGAGCTTATACCCATATCCAACCGAGCACGCAAATGGATGCTAGCAAACCTCTAAATGAGCGAAGATTGGATTTCAAGACTACTGGGAGTGCGAGCTTGACAGCTCATTGGAGTCTTTCTGGCACTGATACGTCGCTAATAAAAATTGCCGTGTAAGGACGCTGCGAGCTATGGGACGATGTACACAGTGTAGGGTCCAGGAGGTAGAAGCAAGATTTCATACTCAGTCAGATTAGCTGAGAAGCTGCGGCAGGCAGTAACGGACGGCAGATGGCAGATGGGGCAAACTCACGGACATGGGAAGGTTCACTCTTTTGGGTGAAGACGACGAGGCTCGACGGGAGAGTAGCTCAGGCGATAGAGAAATATTTGAGAGACTGAGAAGACCCCCAGAAACCATCAGCAACCAGGAAGGAAAACGAGATGAAGAAGGCTTTTGATCTCATAGAAAGATGGGAGTGGAAGTGCCTTGCAAGCTTTTTACTGCTATTAAAGGACTCCATAGCCCGCCCTGCAATCTAGCAATATTCCGGTTGTCTTGTTAGAGGCCACTGTCCCTTGACATATCCCAACTACCTCTTTACTTATGATTAGTAGCCCTGTATTTGCCGAAATGCAAAGGCTATGACACCGGACCATAATTGGGGAAGGGCAGCGCTATTGTTTTTGAACCTGGGGCAAAAGTGAGCGATTCACCTTTCCTCCCACTCGAAAAAATTACAGCACCCGTATATATCAAAGTAAATGTTCTATGTCATCACCACCAGAGCCGCAAGGCCCTGGTGGTGTACCTGGGTAACACCGGGTATTGTGCTAATCTGATTAAAACACTTTCCTTCGGGTTAAAGGGTTTTCAAGGGGCAATTTGCGGCTGGAGACAGGGAAGTTGCGCCGGAGTTTTTGCTATTTTGATTTTTGCTAATTTGATTCGAATTATGGTAGGAATTTTTTTGAAACGTATTTATCATACTCCTTGAAGCGTTGTTTGGTTAGAAGCCTATTTAAACACCAGATGGATAAGTAGACGCATGACATGAAGTCTTGTTGATTCTTGATTCTTGAGTATTTTCGATCTTTACTTTGCAGCCTCTACAGGTTTACAAGTTTCCGATAGCTTAGATTCTACAGAAGCATCGCATCCATACTCTCCCCCAATACACCTTCAATCTTCACAATCCAGCGACGTGTCTCCTTCTCCACCACGTCATCGTCATCCTCTTGCAGTTCGCTGATAAACGGCAACATCTGTGGCAACATCTCCAGCCATTCCTCAGCCAGCCTTTCAGTCAGCTCTTGCTGGCATCTGACAGCTGCCAGCCTAACACTGGATACCTCGGAGCGCATGTGTTTCAAGATTGCCCCATTGAGCTCTTTGTGGTGATCAGACGAGTCTGCCGAAGCCGCAAGCTCTACGATGGCAGGTATAAGATCCTGAGCCAGTGGCAAAGTCGACGCGTTCGTGAACTGCTCGCAAAGAACAGGTGCCACGGCCGAGAAGTGTGATGGAGTCTGCCAGAAGTCATCTTGGTCGTGTTCGAAACATTTAGCCAATGTTCGGAGAACACGAGACCATAATTCTTTCGATGTTTCGTCTTTGGGATCCACGGCCGCTAGTACCTGGACTGCGTTGTCTAGTAGATAGGTCGCATAGCTTGTGACAATCGATTTGAGATTCTCGAAGAACACAACCATAAAACCGTAAATACTTTGCAGTCGTAAGGCTCTACCTGCTTTGTCCTTCTTAGGTAACGAAGAAGCCCATTCGATAAGGTTAGAGAATATAGGTCTAAAGGTTGCATCGTTGAACTTGTAAATTATCTTGATAGCTACTTCGTTAACTTCTCCCTCAATCTCAGACATGGTTTCGGTTGAGATCCGATCATCCGCGGCTGTTGTCCATTGCCGACGAAGATCGAAGGCGTTCTGGAATATTTTGGCGAGGATTGGGGAATACTTTGTCACAACAGCCTTCGAGTGTTTATCGATTGCGATACTGAGGACATCGATATATTCTTGAAGTGCCTGGTAATTCGTTTGTTAGCACTGGAACCATGTCATTCGTTGGAATTAATTACCAAAGCTCCAACTGTGGATGCGCGCTCCCAACTCTTCTCCAGCGCTACAAACATGCTTTTGGCGTCGACTTGCTTTGCGACAAGTTGCAAGCACTGGACCCGATTTTCATCAGCTTCATCGTCGAGATCAGCTTCGGCTGAGATGTTCGATATCTCGAGAAGCTTGTCCAGATATGTTCCAGTCAACATGTAAGGCAGGTGGTGAGCCAAAGCAGTCATGAATGCGTAGCCGGCGTTGTGCAGCTTCTGAGATTCGTCCTTCATACGAACACTTGCTTCCATGTATTCCAAAGCCTTGGGGATCGCAATTGGCAGGATTGAAACGATACCTTCCCTGAGAATCTCGACCAACGAGGAGAGACACAGAAGCGCCATTACTCTAAGACCGTTATCCGGCTGGCCAAGGCAGTGGTTGCTGGCAATCGTCTCGGCGGCGGCAGATACGGCTTCAAGATCTTTCTTTCCGTACTTCTCAGAGATCTTGTCGACACACTTGATGGCTGTGTGTTTGTACTGAACGTCTTTGGACTCTCGAATGATGGCTGTAAGTTGGGGCAGGAAACCGAGCATAGAGGCTCTTGAGATTGCATCGGATGGGCTTTCGTTATCAATGCGGACCTCGAGAGATAGTAAAACCTTACGGCGCAACGATTCACTAGGTCTATCAAGAAGGCCCTCGACTGACTTTACAAATTCACTAGTGGATAGAAGGCCAAGTAAGCTTTCTAAAACTTCACCGCAAGCGAAGTGTAGACGCTTTTGGTCCTTCAGGGTATCTGCCAGAGCTAGAATGTTCTCCAACAAGGTGGAATAGAGATCTCGCACTCTGGCGGCGTCCATGTCATCGCGATTCAGCAATTTTCCGGTCTGAGACACAAGCCGCTTTTGCGAAAGGAGGTGTGACAACAGGATCAGTTCGTTTGTAGCAGTTTTTGAAGGATCTGAGGTTCCGTCTTCGTTGGTGCCGAGCAAGACACTGGAGAATGATGGCTTAGGCTTCAAAACGTCCGCGACCAAGTCGAGATACTTGACAGCAGATTGCAATTGGACTTCGACACCAAAAGATCCGGTCAATTCTGATGCGAATGCCTTGATGCTTTCCGTCACGCCATATTTATCGACAAGCATCGCTAAGAGCGCAAAGAGGAAGTCCTCGGGACCCAAGGTCTGAACCAAGGATGTGAATAGAGACTTCCGGCGATGTGGAGGAACATGTTCGTAGGCGGCAATGAAGCTTAAGAGAAGTTCGGCGGCACCTGTGACAGGGTTTTCCTTTTCTTTTCGTAGCGACGATATGAGAGGTGGGATGACCTCTCTGATAGTCTGACTAATGACATGTGCAGAATATTCATCATTCTGTCTCAACACAGAATTGCTCATGAAGGTAAAAATGGGCATGACGCTATGAAGGACGAGTTCAGGAGCAGTATCTGCGAGGGAGGCAACAAGGAGAAGAGCAGCATTTTGGACTTGTGGACTAGTTGTTTTTTGGATACAGTCGACGAGCAAGTCGGCTCGAACGGCCGCACGGTCCAGCTTGATGCTTGAGTCTGACTTACAAGCTTTCAAGATATCGAGAAGGCTACCCAGAACAAGACCCTGGAGATAAGCGAGTTCCGAAGAAAGCTGAGCCTTAAAGTGTTGCAGTTCGGTCAGAACAGTAAATAGACGTCCAAGGAGCTCAGGATGCTTGCTTGCCTCAGAGCTATCTACAAGCTGCAAGACAAAGGTGACTTTTTTGATAGCAGCAGTGAGCTGTGTCGTGTCCAGGGAAGGCGTACGTGCTACCTCTCCATGGCTTGTTCTGCGCCTCTTGGTAGCCGGTAGTTTGTCTGCCAACATCGCAGCAGTCGGTAGCTGGTCGAGAAACGCCGATAAAATGTCTGTGGAAAGGGGTATTGTCCTCAAAAAATCGGCAGCACCTGTCGAAGCTGCTTCTCGTGTCTCGTCAACTCCATCAGTGGACATCTGGCTGGCATCTATCAACATCTGAGCAGTGCTCAGTCGGGTTTCGCCTTTTAATGACGACCACATCGCGCGTAGCCTCTTGAAAGTTGCTTCTAAGAAGGCTGGTCGTGTGAGCGAAATGTCACCGATGATGATGTTGGCTACATATTGCAGACCCTCTTTGTCATTAGCAGCAATGACTGCAAGTAGCTGGTTATCGAGTTCTACAGCGTCAATTTGTTCATCTTGGCAGATCTTCGAACAAGCTTCTTGGGGCAAGGTAACCCAGTGTCGAAGGGCTGGAAGTAAGGCCTTCGTCCTTGTTGTGCCTGCTATACTACGTACGTGGTTCAGCGAAGCAAGTAGCCGTAATTTTACGGTATAGATGGGAGCATGCACAACATGTCTAGCCAAAAATGTCAAGACTGATGTACGTGCAGTTTGTGGTAACCGGCCCACTTCTTGCTTTCTGGGAGTCTCCGAATTGCGCGTACTATTAAGAGATTTCTCCAGAACGGACTCGATGTGTTTCCGATCCAATATGCATTCTTCCAGACCCGGAATGATGATGTCGCTCAGAAGCCGAGATGCAACATCTGGAGAAAGCCAAGTCAGATCCATGGTTTCGCTGTTACTTCCATAAAGATCTCTGGAGGCCCAACACGGTAGTCGTTTGCATTTCTTGTTGGTTTCCGAGCCAGGAGCATACACCCTACTGATAGCAACCAGCAGTTCTGAAGCCGCACGTCGCACTTTGCTCGCTGAGTCGCCTAGTGCTGCGATAGCGTACGGTAAGAGTGCTTGGAAATCTACGCTTGAGGCTTTGCTATCAGAGACAAAACGGCTCGCCATTTGAAGAGCCGAAGCACGTGCTATGACAGGACATGGACCGCACCAAGTTCGCACGTAGAAGCTGAGATAAATCGTGTCTTCAAGAGCAGATTGTCGCTGCAGGATTGGTAGTTCGTCAAACGTGTTGAGATCGTTGGCATTGGACGCTGCGGTGATAAAGGCTTTGCACAGATCCGGGTAGATATGCGAAGGACTGTGAGACAAAAATGACGTTTCGCTGACTGTCTTTTTAGGAAGGCCCTCAGCAAGTGCCGCAAAGTCAGGAGCAACGATGGCGCTGGTCTCTCCCATCACAACATCTCCCGACGGAGAGGGGGGAGCTTCCAAGCTCCGAAGGGAGGTCTGAAGCTTCAGCTCTAGGTTATCAATATCGACGTCTGTGCTTTCCAGTACTTCTCGAATCACAACGCCTATGTGGCCGGGCAATTGAGTAAGTGACACCAAAACTGACGCAAGATGAGAACACATGTCTTGCTGTGGAGCGGAGTTGACATTGAGTTCGTATGCCGCCAGAATAAGGGTTTTGAAATTGACCGCTGCTTGGGCGTCGCTCAGGAGTCCGTTCTCGAGAAGACGCTGAATGATCGGGAGGCAAGAAATGTCCGAACGTTTTCTTACTTTCTGGATGAGGGCCACACAGAAGCCATTCGCCAGTCTATCAATTCTCTGTTGAGTCGATAGGTCGACCAGAAGTTCTGGCAAACGAGCAACCTTTGATAACTCCTTGGCAATCCTTTTCGTCAGGGCTATAGGGCTGCGGTGTTGTGCCAAGATAGAAAGGCACACAAGACCTGGTACAGTGGTTTCTTCTGTCCATCCCAGAACAACAGCCTCCATCATAGCTGTCAGGACCTTGTCATCCAATCCGCCCTTCGAGGCCATAATCGAAAGAATCATGTAGCATCCAATGCGAAGATCCGGAACTCTTTTCATTGACAGACCCTCGTTCAGAGTCGGCAACATTCTCAAAACAACCTCTTGCTCGTTTTGTAGCTGAACACCTTTCCTGCCCGATCGAGATTTGTCCATCATCCCTGCCACTGCTTCGGTCATGACACCCGCCCAGAATGCGAGAAGGGCCTGGTAATTCTGTCTTGCCTGGCATATCCGTAGAACGTATGCATTGAGAGCGGAGGCAAAAGGTATGTGATTTGTGGCGACCTGGACAATCGTATGCCTCGGGGGGCATGTCAACGACCGTATGTATGGCTGAAGAAACTTGAACTCCGGCGCGATTCTTTCAGGCAGTATCGAGAGAAGTGTCGCAAAAACCGGGAGTGTGTGGTATGGTAGAAAAGTGAGCAGGAGGGCAGAGCTGTTTCGTTCATGGATTCTGTCCAATACATTAATCATGAAAATTCTTTCAGGAGAGTTCCCACGTACTTGAACCGCCGTACCAGCCATTCGACGGCCTTGATGGCAGGTGTCAATCTCAATCGGCCTCCAACCAACCCCAAGAACGACTCTAACCGGCGGTCGAGTTCTGAATTTTGCGCCGCGGTCATTTGCGACCTATCCTCGTCTTGACTTTGCTCGCTGAAAATGTCCCGCTGGAACTCGAGAAATCTTCCATCTAGCAAACACAGTTCCTGGAATCCTTCGTGGCATAATGTGTAAATCGTATCGAAGCTTTGCGACGCTGCTATCCGGGGCTCGAAGATCAAGGACTTTGAATGTTTGGCCTTCTGCGCCTTCAAATTCAGAGAGTTTTCCGACTTGGCGGCAATCACAGACAGCTGAGCTGCCAACGAGGTCGCCATTGTGAAAGCCTCGTGTGCGCCGGTGTGGTCGTTATTCTGTGTGAGACAGCAGCATGGCTGTGATACTGTCTTATCGAAAACGAAGGTATCCTAACTTTTTTTCTTCGGATAAACCAAGGTCCGCGCTAGCTTAGCGCAGGGCTGAAGCCTTGAACATCAGGCATTCAATGAAGCGTAGAACGTTCATGTCCACCACCGTCAACATATATCAACTCCTTCGCCGCATCTCGCTGCAGGACTTATCATTCTAGATCGATCGCACATACCGATATGTGAGGGTACTGACTTGAACGGCGGTCTTCGCGATGCCGGATCCCAGCAATGTTCCCAAGTTTGCTTCTTTCAAGCCAAAGCTTGCACCACCGATCATCGAGCCAGAAGAAGCGAAAGGAAAGCCTCGAACAGAGACCAAACACCGATCCAGAGGCCACGATGAGAACACAGGAAAGAGACGGCACCATGGAAAACATCGATTCGAGAGTAGGGAGCGACCACACCCTTCAACCGAGACGGTAGAGGACCTTGCTACGTCACGTGTCTCCACGCTCCCCAACTCCGCAGAATTGTTCGTGGTAGATCGCAAAGGCGACGTGAAGAATCTGGTGTATGGAAGTGTTCACCGGTGGATTGTGCCTCCGTTTCACCGTTATGGCGCAGGCTACGTGTTGGGGGCGTCGTTAGATGTGAAGATTGATCGGACTCACATGGATGACACAGGGATTGTCCTGAGTGACTTGAGAAACTCCAACTTCAGCGCCCGGGAAAAGTACGTGTTTTCTCGTATTGAGAAGGAGAAGCCGAGACTTCTCAAAATACGCCCAGAGGCAGTAGTCGACGATTCTGTGGCTTCTGAGTCGGACTTCATCTCTTTGCAAGCTCGGCGAGGGAAGAAACGCAAGCGAGGAGAGGATGATGTGACTTCTTCCGACGAGGAACAGAGAGACTATCGATCAATCCATTCAAAGAAGAAAGACAATGGCCAGCCCGTCGACGGGGATCTTCAGTTCGCCACTGAGAGCGAGTCCTCGGATTCTGATGCTGGCCGGATCATAAAAGAGGATGCCTCTCTTCGACAGAAGAACGTGGAGCTCTCCCGTCAAGTTGAGACGCGTCCTCTAGACATAGACGCATGGTTGGCACTTATAGATCACCAAGATCTCCTGTTGAAGGCTGGAGACGATCGACGTCGGATCACAACTGCCGAGATCAAGAGTACAGCAGAAATTAAGATTCACATGTACGAAAAGGCATTGGAAAACTCTCGGTCTTTGGAAACCCGAGAGAAACTGTTGCTCGGCCTCATGACGGAGGGAGCCAAGATATGGGACTTGAAGACGCAAACAGATCGCTGGGAGCGGATTTCGAAAGAAAACATCGACAGCCTGTTCCTTTGGACTAGTTATCTCAATTTCAAGCAGAGCAATTTCTCGACCTTTAGATATGACGAAGTCAAAGAAGTGTTTCTGAAGAGGATCAAGCTTCTTCGCGGGTCTATTGTGACTGCTGCAGATGGTGCCAGTGCAGTCTTGTATGAGCAACTGCTTTATGTTGTTCTGAGATTGACTCTGTTCGTGCGGGAATCAGGTTACGCCGAACTGGCGATTTCGATATGGCAAGGCCTGTTTGAGATGAACTTCAACGCTCCAAAGCATCAGCTCGCCAAGCTTGTGTCTATGGACTCGTTCAAAGATTTCTGGGAAAGTGAGGTTGCCCGAATTGGCGAAGAGGGGTCTTTAGGATGGAGCCATTTTGCTGCGAACAGCAACAACATAGAAGTAAGATTTTGATGGGCGAAGTGTCGCTAGAACAAGATACTGACACGAAGGAAGATCCCAGATACTCTCATTGACAGAGCCGACGATTCTCTAGACAGTTCCAACATCTTTCAGACTTGGGCTGTAGCCGAGAGAATCAGAATGAAGTGCTCGCAGGCTCCAGCCCGAACCATGGATGAGGTCGTGGAAGATGACCCCTACCGCGTCATTATGTTCTCCGACATCGAAGACTTTATGATTTTATTACCTCCTCAGTCGGAAGAACTTCGCCAATTATGCATCGATGCGTTCCTCCTCTTCTGTCGCCTACCTCCAATGATAACAGTGTGTTCAAGTGTCCCAAGAAAATGGGCGAATGATGCATTTGTTCGGGATGAGCTGCTTGAGTGTAGTTCCACCTGGATCAGAGATGAGTACTTAGCAGCACGACAAACCGAGGACGAGGACGCTGGAATGCCACCATTCTTACAGACCTCTTTCTCCAATTGCTCGAGCTCACCCGAAATGCTGTTTGGCGGTAGTTTAGCAGGAAATTGTAAGCAATCTTGCCACTCCAACCTGTCTTCACTCTTCATCTGTTGACCGCATCTCTAGACTATTTTGGAGCCCCCAACACCATTAGCGAGAACACTGAAGCTTCTCCCTTACAGGCCCGCTACGATGACGGCCACAGCCCAGTGTCGTACCTCTGGATCCGCAATGCCCTCACGCAACTCATTCAGACCCACTTCACTGAAGACCTCGCCGAATACTACCTAGCCTTCGAATACCACACTTCCCCGTCAACCATCAAAAAGATTACCAAAGGCCTCCTCAGGCAGCACCCCTCCAGTCTCCGGCTCTACAACGCATACGGCATGATAGAATGGGCCCGCGGCAACCGAGACGTCGCCAACAACGTCTTCGCTGCAGCAATCGGGCTGTCCGCAGGGCAAGCAACAAGTGATACGATCCTCCTCTGGCGCAGCTGGGCCTGGCTCCATCTCGAAGCCACGTCTACTACCTCCGCCCTCCAGATCCTCCTCGCGATCCCCTCCAACACACCTCCCTCGATACCTTCAACGGTAACAACAACGCTCTCCCCAACACCCCTCTTGAAAGCCCGACAACACCTTCTCTCAACCCGCGACTACCTGACCACCACCCATGCCTACCACCTTGCAGTCCACTACACCGAGTGCCTAGCTCTCCTCACCTACCTCACTGCCCCACCCACCAAAGAGCCTCAATCCCCTGCTCAAGGCTCTATCTTTCCAGCCCTCGAAACCTACACGAGCTATTCCACCACGCTCCTCGCACGCGCCCACCCCTCCGCCAGCACAGCACACGAACAGCTACTACAATCCTCCGCCAGGCTCTTGCAGCACCACGCCAAGACCGGCCCCTTCAGACCGTCGCTGCTCCGCACACACCTCTCGCACTGCCTCCAGCTCTTCCCGCAGAACACCGCCTTCCTCTCCATGTACGCCTGGACGCAAGCCCGCCTGCGGGTCGCGAACCGCGTGCGCACTCTCCTGTCGTCGAGCATCCTCGCCCCGGAGAACGACACCCTGTCCTCTCGCCTCTTCGCCATCCACTACGAGTTGCGGCACGGCACAATCCACTCGGCGCGAGCTGCGTTCGAGCACGCGCTGAAGGCGCCGTGCGCGAGGTCCGCGGCCGGCTTGTGGAAGATGTATGTCCTGTTCTGCGCCGAGCGGGCGGAGTTCAGCGGCGTGGCGAAGGAGGTGTGGTACAGAGCCCTGCGAGCCTGTCCGTGGGCCAAAGAGCTCTACATTCTCGGGCTAGAGAGAGACACGGAGGGCCTGGGTTGGGAGGAGAAGCGAGGCACGTGGCGGGTCATGGGAGAGAAAGAGCTGCGGGTGCATGTTGATCTGGAGGACCGATTCGAGGAGATTGCGGCGATGGACACGAGCACGCAGCAGCGCGTTGGATTCCAGAGACGTCAATCGCATCAGTAAAGGGTGCTTTATTTCATGTGACTTGGGATCGTTGTTGATCCTCGTCTCCCGATCATCCCTCGCTTACGGGCCACGCCCCCTTTCTCAGAACGTGCTGGCACTTCGTAGAGGCGACAACAACAACAATAACAACAACACCGCCTCTGCGTCTTTCGGCCCCCGCCATCTGATATCCTCCCAGCCAGGCCAGACACCAGCTCGTGCCAGCAGCGTTCTCGCTCCACCCCAACCCAGCGGCTTCCGCGATCCCTTCCCGCGCCGAGTCGACCTCCCCCCCCACAGGATCCAGTCCAGCCTGCGCACAAGAGCACCCACCACCCATTTACGGATCCACGAGGCTGCTTGCATCGCATCAAAGGGAGGGAGGGGCGAGGTCGATCTACGTAGATAGACACCTAAGAGTACCTACCTTACCTACCTACCTCTACACATGTATGTACGTACTGTACTGCACTGTCCTATAACGCACCACACCTGAGCCCCCCCCCCGACAACTCCACGATATCGCCGCCGTGTCCTCATCCTCATCCTCGTCCTCGTGCTCGTGCGCATCCATCTCTGCCCATCCGCCGCTACGCAGACAGGAGTGGGAAAAAGAAGAGGCCCTCCCCCTCCCCCTCCCCCGCTCGCGCAAACCAGAGCAGCGCCTACCTACCTACCTACCTACCTACCTATACCTCCGTAGCACTATACCGCCGGGCTGGCTAGACAGGTAGATAGAAGAGCAGGAACTCCGAGCGTATCTCAGAACAGCTGCTCCGCCCTCCCCTCCCCGCGCCCTTCGAGGAGAAGATGCCCAGCAAGAGGGCCCGCGTCAGCTGCTGCTGCGCTCGCGACGCTCCTCTACGCTACGCTACAGTACCTAGGTAGGTTGGTTCCCCCAGTGGCGGACGGCCGGTTCGTTGCAAGCGTCTATGTCGAGGGGCAGGGAACGACGGCGTAAACTACGGTATACGTATGATCCGCGGGAGAAGAAGAGCGGAAGAAGAGAAGAGAAGAAGAAAGAGAAGAGAAGAGAAGAGAAGAGAAGAGAGAGAAGAGAAGAAGAGAAGAGAAGAGAAGAGAAGAGAAGAGAAGAAGAGAAGACGAGAAGAGAAGAGAAGAGAAGAGAAAAGAGAAGAAGAAAGAGAAGAAGAGAAGAGAAGAGAGAAGAGAAGAGAAGAGAAGAGAAACGAAGAGAAGAGAAGAGAGAAGAGAAGAGAAGAGAAGAGAAGAGAAAGAGAAGAGAAGAGAAGAGAAGAGAAGAGAAGAGAAGGAGGAGGAGGAGGAGACGCTCTGTGTGGATCATGGCCGCGGGGGAAGAAACGGAGATAGCGGAAAAAAAACATCTTCTCGAGAATTTCCGTCTCGGGGGTAGGAAGAGCGCCCTCGACCTACCTCTTGGGGACGAACAATGGAAGCGACATGGATGGACTTCATCTCGGAAAGAAGACCGTGGGAGTTGTGCCTATCAAGAGGAAAGAAAAGCTCTCTCCAAGTCAGATATGTATTTTCGCTCCAAACGCAACACGCCTGACCAACCTGACCAGCCTGAGCAGTCTGAAACGCCCCAATCGCAGTTCTCCGCAACACCTTGTATGCACCATGTTTTCGTGACCTCGTACGCCAGTTCCCCCGGCCCATCCATCTTGAACATCTCTCATCCCAACCATAACCAGACCTCAAGGAATGCGCCCAGACCGCAATTCTCGACTACCATGATTGTTAGAACTGCCCACGAAGAGGTCATTATCCATCCCAGGGAGGGTCCCTATCCGGTTCCCCTTGACTTCCAATCCGGCGCCTAGGATGTTCATGTGTTGGATGCGGCGGCGGGCTTCCCGCTCGTACTCCTTGGCCGTCTGGAGCGTTGAGCTGTGGAGGGAAGAACGAGGTGCAGAGGGGACGGAAGTGAGGAGCTGCATAGTAAGCCTGGTGCTCCGTGGGAGAGAGTTCCGGGGGACTTACTTGGTTTTGCGTATCAATTCGTGCGTCGAGCTCCTTTTTCGAAATCATAGCTACGAGCTCCTTCTCGATTGTCTGACCAGGCGCCGCGAAAGCCGCGTTCAGGCTATCCAGGGTCACACAGGAGAACGGGATGAAGTACTGAACGATACTTTTACTTCGAATAAGGTAGTAAATCTCGTCGACGTGTGCTTGAAGGTGAAGATCTAGCAGGTAGTCTGTACGGTAAGCCTCGAGGATTTCCAGGCACGCGGTATAACGGTTGTTGATGAAGAAGGAGACAGCTCGTCGGATGTGGGGCTCCAGCTCGAGGTACGTGCGGAAGTTGGAGTTTTCCATGACGCTGCTCTGTAACTCGTTGCGGTCCATGGTAGCTAGAGCACACAGCCCTCCGTAGATCGCAACGTCGTTTGGGCTGATGATGGTGTTGCAGCTTGAGCCCATACCGGCCTCTGCTTTCAAGAACTCTCGCGCCGCCGCATAGTAGTCTGTAGCGTTCAGGTGGCAGAGTCCTTGCGCCACGCAGAGGAATGGCTGGAGAAACTTGTCGTCGTCTTGACTTCCCATTGCTCCCTGGATCTTCTGCACGTTGGATGAGACTACAGCAAAGTTGTTTGCCTCGATAGCGACTTCGATAAGGTGCTTGCTGACGTCGACGATCTGCTTGGCCATACTGATGTCCTGTCTCATGCGAGCGTACGCCTCGAAAGCTTTTTGGAAATCGCCGAGAGCTTGGTAGTGTCTTCCGAGGTCCTCATTTCCCATCTACACTGCCATCAGCACCATAGACGATTCCTCCGGTGGTATAGATGTGGCCTACCCGAATGCTCTCCTTGATCAAGTTGTTCTTGTATCCCTTCAACTCATTCTCCAGGCGCGCAGTCTCGGCTAGATTCAATTTATCTTGCCTCTCCATCCACGGCTGATCCCTCACGGCTTCCGGCTCGTTGGGTCCTACGACTTCGAGGTTGTTCTGCGCGAGTAGGTACAAGTTGATATCCTTGCCCTCTTTGGCTTCCCTCACGGCCAACTTGAGAGCTTCGACGCCCAGAATCGAAGAACACACGCCGATGAGAAGGAGGCGATCCAGTCTGGTTCGACCTGACGCATTCGAAAGATCAGCCAAAGCTCCACAGAAAGGCACATGGGGTACTCAGGCTCAGGTAATGGTCGGAATACCTTGATAGTTTGCCAAATAGGACTCCAAATCGAACTTTGGGTGATCTGCGTCAGGTACCGATAAGCAAGTTTCCTGGGAGCAGTTGCGTTCAGGCTCATACCGAGGACAAAAACGTTTTTTTTGGACCGACTCGGTAATAGCTGAGCCGAAGCGACCTGAGGTGTCGCCATTCTTGCGATTCGATCTGAAGTCTTGCTCTTGTCGAGAGGATGTTGAAGGAAGACGGCCGCAAGTGTGGGGTTGCTTCGGGAGCTGCTCTGGAGCCTTGTCAAGACCTCGACAGCGCCAAGATCTTCGAGCTCCACCAAAAGGGTAAAGGGCAACAGTCACGTGGGGAACTTTGTTTACCTTTCTAAGCTTTTCTGTGTCGAACGATTCTTTTCCAATGATTGCGCTTTGCCCCAACAGCGCAGTTCTCAACTATTTAGAAGATTGTATTAAAAAGGAATCAGGGTCTCAATAGAAAAAGAACACGGCAGCTTTCAATATCGAGAACAGCGGTGCAGCGCTTTCAAAAGAAACACTATGCAGCTAATAGCGGTCGAGCCATTGGCTGATATCAACAAGTCAATTCAATAAAAGGAAATGTCAGTGCTATTTGTTTAAACGGCAGCAGATGGCGCAAACCGGTGCATACGGTATGTGTGCAAAGAAAGAACTTGCGGTTTGACTCAATTACAAAATGATTCTTCAAGTACGGACGGTATTACAAAAAGGCTGTGATGCCGCGAAATAACGACTCCGAATTAGACGTGTTAAGAACGCCTTTTCACAATTGTGGTTTTGGCTTTTCTTACTTCTAGAATACGAATAGACTGTGTTTTCAAGTGTGCCATTTGGCACGTCTCTATACTTCCTTAGAGATCCTAGGACTGAAATGTTTTAAGCTACCCGCTAGACGTCAATCAAAGCTGCTACTACTACGGACGGACGGACATCGCAGTCGAAGGCTTGCCTCTACATTCCATTACTCCTAGAGCTGTTTGTTATAAACCCTGGGCATTAAACCCCCAACCATCCCCTTCACCCGAAAAGATCACATTGAAATTCACGCCTCCATCAGGCTGCGCGCCAGCGTTGTAGTGGGCATTCTGGCCCATCGGATCTTCACCTCCCGACGGCCCCGACGCATTGAAGCCCTGCTGAGTTTGCGATAGATACAGGGGCAGCGGCCCAAGCAGCTGTGCTTGAAGGCCATCGTATTCGCGTGTAGGATCGTTGAACGGGTAGACCGGGGGGACTTGAGTTCCGTTGATCATATTGCCCATGTTCTCTTGCTTAGTAGTGTCGAACTTCATCATGGGCTGATTTGGGTATGCCATTGGATCGTTGGACTGGAACATCATCGCGCCGAGGTCGGGCATAGCCGTGTGGAGGCCAAATTGTGCTTGCATAGGGTACTCCGGGGGAAGCACGTTGCTGGCGGTACCGAAATCGGCAATGCCGGTAGAAGACATGTCAGTTGCGGGGGGTAACATATCGTGAAAGCTCTGGCGTGGCGTGGGGCCAGTGAACGTGTTGGCTTGAAAAAGACCCTTGTCCAGACACGTTCTCGCGGCAGTTACTGTTTGCCCCGGGACTTGCATAGGGAAGGTGGTCGCTCTGGATCTTCTCACCACAGCCTCAGGTGGTTCTTGGGGGTCGTTCGGGTTGCGGTGTGCGGTTAAACTTGATTCAGGGGCTGAGTGCTTCCTTTCCTGTGTTTGGGCCGTGGAACGGGATTTCGTCAGACGTTCGGGCAATTGCTCAAAGAGCCCCTGCTATGCCTTAGAATTTGCGTGCAACCACTCCAGACGTGACTTACCCTCAGCGCAGTTGAACACCTATCGGCTGCCAGGCTTGTCTTCGCAAGACCCTTCAATGCATCATTTCCATCATTTGCATCGGCAAGGATCTCTGACGACCCGGCCTCATCCGGGTTCTCGAGCACAAAATACACGAGAGATAGAATGGCGAAGAATGCAGTGTACATCTATGATCGTCAGCACATGCACTGAAGGTAAAAAGAGAGCGGGGACGAAGATATGGCATGGCCTGGCTCGGGGTGAAATAACGAAGGGTTGCCCACCGTAAACCAATGAGCACCAATCAGCGACCGGCGCTTGTGCATTTCCGCAGCGATGTGAGCGATATTTCGTGACACGCTCACGCACGCGGCTGCACATGCATAGCATCTTTCATCAATCGTTTTCCCTACGCACGCTCTTGATGACACATAGTGTAAGAAGGGTCGATACAGCATCATCTGAACCTGGGCATATGACAACCGGAGAAGCTGTTGCACACTAATGAAGTGTCAGTCGATGGCGGATCGTAGCGCGAGGAATACCGACCGAAGTATTTCGGGCGAGCCCTCTCCTCCTGGCCGCAAACTCAAGGGCAATTTTTCTAACCACTGCGCCAAGTCACGTTCGATAGCCTGAATCTTGTGATAGCTGATCACGTACGAAGACTTTGTGCTGTCTTGCAGAGAATGTTCAAGCCCCTTGATCGGATAGATGTACTTGAGGACCTTGGCCAAAATAGACATCAACGTGGTGTGTGCGTTCGATGCAGCGCACAGCAGGGAAGGTTTCCCTGGGGGCATGTCTAAAACGCCGTCCTTGGTTATGTACTCGTCATCTATCTCGATCGGTAGTTCTTGATCAACATCATCATGATTAAGCAGCTGAGGAAAGCCTAAGAGAGCTGAGACGTAGGTGTCAATCTTACAAATAACCCAGAAGACCCTACGCCTGGTCTCACGTTCGATTGGATTGAAGTTTCCCGCAAGGTTGCGATGAATGCCCATTCGTAGGCCAGATCTCAAAGCGATGCCAATGTACGTGTAGCAGGTGCTCAGGCTGGTAGACGACTGTAGGAAGAGCGACATGAAAATAACAGCCTGGAGAGACGTGATGTCGCGGCAATCCGCGATGTCGATCAAGCTCCGGGCGGCTCCGAAGTATCTGATCCTGCGTTTTGCATCAGCCTCTCGCCACGAGAATTCGGTTCCTCAGAAACGCATCTCGCATGGCAGTACGGGAAGCAGCCATGATTTGGGGAAACGAACGCGTGGGCAGGAGGATCAGATACTCTAGCACACGAAGCGAGAAGCGAAGAAGACATGAGTGACTCACCCTTGGTCGATTCCGGTCATGTAGGGGCTCTCAGCGTCTTCTTTGGGGTTCTGATCTGGCGCACCTTGAAACACGCATCCCAGAGCGAGGACCATGTACAGTAAAGGCAGGAATCGATTTTCGGCACTCCCAAACTTTTCCGGCGGCTTGTCGTACACGGCGTCGACCATCGCATAAAAACTCGGCTGGTGAACGAAGCGCAGGACAGCGCATGCGCCATCCAGTGAGGCTTCACATAACGCCTTCGCAGCGTCGCGGGATGGGAGACCCACCGTGTTGGGGAGGCCACTCTCCGTCGGACTTTCTACCACGGACCTAGGAGAGTCGAAGCTGGAAATGTTGGTCCCAGGGCCCTGTGGGAGTGACGGAGCACTGTGGTCATCATCGCCGAGAAGACCGCCGAACTGTTCTCGCATTCTTCTCACAAACACGGCGCCGGAGGATCGTCCATGGAAATCCCAGTGCCCGCTTTCATCAAGGTCGAGTTGTCCCGTGGATTCGATCATCGAGCGTAGTGATGCCTCATGATCGGACTCGTCCGAGGCATTCGCGCATTGATCGCCCTGAGCTGCCCGGGAATCCTTAGCCGACACGGTATCGATATTCGGGTCGTTCAAGTCGACATTCGGCAGTAAGGATTTGAGAAGGGTCTCGGCTCGTTGCAGCCGGGTCTCCAAGGCCTCGATGTATTGTGGCCGGACCGACCGCTTGCGCTGGGATGGCTGGTCATATGTGCAATCTGATGGATCTTTAGCCACCAGCACACGGGGGCTAGGTGTGCGTGGTTGAGCGAGACGTACCGTAACTGTAGACGGTGCAGTGCGTGCAAGGCTGCGTCCCGTCGCATTTGATTTTCTGCGCGGGCATGATGATTAGCGAGAGAGCGCTCGACGCGACGCCGACGACGACGACGGGGGCCAACCTTTCTTCTACATTCGTCACAGGCGCGCGTCACCCTTCGACGCTTTTGCAGCTGTGTGGGCATGCGCGGTTGCTGTGGGATTTGCGATGGTGATGTCGGGCCCTGTGGCCACTGCGCGCTCATGATCTTCAGCCCGTCCCCGAGCTCGAATTCGTCGGGTGACGAGGGGCCTGGGCTCGTGATTGAAGGGGCCATGGCCGTCGAGGAGCTGTGTCCAAACATGTTTGCGTGGGGGGGTGGCCCGGACACGAAAGCAATGCAACATGCGGTGATGAGGGGTAGTATCGTGCTTCACGAAGCATCCCCGTGGATAGGTAGTATGCATGGAGGAGCGCGGGAATCAGATCCTTTGCATGTCAATCTTAAGCCAACAGCTGGGTACGCCCCCCTGTACGGCGCTTTGGTGTGGTCTGGTGTGGTCGGGTGTGGTCTGGTCTGGTGTGGTCTGGTCTGAGTAGAGGTCTGTCGGGTGGAGGGGCCAGATTGAGGAGGAGGAGATAAGAACGGCGACGACGAGGAAGTGAGGTGAGGTACTGCAAGGTCGGTGGTACCTAGCCGTCGTAGATGAGCTAGGCTGGAGGTTACGAGTGACGTGCGCGCGCTGAGGATGTAGAGAAGAAAGGCAAGCGGAGGAGCGGATGAGGAGAAGCCAATGGCTAGTTGTTGTCGTGGAAAAAAGAAGCCGTCTCGCTTTGGATGAGAAACCAAGGACACGAGCCGAGATGGGGTGCTGTAAGTCGTAATAGGGAGTGGTCGTGGTGGTCGTCGTCGTGGTGGGTGGTCGTCGTGGTCGTGGTGGTCTCGGTGGTAGTGGTGGTGGTGGTCGTGGTAATGGTGGTCGTGGTCGGAATGGTCGTCGAGATCGTCGAGATTGTCGTCGTAGCAGAATTCAGGTATTGTTGAGGGGAGGGCGTGTGCTGCTTTCCCTGCGTCGACGGAACCCAAAGGGCGGAGGGCGGGGCGTCGGGGCGTCGGCACGCGGCGCATTGAAAATCCGGGGTTTCGATGCTGACGTATGCAAGCACTGGACCGTCGACCTTCGACCTTCGACCTTCGACCGCCGACCGCCGACCGCAGACCGCTGACCGCTGACCCATAGACCGTAGCTACCCGCGAGGAGTTACCTCCGGTCTTTAATATGCCGAGTTGCACGTTACACGACTTTACGTCATCGAAACCCCACCAACCAACCAACCATCTCGGACAGGATGCACTGTACCCTGCTGTGCTGTGCTGTACTGTGCTGTACTGTACTGTACTGTACCAGCCTCACTTGGCCACAAGCCTTGTTCTTCCTCGCTCGCTGCGTTACAGAATATACACATGTACAGTAGTGTCACACATGTAAGTACATCCTGCCCTGCTGTACTGCACATTCTCTCGACTGACATCAACTCCTCTTACCGTAATAGCCTTTCTCTGGATTCGCTCAATCGCTCCCCTGGCATACATTCCGACAACTCTGCTCCCTCATCCACCACATCCACCACAGCCACCACATCCACCATCCACCACATCCCACCCGCCATGGCCGACACCACGTCTGCTGCGAAAGCCATCTTCGTTGCGACGCATCCCCGAGCTTGCAGCACGGCCTTTGAACGCGTGAGTGCTCCGGTGCTTCGTGCGCCCGTCCCGTCCTGACCACGCGAAAAGGTCTTTATGACGCGTCCAGACACCCTTCGCTGTGTGCACGAACCCTTCGGCGATGCTTTCTACTTCGGCCCGGAGCGGCTGAGCCCGCGATACGAACACGACGAGCGAGCCCGCGAGGAGAGTGGTTTTGCGGAGAGCACCTACAAGACCGTGTTCGAGAGGATCGAGAGAGAGGGAAACGAGGTTTGCCACTCCATTCTACCCCCATGCTGCCTCGAGACGGGTGCATCACGATGAGAGACGCCGTGAGCAAGCGCTTGCAAGCTGATCGATCGCGCGTCCTGGGCACCACGCGCTGCGGTATGCGGTGCGGTGCAGTACGGTCTGGACTGTCTGTATTGTACCGTACTGTACTGTACTGCACTGCACTGTACTGGACGAGATTGCCCGTCTGCCAAGCTCTTCAGGCCCTTCCCCATTCGGCGCACAGAGACTCGACGAGGCGTGAAGAGAGACAAAAATACCAGAATGCTACCCAAGAAGCGTGCTTGTCGACACCACCTATCTCCTCCTTCTGCCTTTGACTTCGCTCACTTGGGACCTGCCTATGCACTGTTTATCTCATTCTTGTTGGGCACCAGGGGGCCCAAGTTCGTTTCCCCGTCCGCCCCTTGCTGCCGTGGTCGCTTCGCGTCCCCTTGCCTTCAGAGGGATGCGAACTCCAAGGTAGCCAGCCACTCATACAACACAGGGCAAAGACTCTTTATCAAGGACATCGTCCACTACCTGGTCCCCCCCGAGGGAAAGCCTGCCACCTTGGCCCCGTCGCTTATCGGACAGACGGCCACGAAAGGAGGCGGTACCCTCGGAGCCGCCCACGGCACGAACGGCGAGATCGACGGCGCGACGGATGGCCACCGCGCCCATGGCCGCTACCACCCTCCCTACCCGTACGACACGCCCGCCGAGCCTGGGAACCCAACCGTCGTCCCCGCCGCGATCCTCAGGCAGTTCCACTTCACCTTCCTGATCCGCCATCCTCGACACAGCATCCCTTCCTACTACCGCTGCACCATCCCTCCCCTCGATGCCGTCACCGGCTTCCACCACTTCATGCCCTCCGAAGCCGGCTACGACGAGCTCCGGCGCGTCTTCGACTTCCTCGTCCACGAGAAGCAAGTCGGGCCCGCCCAAGCCGGCGAGCATGGCGACCGACGCGCCGGCGAGGTCAGCATCACCGTCATCGATGCCGACGATCTCCTCGACCACCCGGCGGACATCGTGGGCGCGTACTGCAAGGAGGTCGGGCTGGAGTACACGCCCGACATGCTGGTCTGGGATACCGCGGAGGATCACCAGCGCGCGAGGGACGCCTTTGAGAAGTGGCGGGGCTTCCACGACGACGCCATCAACAGCACGAGTCTGAAGCCGAGGAGCGCCGGCCGTGTGAGTCTTGGGTCCCGTCCCGCCGCCGGGTGCGTGGGTGTAGGCGAGGGCGGTCGGGAAACGATGCTAATGTTTGGTGCAAGAAACAGAAGTCGAAGACCGTCGAGGCTGAGGATCAGGAGTGGAAGGAGAAGTACGGCGAGGAGGGCGCGCGCGTCATCAGGGAGTGCGTGCAGGCCAACTTGGCGGATTACGAGTATCTCAAAGGGTTTGCGATCAAGGTCTAAGCCAGATGACTACGTGAAATGGGACGGGCGCTCTCTGCGTGTACCTGCCCAGGCTCGTGACCAGAATCACGCTGATGACTTAATCCTAAGCAATGAAAGCATTCTCGATAAGCACTGTGTCTTGGGTCTAGAGAACGCTTCGTCAGGGGAGATGGCTTCAACAACGTCGTTACGCCAATCTCATTTCAGTCACCATGTGTTTGGTTGAAAATGTTATAGGTTTCCACATGTTATAAAAAAAAGAAACCCCCCCCCCCCCCCCCCTTAGCACTGTCCTGGATCGTGACCCACGTGTTTCTTGTTGGCGTTCACCACCACCACCACCACCACCACCACCACCACCGCACCGCCCACCTCGACGGCCCTCGACGCCTCCCGTCACCCCCCCCATCGGTCTGTGGCCGGGACCGGAACCGGGACGCGTTGCGCCGCCGCCGCTGCCACCGCCCGGACCGGACCGGACGCACGATGTCGCGTCGTGTCGTGTCGGGCGGGACGGGACGGGACGGGACGGGACGGGACGGGACGGGACGCGCGGGCTGTTGCGGGGGAGGGGAGGGGAGGGGAGGGGCGCGAGCGTGAGCGTGAGCGTGAGTGAGGGGGTAGGTGCTTGGTCGTGCGCGGGCTGGGGGCTGATGGGGAGAGGGGAGGGGAGGAAGAGGAGAGATGGAGGAGAGGGGAGGGGAGGGAGAGAGGGTTTGGGGCTCTGCGATGGGAGCTAGTGGTGGCTGGTGGTGGTTGGTGGTGGAAGGTCTACATATTGTATTGTATTGTATTGTACTGTTTGTATGTTTGTATGTTTGTATGTTTGTATGTTTGTATGTTTGTATGTTTGTATGTTTGTATGTTTGTATGTTTGTATGTTTGTATGTTTGTATGTTTGTATGTTTGTATGTTTGTATGTTTGTATGTTTGTATGTTTGTATGTTTGTATGTTTGTATGTTTGTATGTACACATATATATGTGTATGCATGTATATATGACGCATGTATAATATGTATGCATGTATTTACATACATACCTACAGTACTGTGCCTACGAACGAACAAAAGTGGGCAACAACATCGTACGGTTCATGGAGAGGAATGAGCCCATTGTGGCGCTGGTGTCGATGCACGCGAGCACAAAGTTTCCTACCGTCCTGTACTGTATGGAAAAGGAAGGAAGGAAGGAAGGAAGGAAGAAAGGAAGGATGGATGGATGGAACGAAGGAAGGAAGGCGCCGCCGCCGTTATCGACCGCCCATCATGCCATGCTCCACTGTGCGCACCGAGGTCTGGCGTGAGGATGATGGTGATGATAATGGTGGTGGTGATGGTGATGATGATGATAATGCATGTCCACGATGCCGCCATGTTGGTCCGGCGAGGAGGTGAGGGGCGTGTGCAAGGGAAGAGCGATGCCGTGTGAAATGCGACGCAGTTCGGTTGATGGAGTGGCATACCACCCATCGTACACCGACAGATGTTGCAGTGAGGTACGGTATAGTACATACATACATACTTACATACATGCAAACAATGCCCGTCTCATGCACCACCACGTCCTCTGCAACCAAAGTAGATTTCACACGCCGCTGCAAAGTCCTCAGGTCCTCAGGTCCTCAAGTCCTCAGGCCCTCAGGTCCTCGAGTCCCCAAATCAAGTCCTCAAGTCCTCAAGGCCTCAAGTCTTCAAGTCCTCCAGTCCTCAAGTCCCCAAGTTCCCAGGTCCTCAGGTCCTCAAGTCCTCAAGTCCCCAAACCAAGTCCTCAAGTACTCAGGTCCTCAGGTCCTCAAGTCCCCAAACCAAGTCCTCAGTCCTCAAGCCCTCGAGTCCTCAAGCCCCCAGCCCAAGTCCCCAAGTCCCCAAGTCCTCATCCAGATCCTCGTACTGCCCTGCCCGCACTGCCTGCCCGCTCCCCTCTCCTACAGTACTGTACACATACCTTCTCCGGCCTAGGCGACGGCGACGGCGGCCCGCCGGTCCGCCTCCTTGTGCGCTCTCTTTCGCGCCAAGGCTGATTCGATCCGTTCCTGCTTCGCCTGCTCGCTCAGCGCCTCCCATGCGGCTCTTCGCGCGCTCATGCCTTCCTCGTAGCGTACCCGCTTCTCCTGCTTCGCCGCCTGCGCCGCTGCGGCCGCTTCCGCTTCCGCTTGCTTCGCGAGCCTTCGGGCCGCGGCCGCTTCTTCCCTCGCCGCCGCTTCTCGCGCGGCCGCTTCAGCCGCGGCTTGCCTCTCGAGCCTCCGGGCCACGTCGCCGTCTTTCCGGGCCTGCTTCTCCGCCTCGCTCAGCGCGTCCCACGCGGCTCTGCGCGCGGCCATGCCTTCCGCGTACCGTGTCCGCTTTTCCTCCTTCGCTGCGGCGGCCGCGGCCTGCCTCTCCGCTGCACCGAGGGCGGGCCCTTCCGCTTCGCCCTCGAGGCGCCTCTCCCGTCGTGTCTGTCTCGCTTTCATGAAACGCGCCACTTTGGCCTCGACACCGCGCTTCTGTCTTTCCGGTAGAGCCTCCCACTCGGACCGGCCGCCCACGATCTTCAAGGCGGCTTGGTGTGCTCGTGTCGCGGTCTCTTGCTGCTCTTCTGTCATGGCCTCCCACGCCTCGCTGCTCAGCCTGGTCTCGAGATACGTGCGGATTTCCTTCTCGGCCTCTTCGTTCGGCGTAGGCAGCATTCCGTGTGCGATGTTGTTGGCCCATGTCTCGGCGAACTCGGCGTCGTGCAAGTCCCGCCAGAGGACTTCGACTTTAGTCCCGGATCCCTCTCCGATCAGACCGATGTTCGGTAACGTATTGACCTCGGCGGGCTCCGCTCCCTCCTTGACCTCTTCTGTCGGTGCTGGAGACCCAGTGTCCCCGCCCTCCGGTACGGGAGCAGCTGGCTTTTGCATTGGTGCCGCTAATCGATTCAACACGGCGGCGATGTCAGCAATGCTGTTCGCCTTTTGATCGCTCAGCAACTTGTTCCTTTCCTTGATCCTCCTCGGGCCGGGCTGGAACGTTCCCGGCTTATCTTCTTCCTCTCTCCCTTTCGGGTCCCAAAAGATGTGATCGCCCTCCTTCAGCTCCCACTCCAGCTCGTGCCGCTTTCTGTACTCGCGCAGCTTCTGAAAGGCCGACAGGCCGACCGTGCCCTTGCCTTCCGGGAACGTGATGCGGGCCATGGGATGCCACAGGTCTTTGCGGAGGGCCGCTGGCACCGATTTCTTGCCGTTGAAGGGGAGCTGGGCCAGTGCGGCATTGTTCTAACCATTGAATCAGCTGCGTCTCCCTCGCTGGGCCGGGGAGAGAGTCCGTACGGTCATGTTCCGGGTGAGCGAGTAGACCACATGGTTCCTCTGTAGATGGTTGTAGACGAAGATGTGCTGGCCGTGTTCCCGCGGTGGTTTGGGGACAGGATCAGCTCCGCGGGCAGCCATGTCCGCGTTTTTGGCAGCCTGGGCCGCGGCGGCGGCTTCTGCTCCTTGCTGAGCTCGCCGGGCCAGTTCGCCGGGGTTCATGCGTTTGATCCTCATCGTGTGGTGTGGGCGGGCAATCGAGCGAACGCGAAGTCTCCTGGAAGTCGAGGCATCGGGTGAAGGCACTTGCGTGGAGGCATTCCGGATTTTCGGTGCAGGCAAGCCACACTGTGGCTGACCCTCGCATCGAGATGTGGCGGTGCCGTCCCGCTCCCCGCTGGACCCGCTCCACCCCACTTGGTCCACGAGAGGCATAGAAGGCTCTAGCACCACAACAGCCGCTGCTTTCGAGATCCTGCTAGACGACTCGCGCTCCTTCTCGTCACCCCCTCTCGCAGCTTATAAAGTCCTGCTCGACCTCGTTACACTCTCTTCTCCCCGAGACATTTCGCAACGACTCGACCAAAACTGATACAGTACACAGCCGAGGGGCTTTTCTTGGGAAATACCCCCGCGATCTCGACACATCCGTACAAGCTTCTCGAAGTCAGCGTCGAACAACAATCCAACCTCCACCCCCACTGAGCCTGATCATCCCCGGATCAACTCGACATCATGTCGACCTCCAACATGAACTTCACCGATAGGGCAAGCAAGGCGCTGTCGGATGGCATGGCCCTCGCAGAGTCCTACGCTCACCCGCAACTCCTACCCATCCACCTCGCCTCCAGCTTGCTCGACCCGCCCGCCGACGAGTCCAAGGACCAACAGGCATCCGTCAATGCCTCGCACGGTGCCTCCTCGCAATCCCTCTTCCGTCAAGTCATCGAGCGGGCTCATGGCGACCCGCAAGCCTTCCAGCGAGCCCTCAACCGCGCCCTCGTGCGGCTGCCGAGTCAAGATCCGCCTCCCGACCAAATATCCATGGCGCCCTCCTTCACCAAGGTCCTGAGACAAGCCAATGAGCTTCAAAAGACACAGAAGGACTCCTTCATCGCAGTCGACCACTTGATCATTGCCGTGTCGGAGGATACGGCCTGCCAGGCTGCGCTGAAGGAAGGCAACGTTCCCAATCACAAGGTGCTGCAAGATGCGGTCCAGCAGATCCGTGGCACCCGCAGAGTGGACTCAAAGACAGCCGACTCGGAGGAGGAGTTTGAGAATCTGAAGAAGTTCACCATCGACTTCACTGCCATGGCACGGGAGGGCAAGATCGATCCCGTCATTGGCAGGGAGGAGGAGATCCGACGTGTGGTTCGCATTCTGTCGAGACGGACGAAGAACAACCCAGTTTTGATCGGAGAGCCAGGTGTGGGAAAGACAACGGTAGTCGAGGGTCTGGCACAGCGGATCGTCAACAACGATGTTCCCGACAACCTCGCTACGTGCAAATTGCTCTCTCTGGACGTCGGTTCACTCGTGGCCGGCAGCAAGTACAGAGGAGAGTTTGAGGAGAGAATGAAAGGTCTGCTCAACGAGATTGAGCAGTCGAAGGATTTCATCGTTCTGTTCGTTGACGAAATGCATCTTCTTATGGGCGCTGGATCTAGCGGAGAGGGTGGGATGGATGCAGCAAACTTGCTGAAGCCCATGTTAGCCCGAGGACAGCTTCACTGCATTGGTGCCACAACGCTCGCAGAGTACAGGAAGTACATTGAGAAGGATGCGGCCTTTGAGAGACGTTTCCAACAAGTGCTCGTCAAAGAGCCTACGATTCCCGAGACCATCTCAATTCTCAGAGGTCTGAAGGAGAAGTACGAGGTTTACCATGGCATCACGATATCGGACGGAGCCATTGTTACCGCTGCTACCCTGGCCGCTCGATACCTCACCCAGAGAAGACTACCCGACTCGGCGGTTGATCTGATCGATGAGGCTGCAGCCGCAGTCAAGACCGAGCGAGAATCACTACCCGAAACCCTCGACAACCTCAACCGCAGGCTTCAGCAATTGAAGATTGAGATTCATGCCCTGTCTAGAGAGAATGATGAGGCCTCCAAGGCACGTCTTGCTCAAGCCAAGCAAGATTCCAGCAATGTCGAAGAGGAGCTCAGACCACTACGCGAGAAGTACGAGAGCGAGAAGAGCCGAAGCAAGGCCATTCAGGAAGCCAAGGTCAAGCTGGACCAGCTCCGAGTGAAGAAGGAGGAGGCTATCCGCTCGAACGACGATCAGAAGGCCGCAGACTTGCAGTACTACGCCATCCCGGAGCAAGAGGCTTTCATCAAGCAGCTGGAGAAAGAGAAATTGCTTGCCGACCAGGCCTTGGGCACGTCACACCCCGACTCCGGCGGATCACTCATTACCGATATCGTTGGTCCGGATCAGATCAATGAGATCGTGGCTCGTTCAACTGGAATCCCTGTCACGAGACTCAAGACCACTGAGAAGGACAAGCTCTTGCACATGGAGAAGGTGCTTTCGAAGATTGTTGTTGGTCAGAGAGAGGCTGTCAGAGCTGTCTCGGACAAGATCCGCCTTCAGAGATCTGGACTGGCCAACCCAAACCAACCTCCTAGTTTCCTCTTCTGCGGTCCCTCCGGTACTGGTAAGACGCTTCTCACCAAGGCTCTTGCTGAGTTCCTGTTCGACGATCCAAAGGCCATGATCCGGCTCGACATGTCTGAATACCAAGAACGACACACTGTCAGCCGTATGATCGGTGCCCCTCCCGGTTACGTTGGACACGATGCCGGAGGACAACTCACAGAGGCGCTTCGCCGAAAGCCGTTCTCAATCCTGCTCTTTGATGAAGTCGAGAAGGCCGCTAAGGAAGTCCTCACCATCCTCCTGCAACTCATGGACGATGGTCGCATTACCGACGGGCAAGGACGTATCATCGATGCTCGCAATTGCATTGTGGTCATGACATCCAACATTGGCGCAGAGTACCTGCAACGCGCCAATGCCGCCAACGGCAAGATCGACGAAACTACCCGTGCGTTGGTTAGGAAGGCTTTGGAGGACTACTTCTTGCCTGAATTTCTCAACCGTATCAGCGAGACTATCATCTTCAACCGCCTGTCCAGAGCCGAGATCCGCAAGATTGTCGATGTGCGTCTTATGGACATTCAGAGGCGTCTATCGAGCAACGGCAAAGACGTTAGGATCGAATGTTCGCCTGCTGTCCGAGATTGGCTCGGAAATGCCGGCTACCACCCGAGTTACGGTGCCAGACCTTTGGCCCGACTGATTGAGACCGAGGTCCTCAACAAGCTCGCTGTATTGATTCTGAGGGGTTCGGTTAGAGATGGAGAGACGGCGAGGGTGGTTATGGATAACGGTAATAGGATCAGAGTGCTCAGTAATCACGAGGAAAATGAGGACAGCTCTGGTGATGATATGGAGATGGATGATGCTGATGTTGCGGAGGCGTTGGGGGATGAGGAAAGAGACCACCTTTACCGTTAGAGTCCTCTCTCGCGGAGGAGGGAGGGAGGGAGACTGGTTTTGCAAAACGAGTTAAGAAACATGGAAAGCGGATGCCTGTTTCTCATGAAGGGAATGGCGTTGGGGCGTTCTACGGATAGCATCGATCGGAATGTTGCGATGCATCTTGGGGTTTGTCAGATAGAGGCTTATGCATACCATGGAAGATAGCACTTTGAAGTAATTGCAGTGTTTCTCCAAGACAATTCGTATCCACGTTTGGAGATGCTAACGATCTCAGCCTAATAGCTCGGTTGACAGGGTTGGGTGAAAGAAGTACATAGGTAGGTAGGTAGTCCAACTTGTACAGTGTGATCGTAGGGAAGAGCTGTGTACGTGGATATAGATCATAGAGCTCAAAGCACACATAGGTCGATTAACTGCGAGAAGTGTTGCATTTCAAGATGAACACTGTGTGAAGAATGAACCTGGCTGAACATCGAAAAGAATGGCTGGGCAGAAAAGGATACTGGCTGCGAGGGTAGTGCTCTCGAGCGGAAATCAGATCTCGGGTTTGGTACATCCCCGAACTGATATTCGAACAATTAGATGTGAGAGCTGAGCTTCGGATAAGATGATGTACTGTGCTACTTCCCGTACATGCGGCTACGGCAACATGGGACAGTTACGTATGCTCTCGCTGGAGCGTCATTGGAGGGAGGGTTAAAAGTGCCTTCGACTACACTCACGTTCCATCCAAACTTCTCATCATTGCACCGCTCCAAAGCCGACCACATGTCGCCAATTATCACTCTTGAAGAGCATTTCATATCTCGATCCGCCCTCAAGGCGGCTGGAGCGAATGGGGATTACGAGAAGTTCCCTCCCCACATCGTCGCTAAATTGGCCGACCTCGACCTCGGGAAAGGAGATGTCTCTCTCCAGATCGTCTCTCACGGCCCCCTCGAGGCATCTCGAAAGATTTGCCGCGCAGCAAACGATGAGCTTGCCGCGGCCATCGCCAAGAATCCCACACGTTTAGCAGGCTTTGCTCTCCTCCCAGTCGGCGAGCCACACCTCGCAGCTGACGAGCTGGACCGTTGCGTGAAGAACCACGGGTTCGTAGGAACCCTGGTCGACAACCATCACGAGGGAAAGTTCTACGACGATGAGAGGTTCTGACCTATCTTTGAGAAGGCTCGGGAATTGGATGTTCCGGTCTACATTCACCCTACCTTTGCCTCGGAAGAGCACTTGGGGCATTACAAGGGGAACTATGACGAAGGTGTTGCGTTGGCTCTGAGTGCGTTCGGGTGGGGATGGCATGCGGAAACTGGGCTGCACGTTCTCAGGCTTTTTGCTAGTGGCCTGTTTGAAAAGTATCCCAAATTGAAAATCGTGATTGGTCACGTAAGTCATGTCCCAGTCCCGGGATTTCAAGTGTTGCTGACAATCTGTTTTCTTTGCTGCAGATGGGAGAGATGCTTCCCTTTCAGCTAGACCGCTGTGTTGCCGTCTCTCGGAGATGGGCCACGCGTGGCCGAGGCCTGGAACAGGTCTGGAAGGAGAACATTTGGGTCACTACCTCGGGCATGTTCTCCTTGCCACCGTTAGCCTGTCTTATACAGACGACTCCCATCGATCACGTTCTGTACAGTGTCGATTACCCGTTCTCGCCAAATGAAAAGGGCAAAGACTTTCTCGAGACGATCAAGGGCAAAGGGCTGATGAGCGACGAGGACTTTGAGAAGTTCAAATGGAAGAATGCCGAGGCTCTTTTGAAAGTCAAGGCCGTGGAGTAGAGAAATCGGCCTGAGTCATAAGACGCTGTAAAGTAACGATAGTGTTTTTTATCTTGATACTAAATTGTGTCTGATGAGCAGGTCATCCAAGCAAATGGTTGAAAACTATGGAATTTGCAGAATTCCAGCTTTCATACACCTATTCCACTTCATGTGCAGCTCCAAACATGGTTGGTTCGTCACTTGTAATTTTGAGCTAACTGCCTCGAGACCTCTAGGTTTGCGATAACTAAAATAGCACTCGTGCAGAAACTGCTTTCATGTTATGGTGTGTTGATTGGAAATAATGGAGCCATTTACTAGTTGTCTCCTGGCTCCGCTTCTGTGTTTGTTTACTCTCGTTCGCTAAGGCCATCAGTCGCTCCTCCCCTTTCCGATCTGCCCCGCAACAAAACAGCTTTGTCTTTCCCGACTGAAAATTCACTGCTTGCCAAGTATACTTTGTTTATTAACAATGTACCTTCCCAAGTGAAGTCTTCACAGCTAAATTTTTCCTCTTCCGACACCTCAATCAATCTCTCTTCCCCTTGATACTACAACTACAAACAAACCTTCATAGGGCTAATGCTTATGGTCCCTCCTACAGTACAGTCTTCTTGATAACTTGTGGCCTTGTAGGTCTGATACTTGACCATCAAGTCGATACAGGTCACCACCGTTGTCGCACATCTTTTCAACTTGACTATCCTCTTCCAACTTGCGTTTCAGACCCAAACACGGCTAGATACAAGTTCGGGAAGGTCAGTTCTAGATTTTCTCTGATTCTCCCAGAGCTACATCTTCCCTATGATAATAACTCTGCCGGTGATCAAGATCGGAAATTAATATTTATGTAGTTATTCTTCGGCAGCCAATCATCAGACCTATTGCAGTCACGATACAATAGCGCCCGTTTCACAATTCTCATCTTGGAGGTCTTTTATTCTTTGCGGAAAGAGATCGATCTCCACTAATCTTTCGGGAACTATCTTGCTATTTTCCCATATCTTCGACTGGACCTAGTTGTCATCCTATCAAATACATACTACCGCAGTCAACAAAGCAGAGCTAAGGATCAAGATGCACTCAAAGAAGCGCAAATCTGGCCATGACTGCCAAGACGATAGTTCGACGACGATTGATATTACACAACAGACAAAGCATTTCAAAGGATCTTCTGGTATCCGGAAAAGCGATGCGATAGTCAAGACTACAGAATCCGAAAGACTCGATGTCGTTCCACTGGTCCAGAGGCAGCCATTAGTGATTGACCTCTCTGACGAGATCGAAGAGAAACAGCAGGTTTTAACTCTGAAGCCAAACCAAACTGCCCGCCTCAAAAGCATGCCTCGTCCTGAACGGTCGTTCCCACGCTTTGCGAGTGGGAATGTTGTTATAAGACTTGATGCATATGACCATACGTATCGACTCCACTCGGATCTGCTTACAACCGCCTCAAAATGGTTCAGAGACACGGTGGACCTTGACGTGCTTTGGCTTGAAGCCGACCGTTACAAGGCCGCAAAAGCCATGAAGCAGTACAATATCAGAGCAACGTACGAATTGGTATTCGACCCCATTAGGAAAATATTCATTCTCGAAAGAAGCGTAAGTTGCCAATGTCGCGAATTTTTAAAATGTTAATCTCTTACCAAAGATGCAAGAATACAAGCTGACCTTTTACTGCAGAGCCTCACATATATGGATGATTCTCAGAGATTGCCATCCAAACCTCTTGCACTTAATAAAGGGAGCTCGGATTCAGCCCAAATCGACCCTAAGATCTCTCCCAAGAAGGATGAAAGACAAGTGATTCATTCTATTGTCAAAACTGCCACACATCCAATGGAGCCCCCCAACCAAGAACACCAGTCTGTATCCGAAATCCTCATCGATACAGGATTAAACGCCATGCCATCAACGCCCTTTGAAAAGCCTGCTATTGGAAATAAGATAGCAACCTCGCTTGACGAGGATATCATGGCAGACAGCAATGGGAATGTCACTACCGAAATCCAAAACAAAGTGGATGCAGAAACTCCAGGCCCTATTTCAGGAGAGACTGGAACGAAAAATGGAAATGACGTGCCATCAAGGCACGTCAGTAGACTTGCTCTTGAGAATGAGATGGCAGCATCGCTTGATGACACAATGACGGCAGACAGCAATAAGGAGGTCACTACCGAAATTCAAAGCAGAGTGGACGCAGATATTCCGGGTCTTATTTCAGGATATACTGAATCAAAAGACGGAAATGAGCAGACCCCAGCACCAGCGACTGACAAGAAAATTCCCTGCAAGACGGAGGAGCCACCTGAACATAAAGAGCAACCTCGCGGCTTGGACTCTGCAACTCCCCAAGACCATGCGGCTGGAACACTGAAAGTTACAGGGTTTACTGCCGTAGGAACCAAAGAGGAAGTAGCCAAGAAGAAGAAAGGGGTGGCTCGATTCGCAAAGGCCAGCAACCACTTTGTCGCACCGCCGGTGGAAACAAGAACAAGACATGAACTTGTGCTGGCCCACCACAATCTCTTCCGTACCTTGTACAATAAGCCTCTAGAGCTTGACGTCTCCAGTGCAGAGTCTGTTCTAGACCAGGCAGAGCTCCTCATCGACGTAGCCCGCTTCTATGGCGCGATACGCAGCGTCCGACCACATATCTGCAGCGCGCTCATGAGCCTTAGAGATCTTCACCTGGCAATCATGAGAGACCCCCCTCGCTGGATGCAGCTCGCATACTACCTCGAATCGGCACCAATTTTCAGAGAAGCGATGATACATGCTGTAGGAAGCCATCCATGGTGGCCCTGGTCCTCGTTCTATCCCCCCGAGCTTTTCGAGCAATCGAAGATCCTGGCCGAGAGGAAGCTCGTCGAGTTGAAGGCGCTGAAGGCCGCTGCTGCCGAGTCTCTCCTCAAAAGCCAGCTCAAAGTGGGAGATGTCGATCTCACTATCCATACAGTCACCAAGGCAACCCTAGGCCCTTGGTTCGTGGAACAGCAATGGAGACACTGGTTCACCGGAGCTCTAGCAGAGGCCAACCGTACGGCTCCTGGAACCAATGCCGAGTTCGAGGACAACAGAAGATGCGAGCACGCGGGAGTGTATCGGCTTCTACGGAAGGGTGGTGATACGTACTTGTCCCTCGCAGAGGTCCTCGATCGGCTCGAAGCGCTCAAGGGAGATGGCGAGGAATTCAGCACGGCGCAGCGCCACGAAGTGGAGAGAGTACTGAAGGCCCTCAAGGAGTACGCGCAAGAGCAGGTGGGAGCACTGTGCGTGAACAACTCGATGCTCAAGGTGGAGGAGCTCGGCATCAACTACTTCACCTGCATCGACGTGAAAGACGATGAAATGCCGTGGATCAAGCCTGACGGGGCTGCTGTTCCTGAGCGAAACGGAGTCTGACGGACGCGCTGTTCGCTCGCTCCATTGCTGGGCTGGATATCGGCATCGCCATGTATCCCTGCGCTGAATGCACGAGGCCAGTCCTTCTATCTCTTTCTCATGGAGATTCCGGACCACAGCCGATGCTCGCAGAGTGCCAGACACCACTCTCGGATCCGATGTCAATAAACGCAATCATCAATCCTGCGGTTGCGTGCGAAACTGCGAACATTCATTATTTAGCCTGTGTTTTTTCTCTTTCCCTCACCGATCTCGGGCACCACTTTCACCCGCTTTCATGGCCTGAATCATTCATTCAGCACATGAGAACGGTGGGCGAGATCATGCTCGTATCTTTTCCCAAGCACACATCCTACACAGCATACGTAAAACAAAACAAATGGAATTAGATTCAAATGAAAAGCTCGTACCTTCAAAGGTCCTCAGATGTGCCATGTACGAATCGTATATGCCATACTCACGGTAGACAAACAACGGAATCCCAAATCAGATCGACACGCCTCCCACATGCACTGTGACCCCCAGACGCCTTGCTAAACGACATTCGGTTCGCCCGAATTGATCATTGATCACTGTTTGATTTCAGGCCCGAAGATGTCATCCGCAGCAGTCCTCTCCTTCTCGAGCTTCCTTTTCTTCACAATCTTCTCGTCGTTGCCCTCCTCGCCCTCTCTCTTCTCCCGCTGCAACTTCACCAAATCCATCTTTTCGGGATTCCGGCACAGCTTCAGCTTCTTGGCCAAGGCCTGCAACTCCTTCTTCTCGACCGCGGACGGCTCGGAGCTGGGATCGACGGTCCTGAGCATCGCCGCGCACCTGTCCAGCGCAGCGAGCACCCTCTGTTGCGCATCGCCCGCTTCCGCGGGGATCTTGCTCTTGATGTACCACTCCAGGAGCTCCGAGTCGGCCAGCATCAGCGCAGCCATCATGATCTGACTCGGCGTGAAGTGGAAATAGACGTCCGTCAGCAGGGCGCTCGTCTTCAGGTAGTCCCTCGCCCGGCCATGTGCCACGATCACCCTCTTCCCCATGTTGCTCGGCCGGTCGCCCCCGAGCGCGTCGCGGCCCGGCCGGGCGGGTATCTCGCCGGTCGCCATGGCTTGCAGTTCCATGACGGCCCCCTCCAGCGCTCGGAACGGGTGCCGCACGTCGAAGGTAAACCTCAGGCCTTGCGTGAGCAGGAACTCCGACGCGAGCACGTCCTCCGGCCTCGTCTTGCCGATGGCGTCTGCGAACCGGGTGAGCCGGAAGTAGTGGTTCTCGGTCTTGGTCGCGAAGAAGAGCGCGGTCTTGAGGATGTCGGTCGGGTGGTAGGTCATGAGGGAGTTGGTGATGTAGAAGCGCTTGATGTACTGGATCGCCGTCGCCTGGAACACCCGATCAGCCTCGAACGGCCCAGGCTCTACAGGCCGCGTTGTACAGGTGCAAGTTTGGGGGGGGGGGGGGGGGGGGAGAGAGAGAGAGAGAGAGGCTTGTACCTTGACATCGGTGGGCACCTTCAGATGGTCGCCCAGCTTCATGGTCTCCCTGCAATAGAAGGCCACAAGCCTCAGCTCCTCCTCCACCGTCAGGCAGTCGACCGGCCCGTCTGGCAGCGTCGCGGCTTCGCTGGGCTCGGCCGAAGAGAGATTTCGAGCTTCGCGCAGGCGTCGCACCGCGTCGCGGACGCGGTCGGCGGCGATCTGGTTGGTGGTCGAGCGCAGGGCGAGGAGGGACTGCGGCGTGTAGGACCAGAGACGGTACTGGGTAGACGTCCGGTATCTCTCGTCTTCTGACATGGCGCCGGCGTGCGATGCGCTCTTCGCCAGAGGGGAGGAGCTTGAATCTTTTGTGATGGATTGCGTGTGCCGTCGAGTCGAGGGGGGGTGTCGCTAACCAAAGGCGACGTGATCTATCCAAAGGCGACGTGATCTATCTCCTCTGGAGCGGTCGGTCGTCGCCCTTCAAGTCTGTTCTTGTACTGTGTGTACGAGGCCGCGTTTCCTCGGCTCCGTCTTGTTGTTTTGGCAACGGCCTACTCCGTAATGGCTCTATCAAGACTCAGTGCAAGTGCCTCGTCGTCTCAGGCTTGGGGCACATGCATTTCCTCTCGTCACAGGCAGGACAAGGTTAACGCTGGCAGCTTACGTGAATTCCAGGAAAGGCTGTACCGCATGGCTATCTTTGGAGGTTTGATATAGCGGTTTCCTCGGATTACTCTTGACAGACTTGGACTTACAAACCGATTCTGGATTCGAGGCACAAGGCTGGGTCAAGAGAGCAAGGCCAACAGAATACAGTGGTCTACTATACACATACTGAGCTGTTGCTTTGGCGTTTGTGATCACGTGCTCCTTGAACAAATTACAGCACAGTACTGTACAGTACTATCCTGTGTCGATAGTACAATACAGTACAATACAGAACTAATAGAACAACAGTACAGTACAGTACAGTACTTACTATACTGTACTGTACATACACACAGTACTGTAAGGTGTCAAAAGTGTCTGCACCCCCCCGGCTGCCAAGGTGAACTGTTGATCTGCCCGCTTTCCAAGGTAAACAAACGCTCGCATCTGAAGGTTTGTCTGAGGGGCACAAGAAGCGTGGCATGCATGATATTGATAATGAAAATGCGTATCCATTAGCCACTGTACATCTGCCGTACCGGTACAGTATGTACTGCGATCGCGGACCGAGGGTAATCCTTCGGCCCTTTCGGCCTTTCGGCTCGACTATCTGTGGCACCTTTCCTTCGCTTAAGTGCATACATCGCGACCTCTCGTCTAGTAGCCTCCTGGTGGAGCCTCCCCATCCGCAGTGGGGCGCACTTCTATAGTGCTGTACTACCATACTGTCCAGACGTAGTCCGTAAAGCATATATGTACAAGGCTCCCTCCCCTTGGCAACCTCTATTTTCTGTACAGTGTAATTGCTGATTCGGATTCCAAGTGACTGTGGGAAGACTGCTTCTTTCACGACTGGTGGTCTATTCGGCCCCCGTGGATTGATCTTACAGTTTGTACAGTACAGTACAGTACAGTAGCTCCCCAGTGCTCTGATCCTCACAGTCAGGAAAGGAAGGGCCTCGTCACCGGCCCTTCGCACCTCTCGCGCAGTAGAGGATACTGTACTACTGTACACTGTAAGGTCGTGCTGGCTAAGCAAAAGGAGATTGCACTCGAAGTTTATATTTGTTAACAAAGGGAAGACCACGATGGAGAAAAAGTGTCTTTTCATTACGTGCGTCGTATACTTCGGGTTTTGGCTTTCGCGGTATCACAGCTTTTTGGAAAAGACATTTGAACCCCTCGGATACGTTGAACTCACAGTGTCGAATTGTCTCTTTAACACTCGTGTGTCTACGTCGATGTTATTGACAAATGCCTCCGTCAGTACTTCTGCTTCCGTTGGTACTTCTGCTTCCGTCAGCGCTTCTGTTCCATCGTGGCCTATCCTCGCGTCAAAGATGCCGTCGAATCGGTGGGGGGGGGGGGGGGTAAACCGCGTTCCGATTGTCGACCTGTCGACCCTTAATACTTTTCCGCCTTGGAAAAGCTCGGATCGCCGGCACGCAAAGTCTCTTCGACGTCGCCGCGCGTCGATTGCCTGAGGTAGCTTTCCCGACCCTTTCCAAATGCCAGGAAAGCCTTCTCCGCCGCAGAAGAAAAAGATCCATTGCCATCGAGAACGCCGAGGGTTCGCACCAGGCACCACATACTGTACAAGGATGGTGTCTAGCCAGCGAAGTCGTCGTCGTGACCTCTCTCTCACCCCGAGAGGCGGCGGCTAAGCAATGGTATGGTACTGTACTGTACTGTATACAACATGTGGAGTATCTGTATTACTACAGTACTGTACCTGTGTACATGCGGGGGAGGTCTGAGCGACGTCTATTGCAAGGGTGTCACAGGTACATTTCGTACAACGGCCGAAACTCTAATAAAGCAATCGTCTCGCGATGATAAACGAATACGCTATCAGACGACTTCGGTGCCGGTTGGGCTCAGAAGCAAATTGCTTTTCAGTCAGACCATATCCCACATTTCATTTAGTCTGATGCCTGTGATCGACCCTGTTGACATTTTAACGTTGTCGACGAAGGTGGGTGCTGTGTAAATCTTGTTTAGATGCACCTTCACGAGAGCGAGGACGAGCCTTTTGGGCTGAAGTACTTTGGATTTCCGAATGTGATACCGGCGTGTATGTGGTTTGACTTGCGTTGAAGAACAAGTGATGTTCGACAGATTGCACATCCAAAACCAGTTTTGATTGGTACTGTACAAATAAAACCTATCGATCACAACTGGCGATGGGGCACGAAATTCCGAACGAAAATCAAGGGTCTTTGATTTCATAAGTGAAGAAGCGGAGGTTCAACCTGAGTCATTTGCAAAAGATCAGATTACTAGAATAGAAAAGAAGAGACAAGATAAGAAATGAAAAGGAAAAGAGCAACGTTGCAACGATTGCGTCACATGTCCAGATCATATACCAGTGGGGTGCAAAAAGTCTCTGCACCCCCTTGCAGCCAAGGTAAACTTGACACAGCCAAGACAGACTTAGTACAAGTGCTATGGGGGCTGGAAATGACATTTAGGTAAAACACTCTATAGCAATGGTTGCTGAGGAACCAGTTATTAGGGATATATTGGAGGGATCGATACGAAGGAATAGAGGTCGGGGATGGGGGCTGGAGAAGCACATTAAATGGGATTCGCCTGGCCTCCTCCTTCTGTACTGATAGACGCCTTCTACGAGAGATGTACTGTAGAAGGCAGAGATCAGTCTGATTTTCCACCCAACCTTATCTGAGCTCTTTTGTCTGAACTAGTGTTTCCCTGCCTTCCAATCCTTACAAGAAATATGATTGTTTCTAAAAGAGATTTCGAAAGAATGAATATTCAAAGTTTTGGAGCACATGTACCATGTGCTAGAAATGGATGAATATTTCAGCCTAAAATATAGTAATTTTTTCTCCGCGGCATGAAATCTACCTTGGCTGTGCAATTGACTATCTTGGCCGCAAGGGGGGGGGCTCAGAGACTTTTTGCACCTTACTGTAAGAGAGATCGGATGAATGCTACAGTAACTCACGGGTCCGCGTTTGAGCAACTTTCTCGGCTGAAGGACCCTGCATCTCCATTGAAAAGTCATCCTTGGTCCTTTCATAAACTCTCGGTGCAGTAAAGAGCCCAGCTGATGAGCAAAAGCAAGCCCGAGACCAAACTCAATTCTCTGCCATGGTTTGGCTGTACTGTACTGTATGTACATATAAAAGTCCTGGTCGCTCTCCACGGCGGCTCTCGTGTCTTTGCTCGATGCTCGCCAGTCCGTACACACACACTCCTTGACCTGACATGCTTTCTTCCACGGCTTGCCTGCTGCTCTCTGCGGCTTCGGTGGCGTGGGCGCAATTCGTGCCCGCCCCTACCGATCTCTTGACTGCCACGGGTTACACAGGGCTCACGGTCCGCTACAAGGAAGTTCCCACGGGTATCTGCGAACTCGATCCCAATGTCAAGAGTTACTCTGGATATGTCGATGTCGAGAAAGACCAGCACATCTTCTTCTGGTTCTTCGCGGCGCGGAATGTCGACCCGTCCGAGGCGCCTTTGACGGTCTGGATCAACGGGGGACCCGGAACCAGTTCGATGATCGGCCTGTTCCAGGAGCTGGGGCCTTGCACCGTGGACATCAATGGCCAGGTGGTCAACAATCCGTACTCGTGGACCAACGTCAGCAACATGATTTTCATCGATCAGCCAACCCAGGTACGTCCCCCGCCCGACGCTCCCCCCGCCCTGGTGCCGCGCCCTCACGCTGCGTAGACGGGATTCTCCTACAGCGACCCGATTGTGAATGGCTACACCAACAACGACACGTAGGATGCTTCCGTCTCCATCCGCTGTCGGCGAGGTCTAACGATGGCAGCCTCGACGTCGTGGTGCTCCCGGATGCGATCTGCCCGCAACACGTGAAAGACAACTACGGCGACGACACCTGCGGCACGTTCAGCCATCCCGACATGACCAAGACGGCCAACTCGACGGAACGTGCGGCGCCCAATTTCTGGAAAACGCTCCAGGGATTCATGGGCGTCTTCCCCCAGTACGCCAAACACGAAGTCCATCTCGCGGCGCAGAGCTACGGGGGTCACTGGCTGCCCGTCTACGCCGACTACATCCTGGCGCAGAACGCGAAGGACATTCCCGGCGCCTACAAGATCCCGCTCAGCTCGGTCCAGATTGGGTATGTCAACACGGCGCCCTCGCTCTAAGCGAGGCCTCGTTGCAGGTCACGGCTCACGCCCCTTTAGGAACGGCTGGTTCGACGGACTGGTCCAGTATCAATCGTATTACAACTTCACGTACGTATCTCTCCCCCCTCTCCCCCCCCCGATCCGTCACACGTGGAGACCCCGAGAACTGAGAGGCTCGCAGCGTCTCGCCCGGGAACACCTATGATTACTTCCCCTACGACGCCGGCACCGAGCAGGAGCTGTACAACAACCTGTACGGGCCGGGGAACTGCGTGGACCAGATCAAAGACTGCCAGGCCCGCGGCATCGACAACATCTGCGCCGCGTCGGTGGGTGACGGACGCGCTCGCGACGGGGATGAAGTCGGTCGCTAACGGGTGCCAGCTCTACCTCTGCGCGGGCCAGGTGCACAACATCCTGTTGGAATACAGCGACCGAGACCGGCTCGACATCCGCCAGGTGGACCCGAGTCCCTTTCCGCCGGACTTCTATGCCGCCTACTTGAACACGCCCGAGGTGCAAGCCGCGATTGGGGCCTACCAGAACTTCTCGTCGTCGAACATGATCGTCAACCGGGTGTTCGGCTGGACGGGCGACGACAGCCGCGAGACGACCAGCGTGATGAAGAGCTTGGTGCAGCGGGGCGTGCCGGTGATGCTCTACGCCGGCGATGCCGACTACGTGTTCGTGTCCCTCTCTCTCTTTCTCTCTTCCTCTCTCTCTCTCTCCCTCTCTCCCTCTGTCCCTCTCTGCCTCTCTCGCCCTCTCTCCCCCCCTCCCTCTCCCTCTCTCCCCCCCCTCCCTCTCTCCCCCCGCCTGACGCAGACGCCGTGGCTGACTTGACTCGCGGCGGTCCGTAGGTGCGACTGGATCGGCTTGGAAGTCGTGGCCGCAGCCGTCGAGGCCGCCGGCTTTGACCGCGCCGGCTACGTGGACCTCAGCACCAGCGACGCCGTCGTGCACGGCCAGGTCAAGCAAGCCGGGAGCTTCAGCTTCGTGCGCGTGTACGACGCCGGCCACATGGCGCCCTTCTTCCAGCCGCTGGCCACGCTGGAGATGTTCGAGCGAGCCATCGCCGGCCGCGACATCGCGACCGGCACCCAGCTCGTCGACCCGGGCTACGTGACCGTGGGCCCGCCCCAGAGCCTGTACCGCCAGGGCAACGCGACCGTCGAGACCCAGGCCCTGCCGCGGAACGCGACCTACAACCATCAGACCAACAGGGCGAACAAGCCGGCGGGCCAGTTGGCGGCGAGGGGCCTGGGGAGGCGGGCCCCGAAGGCCGGGAAAGGGGCAAGCGACAAGGGCGGAAGAGATGGCCCGGGCAACGGGGACGAGGGGCAGGAGGGCGAGGGGCAGTAGGAGGACGAGAGGGATGAAGGGGGACGAGGGGGCCGAGATGCTCTCGCCGGTCGGACCACAACAGCGTCTGCCCCGAGCGCTGCCAGAGGATGAGATCTCCCCGTCCCGTCCCGTCCCCTACATGTATCTTTCTTTCTCTCTCTCTTTCTATCTATCTATCTTTCTACGGCAGGCCAGGGCAAAACACGTGGCGCGCCCACAGTCCTCCCCGCACACTCCTGTACTGTACATACATACTTGGTCCACCGCTTATCGTCAGTCAGTCTACTCCCCGCTGCATAACACAACACGTGAAGCGCACCCTCTGGCTAGTCCGTCCCTTGGCTCGTGTGCTCGGTGCTCGGTGCTCGGTGTGGCTGCTTGGAATCTCGGTGTGTGGTGTGGTGTGGTGGGTGGTGGGGTGTGGTGGGTGGGCTTCATGGGATGGGAGGAGATGAAGATGAAGGAAGATGGGGAGCGAGCGTAGGGGATGGACTCACGCGTCTGGGTTGGTGGGTGGGTGGGTGGCGTGTCATTTGTCTCGTGGCTCGGCTGGAGATGGATGGATGGATGGATGGATGGATGGAGTTTTCGTCGATGACGGGGATGATGGGGGGGAGGGGGGGGAGGGGTTGTTTGCTGGGGGTGTGTGGAGTGTGTGGAGTGTGTGGAGGGTGTGGAGGGTGGAGGGTGTGGAGGGTGTGGAGGGTGGAGGGTGTGGAGTGTGTAAGTGTGTAAGTGTGTAAGTGTGTAAGTGTGTAAGTGTGTATGTGTGTATGTTGTCTGAGAGGTGTTAGAGTGTGTAGAGTGTGTAGAGTACCACAGTACAGTACCATAGTATCACAGTATCACAGTACATACAATATCTACTGAATCTACAACAGAACAGTACTGTACTGCATATGTTATTTTACACAACAGTGTTTACTAAACATTACTGTATAGTATTATATCTACAGAACAATATACATATATATTATTTACAGAACAGTATTTACAGAACAGTATTTACAGAACAGTATTTACAGAACAGTATTTACAGAACAGTATTTACAGAACAGTATTTACAAAACAGTGCTGAACTGTACTGTACCTGCCATTCTACAAAACAGTACTGACAAAACAGTATCGACAGAATAGTGTCTACAAAACAGTATCTACAAAACAGCATTCACAAAACAGCATTCACAAAACAGCATTCACAAAACAGCATTCACAAGATCCCCCCCACCGGAGATCACATGATGAAGGGACCGTCACATATCGTTATCTAACCATCTATCGTGCCTCGGTCAGTCCGTCGACAGCTCACGTTTTTGTTGAGGACGAGACCCCAGCTAGTACTGTAAGTCCAGCTGGTATGTCTGTACAGAACGGTGTGGACAATACAATACCATGCAATACCATACGAACAAACCAAAACAACACACTACAATATAGGACAGTACAGGACGCAGTGCCCCTCGAACGCAAAAGGCTGCAGAGCCAAGCCGAGCGGACAGAAGCGAGAACATCGTGAAGAACAGACAGAGAAAACCCAGCAGTCTGCCACGCCACGCCACGACGAGACCCGAGACATGAAGATATACTTCGGAATGTGTCTTACCGTAAAGTGCCACCTCCAGTACAGTTGAACTGCATGTACCGTCCTGTAGGTCGGGACGGGGCTTATGCAGGGTTCTTATCGGTCGGCGGCGTTATGGTCGATTACCACAATTCAACACTTTTTTTTTTCCCCTCGTGGTTGGGTTTGCAGGTACAGTATTCCACCCTCCTCCTCCTCACCTCCTCCTCCTCCTCACCTCCTCACCTCCCCACCTCTTCTCTCCTCTCTTTGTCGCGCTTCTCTTTTCCTCTTTTCCACGCTGACGACCTTACTACGTGCAGTACTCTCCGGTCCTGTCCGGTACAAGCTTGCTTCGACTTGCTTGACTTTCAGAGAAAGCAAGCCTCCTCTCCTCCTCCTCTCAACACACACACACGCATTGTTTCGAGCGCCGAGCAACCATGTCGTCGTCGGCGCCAACAGCCATCTTCGCCTGGCCCAACTCGCATCTCTTTCAACTCCCACCGCGCAACGACCCGCAAACGCTTCCTCCACCCGCCGCCGGCGCAACCCTCTTCGCCCCTCCCTTCTCCATCCCGCCGTCGTGGTTCAATGCGGCGCTCGAGGTCCAGGTTCCCGTCACCGTCGCCGCCGTGTACGCCGTCACCGTCACCGTCCTCAACCAGGTGAACCGGCACCGGGGCCACACGCCCTGGGCCATCAGCCAGACACGGCCCTTCTTCTGCTTCGTGGTGGCCCACAACCTGTTTCTGGCCCTGTACTCAGCATGGACGTTTGCCGGAATGTTCGGCGCGCTCCAGCGAACGCTGCCCGCGTGGGCTGGTACCGCCGAGACCCTCGTGCCCGTGGTGGACAGCTTGTGCAAGATGCATGGCCCGCGCGGCCTAGGCAACGGGGTCGTCTACAACGCCACGACGGCGCGATGGCTGGCGCCTTCGCCCGCCGTCTCTCTCGCTCAGACGGGCACCCCAGATCCGACGGATGCGGGCAGACTCTGGAACGAGGGTCTGGCTTTCTATGGCTGGCTGTTCTACCTGAGCAAGTTCTACGAGGTCCTGGACACGGCCATCATATTGGCTAAGGGAAAGCGAAGCTCGACCCTGCAGAAGTACCACCACGCTGGAGCTATGATGTGCATGTGGGCCGGCATTCGGTTCATGTCTCCGCCCATTTGGATGTTTGTCTTTGTGAATTCGGCCATTCACGCTATGATGGTACGGTTTGAGCCGTCCCCGCAGATGTGGCAGCTCTCTAACGCGCTCTTAGTACACCTACTACACCTTAGCCGCCTTCGCGATCCGCGTGCCGCAATCCGTCAAGCGCTCTCTCACGACCATGCAAATCACCCAGTTTCTCGTTGGGTTTAGTTACGCGGCGCTTCACTCCTTCGTCTCCTATACGATCCCAGTCCAGGTCCCCATCGAATCCACGCTGAAGACCGCCACCGCAGCCGCGACCGCGGCGGCGACTGCTGCCACACGCTCGGGTGGATTCGGAAAGATGATGATGAAATTTCTGTATCGGGCTGCCGGAGAAGAAGGGCTGGCGGAGAACGTCAACGCTGCCACACCATCCGCTTACGCTGTGTCCTCCCCTAGTAGCCAAGGCAGCGTTCAATATCGCACCGAGTATCAAACCGTTCCGTGTATCGATACCAGCGGCCAGACTTTTGCCATTTGGCTGAACATCTTTTACCTGACGCCACTGACCTTCCTGTTCGGCCGGTTTTTCGTCAAGTCCTACCTCCGCCGAAACGACCAGAAGAGTCTTCATTCTAAGGAGGGTGCGGCACAGGATGCACTGAAGGGTGTCGATAGGGAGCTGAATGGAAACTCCCATCATGCTTCTAACGGAAAGGCGAACGGCCATGCCAATGGTCATGCGAACGGCACGCCAAACGGCAAGCCCAACGGCAAGCCCAACGGAAAAGCGAATGGGAGGCGCTAGATCGAGTGCGGGCTACGACTATAATGAGAGCAAGGAACGAGATGAGAAAGGCAATCGGCTGGGTCTGGTTTGAACGAAGCGTTGCATGTGAGCGTCTGAATACCTAGAATTTTCTGTTCAATGTGTTGCGGGATGAGAAAATGTTAGACTAGACGAGGTTCCGAAATGAAATATCTCCAGGTTAATTCTTCTGTTGTTGTCTGAAGTTCTGTGGATAGGGAGGGAGGGTACTTTGGACGGGATGTCGAGCGAATCCTGTTGTGAGCCTGAAAGCCTTGGCGCGTGGTAAGCGAGAAATCAAACTGGGCTGGCTGTTGACGACGAGATGTCGACTTCTAGGTGGATGGAGAACGGTGCTTATTGTGAAGTAGCTACGAGTGCCTGGCGACCAAGTCGTCTAACCCACTGTTCTTGTTTCTCTGCAGGACCGTCGCGATAACACATGTCGATCAGCTGGTATTTGTTATTTACATGCTGATGGAATCTAAACTTTCAACCTACCTTACTGTACATATTGTACTATACTGTACTGTACATACAGTACCAACCGCCCTTGTCGGTGACATCTTGCGGACTTCCTTAAGTGACAAGGGTTTCGGCCTGTTTTGTTTAGTTTTGATTTACACGTATCTAGAATTCCAGAGGATTTCTTCACGGTACGGTAGTAGGGTCCATCACGTGCATGTCGTCATTGGAGAGCAGCTCGATCCTTCAACAACACGCCACCCCAATGCCGGCGGCGTAAGACAGACAGCCCCCACGCCCTACATACATACAGTACAGTAGAAAAAGACCTTCACGCTCTCGCAAAAAGCAACGCTCAACTCCACGAGCAACGGACAACTCCACGCTCAACCACAATGGCAATCCAACAGCGTGCTTCCGGCCTCTTCGGCCGCGCCCAAAGCTTGGTCGATAGCTACGTCGTCAGCCCCTCGACCAGGGAAAGGTACTACCAGAACATCCTCGCCTTTGTCCAGGCGAACCCTATCCTTTCCGTAAGAGCTTTCCCCCCGCAGCGCCTCCGTAGAAACCCCCATCACAACCACAATCACAACCCCAATCCCAATCCCAATCCACACCTCCAATGGAACCCGAACGCTAACGCATCGCCCGCCCCTGCTCCCAGGTCTTCCTCGGCACCCAGCTGGTGTTCTCCAGCATCCCCGTCATCCTCTTCCTCAGCTTCAGTCTCGGCGTCGTCCTGCTGGCGCTCGTCTCCGCCGCCCTCTTCGTCCTCTTCTGGGCCGGCGCCCTCCTCCTGGCCCTCACGACCGCCCTTCTCTTCGTGCTCTTCTGGGTCGTGGCCGCGCTGCTGGTCCTGCTGCCGATCCTCCTCGTCACCGCCAGCCTGGGCCTCCTGGTTGCCCTGGCCGCCGTGAGCAGCTACTTCGTCGCGATCAAGGTCTTCGCGGCTGTGCCCGAGGGCCGGAAGGAGCTGGCGTTGTCTAACGGGAAGGTGGCGAGCGTGGAGAAGAACGGAGACGGCTTGGGCACCGTGAAGGCGGAGGTGAGAGGCTGACGGGCTTCTGGGGTGGGGAGTTGGGTGCGCGCGTTGGGGTTTGGGCTTTGGGGTGGGATGATGGCCCCGTGAGTACAGTACACGTTGGGGTGGGACGTGGTGCACTGGCATGACAGGACTCGCAGCGAGAAAGGGGGGTTCTGTGGAAGCTTCTTCACCAGAACGGAGGCTGAAAAGACTACAATGGAGAGCACCGGTCGTTACAGAGGATGCGAAATGATCGACATGCTGATTTCGGAGCGAGACGCTGCAATGAGGGCTTCTGGAGGATAGTTCTCAAGGGTAGAGTAACGTTCTCTTCTCAGCATCGGAAGCCGTTTGCCAAGGACCAAACTCTTCTTTGGCAATAGTGAATTGTGTCGGCATCAAGCCACGACCTGACCTGCTTCCGTGCTTGCGTGCGTGTTCTGCTATGGAGCTAGCTTGAATGACCCAGCTCAGGTGGCAGCTTGGTGCCTGTGTAGAGAGGTAAACTCATTTCGTCAAGCGAAGCTCCTGAGGCGATGAGCTATGACTACCTAGATATCATAGCAGCCGGGTAGTCAAATTGGGGTTTTTATAAGGGATTTTTTTGTATAAAAAATAGGCTGCTGTTTCACGATCACGTGTTGGTAGATCAGATGACTGGCACAGTACTGTACTGTACTGTACTGTAATCTCTTTGCTGCTCGGTCCGAGTACACGTTCGTATCTCTCAAATGTGCTGTGGGCGCCCGCTGACATTCAGGAATGCGTTTCCGGTCGTGCTCTTCTCGAGGTTGCTACTGTACGTACCAGAATCGCCGAAAGCCGGCTTGTGGATTGGGGAAAGCTTCTAGGTCAGATCCTCGAGGATGCGGTATAGCTGGAATGGTAGAAAGCTACAGCTCTGGAAAATCGAGGGGGTATCGCAGCGGAGTTGGCCTTGATTTCGAAGGGACGGGGAGCGGGCGCGGTTGGAGGTACACAATCAAATACAGTACTGTACTGTACAAGGTTAGCGTCCACTAATCCATATTGGGATTAGTCTCGCTAAACCACACACTGCTCGCTTCTGAAAACCTCCCCAACCTCCGACCTCGAATTTCTCTCCACGACAAAATCCGCTCGACGCGAAGGACAACGAACGCAGTTGCCCATCATGTCTCTCGTCACGGGTAAGCAAACCACTGTCCTCTGTTGAATGCTGGAAGAAGGGAAGGTCTTCATGTTGGGACGATGCGCGAGATTGGACGGTTCCTCTCGCCCTTCACGACCTCCCCTCGGGGCGACCAGTATCTCCAGCACATGCTAACGCTTCGCAGGCGAGAAGTCCAATTTCCAATACGTAAGCTACGAACCCAGTTTGATTTGAGATGGTCGAGAGTCGGCGCTGGGATCGGGAGATACAATCGCTCGTCTCCAGGAGCAGCCGGCGCTGGGGTGCAGGAAATGTTTCCGCTGGACCCTGCGAGATGACCTGCGAGTCTTGTGTCTCCAAGGCACCCCACGATGGCATACTCCTGGATATGGTGTCTCCTTCGACAATCTTTCGCCACGATGTGCCATGGAATACGAATGTTCCGAAGTCCGTCGGAAAGACACTGATGGTTTATAGATTCTTCGTTTGTTGAACACAAACGTCGAGTAAGCAATTTTCCCTGCCTTCCTCGTTTGAATCTAGGGACCTAACTAACTCCTAACAGGGGAAAGCAAAAGGCACATAACACCTCTCTCGACACAAGAGGGTTGGGCTAACCGTCTTGCAGGTCATGTACGCATTGACTAAGATCAAGGGAGTTGGTGTGTTCCTCTGCATCTCTAACATGCAAATTCAGTACTGATTTTCCATAGGTCGCCGATACTCCAACTTGGTCTGCAAGAAGGCCGATGTCGATCTCAACAAGCGGTAGGAACTCATCTTGCTGAACGCCCGAACTACAGCCTAATTCGTCTCAGTGCCGGTGAACTCACTTCTGAAGAGCTTGAGCGTATTGTCACCATCATCCAGAACCCTACCCAGTACAAGATCCCCTCCTGGTTCCTCAATCGTCAACGCGATATCGTCGATGGCAAGGACTCGCAGATTCTGGCCAACGGTGTCGACTCCAAGCTCCGTGATGACTTGGAGCGCCTGAAGAAGATCCGTGCTCATCGTGGTCTCCGTCACTACTGGGGTCTCCGAGTCCGCGGACAGCACTCCAAGACCACTGGACGCCGTGGCCGTACCGTCGGTGTGTCCAAGAAGAAGGGTGGTTAAGCGTGTGGTGCGATGGGATAAATGGCTGGGTGGAGTGTGGCTTCGGGTTTCCCGCGGTGCATATGGCTTGTTTGCATTTCAGCGTGAAGCAGGAACTGGATGTACCTGCTACCACATCTAGTCGCCTGAACGAACCTTCAAAGACAATCAGAATTCAGACGTTGAATTGCCATGTGAAGCAGACTGTTGAGGCCGCAAATGCTCGCTTGCTAACTTGATACATCTAAACCAACTTTTGACCACACCGCGCATGTCTCCGACACTCAATGCTCTCAATCCTCGTGCGTGACAGCCATATCGAGAACCTCGACCCGGCCTTGCCCTTTGGTCTCTTCTCCAATGAAGTCTCCCAAGCCCTTGAAGGCGCCGGGCTCGACGAATCCGGTCACCTCCCACTCCGAGCCGAGGACATCTTGGGTTTCGACTTGCTCGATGTAGCTCAGGATGCGCTCCTTGACAGTGCCCTTGGTCTTTTCCTCTCCCTCCTCGGCGTCGGCCGGCTTTGGCGCAGCCACCTTCGCAGCGTGCTTGAGGATCGTCGTGGGACAGGTGATGCGCAGTCTCATCCGCGCTCTGGCCACGGGTATCGGTTGATGGGCTATCAGGGCCTTCATGGCTTCCAGGGCCTGACTCTTCGCGCTCTTCGTCGCCACGACGCCTGTCCAGACATGCTCCTTGACCTTCGGCTTCGCCTCCCCATCGTCGCCCGTCGCTGGCGTGCCGGTGCCGGTGCCGGCACTCGGCGCCTGCGAGCCTTGCGAGCTCAGCATGTCCAAGGCCTTGTCGATCATGCCCGTGGTGTAGACGCGCTTCGTCTTCGGATCGACCAGCTTGCTCGCCACGATGCCCACGACCTCGTCGTGGACCCTCTCCAACTGCGCATGGCGCTCCTTCTCGCCAACCTGCATCTCGCCCTTGTTCAGGATTTCCAGGATGATCTCATTCACCGACATCTTTACGCCGAAGGCCTTCGCCAGATCTGCGGCGGGCGCCGTCTGTCCCTTGGAGACGTTGAGGAAGACGGAGTTGATCTGCAGGACGTTGTCGAGGTCGGTCTCGATGCCGGAGCGCCATTCGAGGACCTTGTTCTTGTAGCAGGCGATCTCGAAGCGCTTCTTGGCCTTCTTGAGGCGCACCAGCGACACGTTGGTCAGCTTGATCTGGTTCGAGGGCTGGTTGATGGGCATCTTGGGCAGATGTTGCGACGGTGCGGGAATGAAAAGTCGGCGCGAAATGTGTGTTGCTTCTCCCTAGGTACGGTTCGTCTGTGTGCACGCACAGCATGTTTGTGTACAGTGCTGTCGAGAACCCCTCCCCCTCCCCCTCCCCCTCCCCCACGTGCAGTCAGGCCGGGCACCAACACAACCGTTTCGTGTTCCCAACTCCATGGTATCGTATTGTGCAGTATTATGAGCAGGCAGCGCATGTGCGCTCACATCGCTCGAGCCGGCATTGCTTCGACAGGCAGTTAACACAACACCTCTTTCTTTGGCTCGTTCAAATGAGTCAGCGTCGGTAGGTTCCACTCCCTTGTCGTGCTGTCGTGGCAACTTCCGTCGCGTCGCGGCTCGAGCGTGGTGGAATGGCTGCCTTAACTTTCTGCCTTAACTTTCTGCCTGAATGCTTGACTGCCAGGATGCCTGGTTGCCTGAATGCCTGAATGCCTGACCGCGTCGAGTACTCACCTGCCAACCTGCCCTCTAGCGTGCCTTCGACTCTCCCACTTCCTCTATCTAACCATCTCCTCCTCCTCCTCCTCCTCCTCCTCCTCCATCTCTTTTACATTCAAGTGTTCCATCTAGCCTCGCAATCAGCCCACACTCGTCCATCTCCATCCCCATCTCTTGCTCGCGTCTGACTGATAGTGATCTGGCATCCTATTTCCTGCCGCATCGCGTTCGATCATGAAGCTCCTCGCCTCCACCGTCCTCCTGGGCGCGGCTTCGGCGACCATCACCACCCAGCAGCAGGTCATCAAGAACGGCCAAGATCTCCTCCATGATGCCGCGGAGCCAGTGGCGAACGCCTGGTCCAAGTCGCTCGGCCATCTCGCCGAGTCGATGAAGGACATGACTGCCGAGGCCAAGGCCATCTGGGACGAGGTGACGATGTACTTCCCCGAAGAGATGGGGAAGGCAGCCTTCTTCTCCGCACCCAAGCCCCACACCAAGAAGCCTGAGAGTGTCTGGGACTTTGTCGTCAAAGGCTCGGATGTCCAGAGCGTGTGGGTGGAGAACGCCGATGGCGAGAAGGAGAGGGAGATTGACGGAAAGCTCGAATCGTACACGCTGCGAGCGAAGCATGTTGACCCCTCGAAGCTCGGTGTCGACACGGTCAAGCAGTACAGTGGTTACCTGGACGATGACAAGGATGACAAGCATCTCTTCTACTGTAAGTCTGCAGTCATGGACAGCACCTCTTGTCGGCTGCTAACCTCTCCCAGGGTTCTTTGAGTCCCGCAACGACCCCAAGAACGATCCAGTAATCCTCTGGCTCAACGGTGGCCCAGGATGCTCGTCCCTCACCGGGCTGTTCCTCGAGCTCGGCCCGGCCTCTCTCGACAAGAACCTAAAGCTTCACCACAACCCATATTCCTGGAACGCCAACGCCTCGGTCATCTTCCTGGACCAGCCAGTCAACGTTGGGTACTCTTACAGCGGCGGCTCTGTGAGCAACACGATCGCCGCTGGCAAGGACGTCTACGCCCTGCTCACCCTGTTCTTCAAGCAGTTCCCGGAATACGCGAAGCAGGACTTCCACATTGCTGGAGAGTCATATGCAGGTCACTACATCCCTGTCTTTACCTCCGAAATCCTCTCGCACAAGAAGCGTAACATCAACCTGAAGTCCGTCTTGATTGGCAACGGTCTGACCGATGGACTAACCCAATACGAGTACTACAAGCCAATGGCCTGTGGCGAGGGAGGATACCCAGCTGTCCTTGACTCTAGCGAGTGCCAGGCTATGGAGAATGCTCTTCCCCGTTGCCAGAGCCTGATCCAAAGCTGCTACGATAGCGAGAGCGTTTGGTCTTGCGTGCCGGCCAGCATTTACTGCAACAACGCGATGATCGGACCATACCAACGAACCGGCCAGAACGTTTACGACATCCGTGGACAATGCGAGGACTCGAACAACCTCTGCTACCCTGCTCTCGGCTGGATCAGTGACTTCCTGAACCAGGATGAAGTACAACAGGAGCTGGGCGTTGAGGTCAGCAGCTATGACAGCTGCAACTTCGACATCAACCGCAACTTCCTCTTTCAAGGGGACTGGATGCAGCCGTTCCACCGTCTGGTGCCCGGCATCCTTGAACAGATCCCAGTCCTGATCTACGCCGGTGATGCCGACTTCATCTGCAACTGGCTTGGCAACCAGGCCTGGACCGAGGCTCTCCAATGGCCTGGACAGAAGAACTTCAACAAGGCCGAGGTCAAGGACATCGAGCTCGACAACGGCGACAAGTACGGAAAGATCAAGCACAGTGGAAACTTCACCTTCCTCCAAGTCTTCGGTGCTGGTCACATGGTTCCTATGGACCAACCCGAGGCGTCTTTGGACTTCCTCAACAGATGGGTTGGTGGAGAGTGGTTCTAGAGAGGACGGCAAGGACTGTACAAATAGCACTGGGTGGACTAGAAGATGTTGGAATAGGAACACGGTGCACGGCTTTCTGTAGTTGCGTCACAATAGCTTTTTCACATAGAGACATAATACTTGTGATCCTAACGATTCGTCTTGATCCAGGCGGTCGATGTGACATCCAGAACACACGGTTGTGTGATAATCTCAATTCCGGCCTCGAAGTAGCAAGAGAACGTTTATGATCTGAGATGGCGAAGTTCTGGGGTGCCACTTCTGTGTGTGCCATCTGGTTGATCAAGAGCCACGAGCAATCCCGTGGAAGGATTTCGCTGCGATTAGATCAGGTCCTGAAGGTATCGATGGGTAGAAATGCTTCACGATGTACTTTGAGTGCGAGTGTTGCGGAGGCTTAAGAACACGCCACCCCCCAGTGCTCTCCGCCCGACACTTCGTCGGTGGAAGAATCAGTGCGCGGACTTTATAGAATTGCAATTGCCATCCCCCAAGACAAGTAAGGTAAACAATGGAACCGAAGGAGTTGTGAAGAGACTTGACTTACAGTAAGTACTGTACAGTGCAGTGCAAAGGCACAGTTCCACCCACCCCTGTTCCGGTCCGACGATCCACTTCGGTTTTCCATCTCTCCCGTTTCTCGGTTCCACGCCCAGGCTCAGCTCAACAGCAACCAAAACCATTGAACTGCAACCCTTCGAGATGGCGATGCGGATCCAGCGTCTCTTCCGGGCGTCCAGGGCGCTGCCTCTGGCCCCAAGAAGGCGCCCCATGAGCACGCAAATCGACGACATCTCACCCCCAAGCGCGTCTGCATCAGAGGTTGATGCGGCGTCCATTTCTTCGGCTCCAAGTACAAGTACAACACCACCACCACCACCGCCGCCGCCGCCTGAAGAGGATCCGGACCTCACAACAGTCAAACCGAGCGTCAAGAAAGAAGCAGTCCACCGGGCGCTCGCCAACGTCTATGAGCCGGGTATGGTGCTGAGGCGCGGCGAGGGCCCCCTGGACCGCCTGGATGAGAAGACGGGTGTACCGACATGGGGGACTTGGGGCGTCACGATCAAGGCGAACCCATCGCACGTAATCACTGCGTAGGTCGAGACTGAGAACGGCGGCGTGGGAATTGGAGAATGGGAGAGAGCTGACACCGCGCAGGCCTCATTTCTGGTTGAGGTAAGAGAGGAGACGGAGAGGAAGGGTCACGTGGTAACTCATGTGTTGTGAAGGGACAATTGCCGGTGTGCAAAGTGCGTCAATGGCGATACGATGCAGAGGGCTTTCGATACTTTCTCGGTGGGTCTTTTGGGTGCCTACTGTGCCTACGCCTGTGCTGTCTGGGCTCCGTGTTGACCGTGAAGTAGATTCCGCAGAACATTCAGCCCAAGGAGGTACAAATTCGCAAGGAAGGCCTCCAAGTGACTTGTAGGCATTCGTTCGCTCTTTAAAGCGTGTGACTGATGTCTTAGGGGCCAACGATGATCATGTCAGCATGTACGCGTGGGACTGGCTTCTGAGGCATAGAAAGTCGGCATCATTTGCGGTTAAGACGGACGAGAAGAAGAACAGCGGTGATAAGTTAGCAATTCATTCGCGTTCGGGTTGGGGGGTGTGGCTAACATCACGCAGAACTAGGCTTTGGGGCTCTACCGTTGGACAGGAACCTCCTTCAGTCAGGTATGAGGAGGTCATGGCAGATGACCAAGGGGTCGGGAAGTGGACAGCTAAGATCGTAGGATCTGTCTCGACGCAACAGCCCCGGACAGTGCTAACTCGAACAGCGAGAGTACGGCTTTTGCTACGTGGATGGGTGCCCTCCGACCCCCGAAGCCACCAAAGAGCTTCTGGAGCGGATTGCTTTCATCCGAGTAACGCACTACGGTATGTACAGACTCGCGTCCGTACCCCGAGCCATGCTCACTTCTCCAGGCGGGTTCTATGACTTCACAGCGGACCTCACCATGAAAGACACGGCCTACACCAACCTCGCGCTCCCCGCCCACACCGACACGGCCTACTTCACCGACCCGGCGGGTCTCCAGATGTTCCACCTGCTCTCGCACACCGACGGCGACGGCGGCGCCTCCCTTCTCGTCGACGGCTTCAACGCGGCCAAGACCCTGCTCAAAGAGTCCTACTCGGCGTACAACGTACTCTCCCGAACGCCCATCAGCTGGCACGCCAGCGGCAACGAAGGCATCACCATCACTCCAGCGAAGAAAATGCCAGTGTTGAGTTTCCAGGACTTCAAGGAAGGAGAAGTCCCCCGATTGCTGCAGGTCCGGTGGAACAACGACGACAGGGGCGTGGTGGCGCTGAAAGAAGACCACGGCATGGGGGCTGAGAAGTGGTACAAGGCGGCGGCGAAGTTCAATGAGATTCTGAACCGGAAGGGGATGCAGTACTGGGCGCAGATGAAGCCCGGAAGTCCCCTGAGTATGTTCTATCGACCCGGGTGGGGAAGTGGTGTTGACCTGAATTAGTATTCGACAACTGGCGCGTCTTGCATGGCAGGTCTGCGTTCACCGGGAAGCGGAGAGTGTGTGGAGGCTACAGTAAGAAGCCGCGTACCCGGTGTGAGGATGGATCAGCTAACTTGGGATAGTCAACCATGATGACTACGTCTCCAGATGGCGCAACACCAACTACACGAGAGAGGAGGTCTTGAAGCAGATTCTGTGAAAAGGCGGAGACTGTTCCGCGCGCGAGGGCTTTGTATCATGTACCATATCGTCCGCCAGGCGCAACAGAGATGCAGCTGGACCAAGCCTGGATGTAGGTCGCATCCTCTAGTTTGATAAGTCCTTCATCGTTAGTATGTGGGAGGGCCTGGGTGATCTGGTGATATCGGAGAGTGGGTGTAGTAGTACATCGTAGAGAATTGATAAGCTTCAGAAGCCGATCCATGTGTCCCGAGGGCTGGAAAAGACCGATCTGACCAAAGACCAAAGGCCAAAGCCAAAACCAAAGGCCGAAGACCAAAGACCTGTGAAAGTCAGAAATCTTACAACATCAGATTGATAGACGAACATTTGTTGCTATACAGCTTGCGGCCTCGCCTGTTGCTGCTGAGAAAGGCAAAGTCTTGGCATCACGCCTCGCTTAGTACTTGCTAGCGTGACCCGAGCCCACACGGAGCCAGAGAAAATTCCTGGCGACGTCAATTCTCCCGAACTTCAATCCTCGACGAACATCCGCCAACACCCCACGACACGATGGTGAGCGCCCCCCGTCTAGATTCGCACAGTCTTGCTCTGCGGTTCGGCTGCTCGAGTTCTGCTCGGCCTGGGCGCCCGAAATGCGCGAGGGGCCCGGAACGCAACGAAGCCGCACGAACACGATCGACTTCCAGGACAGCGCTGATGAGAGCAATTGCAGGTTCGATACGCAGCCACCGAGATCCACCCCACGAAGTCCGCTCGTGCGCGCGGCGCGTACCTGCGAGTCTCTTTCAAGAACACCCGCGAGACGGCCCAGGCTATCAACGGATGGAAGCTGCAGCGCGCGGTCAAGTTCCTCGAGAATGTCCAGGAGCACAAGGAGGCCGTCCCCATGCGAAGATATGCCGGAGGAACCGGTCGTGCATCTCAGGGTACGCACACGCTACGCGCCCCCATGGATGGATTCGAGATCTGGGCTGGGGGCAACACGGATCCGCAACGCTGACTCGGTGGATAGGCAAGCAATTCGGTGTCTCCCGTGCTAGGTGGCCCGTCAAGTCGGCTGAGTTCCTGCTCGGTCTTCTCAAGAACGCTGAGGCGAACGCCGACACCAAGGGCCTCGACACCGGGAACCTCATCGTCAAACACATCCAAGTCAACCAGGCCCCCAAGCAACGCCGCCGCACATACCGTGCTCACGGCCGTGTAAGCCCCCCCCTCCTCACCCTCCCTTACGGCAACAGGTAAGCTGCGAGGACGACGGGCTGACAAGGAGCTAGATCAACCCGTACATGTCCAACCCGTGCCACATCGAACTCATCTTGACCGAAGGCGAGGAGGTTGTCCAGAAGTCGAGCGCAGTTGAGGGACGTGATGCTCACCTGAGCTCGAGACAACGCGGCCTCCGCACCCGCAAGGCGATCACTGCTGCATAGGATGGTGTTTTGTTTTGTGTCGGTCTGGGGGGAGGGTTTGGGGTGATCGTGATCTGTGGGCTTGCAAATGGGCGTGTGTGTAACAGGTTTGAGGGCCTTTCTAATTAGACGGCTGTACCTTGTTAGCATTGAGCTGATGACCCTTCGCACGCAAACAAAGAATTCATGAACACAAGCCCATCAGCACAGGATATCCGCACGTGTGATCTTGGAGGAGAAATAGAAGTGCCGAATGATTCCAGCGTTCGTTCAGGCTGGCAAGCAACTGGAACCCTGGAAGGGCTGGGAATGCAAGTCCCGAGCTCGTCTCTTAGGCACGCACGAAACCAGAATGAGACCGAGTCTGCCCCACTGTACCTCTCAGAGCTGCCCTGTTTGTTCCCTTCTCTCTGTTCGGGCTCTCTCCACTTCTTCTTCTTCTTCTTCCACTTCTTCTTCTTCTTCTTCTTCTTCTCCCGTCCCCACAGGGAGGGAGCTTCGCGGCTGCCTGTGCTCTTGCTAGTCCCAGCTACAGCTACAGCTCTAGCTTCATACCTACTTACTTACCTAGGTACCTACCTATCTACCTACAGGGCAGTGTGTATGTGTGTGTGTGTGTGTGTGTGTGTGTGTGTGTGTGTGTGTGTGTGTGTGTGTATGTACGTGCCTGGGGTACATACATAAGGTACATATATACACACAGCAGGAGCAACGTTCTCCGTGGGTTGGGTATGGTATAATGTGGTATAATGTAATGTAATGTAAAAATGGTATGGTATGTATGGTATGGTATGGTATGGTATGCTATGCTATGCTATGCTATGGTATGTATGGTATGTATGGTATGTATGGTATGTATGGTATGTATGGTATGTATGGTATGTATGGTATGTATGGTATGGTATGCTATGTTATAGTTTAATATGATATGTACCTTGTATATACGTGTCTATCTGGACATGTGTACAGTACTGTACGTCTCAACCTCCTCCTCCTCCTCCGGCCCTCTTTGGTTTTGGCACCGTCGCGCTTCTTTTATCCCGTTTTACCTTTTTGGGAGAGGGAGGGAGAAGGAGAGGAGAGGAGAGGGAGAGGGAGAGGGAGAGGGAGAGGGAGAGGGAGAGGGAGAGGGAGAGGGAGAGGGAGAGGGGAGAGGGAGAGGGAGAGGGAGAGGGAGAGGGAGAGGGAGAGGGAGAGGGGCAGGGGAGGTTTTTCTCTTATTGTTTTCCTCTTTGGCAAAACAATATAGCAGAGTGTAGCGCAGTGTAGCATACTTCGTTGGAGGATGGGATGACAAGTCTTTTTTCTTTCTTTTTTTTCCTATCTTTCCATTTCTCGTTCTTTTCTTTCTTTCCTTGATTTCCTCTTTCTTTTTTTTTTTTCTTCCTTTCCCTTTCCCTTTCCTTTTCTTTTAGGCTTTTCCTTTTCCTTTTCCGGTTTTTTTTTCCCTTTTCCTTTTCCTTTCTTTTTCTTTTTCTTTTCCTTCTTCTTCTTTCCCTCTCTCCTCCCTCTCTCCTCCCTCTCCCTCTCCAAGGCACAAGATATCTTCTACCCACCGATCGGCGAGCCTTCGACGGGCATATACATACATATACAGACAAATACATAAGTGCCTACCTACTGTGAATAAGCAGGCAAACAGTAGGCAGACAGCAGAAAGACAGTAGGCAGTAAGTAGGCAGTAAATAGGCAGTAAGTAGGCAGTAAGTAGGCAGTAAGTAGGCAGTAAGTAGGCAGTAAGTAGGCAGTAAGTAGGCAGTAAGTAGGCAGTAAATAGGCACACGGTGAATAAGCAGGCAGGCTGACAGGCACGCAGTAAGTACCTAGGCAGTAAGTAGGCAGGCACGCAGTAGGTAGACAGGCATACAATAAGCAGTATGCAGGCATACCATAAGCAAATAGGCAAATAGATGAACAAATCAAACTCAGTAAAAAAGACATCTTTCTTCGACCTCACAGTAGATAAATACTTTGTTTGACCTAAGGTACTTACAGTACCCACCTACCTACCTACCTACCTACCTACTTAGGTACCTACCTACCTACTTAGGTACCTACCTACCCACCTACCTACCTACTTACCTATAGGTACCTACCTACCTACTCAAGCAGCAGCTACAGTACAGTACAGTACGAATCGCACGTGAGAAATCTCGGCCAAGAAACGAGATATGGTATGGTATGGTATGTACTGTATTTTACTGTACACAGGCAGCAAGCAAGCAATTAAGCAAGCAAGCAAGTTAGCAAGCAAGTTAGCAAGCAAGTTAGCAAGCAAGTTAGCTAGCTTTGACGACTATGACCCCCCCCCCCTCCCCCAAAAAAAAAAGAAGAGCATTCGAAGTAGTGAGCGAGGTCTGTAGACCCGTAAAATGGTACAGTACGTACGTACGTTCGTGATTGCTACCTACCTATTAGACTTTACACGGGATTCCTATGCCAGCCTATTCCTACAAAATGCCACTATTCGCAGCGACTACCCGCGGAGGCCAGCAGCCACAGCAAACTGCAGAGAGCCATCACCCCCCCCATTGCTTCCTTGAAACCCACATTCCATGCATGCGCCGAGCTCGGCTGTCCAGGATGCTTCTCAATCCGTGATGAGCCCTCTCCAACGCCAAAAACAACCATGGTTCCCACGACCCACGCTATGCATTAACACTTGAAACGGCGTAATCTGACAAAATCTTTGGGTTGTGGACGGAGGTGGAGAGAAAAATTCGAAGCACAGTCCTCCTGGAAACACAAACATCATCGCACATTCACCGGGAGGATCATGCTTCCTACACAGACAAAAGCCACGACGGCAGACCCAGCGCACCGGCGGGCAGTCTCTAGGCTTGCGCAACCTCAATGCAGCCTTCGAATCGTCCGTAGCCGGCACGGGTGACGCCGTCAAGGAGGGCGTCACCCAGGAGCTCCGGTTGAGAGTTCCGCCAGCCTACGGTCATGTTCCAAGCGTTTTCCAGGGTCGCCGTCTCAACAGGATCGATGTGATTGATAATCGAGGCCAAGGTGTGGGCCTCTAGCGGCTTCATCATGTACACATCGATCTCGTTTTGTCTCTTGATGAGAGCAGCGTTTGCCTGAGAATCCTGAGCGGGGGCTTCGACTGTGCTTTGGTCAAAGTCTAGAGGAAGCTTGGCGTAACCGCAAGAATTGAAAACAAGCTTGGTGAGTTGCGTTGGCTGCCGGGCCTCGGGCTCGCGAAGGTGATCCCTCGAGTAGCGAATCTCGGCCAAAGTGGGCCCTGGGGTGAGGCTGTCGATCAATCCTGCCCAGGAGCCCATCCGAGGCGGCGCAAGCCAATCTAATGGAACGTTCGGCGGCGGTGCCGCGACCGGAGGCGTTGGCACTGCTGCCACTGCCAACAGCGGCGGGTGAATGCCTACCAGTGGGTGCAAGCCCCCCGGGACGTTGACCATGGCATTGTTCGCAGCAGCATTGCCAGCGAAGTTCTGAGCGATGTTCTGGAGCTGCTGTGCCCGTGTGATAGGATTCGGTCGCGCGTTAGCCGGCAACGTCGCCGTCAGAGAAACCGAATCAAATGTCACGCTGTGCAGGACCTGCTCCCGCATCCGAGCCAACAGTTCGCTGAGAACATGAGGGCTGAACCAGCAGTTTTTCAGCGACAGATGCTCAATGTGTGGAAAATCGAGGACTTGGTGGTTTCGAGTTCTGTCGACCATGTGCATGGCCTTCACGACAACTGGCGCCGCCAAGACATTTTGGTTGCGAGAGAAGAGGCCAGATGCGTTTTCACCACCGCATAACCACTCGAAATGAAGGGCCTTGATGCTTTCCCGCCATGATATGTGCTGGTGGATGATATCGAAGACGGTCGAGAGCGAGTCTGAGGGAGCGATGTTGGCATCCTGAACCCAGCTGGTCGCCTCCTTCTTGACCTCACGCCAGTCAGGGATGACCGCCAAGGAGAAGCTCTCCAGCCCGGGAAGACTGTCCCAGAAGTCTCCGCGGCGAAGAACCGAGAGATGGCGCGTTGGGATGCGCGCGATGTTGAGGGTGGTAATGTTGTTGAATGTCATGTGACTCAGGTTATCCATGATTGCAATGGCCCACGATTGCATGAACGCATTCTGAGCCCATTCCATCTCCAGCAGCATCTCGCGCTGTGCATTGGTGAGATCGTTGGGCTTCAGAGGAACCGCTTCGCTCTTGGTGTTGCCCTTGTTGAAGAGGGCAGCTGACTCGCTGCCGTCTGATTCGTCGTCCATCTCATCATCACTCTGTTCGCGGGGCATCGCCGTCCTCCCAACGAGCGCTCTGCGATCCGGATGGGGAGGCATACGACGGCGAGGTCGTGCCACCCAGGTAGCCAGAGCTGGAGCTTCTCGGCTAGGTTGTACGCCCCACGGAGCGGCGTGGCTAGCAGGCAAGGTGCAATCCATCTCTTCCCATATGTCTACGCCTTCGTTCTCCTTGAGCAGCTGCATGGCCGGCTGAAGATCCTCTCCCGTGAATCCCGAATCTTCCAAGATTCTTGTCAAGCTTGCGAGGTGCGAGTCCGAATCCACCGACGCAAACAACTGTTGAATCTGTCGCGATGGGACCTTCTTGGCGGTGGTTGGCGTCTCGGGCACGAATTTCGATGCGCCGAAGACGGGCGGCTTGCCACCTCGTCCTTCCACTCTCGTGTTGATATCTGGACCAGCAAGCCAGCCCAGACCGCCGTCAAGGGACAGGCCCAGCTCCTGGACCGTGGAGAGGAATTGCAACGCCTTTGCCATCGTCCTGGTTTCGTCTGCTGTCTGCTCCAGCCCTTCGAGTTGCGAGTATCTGTTGTACGATTTGAAAGGCCAACGGTAGATACCCCAGAACGTAGTGATTGCTTCCTGGTCGCATTTGCGGGGCGGGCTCGTTAACTTGCGATGGTCTATTTCGAAGCTCATGGCGAATCTCTTGATCCAGTGTCCGAAGCTACACACTCATCAGACCTGGCACGTCGGCAATCTGGATCGGGAGACCTCTCTTACCCCTGGAACACCCGCATGCCCTGATCCTGTACCATGATCGACTGCTGCACAACATCGTTCGAGCTTGTCGTCTCGGGGGTGATGCCGTAGATCTCGGGTCGAAAAGGCACCACGACGCTCCGGAAGAGGGCCTCGGAAACCTTCTGATCGAACTCCTTGTTGACCAGGCGCATGTTCTGGATGTTGGATCTCGAGAGGTGGGCCACGATCAGCGAGAACAACTCCACGGGAATCATGTTCGCAGGCCACGATCCTGCCGGTCCAGCTGAGAGCGAGTAAGCCAACCGACACTCGCGGCAGCGCCGGGCAGAGCGGAGCAGATCTTACCTCGTTCTTTTTTCTTCGCCGGACTCGCGCCCGCGCGCCTGAGCATCGCTACGCCTCGCGTCTTTCTTCGCTTGGAGGACGGAGAAGGAGCCTCGGACATGGTTGCGAATGACTGCCTGGGATCGAGGGAATGCGAGACGCGCCGGTGCTCGAGGGCAATCGACGTGGAGGAGGAGGAGGCGTGTCGCGAAAGGAGCCGGAACGCCAACCGATGACGGGAGGATCTGGACGGCTGCGGAGGAGGTCGAGCCGGAATTTTGTGTATTTTTCTTTTTCGTTCTGGTCTCTCGATGATGCGGGATTGAAGGGTGGTCGTGAATCTTTTTTCTCGACGTGCCGACGAACAACTTACGGTATCTATCTACAGCACTGTAGCGTGTACCGCGCTAGCGGAGGGGCACGCACAGCCGGGTCACGTGCAAAGCCTGGTCGGAAGACATCTCACACGGTACTGAGTACTTCATTGAATGGCCACGCTGTATGTCCACGCTGTACCGTACATTCACTACTGTACTGTACATCCCATATCCTCTGTAGGATGCTCAGCCAATCTACATATCGCGGGATGGGGAGGCGGCCAGCCGGAGATGCCGCTGGCCTACACACGCAGTACAGTACTGTACAGTAAATACGTAGGTGCAGTAGGCATGTGTATGATCACGATGCGGCAACATTGGCAAGGAGAACTTTGACACGCGCGCAGTGGAGAACGCAGAGTTCGGTGGCGTCGATGCCATGATCATCCCGTTCGCTTTTGCCATGGATTTCGCTTTTGCCATGGCCCAAACAGCACACAGGACTTCCCACATTTCATCGCGCGGTGATCCACGGGTCGACGCCCAACTCCTGCCCTGCCCGTCTATGGATGGTATGATCAACGCGCCGTCCACACAACCGTACCCCAACGCCGAACGTCCCCTTCCAAGCAGGAATCGGGTCTTGAGCCATGCTCGAACACGTCGAACGTGCGATGCGTTCACACGGCCTCCGCGTGCCGTCCCCGGACCTCGACCGAGCCGTCGGCGCAGTGCCGGCGCAGCTTCGCTCTCGCATTCTCCGCATCCGAGGACCCGAAGCTGGCGGCGCGGGTCATCTCGGATGCGTTCCGCTTGAGAGACGTCGGAGACCAAGCCGTGAGGAGATCGCCAGCCGCCGGTCGACCCGTGTCGGGGGGCCGAGGTTCCACGTCGGCAGGGCCGTCCAGGAGCGGGTCGTAGGTCCACGCGGCTTCCAGGCCCGGTTTGTAGGGCGCAACGTGCCGCAACTCGGCCCACGACAGAGTATCCTCGGCCATGGCAATGTACAAGTCGAGGATCTTGCCGCTCTCGTCGTTGACGGCGCAGTGGCGCTGCAAGAACGGCGCATCGTAGTCACTCCCCATCAGGCCATCATCCAGTCGGCGCAGCATGGGGAGCCCTTGGAGCTTCTTGGCATCGCAGAGACGCGCCACGAGAGGGTGCCAGGGCCGTCCCTGGAGGATGGAGCAGAAGGCCTCGTTGACGGCCTCGCGGAAAGAAGCGCTGTCGGTGTCGGGAACGACGACGACTTGATGGAGGCCTACGTGCACGTCAGCGTGTGACGACCTGGAGAGGCCGTGGCGAGCCGCACCGAACCCCCCCGCACGCTCGCGCGACGTGGAGGAGAAGATGACGACGCGGGGGACCTGCCTCTGGATAAACAGCGCTTGTAGGCGGCCGTGTCTTTCTCGAAGGGAAAAGGCTGTGACGAGGTGGGGAGGAGAGAGACGTGCACCGTCCACGATTGCGCGCCCGACATGGGCACGCGGCGAGCTCCCTCGTCGCGACCCGCGCGGCTGGGCGGGGAGCGCGACTCGCTCGGGCTCGGGCTCGGGCTGGGGCGGGGGCTCATGTCGTCGGACTTGACAGACAGCTCGATCGCATCATGCCGCGACGGGGGCGTGGACGCCTTGCGCCGGCGACTGATCAGGGCCGGGTCGCGCGGCAGCAGGCTGTCGACCTTGTCCTCGAGCCGCATCGAGGCGTCGTCGATCTCCGTCACATGGTTCCGGAGGCCCTCGACGCTGTCGAGCAGGCCTTCGATCTTGTCGTCGTAATAGGGCGCGCGTTTGTGTAGCAGGCCCAGGTGGTGGAACAGGCTGCTCTGCTGGCGGTAGAGGTTCCTGAACTCGCCCTCCGTCTCCTCGCGGCCGCGCTCGACGAGCTCTTCCAGCCGGCCGAGGCGATCGACCAGGCCGCCGCTGCCGCCGCCGCGCTCGCGATGCAGCGCTTCCTCCAGCACCTCGATCTTCGCTCGCAAGACCTCGAGCTCCTCGAGCTCGGCCGAGCTGACGCGCTCCTTCTCCGGCATGTGGTAGCAGGCTTGGTGGCCGCAGTCGCAGGTGCTGCCGGGGACGGCCCTGCTGCGGGCAAAGCCCACACAGGCACAGCGCAAGCCCTTGGCTTCGGGGTGGAGGAGGATGTATCGACAGCCGCCTTTGGGAAGATGCGAATCGTCGTCGTCGGCGGCGGGGGCGGGGGCGGGGGCGGCGCGCGCCGGCTCATGGCGCGGCGGGGAGGGAAACATGGCGGTGGGCGGTGGTGGCAGCCTCGAGGTATCTCGGCAGTCCGAAACGGTGGCTCCAGCGCGAGGAGGAAGTCATAGACATCCGGGTTGGTTGGTTGGGGGTGGTGGTGTCAGGCCGGTGGTGGTCGGTCGGGGGGGGTGAGATGTTGATATCTGCCCAACCGATGTGGTGGTCGCGCGGTTGGGATATCTGTCGATCGGCTGGTCGTCGGTCGGTTTTGGTTCGGTGTCAATCAGTCAGGCCGGCCGACAGGCAGAGAGTCGTGGCTTCGGGGCGAGCAGGTCGGTAGCTTTTTGAAGGGAAAGTCAGGAAGAAGAGGTCTGGGGGTTGCGGGAGAAGGGCGAGGGATAAGATTCTCCGCAACGTGGGACTGTGGGGGGTTGGGAAGTGGGATTGCGAAGATTGTCACTCACATTTCAACCTTCATTCTGCTTCTTGGACCAAGGGGCGTGCAGAGAGAGACTTTGGGCCGCCCACTCCGTGCCATTGCCGAGACGGGTGCGACGGAAGAGAAGAAGATGGGTATGTAAGGTCAGGTACTGTACTGTAAGGTGTAAGGAGACTTTGGATCTAGGAGGTGCATAGTGGAGTGTCGAAAGGGGACTGACTGACTTGGTGTACATACGTAGTGTACTGTATCAGTATCAGCATCAGCATCAGTATCAGTAAATGTACAATACAGTACAGTACATACAATAACAGTATGTACTGTATGTTGTATGTACTAACCACTTCTATACTCTGCCAGTACTCCATGCGGGCGCTTGCAGTACAAACTGTGTATGTCATGTACAACAACACTGCACCGTATGTACATACACTATACAGTACAGTACTACAGCCAATTCGCGACACGTGTTCTGGCCAAGTTCCAATCATGTCACGACTACGTAGCCACCGGAATCACGGCACAGTATGTACAGTATGTACAGACAGTGTGTATGGTGTATCTACAGTACATGGAGTAGCTACCTCTATACATGTACGTGCTGTGTTGTGCTGCCACAGATGTATGTCACGTGTTTATCACATGACGACGACTAGCCTCATCTACATCACCTAACCCAAACTACCCAAACTACCAGAACTACCAGAACTATCCTCACAACCCTCCTCGCCACTCTCTCCATCTTCACACTGAAGTGATGTTCACACTCCCACCCACATACCGACCTACCGCACTGTACACTGTACATGTACCGACTAAGGTACTGCGCTGTACTGTACAACGCTCCTTCAACGACCGAGTCTTGCTGACAGAGACGACAGTCGCATCACACCCATCTCATCCTGGTCGAGGTCGGCGCTCTCGCTGCCACTCGCTGCCACGCAACGACCGATACAACCCCCCCCCTACGCCGGAAGTATGCTGCGTCAAGAGATCTCGGGACTCCATGCTGCTCGGCTGCGGCTGAGGCCCCGGGACACCGACACCGCTCGTCTAAAGTACCCAAGGTAGGTAGGTGAATGCCGTGGGGGTGGGTATCGGTATGTGGGCCACCGCCCTCCAGTACATTTGACCCCTTCCTCCTCTTCCTCCCGACGCCGTGTTACCTACAATCTGCCTCGCACCATCGCGCCGCCGCGTGGGAGAAGGACGCGATGGCCTCTCGAAGATCTGGCAACCAAGACGTGCACATCCACCACGCGCTGGTTCTCACAGCCATCCGCGCGTCACTGTCCCCCGCGGGAGTGGCCATCGTCCCACTTCTGCCCCATGTACAAGACGGTGGGAAACGCATCGCTGTTGCGCGTAGTAGCCACGTCTTCCAATTCTTCGCCGCTGCAAACCAGCGCGTCGGAGGCGACGGGAGAGAGATCATCACGCGCGCTCGGTCTCGAGAAAGAGAAAGAACACAGTGCGAACCTCGTCCGACGAATTGCGGAGTGTGACCTTACTCGAGGCCCTCTACCCTCGACATCGGGGGAACAGGCTATTAGAACAACGGTCGGTATCAATACACCCCTCCAAAATGACCGACCTGTGTTACAATATGTACATTGATGCGCTAGCTCCTCGCTTGACATCACGAAGGAAAGACATCCAAGCGTTGCCATCAGAAAAACGGGTCTCCGGCACACTTACCCACGCGGTTCCCTTCGCGGGCTCTCGGGTCTAGGGTCGTGTGTTTAAAGTGCGGGAGGAGGTCCTTCGGGTCCACCGGCTCCACCGGGTTCACTGGGTCTGTCCGGCCCTCCAGGTCCTCCAGGTCCGTCTGGTCTTCCGGGTGGTGGCCGTTTGTCAGGGTTGGCAATGCCTCCATTCTCCGTGTAGGTCGCGGCACGGTTGATGGTCCTCTCGTTCGCAGTATCAATGCCGAACGCGATCCACGCGAAGATCCCGTCCTCGACCTTGTCGCCGAGGAGAGAATAATGCACGATCGGGTCACCAACACTCGCGGACTCAGCAAAGCACCCATCGACGGCGTTGGTGATCACCCTCTGATGATTGGCTGCGTAGACGGGCGTTTCGTTCACCTGATCCGTGAGGACCTGATCGTAGTATATCTGCCCGACTTGCGAAGCGGTCCCGGCCAGGTACGTGCCGTTGGCGAACATCCTGTTTTCGGATCAGTCCACATCGCATTCGAGTTGATACCGGTTCACCTACGTCCCGTTCGTGTACGTGGCGACGTGAGTATGAGTCGTGCGGCCCTCGTAATGCCCGGGGAACAAGGACGTGAACTCGACGACACCGTGCTCGTCGGTCAACTGCAAACCACGAGAATGGGTGCGATTGATGTTGCTGGCATCGTTTCCGTTTCCGTTTCTCTCGTCGACCAGACCGCTATAGACCCCACTGGCGTTCGCGTACCAGAGGTCGACCATGATGTTTGGCAATGGCTCACAGGTCACGAAATCGAGGACCTGGATATCCAGAATGAGGTCTATGCCCGCTTGCTGCTCCCGGACATCGCTGCGGACGTATTCTCCCGCGACGTAGTAGGGACCTTCCGTCGTCTCGGGAGACAGGATGCAGGAGTTGTTCCCAGCAAAGAGAACATCGGCTGGGGTGTCGGGCGTATAGGCGATGGGCGACAGATGACTCGTGTTCAAGATCAACTCACGGTTATCTCGTGCGGCAAGGACAGGTCGATCTGGGACCGTCGTCAGCAATACGATGCATCTGGTACCGGCGTCGACTGACCAGTGTGCAGGCCTCTCTTCTCTCTCTCGACTTTCAAGATGGCCGATCGTCTCGCGATGTTGCGGTCCTCATGGCCTCTGGCTTTCAGCTGGGACGCGCATCGGCTCATGAAATCACGAGGGACATTTTGGTAAAAGGCAGCCAGTTCCTTGATCTCCTGCTGCACATCATGCCCAGGGTGGGCGTCGACGGTGGCCAGAGTCAAGCAGAAGTTGGCGAGTGCAAGAGCTGAGAACCTCATGGTGAACGAACCGGCTGCCGCGAGCAGTTGGTCCAGGCCAAGAAATGGTCGAGTCTGCTGAAGCCTATCTCGAAGTAGGAGAGTCGGGATGGTAAGCCGTTACTTATGTGATGGTCGATGCCTTGACTTTTCCTTCTTCTTCTTCTTCTTCCCCTTCTTCTTCTTCTTCTACTTCTTCTTCTTCATCATCCTCTACTTCTTCTTCTTCCTTCTCACCTTGGCGGCAAGTGCAAGTTCGTCATGCACATCTGCCATTGTGAGATCGGTCACCCATCCATCCAATTGGGGGGCTCGATGTAAGTCCTTTCTTTCATGTTCATCAATCCTGACAATCAACGCAGATAAGCCGTTTCGGACCTTACTTTATTGCAACTTGGCTGGGGATCGATCATCGAATCTGTCATCTCGTCATTCCTTCCGAGGTGGTGGGAAAAGGCCGGCCAAACTCGCCAAATGCGAGCCCAGGGCAAAACAGGGAGGTGAGCCGGATATGTATAAACAAAACACAATATTTAATATACATTATATTGCACTACCTAGTACCGACCTACCTCTCTTATGAGAAGGAATTGCACTCAATCGATGCCATCCTGCATTCACCAAGCGAGGACGATGGTAGTAGCAGTAGGTACGGTATTGTACAGTACAGTACAGTAGAGACAGATCTTCGCTTCTTTGCAACCCTCGTGGGGGGGGGTTGGTTCTCTGCTTCGGTACTGGACATGCAAGGTAAATAGTAGTAGTAGTTCTCGGTCTCGTTGCCAGATACAGCGCGTATCTCATGCTCCGTCTCTCTCTCTCTGCCTGTCTGGGGGTGTCTGCTAGACATCGCGTGCCGCCGGCCGTTCGTTCATTGCACACCCTTCCCATGGCCATCACGTCCTAATTCCCTGGCTCGCCTTGCTCGCTCCGGCCCCGACTTCCCACAGACACGCTATCCTGGCTGCTCCTCGCCCTGGCCCCCGATCCCCGGACGAGCTCGACTGGTCCAAGGCCGGCCTCTTCTTTGCAGCAGCGAGAGCCCTCGCAGCAGCAGCAACGGCCTCGCTGCTGCCCGAGTTTCGGTCGAGTCTCCGTCGACGCTGGCCGTGGTCCTGCGCGCCACTGGCGCTACTGCGGCCCGAGTTGTCGCGCAGGGCCGTCACGAAGCTGCTGTTCGAATCATCGCGTTTCACCAGCTCGGCCTCTTGGATCTCTCGTGGGCGGCTACGGCTGGACGTTCTGGATAGCGTGGCCGGTCTTCCGGCCGGCACTGCCGGTTCGGGTTTGGACGGACGGACCACCGTCTCTGCGACACTGTCTCTGGCAACAGACGCCGATTCACCGTGCGGCTCGCCCGCCTCTGTGGAGCGCTGATGGTAGCTGCGGCGTTCGGGGATCCTTCTTGGTGTCTGGCCGGTCCTGGCTCTCTGCGCAAGGACTTCATCGTCGCCCGGTCGGAATGAAAACGCAACCTGCGAAGGCGCTTCCTGGGCCAGGCTGGCATAACGACCTCCCGAGCCTGTTGGTTCTCGCATCTGCCTGACGGGGCCCTTCGGATAGACTGGCGTGTGCTTGGCCTGGAACCCAATCCCGAGCCCTGAAGGCGCCATCACCGGTAGTGAGGTTTCGGTCTTGCGGTCGGGCGAGTTCGTGCTCGACTCGGACTCGGACGATGAATCGAATGCCACTCCGAACTCCGCATGTGCTCGCTGTCGCTCCAGATCCGCAAGCTGGGTCTTGCTGAGCAACGCCAAGTCCAAATTTGGACCTTGTGGTGGCACCGGTTCATTCAGCTCTTCGGGTGAGGTGTGAATTGGGAAACTTCCAGTGGAAGCCCGCGGCTGTAGAACACGGTCCTTGGAAGGAAATTCCGGTCGTTTGTTGCCGACGTTGGTCACCATTCCTTGCGCATTGGCTCTGATCCTAGTCTTGAAGAAGCGATCGGCTGTAGTGTGTGTGTGAGCGATGTAGTAGGACCAGGTAGAAGGGCGGAAGTTACCTCGATACTTATCATCGGGTGTTAGATCACTCAACCCATCCGTGGTATCGTCCGAACGGCCTGCATGAAGTCAGTCGACACGGAACTGTGGCAGAAAAGCAAAGCCGTACCCTTAGAAGTGCGAGCAAAATGCCTCGCCTTGATCGTCCCGACATCTCGCCCGATCTTTTCCCCAATGTTGGACCCGTGAACTGTACTCTTGCTCCTGGCCAAAGTGACCTTCGCCAACCCGCCCTCCGTCTTGCCCAGCAGAATCTCCATCTGCCGGATCTCTCTCTTGTAATCGCGCTCCTTCAGCTCCCACTGAGTAGCCAATGTCTCAAAATCCTTGATGTCCTTGGTGTGGGTTCGTTTCAGTTCCTCCATCGACTCTTCCTTTCTCCGAACTTCTGATTGTAGCTCTTGGTACGCTTCCAGCACGTGCAGGATGGTGCTGTTGTATTCGATGGGCACGGAAGCAACGGAGCTTTGATTCATCATCACCACCTTGAGCATTTCTACCAGCTGGTCCCCAGAAGGCGCATCTAAGATCACCGTGCTCGTCAGCAATCGCGATCATCGTCCAGGTAGGTCAAGTGAAGGCTGAAGGCGGCCATGAGCACCTACGGTACACGCTCTCTGGGTCTCGGAAGCTGAAGAAGGTATCGGGCGTAGGAAGAACCGGAGGCGTGGAGGGGCGTATGCCAATGTACGACGATACTCGCGACGTCGGCCGAAGACGAGGCGTACTTGCATGGACCGAGTTTCCATCCTCGCTCTCCATGCCAGCAACGCTCTCGTCGAAAGAGATGTTGCTTGCTCGGTCACTGATATTCGACACGCCTTGTGTTCTGCCTCGCCCGAACACGGGCCTTAACCAATCCGCCATCTAGACAGGTCGAGACTGGAACTGAGAGCGTGGTTGGCGCTGAGTTGCGAGTTCTGGGCGTGGCGATGCGCAAGGGAAGGTGCGGTTGTTGACTTGACTTGAGCTACGAAGTGCAAGCGAAGGGCCTTACAAAGTACCACCTTGCTTTGACGAGCACATTCGAGAACAGCGCATATCCCAACTGGTACTGTAAGGACAGTCAAGGAGGACGAACAGCACTTCTAAGTCAAGCGGTGGCGCAGAGTCAATGTTTACATATCGAGGGAACCCCAATGGATTGAGATAGGTACGGAAACGTGTGATATGGCAACGCGTTCTGCATCGATTGATCTTCTATCAGCAGACGCATCTATTTGCAGACATAGAATGAAATGGGACGGCAAGACTGCGGTCTGCAGACGCCGAGGAGTCGAGACTGCTGCATCTGACTTCCTAGGTATAGCAGAGGAAATGGCAAACACACCCTGTACTCTTCATCGTTCTTCCATCGACGTCCGTATTGCAGTATGCAGAACTCACGCCGCCTCCCCTCGCGAGCGCCGGCTATCATAGTCCTGTATGGCCCATGGCGCTTTCGCTGAGCATTGTTGCTTGCGGAGTGTACCACCACAGAAGGCGCAATCTTGATTGATGGCATACCCTCCCACCCCATCAAGATTGCAAGGCTTGCAATAGCAGAGCTGACCTTGAGGACATCGTCCGAATATCCTATGGTGCGTGGCACAATCTTCACGTCCGCCAGTATCAGTAGAAGAGATCCTCCGCCTTCTGTCTCTGCCGGCCTCTGCCTTCCAGCTTGTTTGAAAAAAGCTCCTTGCCAGAGTTATCGCCCAAGGTAGCAGGAAACAACTCCTTCACCCGAGCAGCTCCTTTGATGTTGAACCCTTGAGAAGATGGCGTCAGAGCAGAACCGCGGGTCGTGATCCTAGTAGCTAGAGATCCACCTCGTGGTAGACTATCTGAGCTACCATCCATGAACGGAACGGGCATTTTGTTGGCAAACAAGTCGGCTGTCTCATCGGCGGCGTTGAATGCTGCTGCATTGCGATGACGGGTGTTTGTCTTTTGGGGGAATAGCTCCTTCGTAGCACTGGCCTCTCTCAGATGCGCCTTGATAGCTTGCGCCTTCATCCGGTTTGCAGAAGCCACCTCGTTATCTCTCCGCCTCCTCTCCAAAATGCGAGTCTCTACCATGTCGTGATCTCCATCTCTATCTCGGATTGGAGAAGCACTTCTGCTTCGCAACCTCCCACCCCCTCTGTCCTCGTGCGACGGGAACAGCTCTCTGCCGGTAGGTCTTGAATACCGACCGCCCTGATCTGCCCGGCCTCGCGTGTCGCTGCCCGCCGACGAACCCGGACGAGCAGTTCTGTCGGCACGTTTTGCTATAGCTGCTGCATCGTCGTCATAGAGCGAAGCATCGAATTTAGACTCACGCTCCCTCTTTTCTTGCTCGTTGTCGTCGTACATTTGGCTTCGATAACCCCCATCTTCCCTATCTCGATATGTCCTTGGGCCTCTGTTGTTCCGTTTGCGACGCTCGGCTGGATCATGCTCTGGGTTGAAGAGATAGAATCTGCTTCGTTCGCGTGCTCCAGCTTGCTTTCGGTCTCCCACCACAGCTAATCTGACAGCCAATTGTGTTTCGGGGCGGAGAGGGAAGGTCTTTGCAGGGATTGCTTGCAGGGTTGGAATCTGCGATACATCCGCGGTTTCGACTGCGGCAAAGGCAGCCAAAGCTGTTTGCGCGATCTCAGGAGTGTCGTAGATGAGGTTGGCAGAGGTATCATCAATCCACTCAACGCGCAGTGGTCGGTGGAGATCGAAGTACTCGGAGGCGAAACTTAGGATGTCTTTGGTGGTGAGGTTGTCCAGACCTCGGAGGTGGACTTTCTGAGGCGTGGGCGTGCGGGCATTTGCTTCTGTAATGTCGTTGGGGGTATCTAGGACGAGATCGGTGTCTTGTAGAGACTGTCGAGAGGTTAGCCTGCGACCTGGAGACTTGTCATGTTGGAGTCGCAGCTCACGGAAACCTGGAGCTCGGGGAGAATGTCGGCCTCTGGAATGATCAGGTCCTCGGACAATCCCATATCAATGTCCATCTCGATATCCATGTTTATGGCCGCCATGGTGGAGGTTTGCAGTTCGGTCGGTGGGCTGATTTGTTGTGGAGGGTGAAGTAAGTACCGGAGAGCTCGGGTCGATTTAGATCGCAGACGTGAAGTCTTGAGACCACGTCAAAGCCACTGTGAGAGTCGAGTACAATCGAGAGAGGTGAATTCGCAAGGGGCTCTGGCGCGTCGAGAGTTCATCGGCTCCACTGAACAACGCCTCCACATTTGCCATTCACTGTTGCGGAGGTACAATGATAACGAACGTGGCAGGCCAGTCGCTTTCACAGGCGTGTAGTTTGATCTGTGCTGGTGGGGAAGGCAAGGAAGGCAAGTTGCGATTGACTTGAGGATGTTGAAGCCGTACTGAACTGTAGGCACTGTAGAAGAAGTGATGTACAGTATTAAGCGTGTTATACTGTACGTCCGACGGATTTACTATATTCCGTGATTTCCATCTAGAGGTGTGTGTGCAGTAGATTTGTAGCTGTGTTACAAGAGTTACTGTAAATGTGTTACAAGAGATACTGTAACTGTGTTTGTTACAAGTACCTCTTAAGCAAGTACCTACTTAGTACTTATACCAGAGCGACGTTGCATCGTAACACCATTGTTTCAAATAGCAGCTGTGTTGAACTGAGTACTTAAATGTATAAGTACATTAGACGGTTCAATGAGAGGCTATTGTTAGAGCATCTGTTCTACGAAATACTAAAATACGCTAACCGTTCTTTCCTGACATCATCAATAGTTTTTTGTACAGCATTGAGTATTCAAAAAGCTGTGGAATTGACAATGTAGTGGTATTCGAGAATTTTGGTGTACCAACCCCAATTTCTTCTAGGTGCCTACTGAATTCTTCCTTGATGCCTAGCTAGGTGATTACCAAGGTAACTACAGTACTACAGAGGTGGCTTTTTCGAAAAAGAAAAAACCCCTCTGGACCACGATATAAGAAACAAGTGTTCAAACCAAGTCGTTCACAAAGCGATGCAGGACCTGGTTGAAAATTCGGGGACCATTTCATTCGATTGCAAGATGTGAGAATCTGTATCTGCTGCGCGCTTTAAGTACATACATGAATGAGGATCCAGCCTCAGTTTCGCAAAGCCAACCAAGCATGCCGCGCACCTATTTAAACTGCGGTACAGTTCCCCAAGAGGAAAACGTCACGAGTCCGTGGTGAATGAGTAGAATAGAACTTCCCTCCCCTCGCGGAACATTGGAAGAAGCTACAGTACAGCTGCAAAAACAGAAGCCACCAAGTCGGAGACGCTGCAGAGTACATGAACGGCTCGAGGCAAATTCGGTAAGCCTGGCCTATGAAGAAAGAGAAAAGATGAAGAGAAGAGGAGAGCCAAGAAGAGAAAGGTATAGACGTGTAATGAGACGAGAAAGAAGCCATCACGCAGTCTTTTACTTTCGGTTCTTGGTTTGGCTGGAGGTGGCTTCGGTTTTGCCAGTGCCTCGCTCATCGTATCCGTAAAGCTCGCGCAGTTTGCGGTTCCTGTAGATAAATGCGTTAGATCAACCATGAAGTACCGATCGGCGGGACGGAAAGAAAGCTTTCAGTTGCTTACCATTGATTCTTGCAGCCGTTGGGTGGACGCTCAATTGAAAAGTAGGCTTGCACTTTGAACGCGCGTCAGCATATCGTCAATCTCGGATACATCATGGAATCAACTTACGATTTTGAGCCATCAGCTTGAACAAGTTGGTGTCTTTCAACGGAACAAGGTTCTCGTCAATCTCGCGGTTGCGACGCTCAACCATGCAATAGTAGAGAGCATCATTCTCAAACTGTGACCAGCCAGATCCTCCAACCTGTGACTCGTCGTACTCTGGCATGGGCGGCAGATCTATCTTTGGGGGTCGCTTTGCAACAGGCTTGGTGGCAACAGCATTCTGGGGATCAAGAACATCAGCGGATAGGACAGTGAGAGCGGGCGGCAACTTACGATGTCAACAGCGATCTCGTTCTTGCCAACGGGTTTCTTCTGCGTCTTGGACCCAGGGACAGTCTTCTTGGAAGTTTGAGTACCATCGTCTTCATCGCGATCGTTCTTCTTGGATGGGACAGTCTTTCTGGCAGGGGTGTAATCGGATGTGTTGGAGCTCTCAACTGGAGAGGGAGTCTCATCGTCGTCGTCGTCGTCGTCGTCATCATCGCGATCGTTCTTCTTGGATGGAGTTTGCTTTCTCAGAGTCAGCAAACACTTCATAAATTTCGGGACTGGTACTGTAATGGATAAGAACGAGTGGGCACAAGCAGCAACTTACAATGTCATCGGCGATCTCGTTCTCGCCAACGGGCTTCTTCTTCTGCTTCTTCGATCCTGGGACAGCCTTCTCAAGAGTCTGGCTGTCCTCGTAATCATCGCGATTTCTCTTCTTGGATGGGAGGGTTTTCCTGGCTGGGGTGAAGTCGGAGGATGAGTTGGAGCTCTCGACTGAAGTGGCCCTCTCCGAGGCTTGGGTCTTGAGCTTCTTGCTGACGTGGACTGGAGTCAGCTCCTCGTCCTCATCCTCCTCCTCCTCGAGATATGATCTCTTGTTTCGTCCAGGCTGCTTGATGAGTTAGTAGATGCTTGGCTAGAAATCTGGGACGGAAGAAACTTACCTGGCTGCTCCGACGCATCATCTTTCGACGCTCGGCGATCGAAGAGTAGAATTCGCCATCGCCACTCGGATCTTGGTGGGCGGAAGCCGGAGCCTCACGCGAAGAAGAGTGAAGGGAAGAAATCGGTGGGGTAGTCGCTCTGCGGGCGGCCCCGTGCCGAGGAGGAGGTTTCCCTGAAGACTTCTGGCCATTGTCTGCGACAAGATCAGCATTGGCAACAAGAGGGGATGTTGAAGTCAATGTGCGAATGAGAAGGCCTGAAAGCATGTGCAAGAATCTTATATCTGACCGGATTGAGGGACGAGGACGGAAAAAAACAAAAATGGACATACCGGACTCATTCTGAGACTCATCTTCGTACGAAGAATCATCGTCAGAAGTCTCAATGGTGGGTTGAACATCATCGTTCTTCCCGAGAAAGTCAGCGTTGGGATGGGTAGGATTCTCAACGTTGGTTTGGACATCATCGTCCTCCCCGAGAACTGTGAAAAATTAGTTCTCAAGACCAACGATTCATTGCGATTCCGAGCACTCACCACTACCATCAGAGCCACCACGCTCTTGCCTAGCTGCAGCCTCGATTGCAGCGCCAACGAGGAAGCATTCCTCTGGGATGATGGGCATGACAATCGGGCCCAGGTTGGCGCCATTGGCTATAGTCGTATTAGCTCAGTCAACGAGATGCTTCAACGGAAGGACATACCATCGTAGAAATCTCCGGTGAACCGGGCGAACCAGAAGGGGTCCCTCGGGAGGTCTGATGGGACTGGGAGCTCCCTTACGTTGGTAAGCAAGGAGGGGTCCATCTTGAAGGCTGATGGGATTGGAAGCTTGTGTGCGTTGGTAAGAAAGAAGGGGGTTGGCAGCTGGGTATCCAGAACGAGGAGACAGAGAAATTGGGAAGAACTCTAGTATCGTGGAAGATGTTTCTGGACGTGGTGAGGAAGAGAGAAGAGTGCAGGAAGTGACAAGTATTTGTACTTGATGAGAAAATCTGATTCCTATTGTCAGCCAGACAGGATAGCTAGCAGAAGCTGTCGTTGCCATTGTTGCTAGGCGAGTGCTGTAAGTCGGGTCAATTGGTATTGTGCGTGCTGTTGTGGTAATCAAGGGCATTGGGCAGGGGATAATCTTGCTATTGTCATGGTCGACGCCGAAGTAAAAACTCGCTTAACGAGGTCATTGTTGACCACCCTCGGTAGCGAAGGAGACAATAACAAATGGCAAGTGGCCTGAAAATCAGCGAGGGAACAGCGCACTCCGTCCGACCCGACAAAGACAATTGAACGCGTTGGGAGAAAGGCCTTTCTATTGTTGTAGGACTCATTGTAGTAGGATCTATTGTAGCAGAGAGAGCATCTCATGCCCGACAAACAGCAAGTCCGCGGCCGCTTGAGTTGAGGGAGGTGATGAGAGGCATTCGTCTTTAGCAAGTGCTCAGAATGCAAAAGAGAAAAAGAGAGAGAGAAGGTCTCAATAGCAGGGCGCTCACTGCCCAAGGCCTAGTAGTAAGAGCTTTGCATCATAATCATAATCATTTGAACATACGCGAATTTATATATGACGGGAGGATGTTTTGATTGACACGTGACCGACCGCTCAGCCCGTGCTCCTACTGTACAAACGACCTTCAAGATCCGACCGAATTCAGTGTGATACGGTACGGCCGCGTCGAACATCGAAAGCAAGAAGACATCTCCGCCGAACGATATGCCCGAGTCGATCCTAGGTCCTCCTCGCGAGGTTTTGATCGAACCCGAGGCTCTGAGTGGTGCAGGCTTCGCAAAATTTGGAACCGTGATCGAAAACCCGGCACCATCACTGGTACCGTCCTCAGCAATGTCGAGCCTGCCGCCAAATGCGGCGCAGGCGAATCAAGGGAGCGCTTTGAAGTATCTGGATGTCACTCATATGAAGGATTACTATCCTTTTGCTCCCAGCAAGGTAGCCTCCAAAGCAGTCATGAACATGTTTGTTTGTGCTCCCAGAGCTCTCCTCAGGAGCCGCGCTCCCGGCGTGGAAGGCAATTTTCCAATCAAAATTTTAGAACGACACCCATATACGACACAGACTTTCATACCGCTGGGTCTCTCCGCTGCAGAAGCAGACCGGCTTCGCTATCTCGTCATTGTCGCGCCTTCGTTGCCGCCCGCAGCAGGTGTTCAACACCTCCCAGTCCCCTCATCACCAGAGCTGGCGAGAGATGACTTGCCCGGACGAGGCCTTCCAGATCTCCGAAGAGTCAGGGCGTTCCTTGCCAATGGGGCACAGGCCGTCACCTATGGAGCTGGGACCTGGCATGCTCCGATGGTGGTGCTGGGTGGCAAGCCAATCGACTTCATTGTGGTACAATTCGCAAATAGTGTGGCAATCGAAGACTGCCAGGAAGCAGAAGTGGTCCCAGAGAACGGGAAGCTACTCGTCGCTGTGCCAGGAAAGCCTAAGACCCTACACAAGCTGTGACTTGAGCATCTCCATCTCCATCAAGGAAGATAGCGGTGTGAGAGGCTGCTTTTACAGAAGCCGTCTCTTCAATAGGCCTAGTAATTGACATCTAATCATACCGATATGGCCGTATCTTCCCCATATCTCAAACAATGTCACCTCAATCCTATTGTTTGGGCTGTGTGCTTGTTGTCTTTTAGCTAGCTCGGCGTGGCAGTTTGATAGACCACGATGCAGGCTGGGCTGCAGAGGCGAGTCAAACAGGACAATCTCACTCAGTCAAACATGATGAGGTGAGTAGGTCTCACCTTTCATCGACAAACTGTAGCATACAGCGTGATTCCCATGACCTCCCATAGATGCGCGGCGAGGAAGGACAAACCGATCGAGCCAATCTCGTTGTAGCAGGCGAAGACTTTGCAAGGCTGGCCGCACCACCAAGAGCATTCTTTGAACGCGGCGAGCTAATTTCTTACGGACTAAGATCGATTTGAATGTGGTAACTTCTATAAGTATCGTCAACGGCGTGGATGTTGTTGGCTATCATTGGCCAGCCGGCCTGTACGCGCGCTGGAAATGCCGTCGCTGTATCATGGCCCTGAGATTGCTCAACAATGCGCATGACGGCAAGGAACACTTTGCTAGCATGACGAGTGCATGATGGGATTGGGTGTCACAAGAAGTGCAAGTGTCTCTGCAGCGAGAGGGTTCAGTATGGCAAGCCCTACATCCTGCCGATGCTCGTTCCAAAAGGACTTGTACCACCCACCACCAGCACCCACCGTCGCCAAAGCTCCGTATGTACAGTACCTCGAGACGCTTGGAAAGATTCAAGGCTGCCAAAGGATCGAGCTGCTCCTAGACCATGCAGGGCAGGGCAACGACTCGCTCGGGCTGGCTCGGGGCCAGGTATGTACAGCACTGTAGCACGGAAGCTAAGACAGATGGCCGTTTATGTGAGATTGGCGAGATTTGGAAGACCGGAAGCAAGGTCGATCTCTGCCGTTCCCTTGCTGCTTGGAGTCGGTTTGCGAGTCTCGCAGAGTCAGTAAGTACAGTACTGTACTGTACAGACAGAGGAGTACTGTCGTAGTCGCCGTCACTCTACTCCTCTAATGCTATCAGGCGGCAATCTACAGCACCTGCTACTGCGACTCCTGATCGAGACTGCTGGGCAGAAGATACAAGACCAGATTTCTGTATACTCGTACTCTCTCTCTCTCTCTCTCTCTCTCTCTCTCTCTCTCTCTCGTCCACGGGCCGCAGGGCGCGCGGCTCATGGCGCACGCTCACAGCAGTCAGTCCAGACGGTCTATGCTCGGTGTGCTAGATCGTCAGCAAGTGTGGTCGGTCTTGTTGGTCTGGTCTTGCGCCTGGGCCAGAGAGATGCTCAGGGGCAAACCAAACAAGAGGGAAGCTTGCGAGAAAGTGGATGCCGTCACAACCAGGGCATGGAAGAAGATGTGGATCGAGCTGCGATGTGCACGGCAGCAGGGTACCGGCCTCTCTCTCTGAAGCTTGGCTGGGTCTGAGATTTCTTGTTCATGGTCATCTGCAGGTCTCTCTGCATCTTGAGCTGTACTGTGTGCACATAGCTGTCTCACCACCGTACGTACTATGGTACATACAGTGCTCACACATCTGTCGGTGCAGAACTTGCCGAGTCTCATGTTCTGGTCATGTTCTGGAGCAGTGAGTGAGTTCATCACTGCATGCCTCCTCGTCGCAGGGGCAAATCAATGCAGCGCACGATTTTAGCCACATTCTTCCCGAGCGATCGTTAGTCGAGGCGCACGAGTCATGGAAGAGAGACGGGAAGAATCTACTACAGACAGTACTGTGTACGCAAGATTATCACGTGGAGGCTGACAGCGACGAGCTCGACCAAGGCAAGTACAGTACTGTACTGACTGTATTGTAAACAAGTGACGGAGCAAGTCGCCGACCTGAGACCTGAAGCTCACGACTGACCGAGGATTCCGAGGCCAGAGTAACGACGGGTGATGGAGGTAGGACAACGGCACCAAACCTGCACCGGATTCTCTCGGCACACAGGTACAGTACTGGACATGCTCCTTCGATGCTCGTTCTGCAATGACACTCACACTGGCAGACGTGGCGCAACGGTTAGGAAGTCTAGCGGTGTCTGAGAAAGAGGCGACCTAAATTCTTCCGAGCGCCCTCGTTCAGAAAGCGTGGCGTGACCAAAGACGGTTCCAATGACAATGCATGTCCATCCGTCGCCAGAAAGTGCCTAGATTCGTTCAGGAAACAAAAACGGTCTGACAAGTGGGAACGCCGTCGCGCTCTGTCGTGCCGCTCCGCACCGGCTCTTGCTGCTAACTCACGGATTCCGAGACTGACAGTCCGGACGCTGATCCGATCCGGTATCTGTCTGGCTGGAGTCTGTCGCATACCAGAAAGCAGGTGCTGTTCTGTGGGTATGGACTGGTTGATAGCCCCTCGGCTTGAGAGATGGCGTGAGTGGTGTTGTTGTTGTTGTTGTTGTTGTGCTTTACCGAGAAGTTCGAAAAGGCCTCCTGAGCTGGCTCGCCTCGCAGCTCGCCTGGGCAGGCAAGCAAGCAAGCGAGGGGCCAGAGCTGGAGCTGAAAAACAATGCACTTCTGCTGATTTCTTCCTCGCCATGAGCAAAACCCCGACACCCTGCGACACGCACGACGCCAGGCCCGATGTCTCTTCTCCGAGGCCGGGACCAGTTCAAACGTTGGATCTGGTCAAAGCTGCGAGAGATGGCGATTGGCTGTCGAGCCACGACTTCGGGCAGCCTGACCATCATTTCGCATGCAGAGAAGAGCAAAAAGCAAAGAAAGTGGAGAAGATGGTCGTTATACAGAGTCGTACTGTACCCCACGGAATATCAAGTAGGATGTTAAGCCTCTTGACGCCCCACCGATGGACGTGCCGCCGCCGCGTAGATTTTATATGCTTTTTTTTGATGGCCGTGTATTGTTTTGGTTGGTCTCGGTGGATCAGGATCAGGACCAGGACCAGGCCCAGGACCAGGACTAGCACGACACAGGGCAGGGGTTTGTTTGTTCAATCAATCGTGCATGAGCAGGACATCTCATGGCATGGGGGGGGGGGGGGGGGGGGGGGGGAGAGAGAGAGAGACGACAGGCCGTCCGAACGAGTCGACAGGGGAGAAAAGCTGAGACCGTCTGCATAGCCAGATCTGTGTAGATCTCATGCAAATCTGCGGAATGGACTTTCGACGCGAGATCTATCGGGACAAGACAGCGACGACGGAGTACGCAAACGGTAGCACCAACGACTTTCGCTTCAGCCACCGATCGGACGTGGGATGGCCTACCTGTCTGCGAGATGAAGCAAGCCTACCTACCCCATCAGCATCGTGTGCGAGCAAGGCCATCTGGGATGAGTGCCGCGTCGAGGGAATCGCTTCTCGTGTTGATGTTGCCGGATCTAAGCGAGAATCACTGATGAAGAGTCAGTGACGAAGAAGTTTCATACTTCTCCTCTCTCTCTTATCTCCTCTTCTTCTCGCCCAGCGCGCTGCCAGTCGGCCAGTCGGCCACCAATCGTCGAGTCTCGTTGCATGTGCCACTCGCCCAATCCAGCCGTCAAGTGTCCCGCCGAGACTCGAGGTTCCGGTGCTTACTCGTCCCTCGGCCTCCCGTCACGATCTGCACGCTATCTATCTCGTCCTCTGTGTACGACGACTGCGTAACCTGAAGCAATTCCGGTCCAGTGTCCCGGGTCGGTCTGGTAGTACCAGCTTGCTCCCCGACCGTTGTCGACCGATGGACAGGCAGGAAAGACGACATCAGCATCGGGAGGAGCTTGATCTGACCACCACGGGTCGGTGTTGGCGGTCGTGGCAGCGAGCGGACGACGCCAAACCGCCTGTTCTTCATCGATTCCACTTCGCAGATCGAGCATCTACATCGCATCGAGCAGCAGGCGGCACGGCAAGACCAGCGCCGACAAGGAATGAATGAGCCCGCCACGTTTCAGCCCCGACCCATATGGATCTCCAACGGTCTGTACAGGACTGTAGGAACGGGGCCATCTGTGCTCCCGGTTGTTTGTGCGCATCCGAGAATCTGTAGCTACACAGTAGGTATGTGCGGTAGCGCTATGTCGCCTCCCGCGCCGCTGCGAGGTCGCGAAGGAGACCAGTGGGAGCGTCTGGGAGCGCTCATGGATTTGTCGTCGTCGAGTCCAACTCCTGCTGGGCCATGGATGAGTAGCATGGCATGCGTGTGGCGTGTGGCGTACGTGCGAGCGAGCGTGCGTACGGGTTGAAATCGAACTCGAACTACATCACTACATCCCTGACGCCGGGAGAACCAAGACTAGGTAGGTAGGTAGGTAGGTAGGCAGGTGGACAGGTGAGTGGTTCGGTCGGTACTACTTGGGTAGACGCTGGATACGCAGACTAGATCTTTGGTTTCTAAAGAAAAGGAGATCGGGTCGGTCGTGTCTCCTACCGTGTCGTCAAAATCAGGAGGAGGTAGAACCTCACGCAGACATGCGAGAGGATCATGCTTTGAATACCTACCCAAAGACGTCTCGAGAAAAAAAGTAGATAGATCCAGCCTAGCCCTACCAACTTCGGCTGATCTGATGAACGCCCGCCAGGAGCTAGGTACTTGAGCGTCGCTCCCGAAATACGCAGCACCGCAGACATTCATCGACCCGTCGCATGCCGTGTTACTTACTCGGTGGAAGTTGCTGCTTGCTCGCTCAATAATGCTGCTGCTGGCTGGCTGGCTGGCTGGCCTGGCATCAGTTCACCTCCCTGTCCCTGGCCTGGTCCCAGCTTGGGCCCTGTCCCTGTTGATTACTCTACCTGTCTGTGAAATCGTCCTTATGCGTTCACTCACTTATTCTCCCACTCATCTAATCGTTGTTTGGTTTCTCAACCATGTAAATGATTCGTTCGTTGACTTATTTACTCGTTTATTGACTCGGCTAAGGGCCTATCTTCGCACGGCCTCCTAGATCAGGAAGACTTACCAACCTTGGTTTAGCATGTCACCTTTATTTTTTTTAACTCTTCATGGCGCACTAAGGCAGGCGAGTCTTCTCTGTCTCGTCTCGTCTCGTCTCATCTTGTCTCGGTCTCGGTCTGCATTGGCCTGCCAAGTTTCCCTGCTCTGTCAACAAGTACGCTCTCCCGATTTCCCATCTGGGACGAAGCTCGAGTTCAGGGTAAATCCTAAAGACAGACAAGAAAGCGTCTGCAGGGTTGATGCTAGCGGGCAGCAGCACTTGATAACAGTGGTAATAATGGTTATAGTCATTTTAAGAGTTATAGTAATAGTGATAACAGTAGTAATAGCAGCAGGAGTGGGAGAACCTGAGCAGGTGTAGCACTAGTTGCTTGCTTGCTTGCTTGCTTGAGTTTCGTCGAAGCCCTGATAACTTTCCCTCATCGTCAATTTGGAATATCGATATTCCCCGTCTGTCCGTCTGTCCGTCTGCCCTGCACTGTGCACGGCGTGACCCGGGAATCAGGGCACCTTCTGCTCCCTGTGATCTATCTTTCTGCTGTACCTGATCCTGGTCCATGCCTGGTTTGCCTGCCTGCTTGTTCCCTTGTTCAACACTGACACTGCTTTACTTTACTTTATCTCCTCACTACGACTAAGGCGTTTGTAACTGGTTCGTTCCAACTGACCGACCGTTCTACGACCTATGAGCCTTTCGGATCGTCTTCTCCCTTCATAACCCGCCCTTCCCTTCCCTCCCCATTCCATTCCTTCTCCGCGACCTGCTCGCTCTTTTGACCCTCTACCTGTCCACCACCTGCTTGTCTGCCCTCTTACCTATCTAAACATCTCCACCAAGTCTCGCTCCATTCCGACAAGCTTGCTTCATCAGGCTCGGATCTCCTTTTCCTCCAGCTTTTCCTCGCCGCCCGAGCTCGTCCAGGAACGACCCATGAGAACCGGTTGGCAATTTGCCTCGACTCGAGGGCTATCTGTCGGTTATCTCGTTCTTTTGCTACTGGCCACTTGTTACGCGCCCCTGTCGGCAGGTCTAAGATCAGCAACGGCCCGCTCGCCTAGCGAATAACAAAAGGTGGTAGTATATGTACCTTAGAATGGGTACAGTACCTACCTAGTATAGCACACCTTCAACTCTAGCTCGCCTACGACTGCTGTCGTCGAGCGAGAGACATCTTATTCCCCGCATCTGCCGCCGCCGCCATATATCTCCATTCTTCTCGAACGCCAATCTGCACCAGCGATCCAACTGCGCTCTCTACCCGCCAACTACTTGACCGCGGCTGACCGTCAAGTTACCACCTATCTACTACCACTTATTGCTTACCACTAACACACACCCTCACCTTCCCCGGAATCGACGTCTCTCACCGTTCTCATACGCCCTGGCGCCTAAGCACGGCTGGACTAGCAGTAAGCACAAGCACAAGCACCATCACACCACCACGGCGACGACTGCTGCTCGCCTGAAATCCGGTCACCCTCCACCCATCATATCCTTCCTGTCCAGGCTCTTCGCTTGACAGACGGACTCGAAGTCGGCGCAGAGTGCTCGAGTCTCTTCGGACAATTTCACCGCAATACTCGCTCACTGGTCTGGGATTCGAGGGAGCGAGTACACTTCATTACTTGTCGGTCAACGGCTGCTGGTTCTTCACATACCTTCACACACCGGACGACAAGCCCAAAGGCGCCCTCGGAGCGTCAGCGAAACTCCTCTCATCCATTCACGTCACATTCACCATCCAAGCCGAGCAATGTCTTCCTCGCATCGACGTGGCCCTTGGTCTCAAGGAGAAGACGCATACCTATGCCAGCTCGTTCACACTCAAGGAGCATTGAATTGGGTACGGATCGCGCAGCTCATCGGCTCCCGCTCGCCAAAGCAATGCCGTGAGCGGTACCACCAGAACTTGAAGCCGTCTCTCAACCACGAGCCCATCAGCCCAGAGGAAGGGCTGCAGATCGAGCGTATGGTGGCTGAGATGGGCAAACGCTGGGCGGAAATCGCTCGGCGGCTGCACGGGCGAAGTGACAACGCAGTGAAGAACTGGTGGAATGGCAGCATGAACCGTCGGAGGCGTTTGGACATCCGACGACGCACTTCTACACCACATCCAGATGCCCACGACGACAGATCGCAACCTCTCTCCTCGGCGAAGCCAACGTTGGACCATCCGCTCTCCATCACATCGAGAACGCTTTCGTCACGGCGAGGCGCGGATGGACCGCTGTCTTCTCCAGCCGTCTCCGAGGCGTCGAGGGCAGAGTCGCTTGACGGCGCACCTTCCCTCGTCTCCGATGCCAGCTCGGCTCTCTCAGTATCTCCGCGCGTAGCAGACTCGCCGCGCATGGAATTACCGCCTCTGGGCTCTTGGGCTCGCGATGTCAGGAAGCCCAGTTTGCCGATGATTCCCTTCCGGGCACCCCCGACGTTTCATTCCAAAGGCGACAGCCAGACACACACGTCTATGCTTCGCTTCGAAGACGATACGAAAGCCAGGCAGCTGAATGCCTCGCCCTCTGCCATCTATCAGCGACACGAGCCACTCTGTCACTTGGCTCCTCGCTCCCCCGGAACATGTCATCAAGAGTTCCGCCCTCAGCTCCCCACCGCGCCACCCACACCGGTACAGCTTCCTCCATTGCAGGCCAATCTTCGGCGGCATGAGCTTGCAGAGCATTCCGTCGAGAAGGATACGAGGATGAATCTCTCTTCGTTGTTAGAATAGTGCTTGCGGCCCAGGAAGGAGTGTGAGCGGTATAAAATGGTGGCGTATGTCTTGGTGTCGTCTCGTTGTCTCTGCTCTGGCGTTTATAGAATCCAGCCATGGATGGCTGGCCTGTCGACATTTGGATGATCACCACGAGCAACGTAGTTCCCCCTTCTTGGTTCAACCGGGAGTCTGGGTGTTTATCATGACCTATGTATTTTGTTATCTAGATACCCATTTTCTACTTGCAGTTGTTTCCCACCTGGGAAGGAAAATTTATGAGCTCAAACATTCAACTTCTTTCTAGCAATCTCGATCACGTCGGTCCACTTTTGGTGCAACCATTTCACTTGAGATCACGCGTTATCGATCGAGGAAGCAGAATCTACCAATGGGCCCTTCTGCGGCAGCACCAGGCTGCATGGCATCAACCCTCAGATCAAAATCTTTCAGAGTGGCTCGTCTCACGTTGCCTGCGACACGATATCTGCGGATTGGCTAAGGATGAGCGACCACAAGGAGCTCGCCCATCACCCGTAAGGGCCTCCACGATGATTGCAAGATCTCCCCGGCCACCTAGAGGAGCATTTCAGACAGGCTGATCCTGCGGCAGTACAGTACGTCGATGCTAACCGTAACGAAGACCAACAACACCCCCTCCTGCTCATTCATGACCGAGCGTCTTGGACCGAGATGGACCGCGCAGGAGCAGTCCAAACCATCACCATCAGATCCTCATCGACAGCAGATCAGGACCAGGTCGAACAAACACAACTTGTGTATGGCATCACGTGCCTTGCCTGAACACAGGCACCATGATCCACGCGCGTCCGAAACATCGGCCAACAAGTTGTAGGACAGACACTTTCCCGGCTAAACTGGATCCCAGGATTCCTTCGGCATGGATGCATGTACGTGGGAACGCTCATCCGAGTAGAAGCGCCCACAATGATGCGTTGTACAGTCGAGTGGGACCCATGGCCTAGGAGACACGGAAACTTGGTGTTACCAAAACAGATTGAAAAAGTAAACATGTTGTCGGGCGTAACCGACCAGAAAAAGTGGAGTGGAGCCGGCCCCAACTTTAAGCGAATCTCGTTCCGGTAAGAGACCTACCTACCAAGGGGTGGATCATAAGACTTTGTTCTTACATGACATGCGCGGTTTAAGGTCTGTCGAGACTACAGCTCAAGTGCAGGAAAACGACTGTACTATGGCTGAAAAATTCCTGGGTATATATCATAGAGCGCCAACAAAGAGCCACTGGCCCAGATTCGCACCCGTACTCCAAATCCGTCAATCAAGATCGCTTCCACGATACCAGTCTACAGTACTACCGCTGCAACGCTAAATGCAAACTCGAGACACGACCACCTCCGTATGAAAGTCTATGCCAAAAAGTCCTTGCCCAATCGGAGAACTATAGATATATATCTCCTCCTTCATTTGCTACCCATCGTCTCCAGGCTTCGTCGTAAGCAGATTCAAGGTCCGAGACCCATCGTTTCGTATCAAAGAGAGCGCATGTCCACCGGTTGTCGTACAGCAGTTTTCGGAGTTCTCCCAGTCTTCCTACTCCCTGCCCCTGTCCCGAGGGAGACGCGTTGTACGAGAAACCACTCGCAAGTTTAATAGCATACTCTTCATACTGCGTGTCATCCTCTGCAATGAGCTCTCCTGCGGCTCTGCGGCCCTCCTCGCCTCTAGGCAAAGCTCCTTTAAGGATCGAAGCTGCCATGCGAGAGCACATCTTGTATTTGTATCTGGGAAGTGTCAACAGAGGAGTGCTCGACCAAAGAACATCGGCAGCTGTTGTGTGGGCATTACACTCTGGCGTGTCCAGGAAGAGATCGCACACCCGTGCCCTAGAAATATGCTGATGCTTGGGAGCTACATCTGTGAACCAGATACGCGACGCAACGTTTTCTCCAGCCCACTTCAGAGCTGTTTTTTTCAAGTTACTTTCACCTAGATCAGGAAAGCGAAGGAGCCATAATATGGCTTTAGGGACCTTGTCCAAAATTCGCAGCCATGTACGAAATGTCGTAGGCTCAATCTATTATCTGTCAGAGTGCACCTGGCCCGGAGTCAGGAAGAACAAACCTTGTAGAGCTGGTTGAAATTTCCCAATATAATGGCATCATCAGAAAGACTGGGGAACAGCTCCTTACGCATTTTCCATCTTCGTGATTGCTCTTCCTCCCATGAGAGCTGTGTGTCTCGAGGCTCAGACTGAGCATGGTCACAACAGAAGAACGTGTCTTTGCAGAAGATGATATTTTCCGAGTATACCCAATCCCCATCCTCTTGCAATTGCTGATCCAGAAGTTCGTCTTCCAAATCTATGTTTCTTCTCCGAGGCCGCAGAGTATCCGGAGGTATTGCGGTTTCATCAGCCAAGATGTAGTCACACCACTCGGCTCCAAGCGTACCTGCGAAGCCCATGAAAGACATCTGGATCGGGGCTGGTCGAGCTGCAAACACCTCGTTCCTTGCGCCTCGGGTGTACCCGTTCAGGTTGACAAGGATATGTATCTCATCTCGGACAATTTGCTGAACTAATCGGTCAACCGACCAGGTGCTGACATCCCGAAACACCGGTGCCTCGCGTTCGATCTGCTGGCGATGAACCGAATTATCGCTTGCAGTCGTGGCGTAGCAGAATGCCTTTGCTCTTGAGGGATTGTGGAAGCCAAAAACGGATTGCATCCTAGAAGCCAGTCAGCACTTGTACATCGGATTCGTTATCAGCTACTCACAGATGTGCCAGAGGATGGTTATTAAAGTCCGAAGACACGTATCCAATATTGAGATTGGGCGATGGCGGTGTCGGTGGGGAGAAAACGGATCCCTGCATCCACGGCATTTTGAGAGTAGAACAAGATATCCTGAGCGCATTTCTCTGAGAAATCATGCGAATGTCTTTTGCAGATAATGGACAGGTAAAGGTATGAAAAGGTAACACCGTCGGAGCATTAGGTACAGTCAGACTGCTGGGGACCTGAGCTCTAAGATAATGCGACGGAGGCAATTGCCTGTTCTGCATGTGCTTGTCCTGATACCACCTATGCATAGCTCGCTTGTTAGCTCTTTCTACCAGGCGCAACAGTCGCACACCCTCCCAGCGTTGCCCCATCCAGGATCTGATGGCAGCTTCCATGCTGGTTTGCTTCTCTGCCGGCCACTGACCACCAGAGTCTGCTGCGTTTAGTTGCCGAAGAAAATGGTGCAGCGCTTGGTCTTGAAGCGTTCCTTGTCCCCAGACGGAACCATCCTTTAATTGTTTTGCGACGATGTCAACAACACGCTTCATCCAGCCACCGCCTTTGCCATTGGTCTTAGCGTCCACGATCATCCCATGCTCGTCCACATGCCATCTGTCTTGTTTGCCACCATCGAGTATGACGCCTCCCCGACCAGCCCAGTCGCAAACGGAGTTTAGGGCGTTAGCTAGCCCGCATACCGCTTCTGCAAATTCCGGACTCGAGGCTACCGCACGTCTGTAGTATTCGATAGCGTCACTCGTTCTGCCCTGGTCTTTGACAGCATTCGCCAGGTTCGCCAGAGCTATATCAAAGGAGCTATCGCAAGCAACGGCTTTTTCGTACATGGTGATCGCAGCTGTAAGCTGTCCGATATCCTTGAGCAGACTTCCTAGGTTTGTGTATATATGCGCGTGGCGGGAGTCTAAATTGAGTCCATAGTTGTAGTAAGCCAGGGCTAAAGCAACTCCGCTACCGGGAATAACTCCAGGTATAGTAGGCTGGGAAGACGTCTCTCTAGAGTGTAGAGGGCGAAATGCTGGTGGTTGCTGAACACTAGCGAGGAGAATACCTACATTGTTCGCCGTGGAAGGACTGGGTTGGAGGGATAGCGACAGGTAGTAGAGTGCCAGGATGTCCCCTATTCCCGTCGGCATTCTCGAAATCCTTTGACGTGAACTGCTGTTTGACATTGCGTCCTGAAAGATCTTGGCCAGAGACAGGAGCGAATTGCTAGTGGTCGAGACTGCGGCTCTTCGAGCCAGGCCATCGGGGACGTGTCGAAGTCCTGGGAGACCACCGTTTTTCGTAAACACAAGTTGCGCTGTTTGCAATGCCTTGTCAGGGGGTAGCAGCAACGGAAGGTGACCGGCTGCTTGAGAGGGTGACTTGGGGTCGGTACGTAAAGAACACATCCCATCCAGTGACAAAACGTTAACGATTTTTCCGATCAGGTCCTGGATCCCGTGAAAGCCCCTTCCAGTGCTGATAAGGACCGCGTCCTCGAAGGCTTTTGAAGCACCATCGATATCGCCCAGGCCATACAGCATGTTACCTTTGGCGTGGACCAATGCAAGAATTCTACCGTTTTCCGAGTCAGGAACCGAAAAGCCACTTGATCCGTGGCCAGGTTGCGCTGAATAGTCACCGATTTCCTTTGTATTCGTGGACGGGAAAAGTCGGTCTCCGTCAATGTCATAGTCCAAGGCGATATTATCCGCTGATGTACCCGATGATTCACATGAATCTCGTTCGGCGTTGCTCGATGTCTCACTATGATAACCCGAGGTCTCTTCGGGTTTTGGCAAACGCAGTGAACGCTCCACGAACTCAATAATTCCGACGGCCTCGTTCCCTCGATGATCACTACAAAGCATTCCTATGAGATGTTCGACGGCTTCAAAATAGCTCGGTCTGAGTTTTATTGACTGCAACCAATACTGCTCTGCCTCTTCACGTCTATCAAGACATAGGAGTGTTGCTGCGAGATTCGAAATGGCCTCGACGTGCCTGATAATTTGTGAGCATATAAAAAACAGAAAAAATTAGTCAAACTCACTGTGGATCTAGAGCAATGATCTTCGAGTAACACTCGAGCGCCTTTTGATACTCTTCCAATCCATATGCAAGACATCCTCCCAGAAGCATGCCATCAATCCAGATCCAGCCACTCTGATCGCATAGCGTGGTTAGCATTTCTAGAGCATCTCTTGCCTGATTTAGTGGTGAGGCGACAACTTGTGGAGACGCCTGTAAAGGAGATATGTAGTGCGGCATATCTTGGTTCGGGGGCCCGGTAAAACGGTTATCGTTTCGATTTCCAATACCTTGCCATCTACCGAAGTTGAGGTTGGGAGACGATCGAGAGCGGATCGAGGCCTGTCCGTCACGACTTTGAGGAATTAGATTACTAGTTTCTGTGCCATCCGAAATTTCCCAGTGACCAAGGCCCGAGAAAGGAGCTGGTTGGCGGGGTGGTTTCGGGTATATACTGTTCTTAGAGAAGGGCCGAGACCCAATAGTCTGTCTTGTTTGCTTGGTGACCTTTCTTGTCCGGTGAAGAAAAGTGAGAAGATCAACATATATACTATGAGCCCAAGATAGGGCTTTTTCCTTGAAGTGAAGATTCCCGATCTTGCTGTGCGCGTGAGATGTTGGTCTTCCTGACTCTTCTGAAACATTAAGAAAAGAAGCGCCGCTTCCATGTGGAAGTGATGATACACAAAGAGTTTGTGGTCTGTAGACATCTTTACCAAGAACATTGACCAGCGGATGACCGAGATGCGGAAGCAAAGTTGTCTCTTGATCGATAGAAACGGACCGGAAAGGCGGCAACCGTTCCGTTGAGGGCAGGGTTTGCTGACTGTAAGGTCGATTCATTGGCATGCCCTGCTGAGGATGGCCTCGTTCGTCTCTCATGGCAGCCGGTCTGTATGGTACAAATCTTCCGTCCGGCCAGTACGGGCCGTAAAGACCTCCGTCGTTGGAGGCAGTGGGTCCTGGCGATGGTTGGTATGCTGGCTGCAGAACAGTAGGGACCCACATGCTCTGGTTGGGGTAAAACGTAGAAGCATGTTGTGTGATGATCTGGTCACAGACCACCTGGGGAAAGTTAGAGGGAAATTGATGCCATGAGCTTCTATCTTCTCTGGTCCGGGTGTCCCGACCGGTGGGCGCGAATCTTGGGGTCTTGGATGCTTGCTGGTAACCGTAGCTTTGACGAAGAGTAGCAGACCTCCGTATCGCCCTCGGATCATGCATGACTGAGGTGGCATGTGTTTCGTTTTGGCCTGCTGGATCCAGCGCGACATGCTTCAAAGCAGGAGCTTTACTGGACCATTGTACAGGCGTCCCATCATAGCCGGCGGCCAGCGTTCCATTTGGTGTTTTCCTCCGCAGCATGTGCTCTGAGGGGTCGTTGTAGTGCCCAGAAAGTCTATGGCTACTCAGGTCCCCGCGCACGAGATTTGGACGGCGAGGAGCACTGTTCCCAGCCGCGCATGCGCGATCGAGAGAGCGCAGCGAAGAGGCAAGATTCCTCGGGCTTCCACAAGGGAGAGGCACTGGCCGTTCGGGTCGCCGGGGACGTGAGAGAGAATCGAAGGGAGGGGTCTGATATCCTGAGCCCCCATGTTGTTGCGATAGAGGTCGGGGGTGGTGGGCAATCTGGGGAATCATGTTCATTCCGTTGTAACGTTGTCGCGGGGGGCGAGAAGGGTATATATGATACTGAAAGGTGACATCTACAAAGATCTCTGTCCAAGGTTCAAATGCAAGGAGTGCCAATGCCTGCACGAAGGGAGAGAACGTTTCCTCTGTTGATCATCTCGAGCTCGTAGACCAGGTGCCACAGTCCAAGTTGGGCGCTCTCAGGTACCACCTGTCGCCTGCCCGAAGGGAAAAGGTCCGCGTGTGCTGCACGGGTGGTGTTGTTCGTGGCAAAGAATCGCAGGTCGAGGACGACAACGACGGCGATGAGGACGACGTAAGCTTTGTGGTAAGGGCGGGTGGTGCAGCTTCTTACGTCGATGGCGAGAGTGGTTCAGATTCGAGAGGGGAGCATGGTATGGTGAGCGCGCGAGCGAGCGGCATGAAGGTGGTGGTGGTGAAGGTGGTGGTGGTGGTGGTGGTGGTGGGTATAGAAGTGGAAGTGGAAGTGGAAGTCAAATCGAAGTCGAAGTCGAAGTCGATATGTCGATGAGAAAGTGAAAATACCAGGATGTTCAGGCCCGCCAGCCAGCTTAGTCAGCCCGGTCCAGCCCAGCGGAGACCGCGCGCCGCAACGAGCGAATGTGGATTACACTACAGAAGACCATCATCAGCCGGCCAGCAGGCCCGCACCAGCGCGGAAGAAAATTGTAAATCGAAAAAAAAAATAAAGAACATCAAAGAGAATTAGAGAAATTGAAAGAGATTGTAAACTAATGGCATGAGACAATACTGTACAGAAGAAAGGTCCAGAGACTAAAGCCGTGCGTTTCGCGCTGTGTCTATACGGGCCCGATGCGAGGCAAGGCCTTCTACGCAGGTGGCTACGTTGCCAGGCCCTGCACTATACAATGATACATGGCAGACCACCACACCATCGAACATCATACCTACTGGACCATACCACATCTCTCACCGCAGCTACACTGCAGTACATCCAACCTACCAATCTTCTTGCTCCCAAAATAGGCCAAGACCAAACAAAGACTGACCCGATCCTCAGAGGGAAAGGAGGCAAGGGCCAGAGTGTTGGGCAAGTGTTGAAAAGAGACAAACACAAACAGGTCACTCTGGCGCAGCGGGTTGTTCGTTGTTCATTCATTGTGCATTCATACCATTGCTTGTACTACCTATTTGTCAAGTGAGGAGCCTAGAACGAATGCAAAGAAAGCTGACCCTTGGTCGCCACTCACTCCGCCGGAACTGTGGTCAAGTCAGTCAATGCTTATTCAAGCGTCAGGATTTGTAGCCCTTACTCTCAATCTCCCCACTCTCGATATCATCACTGACGTCCTTGGGACTTCTTCCGTCAACCTGGCAGCCAACACTGAAAGCAGTGCCCAAAATCTCCTTCACGCCGCCCTTCAGCTCCTTCGACAAGGACTTGAATCTCATCGTCCGGGCAATCTCAATGATCTCATCGAGGGAGACGGATTTGCTGTGCTTGATGTGCTTCTCCTTCTTGCGGTCGCGGGGGGCCTCCTTCAGCGCCTTGATGACGAGGGATGAGGCAGAAGGGACGACAGAGACGGCGGCCTGACGATTTTGGATGGTGAGTTTGACGGTGACACGGAGTCCTTTCTGTACACCCATCTCGTTAGACTAGCCTTGCCAACGCGCCGGTCCGAGTATCCATACCCAGTCGCCCGTAGCCTTTGCAATATCTTCGCCGACCTTCTTGGGCGACAGACCGAGGGGACCGATCTTGGGGGCGAGCGCGGAAGAGGCACCGACTTCACCACCCGTGGCTCGGAGGTGGCTACACTTTGGATCAGCACAGGTTCTCGAATTCCAAGGCCTGTTCGAATGGAGCGCATCGCGCGGCTGCAGTGGCTTTCGATTCGCGGCGTAGGGAGGGAAAAGGATCGCGTCAACTCACATCACCTTGATCTCGTTGGGGTCGAGCTTGGGAGCTGCGCGCAGCAAGTCAGCAAGTGCTTCAATGAATCCGGCGTTCGCACGGCGGCAACGTACGCATTGTGACGGTGGATGTTACTCGTAGTCGTGGTGAGGCCGAACTGTCGTTGAAAACGCGAAGCCAGCGGAAATTCTGTCTGTGGGAACGTAAGCGAGGCGCGAGACCATGGTCGACGCTAAAAGGGGGCTAGCGTCATTGACCGCCCTCCGCCTTGGCATGAAGATGGATTTCAAGACGAAAAGACAACTTCAACCTCGAACCATCAACAGCTGGTGTTTACCCAAGGCCAGTGCCCACATCTCCGTGTTCGATCTGGCTATGGTTGTTTGCATTGTGCCGCTCTGCGACACTTACTGGAGGCGGCTTGGTACAGTATTGTGGAATCTCTCCGACCGTCCATGCTCCCTACCGCGACTTCCCACCATCGTCAAGCCCGGGTCAAACGACACGACCGTTGCTCCGAGCTCAAAAGACCGTCGACAACCCAACAGGTTTCGCATGACGCGACAATTACAGAACAACAGAACCTACGGGCAAGCATGCCACTTCCACCACATGCCATGTGCGTGGTGCTTTGCCTTGCCTGCAGCCGGATGGATGAACGCCGAACACACATCGCAATGAAAAGATGGGGGGATAGCTCCTGACATTCTTTCGCAGTACATAGCAAGCTGCTGCATGTTCGTACACGAGTGAGTCTGCGCCCGTCGTGTGGCTGGACCCCGCAGATACCGGAGATATCTATTCCCAATTACACCCAGCATAGCCCCCCTCCAACGCTGCCTCTATCGAACACCGAAGCAGACATCCTCAGTTCGTTCCACTGACCGCGAGTCTAGAAAAGTCAGTGTGTGTCCAATATCTGTGATGGTCGCAGCTTACTTCATCAAATGATCCATGAATGTCTGCAGAGAGACATCGTCGGTGAAAATGGTCTGGGCAGACTGAGCACCAACTCCGCCATAGGCACCGGTCGTATGGGTAGTCGATGGATTAAGCTTGGAGAGCAGAAAACGCGCTTGAGACCCACCCGCATCACATACAATGAAGCGAGGGAGAGGAAAGCGGTCGGTGATCAGATCCTAGATGATATCAGTGAATGGAATGGAAGCGAGAGAATAGTAGATTTACCCTGGCATCTTCCTTTGGCTGTTCTAAAAGCGCTGCAAAGTTTTCATAGCCTTCTTGGTCTTGATATCCTGCCTTCCGCCATTCGGCAGCGGTCTCGCCGTGGAAGATCAAGATGTGGAAGAAGGTATCGAGAAGAAGAATGTGTGTTGGCTGGATAGAAGTCGAGTCGAGGAGAACAGGTTGACTTCCATCTTGATCAAAAGTGTACGAGTCAAGGGTGGGTTGAATCATGATCAGCGAATTGCTAACGTCTTCGTGATTCAAAACATGTCTATAGAACGCAGTCTCGTCAGGGGAGTTGTTGAAGACCTGAAGGAATTGGCTTCGTCTCAAATGGAACATGAACTGGGGATAGAGGGTGAAGTTCTTCTCCAGGCGGAAAGAAGAAGGGTCGTCCTTGCGATAGTCGGCGAATCGAGAGCACAAGCGGATGAGCATCCGGTCCACCCAGCGAAGAACGTCAGGACCATCATCGACTTCGGCCTTGAAGACGGCAATTCTGGACATTAAAACAGCAGCAGCCTCCTGGTCAAAAGACTGAGCGATGGCAGGGTCCCCGGCAGGCCCGCTGAGGTTACGAGACACCGTTGTGACCCGGAGGTGAAACTGGCCCGAAGAATGCTGGTAGTATGTCAAGAATTGCATCATGCCCTTCTGTGGCGCTTGCTGGTGTTGTGCTGGACCGCCCTGGCTGGCGATCTCGAAATAAATGCCGTAGCTTGCATTGGGATCGATACCACACATCTTCCAGGAACACGTATTGCCAATGCCGCACTCGGTCTCGCCCACAGACGTCGATTTCTTGTTCATCGAGACGGCGTGTCCAATCAGTCCGGTGACCTTCAGCTCCTTCGTGGTAAGCACTTCCAGGGAAGCGTTGAAGCCCATAAGAAGGTTGTCATCAGCGTCCTTTTCAAAGACTCGCACAAACGATTGTTTGAACATGGACGAGGTGAAGCTGTCAGTCAGAACCATGTGGCCTCCAGTCGAGTTCGATAGTCCCTTCATCTCCAACAATCCAACCTGATCTAAACAGCCTGCAAATATATCTATGATGTGACCGTTATGCGCCGTTCGCTTGGCCAGATTGTCATAAAACTGTTTCGTTAGCCACACCTTCACTCTCAGAGAATTAGCAGGTATTGCCATACCTTTAGGGCTTTCTTGTAGTACTTGATATTGTCTCGGTCGATATCGTGATGCGATCTAATTGGCTCTCTGAGTTCTGGACCGACGACCAAACCAGGCCCCTCGGTTGCTGGTCCCCCGGCGAAGAGCATGACTCGACCTCCAGCATTCTGGAAGGAGGATTCAAGTAGACCGACCGCCACGCTTAACGCAACGCCCGTGCACCTGAGATTTCTGCGATCGTTTGCGACTGGCCAAGGATCATTTTGCAACTGCTCCAATGCCTTTGTGAGTTGGAATTCGCACTGCTGTACAGGCAACAGAAATCTCGCGGCGGGTCCCATCGGTGGCCTTGGCGGTCCTGGCTGCTGCTGCTGCTGCTGCATCCCTGGGCGTAAGCCAGGAGCTGTCAACCCTAGCATTTCTTGGACCTGTTTTGCGGAATAGTCCTTGCTACCGCGGAAGACGTATGACTTTGGACACTCAGTGTAGCCAATCTCGTGAACTTGCGCCTATTCAGACTGTTAGAACAAGAACTTTCTCTACAAAACTCTGGGCCGCTGTCAAAGATCTCACCATTGTACCAAATGTCACCAAGCCCACTAAAGCGTTCTCGGGGAGCAGACTCAGACTCATAACCAAGGATTCCTTCAAGGCAGACAAGCTGTCCTCTTCTTGACAGGTATCCACGACATAGAGGAAAATGGGAGGACTTGGCGCAGGTCTCGAGAGTCTGTATTCAATGGTAGTATTGCTGGGGTGTAGTTCGGGGGGGATCGCATTCGCTGTGATATCCTTGTAGTGTGGTGGGAGAGGGTTTCGAGACAAGCAGAACGGACAGATCCACAAGCGGGCGCGGACATCTACCTGGCTGCTCCGAGTAAGTACGGACCTGGTCGCTGGATTGGATTGTACCTTACCAGTAGGGGTTCAGGACAGATCGGCACGGTTGCTTGCAAATCACCGGCTCGAATTGCAGCAATGGTGAGTCGGGCTTCTCCTTGAGAGGGGTGTAAAGCGCACCGATGGGGACCACGAGCCGTGAAGCTTCCTGCAGAGAATCAGTGAGGTCCGCGAGGGGTCGGCCTGGCTATGCATACCATCCGAGAGCTTGGGAAAACATTCCAACTCAGGCGCAGTCCATCCCGGTCTTCGATCTCCGACCACTGTTCTTTGAGCGCCTCGATATCCATGGCTAGCAAATGGGGAGCCGACGCCCGGGTTGAAATGCTTGGGTTCTGTGTGTGCACTGCTTTCTGGAGAGAGGCTGCAGCAAGCTCGAATATGCGCAGCAGGCCGAGATGTCAAGTTACCGACGGGAACAATCTGTTACACGCGTTGGGGTGAGAACAGATTATCGAGCATTGGGAGGCCACATTTGAAGGTGAAGTCGCCCCGACCGCGCTAAGAATACGATTCCACACTAGGTGTTGATTGCGGCCTCAGGCATGCGTGCGGTGGAGCATAAAAGCGCGTCAATTTTCGCCAACCTGACATTTCTTTCTCTTCCACACATTGCCAGTATGATCAACATTACTTAATGACGGCTTCTGTTGCTCTTCCACAACGATGCTGTTTTCGCGCTGTGCAAAGAAGGACTCACCCGTTGCTGGGCGCCTGGATTTGAGATGTTGTTTCGACGTTTTTGAAATTCTGGGAATCAGCTGAGGTTAAAGACGTATATACACACACACCGGAATTGATAAGACAGAAGATGATGCAAGAAAGCGATAGAGATACAAACGACGCCGTGGGAGAATGTCAGGAACCAATATCACGTATACAATCAGGTGATCCGTAGGGGCCACCAATCCCTGAATAGTACTCTCCACGAATGGACCGCGGGGTTGGGATAGTGCTTGGGGAAATTCTCTGATAGGATTGATAACGAAGATCGAGTTATTTATATAACGATCTAATAGTGGGCTGCCTTCCCACAATTATTCTGCGGGCATTCGAATATTATAGGGGAAAGCAAGTGTCCTACAGTACGTGGACACATGAATATGCGCGTCGACCCCCGACCGCGATTTTTCGCGTTTATAACAAAACACACCTTTTTTTCGCAACTATACTATTATGCCACGAATGTCCGGAACGTTTCGCCAATCTTTTAAAAAACTTTTTCCAAAGGCTAAAAATCGTATTAATAACGGTAGAAAATATTAATTTTTTTATATCTGGCTTGCGAAATCGGAAAAATACAGCTTATTCGCCGCGCGTTACACGGTTAAAAAAAAACGCGCTTTTATAATCCGACGGTAAATTATAATCTTATAAACGCCCGCTTTTTTTTACTACGAAACGCGACGGAAAAGTTATTTTCAAAGCAATTGTGTAAAAACGGCGGTACTTTGTATTAATGGGATTTGGTAGTTTTAGCTATGGTCGAGGCATAGACCCCTTTTGTAACGATCTAATCAGTCGGAGGGCTGGGAGATCAATCAACTGGTCGCCGAATTCATATAATATAAAAAACGAGCCTTTGGTTCTGTAACAAAAATATTTACTTAAACTTAACAATTGCAAAAAGCAGAGGTTGCTAAAAAAAAAGCCTTATATAGATAAATAATTTTCAAAGTTGATAAAAAACTTATTAGAAAACCAAAGAGCTTACAGCTATACGTAGTTGCTGGGATAATACGAAAGGTGGCAAAAAAATAAATCGTTATATTACCCCTCCGTCCGAAAAAAGCGCGCTCTCGAGCTTTTATTTATTAATACGTCGCTATTATAAAACGGTGATATTTTGTATTAATAGGATTTGGTAGTTTTAACTATGGTCGAGGCATGGACCCCTCCGAGACCCTCTGCCATTGACTATTTTCAACAGATATAAAAGCAAAGCATCCCCTTAAATAATACCACAGGCACGCAATCCAATTTATACTTTTACTTATTCTTTTTTTTCTTTTTTCAGTTTTTTTTAAAAATTCCTTAAACTATTTTACTTATCGATATATAGCTGTGACGATTTAATCAGTCGGAGGGCTGGGAGATCAGTCAACTGGTCGCCGTGTTCATATGGTATAAAAAACGAACCTTTGGTTTTGTAACAAAAATATTTATTTAAAATCAACAATTGCAAAAAGCAGAAGTGTTAAAAAAGAAGTGTTTTATATATATAAATAATTTCTACAGTTGATAGAAAACTTACTAAAAGACCAGAAAGCTTGCAGCTACACGTAATTGCTAAAGTGATACGAAAAATAACAAAAAAGTAAATCGTTATATTATCTTTCCGTCCGAAAAAAGCGCGCCTTCGAGCTTTTATTTATTAATACGTCGCTATTTAAATAATCGTACGAGTTTAAATCTTCGAAATACGCTTTCAGCTAATTTATAAGTTTTGCAAAAGGACCGGGGAGTTTTTTATGCGTTAAATAAAAGTCGCGCATTTTTAAAAAAGCGTATATAAAATCAAACGCGGAATACCACGTAAGATTTTTATTTAAATTTATTTAAAAAGCTTTATACTAAAAGGTTTTCCGCTGTATTCGATAATTAATTCTTCGATTTTGTATTTAAACTTATTAATTATATTAATAAATTCAGAGGCTGAATTAACCTGATTTAAAAGCGCGTCGTTAGCTGTTTTACGCAGTCGACTAGCGTAAAAAACTGGGTGTACGTTTATAATATTAAAAAGATTTAGTTTAAAAGCGTTGTCGAAAATTTTGGCTATAATTTTAAAAAAGCCGTTCGTAAAATTATCGAATTTGCGAAAAAACCGGAAGATCGGAAATAAACGCATATCGAGCCATACGTAATCGCTAACGTTAAAATCGATCGCGCGGCGAAATTTATTCGCATTTTTTTTTATTTTGTCGTAAACTTATTAAACATACGATTTAGCAAAATTTTAAACGTCGTAATAGCGGCGAGCGTACGCACGAATTTCGTTTACGTTTAATTTGTAAAAAAAAAAAAAAAAAGGAAGTATTAAGCTTTTAATTTCAATTAATATAGGAAATATAACCGTATACAATTTCAAAAAATAAAAAGCTATTTAGATTTTCGTAAAAAAAAAACCATTTAAGCGAAATTTATTATTAAAAGAAATTCGCTTTAATCGTTTTAATAAAAATTTACGAAAAATCGAAAGCGTTTTTACAAATATTAATTGTAAATTTCGGTTTGACCGTCGGTTTCGAAATGAACGGCTATCGAAAATTTTAATTGCGTACCGAATATTTTATTTAATTCAAATCAAGAAATAAACTAATATTAAAAGCTACGATCGCTAATAATACTTTTTAAAAGGCTAAAATACTTATATATATAAAATATATATAATTTGGCGAAACTTCGAGTGTGACGACTCACTCTTCTGCCACCTTTCGCGTCATCCCAGCAACTACGTGTAGCCGCAAGCTTTCTAGTCTTCTGGTGGGTCTTCTATCAACTGTGGAAACTATTTATATATATAAAACTTTTTTCCTTTAGCAATCTTTGCTTTTTGCAGTTGTTAATTCTAAATAAATATTTTTGTTACAGAACCAAAGGCTCGTTTTTTATATTATATAAATACGGCGACCAATTAATTAATTTCCTAGTTTTTCGATTAATTAAATCGTTATATTATTAATAACTTTTTTTTTACGCTAGCGACGGCGTAAATTATTTTTCCTTTCGAATTTCTCACGGGTTATACCAAAATAATCGACCGGTCGTAAAAAAACTTATTTTCGTATTTCGCGAAAAATAGCTTTTGTTTAACGATTCTTTTTTCAGCAAAGCTTTTCAGTTTTTGCTATTATATTTTAACTCTTTTTTTAATCAGCGAAAAAGCAGCTTTTCCCAAAAGCTTTTTTTTTTAAAAAACAGTTTTTTTTTTCGAGAAAAAAAAAACAAAAAAAAAAAAAGGCAAAGCGCTAATTATTTCGCTTGCTATTTTTTTTATAGCCTAGCGCTGAAAGCGTTTAGTTAAAATTTTTTTGCAAAATTAATTAAAAAAAGCGCAAAAGCGTAAACAATAACTTTTGGAAATTATACGATTGCGACAGACTTTTTAATCAAAGCGTTTAATAAAATTGTCAGGAACCAACATCACGTATATAAGTCAGGTGATCCGCCAAGACCCTCTGTTTTCTACCAATCCTCGAATAGTATTTTCTACGGATAGGCCGTAAGGGCCGGATAGTATTATAGGGGCTGGAAATAACATTTAGATAAAACATTTTATAGGAATAATTGCTAAAAAACCAGTTATTAAGGTTATATTGAAAAGGATTGAAAAGAGGTCGGGATGGGGGCTGGAAAGCATATTAAATAGGATTCGCCTGGTTTTCTGGGAAATACTTTTTTCGAAGGCTCCACCCTTTTTTTTGTACTTATATACGCTTTTTATTAGAAATATAAAAGGTAGAAATCAATCTGATTATTAATCCAATTTTATTTGAGTTTTATTATTTGAATTAGTGTTTTTTTGCTTTTTAATTTTTATATTTTAATTTTTTTATTTATCGGAACGGCAGTTCGATATTATTAAAACAACTTTTTATTATATTATTATATTTATATCGTTATTATCGATATTATAGCTTTTCGTATTCGCAGCGAACAGGTATTTCCAGCTATTTAAGAAGACTCAGCGCCTTCGGCTGCTTAAAAAAACCTCGTATTATCGTTTTTTTTGACGTTACCAGCTTTACTAAAAATCGAAAATATTTTATTATCAGGGCGCGACGACTTTTCAATTTTTTTTATTTAAAAAATTATTGAAAAAGGCTACGTTTAAAACGATTCGAAAAAACCTTTTACCGAGATTCTGATTTATTTGGCTAATAAACGAATCCGCGCCGAATAAAAAGAAAACGATAAACGTAGAAAAGTAAAAAAGATACGAGCTAAAATAAAATAGAAAAAAACCGAGAAAAAAGTCTACGAAACAATTAAAAGATTCGAAAAAACTAAAAAACGCCGAAACGAATTTCGAAAAAAAGTTAAACAATTCTAATAAAAATTTAACGCTTTCGAAGATATCGAAAAAAAGGTTTTTATATTTTTTAATACCGTTCCAACTGAGAAAAAACAGAAAATAATCCAAGCTGGCGATTATTATAAAGTATTTTCGGAGCATTATAATAATAATATTTATTAAAAACGATTTAGCATTTTTTTTGAATATATTATACTTTTTGTAAAAAATATAACGAATTCGAGCCGAAAAGCATTAAAAATAAAAGATTTTCTAATATATCGAAAAAAAAATATTAAAAAAGCTCAATTTTTTATTCGGCGTGTAAAGCGAAGCTTCCGCTAAAATAAAAAAGTAATATTTTATATTAATTAAAAGAAAATTAACGCTTATGTTTTAGTTTTCGACGATAAAATAAAAAGAAAATAAATCGGATACAAACGACGTTTTACGAATATTCGAATTATATAAAACGATTTCAAAAGATAAATATTAGATTTTTTAATAAATACGGAAAATCGAAAAATCGCGGCTTCGAATTTATACGATAAAGCGAAGTAAAAAAAGCATAAATCAATTAACGATTTCGTTGCTTATTTAAATAATTTCGAATAGCAATTGCAAATAACAAACGATGCGATTAAAAGAAAAATGCTTTTCGCAAAACTTCGATTTACTTTTCGAAAAGAAATTATTAAACGAAGTAATATTACAGTTATAAGCTCGCACGAAAAATTAATATTAATCGCTCGTCGTATCGAAAATGCTAATAAAGTTATTAGCGACGAAACGAAAAATAATAAATAACGAAACGAACGCAAAAAAAAAAAAAGGAAAAAACTTATATTTACGATTAAAGCTTAAAAGCTAAAATAAATATATATCGTTTTCGATTCGAAAATACGTTATAAAAAAAAAACGAAAACGAAAAAACGATAATTTTAACAAAATCCTTTGGAATCTTAAAATTCTTAACGACTTTTTTTATTTTTCGAAATGCAATCGCTGCTAAAAGAAAAAGCATCGTATAGCTAATTGTTTAAAAGTCGAATATTATAAATGCAACAGAAAAGAATATATAATTCTAAATTGCTCCGAAGCTAACAAATCTAAAAATTCGGGAAAAGCTTCCGCTCGATTTTAATTTCGTCGCTGCTAATAAGATCGAATAAAAAAGAAAAATAAAAAATAATAAAAGCCAAAAGCGAAATTCGTACGAAACGAGCTTTTATCGACTGCGGCGCGGAAAAAAACTGCGTAATCCAAAAGTTATTAATTAAATATAAATAAAAACCAATTTAAAAACGTATTAACTTATCTACGGTTAAAAGAAAAAAAGTAATTATTTACGGCACGTATACGCAACTTATTCGCGCTATTAATAATTATGGAATAACTAAAAAAATACAAAGCGATTTCGTGGCTTGCGATATAAATATCCCAAGGGTTTTATTTATCTTAGGATTTCTTTGGTTGCGAAATATCGACCCCGCTATAAGCTTTCGAGCTAAGTCGTGGCGATACTCAGTCGAACGCTTACAGCTTAATCTCGTTACAGTCAAACGTTTTAAAAAGGAATCCAAAAGGGAGCAAGCGTTTTGTATCGTTTTGAAGAAAGCTACTGAAAAACAGCAGCAGCCGCCAAACCGGCAGGAGCGGGCGCAGCAGCAGCGGCGGCAGCCCGAGCCGCGGCGCGATTCGCACGACCTCCGACTACTATAGGAGCCGAAGCGTCACTCCTTTTTAAACGACTTATATAAGCGTCGTAGATAATAAGGTCGATAAAGGTTTTAGCAAAAACTTTGGCTTCGGCAACAAAAAAAAAAAAAGCGGCAGCGGCGGTGGCAGCATCGAAACGATTTATAAAATCGTTAAGGCCCGCGAAAAGAATTTGCGCTTCGATAGCGCGTGCGGCAGAAACCTGTAGCTAATTAAAAGCGAATCCGAGTAAAAGTCTAGGAAATTCACAGAAAAGCATTAAATATGCGAAGCTTTGCAGCGGTTACATTTTACGCTAAAAAGTTCGAAAACGCAAAAAAGCAAAAAGGCCGCTGTGATGTTTTCGCGTGAAATTAGGCGGGCATACTGTAAAACGGTGGTACCTTGTATTAATAGGAGTTGGTAGTTTTAGCTATGATTAAGGCATGGACCCTTCCGAAACCCTTTGCCACTGAATACTTTCAACAGATATAAAAGCAAAGCACCCCCTTAGATAGTACCATAAGCACGCAGTCCAATTCATACTTTTATTTTTTTTTTTTTCTTTTTTTTAATCTTTTCTAAGGATTTCTTAGACTATTTTACCCACCGACATATAGCCGTATTAATCTGGTTTTCTTACCTATTTTTATATTTGGTAATCTACGCAAAGATTTAAATTTCGATATTTCGTTTTTATATATTCGCCGATGCATTTCTCAAATTCATAATTAAAATCGACTTCGATATTTCGCTATTACGGCTTAAAAGATTTTTTATATGATGTTATTCGCAGCTGTATTATATAAAAAACTTTTAATAGCTTTTTTATCTTGCGCATAATTATTAGATTATAAAAATGTAATATATTTCAAAAACGTCTGAAATTACGGTCAGGCAATTCTGAACCGTACGAAATTTAAAGCTCGAAAGTCGCTCTTTTGTTTAAAAATAACAAATCGAATATTAATTTATACGCTTCGACCGCTGCGCTCGGCCCTTTTAAATTAAATCTTTTTTGGTCAAACGCCTAGCGAAAACTCAACCTTTTAATTCTACGCTTTATAATTATAACAATTATAATTTGCGGCTTTTTATTAAAAATAATAAAAAAATAGCTATATATATATTAATCTAAGCCACGGAATATCAAAACCGTGGATTATACAATAATATCATATTAATTTAATTAATTTATCAAAAAACAAGTTTTTTAATACACTATCCAAATGTTTGAACGCAATTTTATTTTATTTAATTCTTTTAAAAAACACAAAAACCTTTTTAATAGCTCTTTTATTAAAAACGATTTCTTTTATATTAAAAACCTTTAATCTGCAATTCCAGAAAACACTTATTTATTTAATTTAAATCTCACCAATATTTTCGCTAATATTATAAACAACGACGCTTTTCGTTTTTTTATGCGAAGCCGCATGCCTCTTCCTAGCTTTTCTGATGCACCTTTATTTAATAGCGCCAATATTACCGATTTTATCGAAAAGTATAAAAAAACTTATAAAAATTTCGGAATTTTTAAAATTAAAATATTCGATAAACTTTTTCGCTATTATAACCTAACCACTAAAAATATTATTAAATCGATAAATAAATAAAAAGCTATTAAAGTTCGAAATTAGCGTAAATTAATTAAAGCTTTGAAATCGGAATTCCGAAACTACGATCGCTAATAAATTCGCGATATTATCGCTTTTTTTAAACAATTTGTTATAACAATTCGTCAAATCAAAAAACTCAAAATTTATTATCGTACTTATACGAAAATTTCTAACGTTTTCGTTAATAAAAAAATTTTAAGCGAAATTAAATAAAAAAAATTGTTTTTACTTGGCCTTCCAACCAGCATTCGCAACAAGATTATTAAATATTTTAAAATTAATAAACAAAACCCTAAAATCTTCGATTAGTATTTTAAATTTGTAAAATTCGTTTTTAAGCAAAACCAAAGCGAAGGTACTATTAAAATCATAAACCAAAAGAAATCTCCTTTTTTTATTTATAAAAAAAACGTGAAAGCTTTAGTACAAAAACATGCCCAACTATTAAAAATTACCGAAATCGCTAAAAAACAATTAATTATTATATTATTTAATCGTTCTGCAAAACTTATTGATTTGAAAAAGCTTAATAAAAATATCGAAATTTTCGTATTAAAATTTACCGATATTAAAATTCAAAAACTCTAAAGTAAAATCGAAAGTTTTATGCAATAGCAAAAAAAACTCTTTTACGTTAATTCGAATAATAAAAACGACCAAAATAGCCCTTACAACAACTACTCCTTTTAAAATGCGCGAAATAATCAGCTTCGCTAAGCCATCGTAAAAATAATAGCTGCCTAATAGCAACTTCTTCGTGCTAGCGATCAAAATCAGCGAAATACTAATTATAATAACGATTATTAAAAAAAAAAAAATCAACGCGGAAATCAAAATCGCGGCTATTAAAATAATAAAAATAACTATCAAAACAAACCCCGTGGCCTAAATATAAGTTTTATAACAACAAGAAAATTTATTACGAAAAACCTTATATTCGCTCAGAATACAAAGCATTTAATTTTTGTATAAATAATAATATTTGTTATATTAACAAATATAAAACGATTTGCCTCGGACCGACGAAAGCAAAAATAAACCCTCTTAACAAAGCTGAAAATTAAAGCTAATTAAACACTATTCGTTTAAAAATAAAAAATACGAAATAAAACGACTACTTAAAAAACAAAAAAAATGCGAAAACGATTTTTATTAATAAAAAAAAAATATCTTAAAAAGCGTATTAAAAAAAAAAAAACCTTTACTTTAAATATAAATGAAATTTAAATATATAAATAAAAAACAAATATATATATTACTAATATAATTATCGCATCTGCAAATATTATAACTATATAATTAAGCCAGCGAATTATAAAAAAGCAAAATGCTTCTGTTTTATTCGCCAAATCAATTAATATAAAAAAAAACGTTAGAATCGAAAAAAAAAAAAATTTTGAAATTCGAAAAAAAACCGATAAAACTATTAAAAAAACGCTTATAATAAAAAAAATTAACGACGATATAAAAAATATCGACACCGATATTCCGGTTTAAATTATTTAAAAAGTACCAGCTTTTAAACGCCCATCACTAATGCGAAGCGAAAAATAAATCGATAAATATATTAGCTTCGAAGCCGTCGACGAAATTATTAAAAAAATTATAAAACAAAAGATTAAATTAAAATTCAGCGACTTATTTAATATAAAAAGAAAATTCGACAAAATTATTAATAAACAAATTTTTATATTAAAAAAAAACGAAAAAATTGAAATTACCCGAAAAAAAAACGATTTTAAATTAAAAAAAACCAGAAAAAAATTTATAATATCGCAATTAATTTAGCCGATAAAAAAAAATCTTCGGAAAAAATCAGCTTTTTGGCTTTCGCTATAAAAACCCAAAAATCAAAACGACGAAACTATTTTTATACGGCTATAAAAGCGTCAAAAATAAAAACTATACTTAAAAAAATACGACCGCTCTCGTTTTATTCGATAGTAAAGCCGAAATCAATTGTATAAACCAGAAAACAGCCGAAGCTAATAATATCCCGATTATTACCGATAAGCGAATAATTTATACTATCGTTAATAAAAACACGATTGAATTTAATAAAATTATACGAAATATTAAAATCGACGTTGAAAATATTATTATTTATAAAAACTTTTTAATAATAAAAAAATACTTTTATTCTATTATTTTTAAAATGCTCTAAATCTTAAAAAGTTTCGTCAGTTTTAAATACACCGAAAACGGCCAAATAAAAGCTTTTTTCTGAAACTGAAACCGGTTTTTTTAAAATCAAATTACCGTCGCCGGCGATAAAATCTTTCTAATCGACGTTCTATCGAAAAACGAATAGCCGGCTTTGGTTTTAAAACAAACGCTAAGCTGTAACAAAACCTGGAAAATATTCGGCTAAAAGCATTCACGTTATTAATCGAAATAGTACCGCGAATAAAATTGGCTAATATTAATATTTTTAGCTACTAATTCGAAAATAAAAATTCCGAAGATTTCGTTTTCGTATTAAACAAACCCGATTTATACATTCTACCTTTTTATATTAATATCAACATTTTTTACAAGCGCAAAGCTGATAAAATACGATTCGTAAATCTTAGCGAATTCGGTAGAAATATTTTCGAAAAAATAAACGATTAATTCGAAAAAAACGAAGTAATAAAACCATTTTAATTAATTATTAGCGAATTCGAAAAACTTATTACCGGCCGATTTTTTAATTTATTATTTAGCAGCCGATTTACAAAAAAACGATTTAATAATTTAATAATCGAAACCTAATTTTTATTAAAAAAAAAAAGATTTTATACGAAATTTTACGCAATCGAAAAAAAATTATAATTTTCGATTTCACCGAAATAAGCCAATTCAGTTTTAACGTTACGCTTTATATCGATATTAAAACCGTATTTTACGAAACCTGGCAAAAAAAAACTTTTTTAATTTTCAAAATCTTTTAAAATAAAATAGTCGAAATATTAAAAAAACGAATTAAGCAAAAAATCTTCGAATTTTGCTACGATTTATACAAAAACAAATAGTTTATCGTTGCGAAAAAAAAAAAAAAACATTTATAAATTTATTATCGCAATCGTCGAAATAAACAAAATAACGATACGAAACGCTAACGTGCCATTTAACGTCGATTAATTTTTAAACGAATTCGTAAAACTAACGATCGCTTTTTTTTTCGATCTGTTTTCCGGCTACGACCATTTAATATTTAACCTACGATTTCGAAATATAACGGCAATTTAAATTTCAATCGGTTTGTTATATATAACCAAAATATTTATAAAAGCTATTAATTTAATCGTCCAATTCGTAAAAATCGTATACAAAATTCTTATAATTTGCATTTCTGATATCGCTTTTTTTTACGTTAACGACGTCGAAATAAAAAACTTTAAATTATTTTATAATAATAAAATCTTTTCTGAAATTCGACGTTATATAATAAAATATATTTAAAATATCGACAAAATTATAATCTGCTTCGAAAAAGCTAAAGCTATTATTGGTCTTCGATTAAAATTTTGTATATCCGAAATAAATATCGTTGGTTATATAACTAACAGCGCTGGCCGTTATTTTTAACGAAAAAAAATTAAAAAAATCTGCGAATAAAAAAAATATAAAAATATTATCGAAGCCAAAGCTTTTATTAGCGTTATAATTTACTACCGCAATTAAATTAAAAATTTCTTTCAGAAAGCTATATTTATTTACGCTACGATAAAAAAAAAAATCGATTTCGTTTAAAAAAAAAAACAAAGCAAAATTATAAAAATTCTTAAAAACGACTTTTTATCGGCCCTATCGCTTATGCGAATCGATTATAATCCAAACGCAAAAAAAATTATTTTAATTATCGACGCTAATATTTTCGATTAAAAAACTATATTATAACAAATCGATAAAAACAAAAAACGACACTTTTTTCGATTCGAAAACGGCCTATAATCCCTCGCGAAAGCACGCTACGATGCTATCAAACGAAAATATCGAAGCGTTTTTAAAATAATAAAAAAAATAAAAAGCGAATTATACGACGTATATTTTATTTTAAAAACAAACGCTAAAATTCTTATCGACCAATTAAATAAAAAAGCTAATAATCTGCCAAAAGCATTCGTTATTAATTAAATAGCTTAAATACGACTTATAAATTTCGAAATTAAATATATTAAAAAAACAATTAATACAGCGGCAAACGGCTTTTTCAAACGAAAACGCTTTTATTCGTTTAATTTCGCTAAATAAAACGAACAAAATATTAACGAATAAATTGCTAACGAAATCGGCTGTTTCGTTATTTGCGTTTTAAATTTCATAAAGCCAAAACCATTCGCGTTGTTATTTCGGCTGGCATCGCGAATAAAAAATATTAATTTTCGGGCCGAAAAAGCATTCGCGTTATTATTTCGGTTAATACCGCGAATGGATTTAATCGAAAACAATCGGAATAAGCCGATTAACGACGAAAATAAACTTTTAATCGATAATTACGAAACCGAAAACTTTTATTTAATCGCATATTATTTAATTATTTTATTTAAATTATTTAACGTGCTAAATTATTAATTCAAATTATTTAAAAACTAAGCTTTCGATTATATTTTAGCCGATAAAAAGCTATACAAAATAAAAAATAATATATATTAAAAACGGCTAGTAGTAAATAATAAAGCCGATAAATTTTAAATTATAAAAAAAACTTACGAAAAAATGTTTTATAAAAAAGCTAAAGTTATTTATTATCGAATTAAAAACGATTTTTAATAAAAAAAATGCTTCGAAAATTGCAAAGTCTTCGTTAAAAGCTGTATTTTTTATTAAAAACGAAAGCTTGGCCGAAAAAAAAACTTATTATATCCGACGTGGTTTTTTAAAATTTAAAAAAAAATCAATTTCGACGTTATACGCGTACCGATCACCGACCGCGAGCATACGTATTTCGTATTCGTTATTAACGATTTATTTAAATAGCTTAAAAAACGATTTTTCCGAAACGTTATTTCCGAAATTATAACGACCTTTTTTTAAAAAAACGTTGTATATCGATACGGTTTATTTAATAAATTAAACGTCGATAATAAACCCGAAAACAAAAGCGTTATCGAAACTTTTATAAAAAAATACGAGATTTAGCGTATTTAAATTTTAGCTTATAATTCGAAAAGCAACGGATCCGTTAAACGAAATTATATAAATATTTTTAACGGTTTTTTAAAAACTATTCGAAAAAGCTATAAGCGTTGGTCGCGGAAATTTTCGGAAATGCTTTTTATTATACGCATATATATATACGCTTTTACTGAAATAATTTTATTTTTTATTTAATACGGCAAAAACGTTCGACTGCTTTTAAAAACAAAATGGCTTATATAAAAGTTTTATAACGTAATTAAAATAAAAACGAAAACTGACCTATTAATAATAAAATCTAAATAGCTAAATTACCGCGATATAAATATAAAAAAGATAATTTTTAAAAAAAAAAAATATAAAAAAACAGCTAAAAAAATCTAAAATAAAACCAAAATTTTAAAAAAAACGCTAATTAAAAAAAAAAATCTGATTTTAATTTACGACGTTCAGCGCGTTATTAATAAATCGGCCGATATTAAGCTTGATTATAAATGGCTCGGACCTTACGAAATATACGAAGCCGAATTAAATAAAAGCTATTATAAGCTTACGGAATTCGATAAAACAAAACTAAAAAAAACGTTCGCCGCCAACCGGTTAAAACGATTTTACAAAAAAAACCAGCAAATTTATTTTTTAGATTTTAATTTAAACAGCGATTTTAGTTCTAGCGATTCCGACGACGATTCCGATTAAAGCGATTATATTTCTGAAAAAAAAAACTTTTTGAAAAGGTTTAAAAACAACCGGACGATAACTCTGCTGCTAAAAGCATAATTTAAATCGTAATTCCATTTATGACCGAAAAAAAAAAAATACATATAAAATTATTTACTAACTATTCTATTGTTTTTATTATCTATTGTTTTTTTTTATTATATACTATCCTATTGTTTTTGTTTTGCCTTGCTTATATACAACCTAATTATTTTATTTATTTTTAAAATCTTTTTTTATATTATTTAAAATATTTACTGTAATTTTTTTTATTTGACTGTATTTTTGTTTACTAAAACAAAAGCTTTGTATATGTTTAAGCCGCATATTTGATACATTTATACCGCTCGCATATTTTACGAAAGCTATCTTTTATGTATTTTATTATTTGCTACTTTCTGTATTGTTTACTTTTTTCGTTATTCTAAACGAATGCCTGTTTAAATAATTATAATTTATTAAAAAAACAGCATACGGATTTCCGTAACTTTTGAATATAAATATTTTACAATTCTCGTATTTTTTTTTATTTACTTTTTAACAAATATAATATATTTTTTTAATTAATAAACTTATCGATATTATATCGTTTTTTAAGCAAAGCGTTGTTAAATCTAATAAATTTATTTTTAATTTATTTTGAAACGGAATTATTATACGTAATTTTTCCGAATTTAAGCAAGTATATAATACCGCTATTCCAAATCAATAAGCAGTTTTCGTAAAAACGTTTATAAGCAATTTAATATAATAACTGAAAACGTTAACGAATTTTTATTCGATTACGAAAGTTTCGTTAAAGCTAAATTCGTTTGCAAAAGCTTTAATTACGACAAATTTTTATTAAACTACGATAACGCTTTAAAAGCTTTCGCCGAAGCACGGAAAGCTCGAAATAATAAAAAAAAAAAAATAAATCGAATTTTGCGCTTTTTATTAAATTAACAAAGGAAAAATATTTAAAAATACGTTTTTAGCAAAATCACCGATATTATTTTATTTCGGCATTTCGCTCGCTTTTTCGAAACTATTACTTTTACGAAAAAAAAAGTTTGGATATTAAACGCTTATATTTTTAAAACGCAAACTTTAAAAGCTAATAATCCAAAAGCCCGCAGATTTACAAACCTTTTTATAATTGTTTGCAAATTGGTCGACGACGCTATGCAATCGTTAAAAAAGGTTTTAATCGGCTGCGAAACCTTAAATCTGACTTTTTTTCAAAACAAAAAACTAAGCGTCGCTAAATGCGACATTTTTATACTAAAAAAAAAAAACAACGCTATTCCGATATTTCAAATTTACAACGACGAAAAAAACGAAAAAACTAATATTATTCTCGTTTAATTCGAAAAAATATACGCGATAGCTATTAATATTTCCAAAGCAGCTAAAACAATTCGGCGACTTTTATTTTTAATTATCGAAAACGAATTCGAAAACGAAATCAAAAGCGTAATAATAAACAACCGCTTATTCGAATACAAAAAATCTATTGTATTTATAAAAACGATTTCGGAAAAAATAAAAACAAAAAACGTAAAAAAGCGCGCCGATATTTCCGAAACTTTTTTTATTCGAAAAAAAAAACTATTCGCGTCGCTAGCAAAAAAGGCACCGCGAATAAAAACAGCCGGAAATCGACGCCGAATTATAAATTTTAAGCTAATTAACAGAAAACGCGACGATTTTATAAAATCGGACTTAGAAAACGCCGGCACCCCGAAAAAAAAAAATCTAAACGATTATAAATTTAACTTTTCGAAATTAAATACGCAAATATTAAAAACGCTTGCTGCGTTTAAAAACGTCGTACCGCTAATATTTCAGATTTTAATAAAAGCATTTAAAATTTCGATTATTATACGATTCGACCGAAAAAGTTTAAAAAAAAATATCGAAATTATCGCGAAAAAAATTATACAAAAAGCACAAAATCAAATTACTTTGCTTAAAACTTTCGCTTTCGATAACAAAACGATTTAAAAATTTTATTTCGATATTTTTATATAAAAACCAAATAAATCCGTCAGCTTTTGTTTTTTTGCTTCGAACGAAAACTAAATCAAATCTTTTTCGGAAAATTACAAATATAATACGCCGAAACAAATAAAAAAAACTTTTAAAAACAATAACCCGTTTTTATTCGAGCTATTTTTCGCTGAAAAACTTCGATTTTTTAATTTCGTTTTTACGAATAATATTAACGCTAAAAAAAACGGCAAATTCTGCTATTTTCACGTACGTTATTACGCGGCGTATTACGATTTAATTATAAAAAAAATCGATATTATCGGTTTTGCTAATCGATTCGCTATTATTAAAAATTCGAATTACGACGTATTCGAAATTAACTTTAATAATCAATTTATATTTCGACGAAAAACTGCGAAAACTATTTAAACGCGTGCTAAAGCTTATTTAAGCTACGCAAATTTCAAAGCGGATTTTAAAGCTTTTAGCGCGATTATAAAGCTTGATTAAAACGTAAAAAAATAAAAGTAACGAATATTTCCAAAAGCCGATTTTTCTGGCTTTTCGACCGAAAATATATTTTAAAATCTATTTAAACTAAGCTGCGAATTCGTTAATTACGTAAGATTTCATAACGGAAAAAACAAGCTACTGCTGCATTTTATAAAAAAAAAAATAGCCATATATAAGCATTATTTCCGATTAATTAAAATTTAAAAAACGCCTACAGCTTTTTTCGCCAATATGTTTTATAATTTTATTTAATAAGTTTTTAAAATACATCCCGGCTTTTATTTCGCTGTTCTGATTATTCGGAATTTTAAAAACTGCCGCTTCGTAATATACTTTAACGTTCCGATCGTTTTAAGTTTCGCTAATTCCGACCGTATTATAATTATAAAATTCGATATCGCCGATTTTTAAAAAAAAAAAAAAATCGAAAACCTTACCGACGCTATTTTCGACTACCACGTTTTGCTTGCATTCGTATATAACTCGAAAATAATCGAAGCTTATTTGCAATTATATTACGACGCTAAGCTAATTAAAACCATTTAAAAAAGCCCAGCTTTTTTGTATTTTAGCGCGTTTAAAGCAATAGCCTCGGCTATTTTATCGGATTACGAAACCGAAAACTACGAAATAAAAAATAAAATAACTTTTATCAGCTTTTCGATTAAACAAAAAATTTTCGTTAAATTCAAAACTTAAAAAACCGACGGCGCGATGCTAATTTATTCGAATAATTATACGGCGCAAAAATACAAAAACTATTTCGAAAACAACGCTTCGATAAGCTATTTGATATTATTTGTATTACGACGAAAACAATTATAATATTTTCGGTAGTTTCGATTGTAAACGATTATTTCCGAACCATTCCGTAAAATAATCTTTTTTATAGGCTTCGAAGCTTTTTTAAAAACATTCGTCGATAAACAATCGTAATCCGACCTATCGATTTTACGCGAAGCAAAAGCGTTAATCGGTTTTAATCACAACGAATTAATCGATTATTTTTGCGATTTTAATACAAAACTTTTCAGCGCCTTTTGTAAAACGTAGAATTACGTTTAAAAACTGGAATTTATCATTTACGAAAAAAAATCGTAAAAAGCATTTATCGCGGCGACGTTTAATAATATTATCGACGAAAAAATTATTAAAACGTTCGTAGATTTAAACGATACTTCGATTAATATTTTATTAAGCCATTTTTTAAAAAAGCAAAATAAACAAAATAATTTAATCGATAAGCGAAACGCTACCTTTTCGCAAAAGCCAATAGCAAAAAAGCTAAAAACGGGTTAAAAAACCGAAAAAGTATAAGATTAAAAAGTTCGGTTTTTAATCAATTAGTTTTTAAATTATATAAAATAAACTAAATTATACTAATTAAAATTATGTTTTTTTTTAATTATAATTAAAAACAATTACGTATATTATTTAAAATAAAATGTAAAACGGTAGTATTTTGTATTAATAAAAATTGGTAGTTTTAGCTATAATTAAAATATAGACCTTTCCGAAACCCTCTGCCATTGAATATTTTTAACAAGTATAAAAGCAAAGCACCCCCTTAGATAATACTATAAATACGCAATCCAATTCATACTTTTATTTTATTTTTTTTTCTTTTTTTCAGTCTTTTCTAAGGATTCCCTAGACTATCTTACCCACCGACATATGGCCGTATCAGTCTGGTTTTCCTACCTACTTTTACAATACCGAAGACAGATAGAAATCAAAGGCATTTTGAAAGTTCGCGGCGAACGCGGCGAGAAGCAATTGATTAAAGTAAAAAAGAATTGATAAAAAAAAAAAAATAAAAAAGAAAAAAAAAAAGTCGAGCAGGAAAGTTGCGGCTATTTTAAGAAAAAAGGCTTTTTTAAACGAAAATGCGAACGCTACCGAAAACAAAAAAAACAAAACAGCAAAACAGCCATAATTTACGACTAAAAGCGGAAGAAACAGCTATAATTCACGACCGAAAGCGAAAAAAACCGTATATTATTTCGAAGGCGTAACGTACGTTATATACGGAAGCATACGCATAAAAAATTAATCGCTTTTAGGAATTAAAGGCTTAGAAAAAGAGGTAATATCAAAAACCAATATTACGTATATAAATCAGATAATCCGCCAAAACCTTTTGTTTTTTACCAATCTTCGAATAGTATTTTCTGCGGATAGGCCGTAGGGGCCGGATAATATTATAAGAGCTAGAAATAATATTTAAGTAAAATATTTTATAAAAGTGATTGCTAAGGAATTAGTTATTAAAATTATATTAAAAAAGATTGAAAAAAGGTCGGGATAAGGGCTGGAAAGTATATTAAATAGAATTCGTTTGGTTTCCTGGGAAATACTTTTTTCGAGAGCTCCACCTTTCCTTTTGTACTTATACACGCCTTCTATTAGAGATATAAAAGGTAGAAATCAGTCTGACTATCAACCCAACCTTATCTGAGCTCTATTGTCTGAACTAGTGTTTCCCTGCCTTTCAATTCTTACAAAAATTTATCGAACGTGCTTTTGCTAATCGCGAATCTGCTGCTTTTTTCTTTTTTCGCAACGTTTTATTTTAATTAACAAACGCTGCAAATTAATTTCTACGCTTTTCGCGAACTTTTTTTAAATCTTTTTTTAACAGCCAAAATTTTAGCGCGCTTTTTAAACGCTATAATTTTTATTTATTTGCTAACTTTCGACTAGCTCGTATAAAACGCGTTTCGAATTTTAAATTTAAATTAAATAATAGTAAAAATTACAAAGCACGCTATTAAAAAACTAAAGTTTTCGACAATTTTAAATTTTACCACGATTATTTCGCTAGCGATCGATTTCGTAAAAATTATATATTCGATCAGATCGAAAGCGTAGCAAAAGAATTTTTCACCTCGCGTATTTTAAACCGTTCCGATTTTATATTTTCCGAAAAATTAATCAAAAAAATCGCCGATTTTCTGGCCGATTTTTTAAACGTTTAAAAAACCGAAAACGAATTTAAAATGCTTGTAATAAATACGCACGACGATTTTTAGCGATTTTATTTGCGATTTTTTATTTTCGCAACGAACGTTTAAATACGAATTAACAAACAGCTTCGGAACGCTTTCCGCGATAAAATATTAAAGCGTTTACGAAAAAAGCTGCATTTAAAATAAGCGCGTACAACGATTTTTAAAAATTAGCTTACCGCCGTTCGTTAAAAAAAACAAAATTAATTAACTAAACGAATTTTATACGCGAATCGCTTTTTAACCAAATTTATTATTTATTAAAATAATAAATCTTTAATTAAAACGTACTACGAGTGAAATCGTACGTACGAAAATCGTTTAAATGCTTTACAAGCTTTTTTTTAGCCTTTTGTTTTTCTTTTTTTTTACGCCAAAACGCTTTTTTTAGCGTTTTTTTCTTTCGATCGGACCAACGACAACGTGTCAAAGGGCACCGGCTGACCGATGAAAAAGCATGCTAGAAAGTACTAAGGCTAAAAGTAAACATCAGCATGCATGCAACCTTGGCCAGGATCAATTATTAAATCCCGAAGCAGGCCCGACCTGCCAACCTCGGGATATAATCAGAAGGATCTCTTATACTTTTATAATTCCCTAAGATTTAGTTTTACGAATAAATGCACTTTTGTTTTTTAATTCTGACTTCTATTTTATAATAATTTAAATTTTTTAAAAAAACGAACCGGCCGATAAGTATTTAATTTTACGTTTTAAGCCAGACTCCGTATATCTTAAGCCCCAAATTTCGGTAAAAGATCAGGCCTAATTATCGACCGCGAAAAAAAAAAAAGAATTTAACAGGTTCTGAAAAAAAAAACAAGCAAAAACCCAAATACAAAATATTAGCAACGCCGTATTACGAAAAAACCGAAAATACAAACAATATAGCAAAACAAACGGAAAACGATCGCGAAAACTAAACCGACGAAAATTTTTTATTTTCCGATTTTTTTTTATTTCCGCAATTATTTTTATTTTTATTATATTTTCCGCTACGAACAAATTTACAAAAATTTTTCGCGAGCTTCCACGCCACTTTTTTTTTTTTTATTCTATTATATTCTTCCGCGTAAAGTCCTAATTAAAAGCCGAACGCGAAAAAAATAAAACCATAAAAACTAAGCTTGCCGTTATAAAAGCTTAACAAATAAAATTCCAACGCTTTCTAGCCAAAGCTTTAGTATTTCCCGAGACAAATTTCGAAATTCCTAACGCTAATCTCCCAGCTTTTAATCCAACGCTAATAGCGCTATTAATATTATTTTTTCGCTCCGAACTTTTATAAAATCTTAAAAACGAACCATTTATCTCAGAAATAAAATCCGCGATCTTTTTCTTCGTAAATTACAATTTTCAGCGATTTAAAAACTTTTCGAAAACCAAAGCATTCGCAACTTTTAACTTTTTTAAAAACGATATTCGATATTAGCTATTCGAAATAAAAAATTATTTCGCTAAAAAAAAGATTTTCCGCTCCGATCTATAAATATCAACCGCCAGAAACTACTTATCGAATGCTATTAAAAAACGCATCGTATACGCTCGCATTTATTTTAAAAATCTTACGAACACCGATATATTTCTGACTTAAATTTTTCTAAAAGCCTGGTTATATTAAAAATACGCCAAAACCGAAAATTCTGTAAAAGCAAATAAAAAAATAAATCGATATCAAATATTTCTTAGTTAATTAGTCACCGATTTTACGAACTACTTCGAAATAATATTTTAAAAAACTTTATAGCGGTACGAAAAACAAGCGGTTTTATTACGCTTTCGAATAAAATTAACGCGACCGATTTTTAAAAAAGTATATAATCTAATCAAAAGCGTTTTGCTAATAATTTACGCTTAAATAAAAAAATGCGTTTTACGAACGGAAAAATACTTTCGGAGCGAATCGAGCTTGTTTTCGGAAAAGAAAAAAAAAAATATACTTCGATTTCGAAAAAAACAGCACAAAAAGCAACGACAGCGGATTTATTAAAGCCACAAACACACAATTAATAAAAGCTTATACCCGTCACGACAATTATTAGCTACTATTTCCGATAATAAAAAAAAACGCATTCGCTACCTAAATATAAACGCCGAAAAAAAAAAAAATTACGAACGATTAACTTTTGCTTTATTTGCGAAAGTTCAGATTATATAACGTCGGAATGCTTAAAAAACAAAAATCTTATTCGTCGTTAAAAACGACGAAAAGCTCGGGCAAAAACTCCGTTAAATAATATTTTTTAAAAAAAACTAAATAATTAAAAGTCCAAAATTATTAAAAATCCATTTATATTATTATTTAATAATTATAATATATTTCATTCGAACGACTTATTTAATATAACAAATATCAATCCCAACTTTTATTCGATAAATATATTTGTTATAAACAAAAACGGTATTAAAAAAAACTTTCACCGCCATTATAAATTACGAAACTATCAAAAACTTTATTAGCAACATAATCCTTTTTTTAATTAATTATACTATTTAATACAGCTTTTTGCCTTTTTGTTCGAAACGTACAAAAGCGCGAGCTTACACCGGCTTGCATAAACGGTATTATTTTTATATTTATCCATTGCTACGTAATAAAAAAACTATTTATTTAATCTTTTAGAAAAATAGAAATTTATTCGGCAAATTTTATTTTTAAACGTTTTTAATTAAAAAACATAATTTTCTTATCGATTAAAAATTTAAGATTTTTTACCAAAATTCTTTTCGCAACGGTTATACAACGCCGAGCATAATTGCAATAAAAACTTATTTAAGCCTAATTAAAAAAATATTAAATTCAACGTTTTTTTTTTAATAACACCGAAACAAAATCGGCGAAATATTACGAATTTTACAAATTAACAAAAAAAACTTTCTTAATTTTATTACGGGCGAAAACAACGATAATAAAATCAAAACGGTAATACTTTTTTTAAAAATACGTTATATTCAAAAACATAATATTTAGCAAATCAAAATCCCAGGTTTTTTTTTTCGCTTAAAAACGTTCCGGTTATAATTACGAAATTATTCTCCGTCCGGATATTAAATCACTTTACGGCCCATTATATAACCTTTTAAAAAACGAATTAAAAAATACTTAAAAAATATTTAAACCAAATACAAACTCAAAGATTTATACGCTCGTCGAAATCGGAAGCTGCCGTTCTATTTTTTTTATATTATAAAAAAAAATAGTGCATTACGTTTTTGCGTAAATTATCGAAAATTAAATATTATAACAGTTTTTTAAAACCGCTATTTTATTTTTTTAATTTCGGAAATTTTAAACCGATTAGGCAAAGCGAAAATATTTATTAAATTAAATTTTAAATAAAATTTTAATTTAATTAAAATAGCGAAAAAGCATAAATGGAAAACGGCTTTTAAAACTAAATTCGGTTTTTTTTCGAATATTTAATAATACTTTTTAAAATATACAACGCATCAGCAACTTTTTAAACATATATCGATAGCATTTTTAAAAATTTTATAAATATATTTGTAACGGCCCGGCCATTCGGCTGTTCGGCTTTCGGCTGTTCAGCCTTCCGTTACAGTTCTGGCTTAGCGCCAGGGCCAGGGGTTCTACAGTGTATATAGTTCGCCCCGAGCTTCCTTCCTTTCAGCTCTCTGTCTGTATCTTAAGGGAAATATATGAGGTTCGTCACACTATACAGACCCTTCGTTCGGAGTGACGTCGTATTATTGATTATTGATTTATTAACTTTATTGATATTGGTTCATTGATTATTGGCTCATTGATTTATTGATTATTGATTATTGGTTATTGGTTCATTGACCCCTTTTATCGACTACAACTCTCGCCATTTTATCGTCTCCGGTGTATCCGACCTCTCGCACCACTCTAAACCACGAAATTTATTGTTTCAGGCGCTTCCGATCAATTGCGCCACCTACCTACTACTACTACGATTATTGCACCTTCTCGTACGCTACCGCCATACTAGCGTGCACCGCCTTACAATACTTCAATACGACTACTCCCACCGATAACTTGGTGCTTCCGACCCAAAAGCACCCCCGACAGCTACTACAGCGCCAACCTCCCCTTTGTTTTTCAATATTATTCGCTTCTAGACTAGCTACGTCATAGCTATGTCTACACCACTTCCTGAACAGCTCTGCCAGTTCTATTTAATTACGAATGCAACAACAACGCACCTTGGAACCTGAGCAGCAGCTTGAAAATCTTTCACCTTTCTTCGAACCGGCGATCTTACCGAAAATCGTCGGCCCAAGCCGTGTTTACCCGAACCTGACAATTTCGGTGGAGCCTGAAAATCCAGTCAAACCTTGTTACCCCTCAAATCGAAAGTTTAAAATACGAATCGACCTTTCGGATTGGTTTAGCCGACCCGATGAAAAGGCTATTCCGGGGCTATATGGATTCACCTACCACCAAGGCTGCATATTGCACTTTTGCAACGTTCAAATTGGTTCGAGTTTTCGGCTTAGTCAATTTCGGCCCTTCCAGTCAATTCGGCCTTTTAATTCGGCCCTGCCAATTTCGGTCCTTTTTCTTCCTTCCCTTCGGGCCAGCCCGGCCTTAGCACCTCTCGGAACGCCCTCGCTACTTTTCTAGGATAATCGGTATGCGTACGAATACACCGACCCGCCGGCTGACGTTACGACGCTGGCGACCCTATGAAAATTACGCAAATCGAGGTACGAAAAGAGCTCGAACGTATCGATAAGCTGGAAGCAATTGAGGTTTCAGAAGCATTCAACATGTATGAAACTTCAATTCTAAAGCAGAAGGACCCGGTTCTGCCTAAGGCTTCTATTTCGTCGATAGCTCAAAGAAAGGCTTGGGACCGTACAATCAGTTGCACCAATTTCAGACCCGCCATTGCTTTGGATTCTGAAAAGCAAGCAAATTGGCTGCAATAGGTTTGTTCGGCCAAAAGGATCAGGCTGAAATTCAGGCTGCACTGGCTGAGGAGTTTTCGGACGGTTCGGAATGGGGGTTTCAGTAGTGGTTTTCTTTCACTCCTTTATTTTTTGATTGCAATTGCAGTCGTTCGTTCGTTTATTTCATTTCGGTGTGCCGAACCTTCGGTATTTTCTGTACAGTCAGCTGGAGGCCAGCTTTTTTCGGAGGGGGGGGTAGTGTAACGGCCCGGCCATTCGGCTGTTCGGCTTTCGGCTGTTCAGCCTTCCGTTACAGTTCTGGCTTAGCGCCAGGGCCAGGGGTTCTACAGTGTATATAGTTCGCCCCGAGCTTCCTTCCTTTCAGCTCTCTGTCTGTATCTTAAGGGAAATATATGAGGTTCGTCACAATATTCGTCGTAATATATTTAAACGACATTTTGATTTATTTAAAAAATAAAGCTTTTTATACTAGGCATATCACTAAGATTTTAAAAACCTTTTTCAACGCAAAATTGTTTTGCAAACTTAAAAAATGCGAATTCGATATCGATAACGTCGAATTTCTAAGCTTCGTCGTTTTCTCAGCCGGAATTGATATAAACAAAAAAAAAAGTTGCAACGATTGCGAAATAGCTAATCCCAAGTATTATACGAAAAACCTTTTTTTTTTTAAAGTTTTGCAATTTTTATCGCAAATTTATTTATTAATACAATTTTATCGCTACGGAAATAACCAAACTTTTAAAAAGCAAAAGGCCGTTTTATAAACAGAAAAAACGACAATATTATTCCGAAGCTTGCAAAAACGCATTTATCAAAGCTTTATTATTAATATATTTTAATTCCGAACTGAAAATTTTTTTTCGAATATAACGCTTTTATAATTGCATTCGCCGGAATAATTTCCTAGCGCTAATCCGATTTATATTTACACCCAATCGCATTTTATTTTCGAAAATTTATTTTCGCAAAAATAAATTATATTATTTTCGATTAAAAACTGTTATCGATTGTAAAATTAATCAAATACTAAAAGCATTACTTCGAAAATGCCCGGTACAAAATCATAGTAATATCGGATTATAACAATTTTAAGTATTTCATAACCATTCGAATTCTGATTAAACGTCAAATCAAATAAGCAATAATTCTGTCAATTATCGATTTCGAAATTACATATAAAGCTGGTTCGAAAAATCTCGCCGACGCATCGTCGCAAAAAAACCAATTATACTTAAAATTTCGTGCAACCAGCAAAACCATTTTTAAAACTGGCTTTTAAAATAAACTCTGAACGAATTGCTGCTCGTAAACAAAAAAAAAAAACTTGCTATATTTTATTATCTTTTATATTTATAAATTAATTAAAAAAAGTATTAAAAGCGCGCGAGCCGAATTAAAAAAACGATTGGCTCGACCGATTTTAAAAATATAATAACTTGTTTATTACAAATTTCGATAACCAAACAATACAAAAACCTAAAAAAACTTCGAATATCCCGCTATAACAAAATATTGCTTCGGAAATTAAATAAGCATAAAACTTATACGAAACGCTTTCGAATTCCGACTTTTTTTTAATTAACGATATTTAAATATATAAAAGCGTCAGGTTTTACGTTTTATTAAAACCCATTTTAAAAAAAAAATTACTAAAAAAATTTTACGATAATCCGATCGCGGATTATTTCGAACGAAACAAAATTACCGCTTTATTAAAACGCTTATTTTATTAGCCGGAAATAACCGCGGATATAAAAAATTACATTTTATTTTATATAATTTGCAAAAAAAACAAGCTTTTAAAAACAAAAACGAACGAAAAACTTTGCTTTATTCCGATACCAAACCGATTTTAAAATAGCATTTTTTTAAACTTAATTACCGACTTTTCAAACGCTTCGAATAATAGCGACTTTTCGTATAACAAAATCGGCAAAACTTTCGTTTACGACGCAATATTTATTATTATTTATCGTTTAACAAAACAATTCTATTTCGTTTTAATACGCAAAAACATAATTATCAGCCAATTTGCTTATATTTTTTGCAAAACAGTCTTTTTTCGCCACGGCATATTAAACGATATCGTATTAAATCGCGGTTTTTTTTTCACTTTTATATTTTAAATTATATTTACGACTATGCTTCGCATAAAACGTAAATTTTTAACCGTTTTTTATTTATAAACCGACGAGCAAACAAAAAAAGCGAACGCAATCCTCGAAATATACCTTCGGTTTTACGTTGATTTCAACCAAAACGATTAATCAAATCTACTTTTTTTGACAGAATTCGTTATTAGCAACATATTATCTTCGTTTATTAAAATATTTTTTTTCTAAGCAAACGAAATCAACGCAAAACTATTTGATTTGAAAAAACTGCTAGATTCCGAATCCGAATCAGCAGCAAAATTTGCAAAAAAGCTAAAAAACTATACACCAGAAATTAAAAAAAGCTTTATTATATGCTTAAAACTTTTAAACAAAATACTACGACAGAAAATATACTTAAACGAATTTCAAAATCGAAAAAAAAAAATATATATTTAAACGCAAAAAACCTAAAAACGAAAAAAACTTTATAAAAAACTAAACGCTAAAAGATTTAATCCCTTTCCAATCTTAAATAAGATTAGTTTTTAAATATACAAACTACGATTGCCCGATTTTTAAAAATTGCACGACGTTTTCCACGTGAATTTATTGAATTTATATTATAAAACAACGAAAATAAATAAAAGCGAACAAAACGCCGAATCTCCGGGCCCCGATCTTATAAAAAACGACGCGGAAAAAAAAAAAAAAAAAATGAAAAATAAATCAAATTTTTAATTCTACGTTTAAAAAAACGATAAAAAAAACTATATTTTTTAATTCGATAAAAAAGCTGATTTTTAAACTACGATTTTTGGCAAAAAAAAAACAAAAGACCTAAAACACGCACCAAAGCTAATAGCTTAATTTTTCAAAAACAATCCTTTTAAACCTAGCGCTGATAATTAATATTATTTGTATTTTACTCTGATGTATTTTTATACGAAACCGACCTTTCAAACAACTTTACCGAAACCCTATTATTAATTAACATTTTTCACCTTTCCAACTTTACAAAACCGACGTTTTAAAAAAACCTTACCGTCAATTAACATCTTTTACCCTTTTAACCTTGCAAAACCGACGTTTTAAAAAAACCTTACCGTTAATCGACATCCTTCACCCTTCCAACCTTACAAGACCGACGTTTTAAAAAAAAAACCTTACACCCTTCATCCTTCCAATTTTACAAAACCGACGTTTTAAAAGAACCTTACCGTCAATTGACACCTTTTTACTTTTTCAACCCTACAAAACCGACGTTTTAAACAGAATCTTACCGTTAATTGACACCTTTCATCCTCCCAACCTTACTAAACCGACGTTTTAAAAAGACCTGTCAATCCGAACCTATTGGTCCTAATTTTATCTTTCCCAATTATTAACAAAAGGAGACCTTATCGAAAAAAGGGAAAAGTGTCAGAAAACACCGGCTGACCGATGAAAAAGCATGCTAGAAAATACTAAAGCTAAAAATAAATATCAGCATGCATACAACCTTGGCCAAGATCAACCACTAAATCCCGAGGCAGGCCCGACCTGCCAACCCTCGGAATATAGTCAAAAAGATCCCTTGTATTCTTATAGTTCCCTAAGATTCAGTCTTACGAATAAATACACTTCTGTTCCCTGGTTCTGACTTCCACCTTGTGACACAACGCTCGTTTTTTATTTTATATTAGAAAATTCAAAAAAACTAATTTGCACGATTTTCTACGGGCCGATTTTCGGTTTTACTCAAAAGCTTTTTTAAGCTGATAAATATAAACGAAATCGAACCGGCCGAAAATTCGCTTTTTAATAATAATAATAAAAACGAAAACCCTTTTTCAAACGATTTTCAAAACGTATACGAAAAAATTAAAAATTCTTCCGCTAGTCGGAAAAACGCTTATGCCTAAGCAAAGCTTTTTTTTTAAACGTATTGCGCGATATGCGTTACTTTAACGTTCGGAAGCTTTTTAATAGCGATTTATTAACAATTCCCGTTATATTTATTAAAAATAGCTTTTCGTACAAAATAAAAGCGCTCGCCGATTTTAAAACGAACGGTTACGCGTTAATCGATTCGGCGCTAATTAAGTTTTTTTTTTTTTAAACTTTTAATTTAATTTCTTCCGGCTTTTTTTTTAATAAAAAAGTATAATAAAGCTCGTGGCCATTTAATTATATATTTTACGCTTTTTAATTTTATTATTAACAATCGAATACAATCGTTTATTTTTTTTTTTGATTACTAATTTCGGAAATTATAATATGATTTTAAAAAAAGCTTGGTTGGCCGAATATTAAGTTTTATTAAATTGTAATAAACGCAAGCTTTATTAGCCGAAGTTTTACCTTTTTACAGCTTTTTACGCTCGTTATATTAAAGTTTTTTATGCATTTTCGAAAGATTTAATTTCGCTATTAAAACGACGCTGTAAAACGTAATAAAAACTTTGACTAATTGTAAAAGATTTACGACGCTATGCGAAGCGCGAAAAAATCGAAATTTATTCGCGGTGTCAATTTCGATAGCGACGCTAGTAGAATAATACAAGAAATTACACCATTTTTCCAGGCCGCGGATCTTTTTTTTTTTTTTTTTTTTTCTTTTTTTCCTTCGTCAAAACAGCTTTTTCGTTTTACGAAAAACAGTTATATTAAAAACCGAAAAAAAGCTTTCGCCGCGATGGCTTTTCAGCTTAATATAATCGATAGTTTAAATAAGCAACTTTTTTTTAAATTTCTTAAACGATTAATTCGAAAACGAATCTTTTAATTTACTGCTTATTTAATTTTTATTTGCTAAATTATTATATACGCTTTCAAGCTAATTTTTAGAAAAAAAGCAATTGAAATGTTTTCAATCTTTTTATACGAGATCGATAAAATACTAGACGATTTTACGTATAATACTTTTCTTAAGACTTAATCTTACAGTTTTTTCGAACGTTTTAAAACCAACGAAATATCGATTTCTACTTTTTTAATTAGCTTAGCAAAACTAACTTCGAATAAACTTTTTTTCGAATCTTTTTTTCCGAAGTATAAAAACCTCGAATACGTGTTTTTTAAAGCCGCTAATAACGAGCTAGCTTTTTACCGGCCTTACGACTATAAAATCGAATTTATTATAAATAAAAAAAAGCTGAAATATACTTTTTTGTATAAAATATCGATTTTAAAATTCGAAATTATTAAAATCTATTTGCAAAATAATATCGATAAAAGTTTTATCGAATCTTTATAAGGGGATAAAACATCAGTTCGTTGGTCACATGGTCCGAAAATCACGTTGTTATCACGTAACATCGGAACCCGCACACATTGTATCTTAGACTTCGCGACACTTCTAATTTAGAACCTCGTAATTAATACAATTTATTTACGAACCTTCTGCTCGTTCGCATTTTTGACATATTAATTACCAAACCTTTTTAACACTTTTATTTCAGCCTTCGAACTGAAAAAACTTGCCAATTTTATTCTGCTTTTGCGCATACAAAAAATTAATAAACCTTATCGCAACAATAACTTTTACGACTTTTTAAAAATAATTTTTACGATACGAAATTACGAAACGATAATTTTTTTAATACAAAACTTATATTTAAAAAACCCCGTTCTACTTTTGCTTACACCCCGGAATAAAATACACTTTACGCTTTTTTTTAACGAGTTATATCGAATTATTCCAAGTTGTCGGAACCCTCTAATTGCTTTATTTTAAAATATTTTAAATACCCCGACCAAATCGTCGCCGTTCTAATCGTTAATACGAAAGCTTATTTTCGCGAAATCTTCGATATCTTTGCTTACGCGGTAAAACAAAACGATATAATAATATCGTTCAAAACCAAATTAAATAATTTAACTTAGAAGCTAAATATTCAAACGGTATAATAATACTAAAAAAAAAAAAAAATATTTTTTTAAAAAAAAGTGATTCAAAACCACGAAGCCGAATTCGCCAACTTCCGAAAACAAGCTTCTATCAGCCAAAATATTACACCGAACATTTTAAACACAAAAAAAAAAAAACGCCTGCTTTTCTCGACCCCGATAAATTCACAAATTCGGGCGGCACCGGCAACGTTACGAAGCATTTTACCACCTTTTTTCAAAATATAATTCTAAAGCTCCGTTTTAATCAAAACTAATATACGACCGAACAAAATCGTATAAATTTTTTTTTTTCCGCCTTTCCGATACAGCCAAAAACGCTTTACAAAAAAATTTACGTACGAACGGTATTTTTTCCTACCTAATTGTTACGAAAATAATTCAAATCCTATAATAATCGTTCGGCGTTTTTAATTAATAAGCAAATGCATTCAAAAAAATTTTGTTTTTTAAGCAAAGCAATTAATTATTATTTATCTTTTTTTTTATCTGGCTGAAAATTAAAAATTATATTAAATTTAATAATAAAGCCGCTATCGCTATTTTGCGCGAAGCTTTTTATTCTGATATAATTATTCGTTTATTATATACCAACTTTTTTAATTTAAAAACCGATCTTATTAGTTTTTGCGCTTAAATACGCGAAACCGATACCGTTCTTCGACAATTAAATTTCAATTATTACAAAACCGAAGGCCGCAATACGAAAATCACTTTTTCCGCCTCTATATTTAAAACTGCTACTACGACTATTATTTAAAGCGATTTTATAAACTTTAGCGCTATCCAAACTAAAGCAATTACATAAACCGCAGCCGATATAATCAAAAAACAAACGTTTAATAAATAATGCCGAAAAATTAGCTCGCCGAATTTATCTTTTTGCTAATAACTTTTACTTTTAATATATTAGCGATAAACACCGCGCTGTTAATTGCCCCGATTCCTTTTAAATTAAAAAGACTAAAACCGAAGCAAAAAAAATCGGGAAACTGACTGTTTTTAATAATTATTATTATTAAAAACTTTTAAAAAAATAAATTGAAAATATTTGCTTTAAACGGCGTTCCGAAATCATATTTGATATTACTTTGTATTATAACTACTAATAATATATATATCAAAACCTATTTTTTAAACGACTCCGAAGCTATCAATAATTTTATTAATCATTTTTTCGTATAACATTACGAATTAACTTTTGTTTTATTTATTAATTCACGTAAACTTACCGTGGTTAACGGACGTTTTTTCATTTACGGCGACGTTATTTATTAAATCTTTTTTTAAATTAATATCGCCCGTTATACCGAACGAATTACAGCTTTTATTACAATATTAAAAAAATACGATTTTATTTTAAGCAAACTTTGATTTAAAACATATAACCTTTATATTAATTAAACTACGAATACTTTTTGTTTTAATTTAAACTTTTGCCGTTTTAATTATCTATCCCAGAATTTTTATTAATTAGCTGTTTTAGGTTTAATTCAAAAACGCTATTTTTACAAGTCAATCGTTTAATTAGCCTTTTTTCGCCGTACAAAAGCTGCTGTTTTTAATATTCTATTTTTCCAGCCCGAAATCGAGGTATTTTCTGTGACGATCTAATCAGTCGAAGGGCTGGGAGATCAGTCAACTGATCGCCTTGTTCATATGGTATGAAAAAACGAGCCTTTGGTTTTATAACAAAAATATTCATTTAGAATTAACAACTGCAAAAGGCAGAAGTTGCTAAGAAAAAAAAGCCTTATATATATGAATAGTTTCTACAATTAATAAGAAAACCTATCAAAAAACCAAAAAGCTTGCAGCTATACGTAGCTGCTGGAAAGCTTGCAGCTATACGTAATTGCTGGGGTGACACGAAAGGTGGCAACAAAATAAATCGTTACATTACCCCCCCGTCCGAAAAAAGCGCGCCCTCGAACTTTTATCCATTAATACGTCGCTATCCAATGATCGTACGAATCCAAACCTTCGGAATACGCTTTCAGCCAGTCTATAAGTTTTGCAAAAGAACCGGAAAGCTTTTTATACGCTAAATAAAAGTCGCGCACTTTTAAAAAAGCATATATAAAATCAGACGCGAAATATCACGTAAAATTTTTATTTAAGCTTATTTAAAAAGCTTTATATTAAAAGGTTTTCCGCTGCATTCGATAAGCGATTAATTCTTCGATTTCGTATTTAAACTTATTAATTATATTAATAAATTTAAAAACTAAATTAATCTGATTTGAAAGCGCATCGTTAGCTGCTTTACGCAGTCGACTAGCGTAAAAAACTGGGTATACGTTTATAATATTAAAAAAGTTTAGCTTAAAAGCGTTATCGAAAATTTTGGCTACAATTTTAAAAAAGCCGTTTATAAAATTGTCGAATTTGCGAAAAGGCCGAAAAATCGGAAATAAACGCATATCGAGCTATACGTAATCGCTAACGTTAAAATCGATCGCGCGGCGAAATTTATTCGCATTTTTTTTTATTTTATCGTAGGCTTATTAAAAGTGCGATTTGGCGAAGTTTTAGGCGTCGTAATAGCGGCGAGCGTACGCACGAGCTTCGTTTGCGTTTAGCTTATATAAAAAGTTGAAAAAAAGGAAAGTATCGAGCTTCCAGTTTCAATTGGTATAAAAAGTATAACCGTGTATAATTTCAAAAAGTAAAAGGCCATTTAAACTTTCGTAAAAGAAAACTATTTAAGCGAAATCTATTATTAAAAGAAATTCGTTTTAATTATTTTAATAAAAATTCACGAAAAGTCGAAAGCGTTTTTGCAAATATTAATTGTAAATTTCGGTCTGACTATCGGTTTCAAAATAAACGGCTGTCGAAAGTTTTAATTGCGTACCGAATATTTTGTTTAATTCAGACCAAAAAGTAAATTAATATTAAAAGCCACGATCGCTAACGATACTTTTTAAAAAGTTAAAATATTTGTACACGTGAAATATATATAATTTAACGAAGCTTCGAGCGTCGATATTTTTATAGCAGAAAATCGAAATAGCCTGCTTGAAAAAGCGATTTATTATTACGAATACGTTATCGTAACCATGTTTGTTTTTATTAAAACTGCAAAAATTTATTATAACGTGCTTTTAAAAATGATTAAAAACAGAAAAAAGCTGAAAAAAGCCGGAGCGCTTATTTTTTAAAATAAAACTCTTTCGATAAGCGTAGCAATTGCGATAATATTATTTTACGAAAGCTGTTATACCTCGCTAATAATATTGGTCCGAAAGCAATTGCGTAGTTTTGCGAACGCTGAAATAAACGGTAGAAATCTGGTCGTGCATTTTTCGTATAAAAGCCAAACGAAAATAATCGACGTTTAATATTATTAGGCGATTATAATATAACAGCAGATCGCGTTTAAATATATACGAAATGTTATTATCGTCGTTTTTTTTCGTAGCGTTTCGTATAGCTTTTTTTCGAAAAGCTATTAAGCTGCTAGCTGTGCGATTAGCATGGAAAAGCTAGTCAACGATACGAAGTGCGGGAAAAAGATTAGCTATTTTAACGATAAAAACAGCTGTTTCGAAGGCCGTGAAAAATCGAAGTTTTTCAGTTAAAAAGCGGTGATCGATTTAATCGGCTCGGAAAAAGGTTTACAGGCGCTGGGTGCGTTTAAAAAAGTTTTGACGGTCGAATTCGGTCGTACGACGTATTAATACGTCAGTTAAAAAGTTGTGTTTATTTAGTTTGTACGTAATAAAAAAATTGTAGTCGGCGAAAAGCTCGGCCCAGCGTGTTTGTCGAACGTTTAAAAATTTGAAAATTATAAAGTATTTTAAAATTTTATAATTAGTAATTATTTTAATTTAATAAATTAAACTAACTAGTTTAGCACGAAAGTTATTTAAAAATCTTACGATTGCGAGTATTTTTTTGTCGTATACGACGTAGTTTAGTTTTGCGAAAGTTATGGTTTTGCTAAAATAAACGATTGAAAGCCAATCGTCGTTATAGAATTGCGAAAGTACAAAAGCTATTACGCCGTCGGAAGCGTTAGTTTTTAATATGCAAGGAAAGTTTTGCCTGTAATATTATAAAATTAATGCAATAATAAAAGCTAGTATAAAAAGGTCGAAACTTTTCTAACATTCAGAAGTGAAATTGTAAAAAACGTTAGTTTTGGTTAAATAGACCAAAAGCTTTGCAATTATATCGTAGTTTCGAATAAAACGTCGGTAAAAATTACAAAAACTAAAAAAGCTCTGTATACCTTTTACAGTAGTAGAAGGCTTTTAATAAGCGACTACGAAGACTTTCTTTGGATTTATTTTTAAATTTTTAATAAAAATAATAAAGCTTAAATAACGGATCCGAATAACGTTAAATTCAGACTTCCGAATATCGGCCTATAATTCAGCGTCAGCGAGCTTTTGAAGTATTTTGCGAACGTATATAGCGTATTTTAAAAAATCGAACGAATAAATAAAAATATTATTCAAATATGCAATGCAAAAATCGTTTAAATAATCGAAAAAAACGTCGTTTATATAGCGTTGGTAAATTGCGGATTTATTAATAAAGCCAAAAAATAATATTTTGCATTTATAAGCGCCGTAACGCGTACGAAACGTCGTTAGTTTTTTATTGGCGGAGTTTATACGAATTTTATAAAAGGTTTAACGAATATCGAACTTCGTAAAAATTCGCGCTTCCGAAAAACGAGCAAAAGTTTTATCGATAAAAAAAAGAGAATAGCGATTTTTACAAATAACGTTATTAAAAGCTCGATAATCGATATAAAAACGTAATAAACCGTCGGGTTTTTTAGCGAAAAGCATTAAAGCAGCGAAAAGAACGATGGAAAGTTCGATAAAACTTTTATCAAAATTATTTTACAAATAGGTTTTAATAATTTCGAGCTTTAAAATCGATATTTTGTATAAAAAAGTGTATTTCAGCTTTTTTTTATTTATAATAAGCTCGATTTTATAATCGTAAAGCCGGTGAAAAGCTAGCTCGTTATTAACGGCTTTAAAAAATACGTATTCGAAGTTTTTGTATTCCGGAGGAAAAAATTCGAAGAAAGGTTTATTCGAAATTAGCTTTGCTAAGCTGGTTGAAAAAGTCGAAATCGATATTTTATTAGTTTTAAAACGTTCGAAAAAATTGTAAAATTAGGTTTTAAAAGAAATATTATACGTAAGGTCGTTTAGTATTTTATCGATTTCGTACAAAAAAATTGAAAACATTTTAACTGGTTTTTTTCTGGAAATCAGTTTAAAAGCGTATGCAATAATCTGGCAGATAAAAATTGGGTAAACAGTAGATTAAGAAATTCGTTTTCGAACTGGTCGTTTGGAAGATTTAGGAAATGGCTTGTTTAAATTATCGATTATATTAAACTGAAAGGCTATCGCGGCGAAAGCTTTTTTTCGGTTTTTAATATAACTGTTTTTCGTAAAACGAAAAAGCTGTTTTAACGAAAAAAAAAAAAAAGAAAAAAAAGAAGAAATAACAGAAAAGGAATCGTCAGCCTGGGAAAATAATGTAATTTCTTATATTATTCCATTGGCGTCGCTATCGAAATTGACATCGCGAATGAAATTCGATTTTTTCGCGTTTCGCATAGCGTCGTAAGTCTGTCATAATTGATCAAGGTTTTTGTTACGTCTTACAGCGTCGTTTTAATGGCGAAATTAAATTTTTCGGAAATGCAAATAAAAGATTTTAATACAACGAGCGTAAAAAGCTGTGGGAGAGTAAAATTTCGGCTAATAAAACTTGCGTTTATTACAATTTAATAAAATTTAATATTCGGCCAACCAAGCTTTTTTTAAAATCATATTATGATTTTCGAAGTTAATAATTAAAAAAAAAGTAAACGATTATATTCGATTATTAATAATAAAATTAAAAAGCGTAAAATATATAATTAAATGGCCACGAGTTTTATTATACTTTTTTATAAGAAAAGAAGCCGGGAAAAGTTAAATTAAAGATTTAAAAAAAAAAAAAAAAGATTTAATCAGCGCCGAATCGATCAACGCGTAACCGTTCGCTTTAAAATCGGCGAGCGTTTTCATTTTGTACAAAAAACTATTTTTAATAAATATAACGGAAATTGTTAATAAATCGCTATTAAAAAGCTTTCGAACGTTAAAATAACGTATATCGCGCAACACGCTTAAAAAAAAAGCTTTGCTTAGGCCTGAGCGTTTTTTCGATTAGCGGAAAAGTTTTCGATTTCCTTATATACGTTTTGAAAATCGTTTAAAAAAGGATTTTCGTTTTTATTATTATTATTAAAAAGCGAATTTTCGGCCGGTTCGATCTCGTTTATATTTATTAATTTAGAAGGGCCTTTGGGTAGAACCGAGGATCGGCCCGTAAAAAATCGTATAAATTAGCCTCGAACCTTCTGATATGAAATAAAAAACGAACGTTGTCGTTGGTCCGATCGAAAAGGAAAAACGCCAAAAGGGGCGTTTTAGCGTGGAGAAAAAGAAAAAACAGAGGGTTAAGAAGGAGCTTATAAAATATTAAAACGATTTTCGTACGTACGATTTGACTCGTAATACGTTTTAGTTAAGGATTTATTATTTTAATAAATAATAGATTTGATTAAAAAGCGATTCGCGTATAAAATTCGTTTAGCCAGCTAATTTTGTTTTTTTTGTCGAACGGCGGTAAGCCAATTCTTAAAAGTCGTTGTACGCGCTTATTTCAAATGCAGCTTTTCTTATAAACGCTTTGGTATTTTATCGCGGAAAGCGTTTCGAAGCTGTTTGTCAATTCGTATTTAAGCGTTCGCTGCGAAAGTGGAAAATCGCAAGTAAAATCGCTAAAAGTCGTCGTGCGTGTTTATTACAAGCATTTTGAATTCGTTTTCCGCTTTTTAAACGTTTGAAAGATCGGCCAGGAAATCGGCGATCTTTTTGATTAATTTTTCGGAAGATGTAAAATCGGAACGGTCTAAAATACGTGGAATCAAGAACTTTTTTATTACGCTTTCGGTTTAATCGAATATATAATTCTTGCGAGATCGATCGCTAGCAAAATAATCGTAGTAAAATTCGAAATTATCGAAAATTTTAATTTTTCAATAGCGTGCTTTGTAATCTTTACTATTATTTAATTTAAACTTAAGGTTCGAAACGCGTTTTATACGAGCTAATCGAAAGTTAGCAGATAAATGGGAATTATAGCGTTTAAAAGGCGCGCTAAAGTCTTGGCCGTCAGGGAGAGATTCAAAAAAAATTCGCGAAAAGCGTGGAAATTAATTTGCAGCGTTTGTTGGTTGAAATGAAACGTTGCGAAAAGAAGCAGCAGATTCGCGGCTGACAGAAGCACGTTCGATAGATTTTACCAAACGCTTTGATTAAGAAGTTTGTCGCAGTCGTATAGTCTCCAAAAGTTGTCGTTCACGCTTTTGCGCCTTTTTCAGTTGATTTTGCAGAAGTCTTAACTGAACGCTTTCAGCGCTAGGCTGGGAGGTGGCAGGCGAAATAGTTGGCGCTCTGCCCTTTCTTTTGTTTTTTTTTTCTCGGGGAGAGGATTGTTTTTCAAAAAAAAAAGTTTCTGGGAAAGGCTGCTTTTTCGCTGATTAAAAAGGAGGTTGAAGTGTAGTAGCAGAAGCTGAAAAGCTCTGCTAAAGGAAAGATCGTTGAATAAAAGCCATCCTTCGCGAAATGCGGAAATAAGCCTTTTTACGACCGGTCGATTATTTTGATATAACCCGTAAGAAATTCGAAAGGAAAAATAATTTACGCCGTCGCCAGCGTAAAAAGTTGTTGATAATATGACGATCTAATCAATCGAAAGGCTGGGAGATCAGTCAACTGATCGCTTTGTTTATATAATATAAGAAAACGAGCCTTTGATTTTATAATAAAAATATTTATTTAAAATTAACAACTGCAAAAGGCAGAAGTTGCTAAAAGGAAAGAGTCTTATATATATGAATAGTTTCCACAGTTGATAGGGAGACCCACCAGGAGACCAGGGAGCTTGCAGCTATACGTAGCTGCTGGGGAGCTTGCAGCTATACGTAGTTGCTGGGGTGACACGAGAGGTGGCAACAGAGTGAATCGTCACATTTTCAATTTTATTATACGAAATCGACCAATATTTACAAAAACTCGGCGTTATAATTAAAAACGATCCTAATTTTGTATTACTAAAAATAAACCAATTACGACGAAAACTTTTTTAAATTAAACGATAACATTTATTAGCTGAATTTTACTTCGCTAAAACCTTTTTAAAAAATATTCGTTTGGCTTTTCAAATCAAACCGCCAATTAACTTCCGAATAAACTCTTTTAATATTATTATTATTATTTGGCCGCTTTCGATCTTATTAAAATTGATAAACTTACGTTTTATAAAAAAAGCGTTAATTATACGATAAAACTCCGTTTTAGCGCAATACTTTTATACGGTTTTTTGTATAATATATTAATTAACGAATTTTAAGTTTTACGTAAGTTTCTGAAAAAAAACTTCGAAAAAAGCTAGATTCGAGCTAGCTTTTTCTCCGCCGCCTTTTCAGTTTTATTTGCAAAAAAGCCAAAAAGCGAATTACGTTTTTGCGTCGATTACAAAGCTTTCAACGCTATAACAATCAAAAACCGATATCTTTTGCTATTAATTTAAAAAAATATTTTTTCGATTAAGCAAAACGAAATTCTATATCAAACTTAACGTTTTTGCCGCCTTTAATAAAATTCGAATAAAAAAAAGCTATAAATAACTTACTGCGTTTAATATAAAATACGATTTATTCGAATCGTTAATTATGCTTTTCGGTTTATACAACGCTTCTGCCATTTTTCAATTTCGTATAAACGATATTTTACGATTTTATTTAAATATTTTTTATATAATTTATATAAACGATATTTTAATTTATTTAAACGATTTTCAAAAACACAAAAAACACGTCAACCTCGTTTTTCAAGCTTTTTCCGACGCTGGCCTGCAATTAAATATAAAAAAATGCGAATTTAAAATTTAAAAAATCGTTTATCTAAAAATAATCATTTTTATTACTAAAATCAAAATAAATCCTAAAAAATTAAAAGCTATTATTAGCTGAAACCTTTTCTTTAACGTTAAAAACGTATAAGCGTTCTTAGGTTTTGCAAATTTCTACCGACGTTTTATTAAAAATTTCTTTCGCATTATTACTTTTTTAATAAATCTAACGAAAAAAAACATTAAATAAAACTTTAATAATAATTATATTAAAACTTTCGAATTTTTTAAATCAGCTTTTACGATTGCATTTACGTTGTTTTATTTTAATTTTAACAAAAAAATATTTGTTAAAACTAACGCTTTTAATTACGTTTTTTCAAAATTTTTTTTTTAAAAAAACGATGCAAAAGTATTTTATTTAATCGCTTTTATATCGAAAAAGTTCGATTTAGCCGAATGCAATTACGAAATTTATAACAAAAAACTTTTCGTTATTATACGTTGCTTCGAAAATTAACGAACCGAATTACAAAAAGCTGCCTATCCAATTCGTATATTTACAAACCACCGAAACTTAAAATATTTTATAATAATTAAACAATTTAACCGACGTCAAATACGCTAAAGCGAGTTTTTAGCTGATTTTGATTTCGTAATTATATTCAAATCTAAAAAACAAAATAGTAAATCTGATTTTTTAATCCGACGTTTTCAAAATCTTTTCTAAAACTTTTCAAACGAAAAAATTTAGTTTCAAAACCAAACTTTTTTTAAAAAGCATTATTTAACTGAAATTTTAAACGCTTTTCCAGTTTTATTTAAATAAATATTTAAAGCAAACGACGAAAAGCTTTTACGATTATTAAACGAATATTATTTTATTAACAAATTATAAATTGCTATTAAAAAAGAAATACTTAAACCAAAAAGTATTCCGAAATTAAAAAACTTATAATTTTCCGAATATTTTATACGTAATAATAAATTATATTTTCGAAACCGATTATACGTTTCAAATATATCGAATTTGAATATTTCTATTCGCATCTGGCTTTTGCAAATAGCCTATAATTTAATAAAAACAGGCCATTCCGAAAAAAACAAATTGTACGAAATTATTAGCAGAAATTATTATTAGCCATTAATTTTTAAAAATTGCAAAAAATTTATACGCAATTGCAACGGCTATTTTCGCAATACAAACATTAATCAACGCTATCAAAAACTTTTCAAACCTTTGTTTATTTTTTTACGCCGTTGAAATCATATATTAATCGATTTTATAAACCTTTTTCTCGTAAAAAAGCATAAAAATCGAAACAACTTGATTATAATAATAATATATCGCTTTATTAAAAAACGATATTATATAATCTGCTATTTAATTATAAAAGCGTCAGATCTAACCAAACTGTTTTGTAAAAATATCTGGCGCTTATATAATCTTTTCGATTTTATAATTTCAAACCGAAGCTTTTTATTTGTTTCACAATTTTAAAAAGCTATTAATTATCGTTTCGAAACTAATATTACGCTATCCACCAGCTTTTATTCCGAAACAAATGGCTAAACCGAAAACGCAAACGCTTATCTATTTTTTTATTTAAAATAATTTATTAAATACGCTTAAAAAAACTGGAAAAACTGATTTTTTCTAGCCGAATTCGCAGCAAATAACGTTATAAACGCTTTTACCGAAATTTCCTTTTTTTACGCTAACAAAAGCTTTTATTTCCGACTAAGCTTTTTTCTATTCAAATTTATTTTAGCTTCGACTTTTCGCACGTTACAAATAGCAAACGCGAAAAAAAACGATTTTACAAATAAAATAAAAAAAATAAAACTATTATTACGCACGAATCTGATTTTAGCGCTAGCCGACCAAAAATATTATTTTAACCGATACCGCCAACCAGCTTTTTTTTACCGAATAAAAAATAACGTGTTTTTTAATAAGCGTAATATCATTTTTATCAAACCAATTAAAAAGCTCGATAATAAGTTTTACGATTTTTACAAAATCGCCGAAATTTTAAACTTTTACAATTATAAATTAAAACTACTTTTCGAGCAAAAATTATTACACCTCGTTTTTCATATTAATTTACTCAAACCTGCTTACAACGATCCTTTTCCAAAGCAGGAAAACCCCCTTTTACCATTTGTTTTTATCGACGCCGACGGCAGCTTATTATAAGCTATAAACGCTATTTTCGATTTTAAACGAAATTCTAATTTTTTTTATTTTATATAATAGCGCGGTTACAACGCCGAAAACCAATTTTGAAAACTATTAAAAAACGTTATTAACGCATATAATTTTATAATTAAATTCGCTATACGTTTTTTTCAAAAACCTTATCCGACTAAAGCAAAATTGGCTAAAGCCAAAATTACTAATAAAAAACGTGCCAAATCGACGAATAACAAAAACGAATTTTTACTATCAAAAAAGCTTTTACAACCGTTATCAAACACAAAAAGACTGTTATTAATTTCCTTTCTATTATAAAAAAACTAATTGTTCTGCTTCCGAAACTAAAAAAGCCTGCCTTTTTTATTATTTTTCTACTACTATTCCAGCTAAACTTCGCATTCGTTTACAAAAAACGCTTCGCGAACAAAATTCGATTTATAAAAATAAATTCCGACGATAAAAAAATAAAAAAAAAAAAATAAAAAAAAAAAAAAAAAAAAAAAAAAAAAAAAAAAAAAAAAAAAAAAAATAAAAAAAAAAAAAAAAAAAAAAAAAAAAAAAAAAAATTATATATAAAAAAAATAAATATCAGTTCGTTGATTACATGGTCCGAAAATCACGTTGTTATCACGTGACATCGGAGCCCGCACATATTGTATCTTAGACTTCGCGACACCTCTAATTTAGAACCTCGTAATTAATGCAATTTATCTACGAATCTTCTGTTCGTTCGCACCCCTGACAATCTTTTACCGCTTTTTTCGCTGCTTTAATGCATTTCGCTAAAAAACCCGACGGTTTACTACGTTTTTATATCGATTATCGAGCTTTTAATAATATTATTCGTAAAAATCGCTACTTTTTTTTTTATCGATAAAACTTTTGCTTATTTTTCGGAAGCACGAATTTTTACGAAATTCGATATTCGTTAAGCTTTTTATAAAATTCGAATAAATTCCGCCAGTAAAAAACTAACAACGTTTCGTACGCGTTACGGCGTTTATAAATGCAAAATGCTACTTTTTGGCTTTATTAATAGGCTCGCAATTTACTAACGCTATATAAACGACGTTTTTTTCGATTATTTAAACGATTTTTGTATTATATACCTGGATAATATTTTTATTTATTCGTCCGATTTTTTAAAACACGTTATATACGTTCGCAAAATGCTTTAAAGGTTCGCTAACGCTGGATTACAGGCCGATATTCGGAAATTTGAATTTAATATTATTCGGACCCGTTATTTAAATTTTATTATTTTAATTAAAGGTTTAAAAGTAAATTTAAAAAAAATCTTCGTAGTCGTTTATTAAAAGCTTTCTACTATTATAAAAGGTGTACAAAGCTTTTTTAGTTTTTGTAATTTCTACCGACGTTTTATTCGAAATTACGATATAATTGCAAAACTTTTGATTTATTTAACTAAGGCTAACGTTTTTTACAATTTCACTTTTGAATGTTAGAAAAGTTTCGACCTTTTTATACTAGCTTTTATTATTGCATTAGTTTTATAATATTATAAATAAAAATTTTTTTATATATTAAACTAACGCTTTAGACAGCGTAATAGCTTTTATGCTTTCGCAATTTTATAGCGACGATTAGCTTTCAATCGCTTATTTCAGCAAAACCATAATTTTCGCAAAGCTAAACTACTGTAAAAATAGATAGGAAAACCAGACTGATACGGCCACATATCGGTGGGTAAAATAGTCTAGGGAATCCCTAGAAAAAACTGAAAAAAGAAAAAGAAAAATAAATAAAAATATAAATTAAACTGCGTGCTTATAATACTATTTAAAAAAGTACTTTGCTTTTATACCTGTTGAAAGTAATCAATGGCAAAAGGTTTCGAAAAGATCCATGCCTCGACTATAGCTAAAACTACCAACTCCTATTAATACAAAATATTACCGTTTTATATCCTGTCCCAAACAATATACGTAATCGTTTTTAATTACGACCAAAGAAAAAATATAACTTCAGTAAATACAATCTAATTTATTTTATATAATTTAAAAACCAATCAATTAAAAACCGAACTTTTTAGCTTTTATACTCCTTCGGTCTTCTAACTCGTTTTTAGCCTTTTTGCTATTGGCTTCTGTAAAAGAATAGCGTTTCGCTTATCGTTTAAATTATTTTATTTATTTTTCTTTTTTAAAAAATGGCTCGATAAAATATCAGTCGAAATATCGTTTAAATCTACGAACGTTTTAATAGTTTTTTCGTCGATAATATTATTAAATATCGCCGCGACGAATACTTTCTACGACTTTTCTGCGTAAATAATAAATTTCAGCTTTTAAACGTAGTTTTACGCTTTGCAAAAAGCGCTGAAAAGTTTTGTATTAAAATCGTAAAAATAATCGATTAATTCGTCGTAATTAAAACCGATTAACGCTTTTGCTTCGCGTAAAACTGATAGGTCGGATTACGGTTATTTACCGACGAATGCTTTTAAAAAAGCTCCGAGGCTTGTAAAAAAAACTATTTTACGAAATAATTCGAAAATAATCGTTTGCAATCGAAACTATCGAAAATATTATAATTGCTTTCGTCGCAAAATAAATAATATCAGATTATTTATCGAAGCGTCGTTTTCGAAGTAATTTTTGTATTTCTGCGCCGTATAATTATTCGAATAAATTAGCATCGCGCCGTCGGTTTTTTGGGTTCTGAATCTGACGAAAACCTTTTGCTTAATCGAAAAGCTGACAGAAATTATTTTATTTTTTATTTCGTAGCTTTCGGTTTCGTAGTCCGATGAAATAACTAAAGCCATTATTTTAAACGCGCTAAAATACAAAAAAGCTGGATTTTTTTAAATAGTTTTAATTAGCTTAGCGTCGTAATATAATTACAAATAAGCTTCGATTATTTCCGAATTATATGCGAATATAAGCAAAACGTAATAATCGAAAATAACGTCGGTAAAATCTTCGATTTTTTTTTTTTTAAAAAATCGGCGATATCGAATTTTGTAATTATAATACGATCGGAACTAACGAGATTTAAAACGATCGAAACGTTAAAATATATTACGAAGCAATAGTTCCCGGAATTCCGAATAATTAAAACAGCGAAGTAAAAGCCGGAGTGTATTTTAAAAGCTTGTTAAATAAAATTATATAGCATATTGGCGAAAAAAACTGTAAGCGCTTTTTAAGTTTTAATTAATCGAAAATAATGCTTATATATAGCTACTTTTTTTTTTATAAAATACAGCAATAATTTATTTTCTCCGTTATACGACCTTACGTAATTAACGAATTCGCAGCTTAATTCGAATAAATTCTAAAATATATTTTCGATCGAAAAGCCAAAAAAGTCGGCTTTTAAAAATATTCGTTGCTTTTATTTTTTTACGTTTTAATCGAGCTTTATAATCGCGCTAAAAACTTTAAGGTTTGTTTTAAAGTTTGCGTAGCTTAAATAAGTTTTAGCACGCGTTTTAATAATTTTCGTAATTTTTCGTCGGAATATAAATTAATTATTAAAATTAATTTCGAATACGTCGTAATCCGAATTTTTAATAATAGCGAATCGATTAACAAAGCCGATAATATTAATTTTTTTTATAATTAAATCGCAATACGCCGCGTAATAACGCACGTGAAAATAATAAAACTTACCGTTTTTTTTAGCGTTAACGTTATTCGTAAAAACGAAATTAAAAAATCGGAGTTTTTTAGCGAAGAAAAGCTCGAATAAAAACGGATTACCGTTTTTAAAAGTTTTTTTTATTTATTTTAATATATTACATTTGCAATTTTCCGAAAAAAATTTAATTTAGTTTTTGTTCGAAATAAAAAGAAAAAAATTAACGGATTTATTTAATTTTTATATAAAAATATCGAAATAAAACTTTTAAATCGTTTCGTCGTCGAAAGCGAAAATTTTAAGCAAAATAATTTAATTTTATGCTTTTTATATAATTTTCTCCGCGATAATTTCGATATTTTTTTTCAAGCTTTTTCGGTCGAATCGTATAATAATCGAAATTTTAAATGCTTTTATTAAAGTTCAAAATATTAGCGGTGGTAATACGACGTTTTTAAACGCAGCAAGCGTTTTTAGTATTTGCGTATTTAATTTCGAAAAGTCAAATTTAAAATCGTTTAAGTTTTTCCCTTTCGGAATGCCGGCGTTTTTTAAATCTGATTCCGTAAAATCGTCGCGTTTTTTATTAATTAACTTAAAAGCTGTAGCTCGGCGTCGATTTCCGGCTGTTTTTATTCGTAATGCCTTTTCTGCTAACGACGCGAATGGTTTTCTTTTCCGAATAAAAAAGATTTCGAAAATGTCGGCGCGCTTTTCTACGTTTTTTATTTTTATTTTTTCCGAAATCGTTTTTATAAGCATAATAAGTTTTTTATATTCGAATTGTAAAAGTATGTAGGAAAACCAGACTGATACGGCCATATATCGGTGGGTAAAATAATCTAGGGAATCCCTAGAAAAAACTGAAAAAAAGAAAAAAAAAAAAAAAAAAAAAAAAATAAATTAAAATTAAACTGCGTGCTTATAATATTATCTAAAAGGATGCTTTGCTTTTATACCTGTTAAAAGTAGTCAGTGGCAGAAGGCTTCGAAAAGGTCTATGTTTCGACCATAGCTAAAACTATTAATTTCCATTAATATAAAATATTACCGTTTTATATTCTGTCCTAAATAATATACGTAGTCGTTTTTAATTACGACCAAAAAAAAACATAACTTTAATAAATGCAATCTAGTTTATTTTATATAATTTAAAAATTAATAAAAAACCCAAATTTTTTAGCTTTATACGCTTTCGGTTTTCTAACTCGTTTTTGGTTTTTTTGCTATTGGCTTTTGCGAAAAGATAGCGTTTCGCTTATCGTTTAAATCATTTTGTTTATTTTGCTTTTTTAAAAAATGGCTCGATAAAATATCAATCGAAATATCGTTTAAATTTACAAACGTTTTAATAGTTTTTTCGTCGATAATATTGTCAGATATCGCCGCAACGAATGCTTTTTACGATTTTTCTGCGTAAATAATAGATTTCAGCTTTTAAACGTAGTTTTACGTTTTGCAAAAGGCGCTAAAAAGTTTTGTATTAAAATCGTAAAAATAATCGATTAATTCGTCGTAATCAAAATCGATTAACGCTTTTGCTTCGCGTAAAACTAATAAATCGGATTATGGTTATTTACCGACGAATGCTTTTAAAAAGGTTTCAAAACCTGTAAAAAAAACTATTTTACGAAATAATTCGAAAATAATCGTTTGCAATCGAAATTACCGAAAATGCTATAATTGCTTTCGTCGCAAAACAAATAATATTAAATTAATTATCGAAACGTCGTTTTCGAAATAATTTTTGTATTTTTGCGCCGTATAATTATTTAAATAAATTAATATCGCGCCGTCGGTTTTTTAAGTTCTGAATCTGACGAAAACTTTTTGTTTAATCGAAAAGCTGACAAAAGTTATTTTATTTTCTATTTCGTAATCTTCGGTTTCGTAATCCGATAAAATAACTAAAGCTATTGCTTTAAACGCGTTAAAATACGAAAAAGCTGGGCTTTTTTAAATAATTTTAATCAGCTTGGCGTCGTAATATAATTGTAAATAAACTTCGATTATTTCCGAATTATATACGAATGCAAGCAAAACGTAATAATCGAAAATAGCGTCGGTAAAATTTTCGATTTTTTTTTTTTTTTTAAAATCGGCGATATCGAATTTTATAATTATAATACGATCGGAATCAGCGAGATTTAAAACGATCGGAACGTTAAAATAAGCTATAAAGCAGCAGTTTTCGGGGTTTCGAATAATCAAAACAGCGAAATAAAGGCCGGGATGCATTTTGAAAACTTATTAAATAAAATTGTAAAGTATATTAGCGAAAAAGGCTATAAACGCTTTTTAGATTTTGACCAGTCGGAAATAATGCTTATATATAGCTATTTTTTTTTTATAAAATGCAATAATAATTTGTTTTTTTCGTTGTACGATTTTACGTAATTAACGAATTCGCAATTTAGTTCGGATAAATTCTAAAATATATTTTCGATCGAAAAATCAAAAAAAAGTCGGCTTTTGAAAATACTTGTTGCTTTTATTTTTTTACGTTTTAATCGAATTTTATAATCGCGTTAAAAGCTTTAGGGTTTATTTTAAAATTTGCGTAGCTTAAATAAACTTTAGCACGCGTTTTAATAATTTTCGTAATTTTTCGTCGGAATATAAATTAATTATTAAAATTAATTTCGAATACGTCGTAATCCGAATTTTTAATAACAGCGAATCGATTAGCGAAACCGATAACGTTAATTTTTTTTGTAATTAAATCGCAATACGCCGCGTAACAGCGTATATAAAAATAATAAAACTTGCCGTTTTTTCTAGCGTTAACGTTATTCGTAAAAACGAAATTAAAAAATCGAAGTTTTTCAGCGAAAAAAAACTCGAATAAAAACGGATTACCGTTTTTAAAAATTTTTTTTATTTGCTTTAGCGTATTATATTTGCAATTTTCCGAAAAAAATTTAATTCAGTTTTCGTTCGAAACGAAAAAAAAAAAGCTAACGGATTTATTTGGTTTTTATATAAAAATATCGAAATAAAATTTTAAAATCGTTTCGTCGTCGAAAGCGAAAGTTTTAAGCAAAATAATTTAATTTTATATTTTTTATATAATTTTTTTCGCGATAACTTCGATATTTTTTTTCAGGCTTTTTCGGTCGAATCGTATAATAATCGAAATTTTAAATGCTTTTATTAAAATCTAAAATATTAGCGATAATAATACGACGTTTTTAAACGCAGCAAACGTTTTTAATATTTACGTATTTAATTTCGAAAAATCAAATTCAAAATCGTTTAGATTTTTTTTTTTCGAAATGCCGGCGTTTTTTAAATCTGATTTCGTAAAATCGTCGCGTTTTTTATTAATTAACTTAAAAGCTATAATTCGGCGTCGATTTTCGGCTGTTTTCATTCGCGGTGCTTTTTTTGCTAGCGACGCGAATAGTTTTTTCTTTCGAACAAAAAGGATTTCGAAAATATCGGCGCGCTTTTTTACGTTTTTTATTTTTATTTCTTTCGAAATCGTTTTTATAAATATAATAAATTTTTTATATTCGAATAAGCGATTGTTTGTTATTACGCTTTTAATTTCGTTTTCGGATTCGTTTTCGATAATTAAAAATAAAAATCGCCGAATTGTTTTAGCTGTTTTAAAAATATTAATTGCTATCGCGTATGTTTTTTCGAACTAAACGAAAATAATATTAGCTTTTTCGTTTTTTTCGTCGTTGTAAATTTGAAATATCGAAATAACGTCGTTTTTTTTCTTCGGTATAAAAATGTCGCATTTAACGACGCTTAGTTTTTTGTTTTAAAAAAAAATTAAATTTAAGATTTCGCAACCGATTAAAACTTTTTTTAGCGATTGCATAACGTCGTCGATCAGTTTGCAAATAACTATAAAAAAGCTTATAAATCTGCGGGCTTTTAAATTGTTAGCTTTTAAGATTTGCGTTTTAAAAATATAAACGTTCAGTATCCAGACTTTTTTTTTAATAAAAGTAATAGTTTCGAAAAAACGAGCGAAATGCCGAAAAAAAATAATATCGATAATTTTGCTAAAACGTATTTTTAAATTTTTTTTTTTCGTTGATTTGGCAAAAAGCGCAATATTCGGTCTATCACCTTTTTTTTGTTATTTCGAGCTTTTTTTATTTCGGCGAAAGCTTTTAAAGCGTTATCGTAGTTCAGCAGAAATTTATCGTAATTAAAGCTTTTGCGAACGAATTTAGCTTTAACGAAACTTTTATAATCGAATAAAAATTCATTAACGTTTTTAATTATTATATCGAATTGCTTTATAAATGTTTTTACGAAAGCTGTTTATTAATCTGAAATAATAGCATTATACGCTTGCTTAAATTCGAAAAAATTGCGTATAATAGTTCCGTTTCAAAATAAATTAAAAATAAATTTGCTAGATTTAACAACGCTTTGCTTAGAAAACGATATAATATCGATAAATTTATTAATTAAAAAAATATATTATATTTATTAAAAAGTAATTAAAAAAAAAATACGGAAATTATAAAATATTTGTATTTAAAAGTTACGAAAATTCGCATATTGTTTTTTTAATAAATTATAATTATTTAAACAGGCATTCGTTCAGAATAACGAAAAAAATAAATAATACAAAAAGTAGCAAATAATAAAATGCATAAAAAATAGTTTTCGTAAAATATACGAGCAATATAAATATATCAAATATGCGGTTTAAAAATGTATAAAGCTTTTGTTTTGATAAACAAAAATATAATTAAATAAAAAAAAATATATTAAATATTTTAAATAATATAAAAAAAAGTTTTAAAAATAAACAGTATATATAAAACAAAATAATTAAATTGTATATAAATAAGCAAAATAAAAACAGTAGAATAATATACAATAAAAAGGAAAATAATAAATAACAAAAACAATAAAACAGTTAATAAATAATTTTATATGCATTTTTCTTTTTTTCGGTTATAAATGAAATTACGATTTGAATTATGCTTTTAGCAGTAAAATTATCGTTCGGTTGTTTTTAAATCTTTTTAAAAAGTTTTTTTTTTCAAAAGTATAATCGCTTTGGTCGGAATCGTCGTCGGATTCGCTGGAATCGGAATCGCTGTTTAAATCAGAATTTAAAAAGTAAATTTGCTGGTTTTTTTTGTAAAATCGTTTTAATCGATTAGCGGCGAACGTTTTTTTTAGTTTTGTTTTATCGAGTTTCGTAAGCTTATAATAGCTTTTATTTAATTCGGCTTCGTATATTTCGTAAAATCCGAGCCATTTATAATCAAGTTTAATATCGGCCGATTTGTTAATAACGCGCTAAACGTCGTAAATTAAAATCAGATTTTTTTTTTAATTAGCGTTTTTTTTAAAATCTTGATTTTATTTCAAACTTTCTTAACTGCTTTTTTATACTTTTTTTTTCTTAAAATTATTTTTTTTATATTTATATCGCGGTAATTTAGCTATTTAAATCTTATCGCTAATAAATTTGCTTTCGTTTTCATTTTAATTACGTTATAAAACTTTTATACAAACCATTTTGTTTTTAAAAGTAATCGAGCGTTTTTGCCGTATTAAATAAAAAATAAAATCATTTTAATAAAAGCGTATATATATATACGCATAGCAAAAAGCATTTCCGAAAATTTCCGCGACCAACGCTTATAGCTTTTTCGAATGGCTTTTAAAAGGCCGTCGAAAATATTCTTATAGCTTCGTTTAACAAATCCGTTACTTTTCGAATTATAAACTAAAATTTAAATACGCTGAATATCGTATTTTTTTATAAAAGTTTCGATAACGCTTTTATTTTCGAATTTATTATCGATATTTAATTTGCTAAACAAACCGTATCGATATACAACGTTTTTTTAAAAAAAAGTTGCTATAGCTTCGGAAATAGCGTTTCGAAAAAATCGCTTTTCAAACTATTTAAAAAAATCGTCGATAGCGAATACAAAATATATATATCCGCGGTCGATAATTAATACGCGTATAACGTCGAAATTGATTTTTTTTCAAATTTTAAAAAATCACGTCGGATATAATAAGTTTTTTTTTCGGCTAAGCTTTCGTTTTAGCAAAAAATGCAATTCTTAACGAAAGCATTGCAATTTTCGAAGTATTTTTTCTATTAGAAATCGTTTTTGATTCGGTAATAAATGGCTTCAGCTTTTTTATAAAATACTTTTTTATAAGCTTTTTTATAATTTAAAACTTATCGGCTTTATTATTTATTATTAAGCGTTTTTAATATATATTATTTTTTATTTTGTATAACTTTCTATCGGCTAAAATATAATCGAAAGCTTGGTTTTTAAATAATTTAAATTAATAATTTAACACGCTAAATAATTTAAATAAAATAGTTAAATAATATACGATTAAATGAAAATCCTCGGTTTTGTAATTATCGATCAAAAGTTTATTTTCGTCGCTAATCGGCTTATTCCGATCGTTTTCGATTAAATCCATTCGCGGTATCAGCCGAAATAATAACGCGAATGCTTTTTCGGCTCGAAAATTAATGTTTTTTATTCGCGATGCTAGCCGAAATAACAACGCGAATAATTTCGGCTTTGTAAAACTTAAAGCGCAAATAATAAAACAACCGATTTCGTTAGCGATTTATTCGTCGATATTTTATTCGTTTTATTTAGCAAAATCAGACGGATAAAAACGTTTTCGTTTAAAAAAGCCGTTTGCCGCTATATTAATTATTTCTTTAATATGTTTAATTTCGAAATTTATAAGTCGCATTCAAGCTATTTAATTAATAACGAGCGCTTTTAATAAGTTATTAGCTTTTCCGTTTAATTAATCGATAAAAACTTTTGCGTTTGTTTTCAAAATAAAATATACGCCGTATAATTCGCTTTTTATTTTTTTTATTATTTTAAAAGCGCTTCGATATTTTCGTTTAATAGCGTCGTAGCGTATTTTCGCGAAAAACTATAAATCGCTTTCGAATCGTAAAAAGTGCCGTTTTTTATTTTCGTCGATTTATTGCAATATAGCTTTCCAACCGAAAATATTAGCGTCGATAATTAAAATAATTTTTTTTGCGTTTAAATTATAATCGATTCGCATAAGCGATAAGGCCGATAAAAGATCGTTTTTAAAGACTTTTATAACTTTGCTCTGTTTTTTTCTTTAAACGAAATCGATTCTTTTTTTTATTATAGCGTAAATAAATGCAGCTTTTTGAAAAAAGTTTTTAATTTAATTGCGATAATAAATCACAACGCTAATAAAAGCTTTAATTTCGGTAATGTTTTTACATTTTTTTTATTCGCAAATTTTTTCAATTTTTTTTCGTTGAAAATAGCGGCCAGCGCTGTTAATTATATAGCCAACGATATTTATTTCGGGCATGCAAAATTTTAATCGAAAATCAATAATAGCTTTGGCTTTTTCGAAGCAGATTATGATTTTGTCGATATTTTAAATATATTTTATTATATAACGTCGAATTTTAAAAAAGATTTTTTTATTATTATAATATAATTTGAAATTTTTTATTCCGACGTCGTTAACGTAAAAAAAGCAATATTAAAAATGCAAATCATAAGGATTTTGTATACGACTTTTACGAATTAAGCGACTAAATTAATAGCTTTCATAAATACTTTGATTATGCGTAGTAAACCGATTGGAATTTAAATTGCTATTATATTTTAAAATCGTAGGTTAAATATTAAATAATTATAGCCGGAAAACAAATCGAAAAAAAAAGCGATTATTAATTTTGCGAATTCGTTTGAAAATTAATCGACGTTAAATGGTACGTTAGCGTTTCGTATCGTTATTTTATTTATTTCGACGATTGCAATAATAAATCTGTAAATTTCTTTTTTTTTTTTCGCAACGATAAACCATTTGTTTTTGTATAGGCCGTAGCAAAATTCGAAAATTCTTTGCTTAATTCGTTTTTTTAATATTTCGATTATTTTATTCTGAAAAGCTTTAAGAATTAAAAAAGTCTTTTCTTGCTAAGCTTCGTAAAATACGGTTTTGATATCGATATAAAACGTAACGTCAAAGCTAAATTGGCTCATTTCGGTAAAATCGAAAGTCATAATTTTTTCTCGGTTGCGTAAAACTTCGTATAAAACTTTTTTCTTTTTTAATAAAAATTAAATTCCGATTATTAATTTATTAAATCGTTCTTTTATAAATCGGCTGCCAAATAATAAGCTGGAAAATCGGCCGGTAATAAGTTTTTTCAGTTCGCTAATAATTAATTAAAATAGTTTTATTATTTTATTTTTCTTAAACCAATCGTTTATTTCTCCGGGAATATTTTTATCGGATTTTCCAAGATTTACGGATTATATTTTATTAGCTTTGCGTTTGTAAAAAATGCTAATATTAATATAAAAAAAATAAAGTATATAAATCGGATTTGTTTAATACAAACGAAATCTTCGGAATTTTTATTTTCGAGCTGATAATTAAAAATATTGATATTAGCTAATTTTACTCGCGATATTATTTCGATTAGCGACGTAAATGCTTTTAAGCGAATATTTTCCAAGTTTTATTATAACCCAACATTTATTCTAAAATTAAAGCCGGCTATTCGTTTTCCGATAAAACGTCGATTAAGGAAATCTTATCGCCGGCGACGGTGATTTAATTTTAAAAGAATCGGTTTCAGTTTTAGAAAAAGGTTTTTATTTAACCGTTTTTGATATATTTAAAGCTGACGAAACTTTTTAAAATTCAAAACATTTTAAAAATAATAAAATAAAAGCATTTTTTTATTATTAAAAAGTTTTTATAAATAATAATTTTTTTAACGTCGATTTTAATATTTCGTATAATCTTATTAAATTTAATTATGTTTTTATTAATAATAATATAAATCATTCGCTTATTAATAATAATCGGAACATTATTAGCTTCGGCTGTTTCTTAGTTTATATAATTAACTTTGGCTTTATTATCGAATAAAACGAAGGCGGTCGTACTTTTCTTAAGCATTGTTTTTATTTTTGGTGCTTTTATAGCCGTGTAAAAATAGTTTCGTCGTTTTAACTTTTAAGTTTTTATAGCAAAAATCAAAAAGCTAATTTTTTCCGAAGATTTTTTTTTATCCGTTAAATTAATTGCGGTATTGTAAATTTCTTTCTGGTTTTTTTTTAATTTAAAATCGTTTTCTTTTCGGATAATCTCAACTTTTTCGTTTTTTTTTAATACAGAAATTTGTTTATTAATAATTTTATCGAATCTTTTTTTTATATTAAATAAATCGCTGAATTTTAATTTAATTTTTTGTTTTATAATTTTTTTAATAGCTTCGTCGACGGCTTCGAAGCTAATATATTTATCGATTTATTTTTCGCTTCGCATTAATAATAAGCGCTTAAAAGTTGGTATTTTTTAAATAATTGGAACCGAAATATCGATGTCGATATTTTTTATATCGTCGTTAATTTCTTTTATTATAAGCGTTTTTCTAATGGTTTCATCGGTTTTTTCGAATTTCAAAATCTTTTTTCTTTTCGATTCTAACGTTTTTTTTATATCAATTAATTTGGCGAATAAAACAGAAGCATTTTGCTTCCTCGTAATTCGCTAGTTTAATTATGCAGCTATAATATTTGCAAATACGATAATTGCATTAGCAATATATGCATTTGTTTATTATTTATATATTTAAATTTCATTTACGCTTAGAATAAAAGTTTTCTTTTTAATTAATACGCTTTTTGAAATATTTTCTCTTTTATTAATAAAAATCGTTTTCGCATCTTTTCTGTTTTTTAAGCAATCGTTCTATTTCGTACTTTTTACTTTTAAACGAATAGTATTTAACTAGTTTTAATTTTCAGCTTTGTTAAAAAAGTTTATTTCTGCTTCCGTCGGTCCGAAGCAGATCGCTCCGTACTTATTAATATAACAGACATTATTATTTATACAAAAATAAATGCTTTGTATTTTAAACGAATATAAGATTTTTCGCAGTGAATTTTTTTGTTATTACAAAACTCATATTTAAAGCTACGAAATTTGTCCTGATAATTACTTTTATTATTTTAATAGCCGCGATTTTAGTTTTCGCGTTGGTTTTTTTTTTTCCTTTAATAATCGTTATTATAATTAATATTTCGCTGATTTTGATCGCTAATACGGAAAAGTTGCCATTAGGCAGCTATTACTTTTACGGTGGCTTGGCGAAGCTGATCGTTTCGCGCATTTTAAAAAAAGTAATTATTGTAAAAGCTATTTTAATTATTTTTATTATTCGAATTAACGTAAAAAAGTTTTTTCTGCTATTGCATAAAACCTTCGATTTTGCTTTGAAATTCTTGAATTTTAATATCGATAAATTTTAATACGAGAATTTCGATATTTTTGTTAAGCTTTTCCAAGCTAATAAATTTCGCAAAACGATTAAATAATATAATAACAGATTGTTTTTTAGCGATTTCGGTAATTTTTAATAGCTGGGCATGTTTCTGCACTAGAACTTTCACGTTTTTTTTATAAATAAAAAAGAAAGATTTCTTTTGATTTATAGCTTTAATAATACGTTCGCTTTGGTTTTGTTTAAAAACGAATTTTACAAATTTAAAATATTAATCGAAAGTTTCGGAATTTTGTTTATTAATCTTAAAATGCTTAATAATTTTATTACGAATGCTAATTGAAAAGCCAAGTAAAAACAATTTTTCCTGCTTAACCTCGCTTAAAACTTTTTTATTAACGAAAACGTTAAAAACTCTCGTATAAATACGATAATAAACTTTAAATTTTTTAGCTTAGCGAATTATTATAATAAATTATTTAAGAAAAGCGATAGTATCGCGAATTTGCTAGCGATCGTAGTCTCGGAATTCCGATTTTAAAACTTTAATTAGCTTACGCCAGTTTCGAATCCTAATAGCTTTTCATTTATTTATCGATTTAATAATATTTTTAATAATTGGATTATAATAGCGAAAAAATTTATCGAACATTTTAGTTTCAAAAACTTCGAAATCCTCACAGGTTTTTTTATATTTTTCGATAAAATCGGTAACGTTGGCGCTATTAAATAAAAGTGCATCAAAAAAGCTAAAAAAAAGCATACGGCCTCGCATAAAAAAACGAAAAGCGTCGTTGTTTATAATATTAGCGAAAGTATTAATAGAATTTAGATTAAATTAATAAGTGTTTTCTGAAATTACAAGTTAAAGGTTTTCAATATAAAAAAAATCGTTTTTAATAAAAAAGCTATTAAAAAGGTTTTTGTGTTTTTTAAAGGAATTAAATAAAATAAAATTGCGTTTAAATATTTGAATAATATATTAAAAAATTTGTTTTTTAGTAAATTAATTAAATTAATATAATATTATTATATAATCTACGGTTTCGATATTCCGTAGCTCAGGCTAATATACGTACAGCCATTTTCTTACTACTTTTAATAAAAAGCCGCAAATTGTAATTACTATAATCACAAAGCGTAAAATTAGAAGATTGAGTTCTCGCCAGGCGTTTGACCAAAAAAAGATTTAGTTCAGAAAGGCCGAGCGCAGCGGTCGAAACGTACGAACTAATATTCGATTTGTTATTTTTAAACAAAAAAGCGATTTTCGAGCTTTGAATTTCGCACGATTTAAAATTGCCTAACCGTAATTTCAAACGTTTTTAAAATATATTATACCGTACGGCTTATCTAGGGTCGGATCACAACCGATTATACCCGGTTGCAAAACCGGGTATACACCGATTATAATCGGTTTTAAAACCGGGTATACACCGATTGTAATCGGTTTCAAAACCGATTATACACCGATTATAATCGATTATACACCGATTATAACCGGTTTTAATTCGATTATAATCGATTATAATCGGTTTTATAACCGATTATAATCGGTGTATAATCGGTTTTAAAACCGAGTATAATCGGTTGCTAATCGGTGTTAACACCGAAGTGGCGCGGTTTACTTTTACATCGATGTGACGATTTAATACCGAGTATAATCGGTAGTACCGAATATACTCGGTGTTAACACCGATTATACTCGGTGTTAATACCGAAACAAATTTATACAACTAAATTAAATCGATATTTAATATATATCAAATTTTTCGAATTTAAATTAAAAATCTTATATTAAACCACGTTTATTTAATACTACACTGAATAATATTTCCGCTAACACTACCTCGCTGCCATCACCTCGCTGCCACCACTTCGCTGCCACCACCGCGCTGCCACCATCTCGTTGCCACCACCACCACCACCTCGCTGCCACCACCTCGCTGCCACCACCTCGTCGCCACCACCACTACTACTATTACCACCACTACCACCACTACCACTACCACCACCACCACTATCACCACTACCACCACCACCTCGCTGCCACCACCTCGCTGCCACCCACCTCGCTGCCACCACCTCGCTGCCACCACCTCGCTGCCACTACCATCACCATCACTACCACCACCACCACCCACTACTATTACCACCACTATTATCATTATTACTATTACCACCACTACCACCATTACTATCACTACCACTACTACCACCACTACCACTACTACCACCATTATCACCATTATCATTATTACCACCACTACTATTATTACCACCATCACCACCACTATTATCACTACCATTATCATCTCGCTGCCACCACCTCGCTGCCACCATCTCGCTGCTATCACCTCGCTGCTATCATTGTAACTATCCAGCTTATTCGGCTGTTCGGCTATTCGGCTGTTCGGCTGTTCGGCTTTTCGTTATTTTTCTAGCAAAATAGTATTAGCGAAATAATAATAATAGTAATAGTGGTAGTGGTGATAATGGTGGTGGTGGTGGTAATGGTGGTAGTAGTGGTAGTGGTGGGTAATAGTGGTAATGGTGGTAGTAGTGATAGTGGTGGTAATGGTGATAGTGGTGGTAGTGGTAGTAGTGGTGGTAGTGGTGGTAGTGGTGGTAATGGTGGTAATAATGGTAGTGGTGGTAGTGGTGGTAATGGTGGTAATGGTAATAGTGGTGGTAGTAGTGGTAGTGGTGGTAATGGTGGTAGTGGTGGTAATGGTGGTAGTAGTAGTAGTAGTGGTGGCAGCGAAGTGGTGGCAGCGAGGTGGTGGCAGCGAGGTGGTGGCAGCGAGGTGGTGGTGGTAGTGGTGATAGTGGTGGTGGTGGTGGTAATGGTGGTAGTGGTAGTAATAGTAGTAGTGGTAGTGGCGACGAGGTGGTGGCAGCGAGGTGGTGGCAGCGAGGTGGTGGCAGCGAGATGGTGGCAGCGAGGTGGTGGTGGTAGTAGTGATAGTGGTGGTGATGGTGGTAGTGGTGGTAATGGTGGTGATGGTGGTGGTGGTGGCGACGAGGTGGTGGCAGCGAGGTGGTGGCAGCGAGGTGGTGGTGATAGTGGTGATAGTGGTGGTGATGATGGTAATAGTGGTAGTGGTAGTAATAGTAGTAGTGGTAGTGGCGACGAGGTGGTGGCAGCGAGGTGGTGGGCAGCGAAGCGAAATGGTGGCAGCGAGGTGGTGGCAGCAAGGTGGTGGCAGCGAGGTGGTGGCAGCGAGGTGGTGGTGGTGGTAGTGGTGATAGTGGTGATGATGGTGGTAGTGGTGGTAATGGTAGTAATAGTGGCGACGAGGTGGTGGTGATGTTGGTAATGGTGGTGTTAGTAGTGGTGTTAATAAAAGCGTTGATAAAAGGTAATAACTAATTCGTATAAGATTTGTATTTTTCTCGAAGCTCTGAATTATTACACAACCTATTGTATCTATTAATCTTTAGTAACTCTAAGATTAATTTTTATTCAATCGCGTATTAACTCTGATTATACTCGGAGTTAATTTTACGCCAAGTGTTAACTCGGATTTGACTCGGTGTTGAATCGGTTGTAATTCCACCCACAGGCGCCCCTAAGTATTTTTGTAATCCAATAATTATACGCAAAATAAAAAAAGCTATTAAAAGTTTTTTATATAATACAACTGCGAATAATATCATATAAAAAGTCTTTTAAGCCGTAATAGCGAAATATCGAAGTCGATCTTAATTGTAAATTTGAAAAATGCATCGGCGAATATATAAAAACGAAACACCGAAGTTTAAATCTTTGCGTAAATTATCAAATATAAAAGTATATAAGAAAACCAGATTAATACGGCCATATATCGGTGGGTAAGATAATCTAGGAAATCCTTAAAAAAGACTGAAAAAAAAAAAAAGAAAAAAAAATAAAGATATAAATTAAACTGCGTGCTTATAGTACTATTTAAAAAGATGCCTTGCTTTTATATCTGTTGAAGATAGTCAGTGGCAGGGGGCCTCGGAAGGGTCCATGCCTCGACCATAGCTAAAACTACTAACTCCTATTAATACAAGGTATCACCGTTTTATAATAATTTTTTTTTCCGAACAAAAAAGATTTTTAAAATGTCGGCGCGTTTTTTTGCGTTTTTCGCTTTTATTTTTTTCGGAATCGTTTTTATTAATATAATAAATTTCCGGTATTCGAATAAGCGATTATTTATTATTACGCTTTTAATTTCGTTTTCGGATTCGTTTTCGATAATTAAAAATAAAAATCGCCGAATTGTTTTAGCTGCTTTGACAATATTAATTATTATCGCGTGCATTTTTTCGAATTAAACGAAAATAATATTAGCTTTTTCGTTTTTTTCGTCGTTGTAAATTTAAAATATCGGAATAGCGTTGATTTTTTTTATAAAAATTTCGCATTTTGCGACGTTTAGTTTTTTATTGAAAAAGTATTAAATTAAAAATTTCGCAGCCGATTAATACGCTTTTTAGCGATTATATAGCGTCGTCGATCAATTTGCAAATAGCTGTAAAAAAGCTTATAAATCTGCGGGCTTTTGAATTATTAATTTTCAGAGCTTGCGCTTTAAATATATAAGCGTTTAGTATTCAGATTTTATTTTAATAAAAGTAATAGTTTCGAAAAAGCGAGCGAAATATCGAAATAAAATAATTTTAATAATTTTACTAAAAATGTAATTTTAAATGTTTTTTTTTGTTGATTTAGCAAAAAGCGCAAAACCCGGTCTGTTAATTTTTTTTTTTCGAGTTTTCTTTGCTTCGGCGAAAGCTTTTAAAACGTTATTGTAATTTAGCAGAAACCTATCGTAATTAAGATTTTTGCAAACGAATTTAATTTTCAATAAAGCTTTCGTAATCGAATAAAAATTCGTTAACGTTTTAAATTATTATATCGAATTGTTTTATAAATGTTTTTACGAAAGCTGCTTATTTATTTAAAATAGCGGCATTATATATTTGCTTAAATTCGGACAGATTGCGTATAATAGTTTCGTTTTAAAATAAATTAAAAATAAATTTGCCAGGTTTAACAACGTTTTGCTTAAAAAACGATATAATATTAATAAGTTTGTTAATTAAAAAAATATGTTGCGTTTGTTAAAAAATAAATAAAAAAAAGTACGAGGATTATAAAATATTTGTATTTAAAAGTTACGGGAATTCGCATATTGTTTTTTTAATAAATCATAATTGTTTAGGCAGGTATTTGTTTAAAATAACGAAAAAGGTAATGTAAAACGGTGATACTCTGTGTTGATAGGAATTGGTAGTTTTAGCTATGGTCGAGGCATGGACCCTTCCGAAACCCCCTGCCATTAACTATCTTCAACAGGTATAAAAGCAAAGCACCTTCTTAAATAGTATCGCAAGCACGCAATCCAATTCATACTTTTATTTATTTTTCTTTTTCTTTTTTCAGTTTTTTCTAAGAATTCCCTAGACTATTTTACCCACCGATATATGGCCGTATCAATTTGGTTTTCCTATCTACTTTTACATTTGATAATTTACGCAGGGATTCAAATTTCGGTGTTTCGTTTTTATATATTCGCCGATGCATTTCTCAAATTCATAATTAAAATCGATTTCGATATTTCGCCATTACGGCTTAAAAAACCTTTTATATGATGTTATTCGCAGCTGTATTATATGAAAAACCTCTAATAGCTTTTTTTATCTTGCGTATAATTATTAAATTACAAAAATGCAATATATCTTAAAAACGTTTGAAATTACGGTCAGGCAATCCTGAATCGTGCGAAGTTTAAAGCTCGAAAATCGCTCCTTTATTTAAAAATAACAAATCGAATATTGGTTCGTACGCTTCGACCGCTGCGCTCGGCCCTTTTGAATTAAATTTCTTTTGGTCAAACGCCTGGCGAAAATTCAACCTTTTGATTTTACGTTTTATAATTGTAGCAATTACAATTTGCGGCTTTTTATTAAAAATAGTAAGAAAATGGTTGTACGTATATTGGCCTGAGCCACGGAATATCGAAACCGTGGATTATATAACAATATTATATCAATTCAATTAATCTATCAAAAAACAAGTTTTTTAATACATTATTCAAATATTTAAACGCAATTTCATTTTATTTAATTCCTTTAGAAAATACAAAGACTTTTTTAATAGCTTTCTTATTAAAAACGATTTCTTTTATATTAAAGATTTTCAACCTGCAACTCCAGAAAACATTTATTCGTTTAATTCAAACCTTACCAACACTTTCGCTAACACTATAAACAACGACGCTTTTCGTTTTTTTATGCGAGGTCGCATGCTCTTTTTTGGTTCCTTTAATACACTTTTATTTAATAGCGCCAATATTACCGATTTTATCGAAAAATATAAAAAAACCTGTAAGGATTTCGGAGTTTTTAAAATTAAAATATTCGATAAACTTCTTCGCTATTATAACCCAACTATCAAAGATATTATTAAATCGATAAATAAATAAAAGATTATTAAAGCTCGAAATTAGCGTAAATTAATTAAAACTTTAAAATCGGAATTCCGAAACTACGATCGCTAGCAAATTCGCGATACTATCGCTTTTCTTAAACAATTTGTTATAACAATTCGCTAAGCTAAAAAACTTAAGGTTTATTATCGTACTTATACGAAAGTTTCTAACGTTTTCGTTAACAAAAAGGTTTTAAGCGAGGTTAAGCAGGGAAAATTGTTTTTACTTAGCCTTTTAATTAGCATTCGCAACAAAACTATTAAGCACTTTAAAATTAATAAACAAAATCTCGAAACCTTCGATTAATATTCCAAATTTATAAAATTCGTTTTTAAGCAAAACTAAAGCGAACGTATTATTAAAACCATAAACTAAAAGAAATCCTTATCTTTTATTTACAAAAAAAACGTGAAAGCTTTAATGCAAAAATATGCCCAATTATTAAAAATTACCGAAATCGCTAAAAAACAACCAGTTATTATATTATTTAATCGCGTTGCAAAACTTATAAGCTTGGAAAAGCTTAATAAAAATATCGAAACTCTCGTATTAAAATTTACCGATATTAAAATTCAAGGGTTTTAAAGCAAAGTCGAAGATTTTATGCAGCAGCAAAAGAAATTCTTTTATATTAATTCGGATAATAAAAACGACTAAAATGGCTTTTATAACAATTATTCTTTTTAAAATGCGCGAAATAATCAGTTTCGCCAAGCTATCGTAAAAGTAATAGCTGCCCAATAGCAATCTTTCCGTATTAGCGATTAAAATCAGCGAAACATTAATTACAATAACGATTATCAAAAAAAAAAAGAAAATCAACGCGGGAACCAGAATCGCGGCTATTAAAATAATAAAAATAATTATCAAAAAAGACTTCGTGGCCCTAAATGTGGATTTTGTAATAACAGAAAAATTTACTGCGAAAAACTTTATATTCGCTCTGAATGCAAAACATTTAATTTCTATATAAACAATAATATTTGTTATATTAACAAATACGGAGCGATCTGCTTCGGACCGACGAAAACAGAAATAAGCCTTTTTAACAAAGCTGAAAATCAGAGCTGGTTGAACACTATTCGCTTAAAAATAAGAAATACGAAATAGAACGATTATTTGAAAAATAGAAAAAATGCGAAAACGATCTTTATTAATAAAAAAGAAAACATTCCAAAAGGCGTACTAATTAAAAAGAAAATCCCTATTCTAAGCGTAAGTGAAATTCAAATATATAAATAAAAATCAAATATATATATTGCTAATGCAAGTATCGCATCTGCAAATATTATAGCTGTATAATTAAGCTAGCGAATCATAAAGAAACAAAATGCTTCTGTTCCATTCGCCAAGCCAATAGGCGTGAAAAAAAACGTCAGAATCGAAAAAGAAAAAAATTTTAGAATTCGAGAAAGAACCGATAAAACCATTAAAAAAACGCTTATAATAAAAAAAATTAACGACGATATAAAAGATATCGATACCGATACTTCGGTTTAAATTATTCAAAAAGTACCAGCTTTTAAACGCCTTTTATTAATGCGAAGCGAAAAATAAATCGACAAATATATTAGCTTCGAAGCAATCGACGAAGCTATTAAAAGAATTATAAAACAAAAAATTAAATTGAAATTCAGCGATTTATTTAGTATAAAAAAAAGATTCGACAAAATTATTAACAAACAAATTTTTGCATTAAAAAAAAACGAAAAAGTTGAAATCATCCGAAAAAAAAACGACTTTAAATTAAAAAAAAACTAAAAAAAAATTTACAACACCGCAGTTAATTTAGCCGATAGGAAGGAATCTTCGAAAAATCAGCCTTTTGGCCCTCGCTATAAAAACCTAAAAGTCAAAACGACGAAACTGCTTTTATACGGCTATAAAAGCGCCAAAAATGAAAATAATGCTTAAGAAAAGCACGACAGCCCTCGCTTTACTCGATAATAAAACCGAAATTAATTGCATAAACCAAGAAACAGCCGAAGCCAATAGTATCCCGATTATTATTAATAAGCGAATAATTTACACCATCGTTAATAAAAATATTATTGAATTTAATAAAATTGTACGAAATATAAAAGTCGACGTTAAAAATATTATTATTTATAAAAACTTTTTGATAATAAAAAAATACTTTTATTTTATTATTTTTGGAATGCTTTGAATTTTAAAAAGTTTCGTCAGTTTTAAATACACCGAAAACGGCCAAATAAAAACTTTTTTTTGAAATTGGAACCGATTTTTTTAAAGTTAAATCACCGTCGCCGGCGATAAAATCTTTTTAATCGACGTTTTATCGAAAAACGAATAGCCGGCTTTGGTTTCAAAACAAACGCTGAGCTATAATAAAATCTGGAAAACACTCAGCCAAAAGCATTCGCGTTATTAATCGAAATAGCATCGCGAATAAAATTAGTTAATATTAATATTTTTAGCTATTAATTCGGAAATAAAAATTCCGAAAATTTCGTTTTCGTATTAAACAAATCCGACTTATACATTTTACCTTTTTGTATTAACATCAGCATTTTTTACAAGCGCAAAGCTAATAAAATACGACTCGTAAATCTTAGCGAATCCGATAGAAATATTCTCGAAAAAATAAACGATTAGTTTAAAAAAAATAAAACAATAAAATTATTTTAATCAATTATTAACGAGCTCGAAAGATTTATCACCGGCCGATTTTCCAGCTTATTATTTAGCAGCCGATTTATAAAAAAACGATTTGATAACTTAGTAATCGGAACCCAACTTTTGCCAAAAAAAAAAAAGGTTTTGTACGAAGTTTTACGCAACCGAAAAAAAGCTATAGCTTTCGATTTCACCGAAATAGGTTAATTTAGCCTTAACGTTACGTTTTATATCGATATTAAAACCGTGTTTTACGAAGCTTGGCAAAAAAAGACCTTTTCAATTCCTAAAGTCTTTTAAAATAAAATAATCGAAATGCTAAAAAAGCGAATTAAATAAAAGATTTTCGAATTCTGCTACGGCTTATACAAAAACAAATAGTTTATCGTTGCGAAAAAAAAAAAAAGCATTTATAAATTTATTATCGCAATCGTCGAAATAAATAAAATAACGATACGAAACGCTAATATGCTATCCAACGTCGATCAATTTTTAAACGAATTCGCAAAATTAACGATCGTTTTTTTTTTCGATCTGTTTTCCGGCTACGATCATTTAATATTTGATTTACGATTTCGAAATATAACAGCAATTCAAATTCCAATCGGTTTACTGCGTATAACGAAAGTATTTATAAAAGCTATTAATTTAATCGCTTAATTCGTAAAAATCGTATACAAAGTTTTTATAATTTGCATTTCCGATATTGCTTTGCTTTACGTTAACGACGTCGAAATAAAAAATCCCAAATTATATTACAATAATAAGAAAATCTTTTTTAAAATTCGACGTTATATAATAAAATATATTTAAAACATCGACAAAATTATAATCTGCTTCGAAAAAGCTAAAACTATTATTAGCCCTCGATTAAAATTTTGCATATCCGAAATAAATATCGTTGATTATATAATTAACAGCGCTGACCGCCATCTTTAACGAAAGAAAATTAAAAAAATCTGCGAATAAAAAAAATATAAAAATATTACCGAAGCTAAAGCTTTTATTGGCGTTATAATTTACTACCGCAATTAAATTAAAAACTTTTTTTAGAAAGCCGCATTTATTTACGCTACGATAAAAAAAAAAATCGATTTCGTTTGGAAAAAAAAGCAAAACAAAACTATGGAAATCTTTAAAAACGATTTTTTATCGGCCTTATCGCTTATGCGAATCGATTATAATTCAAACGCAAAAAAAATCATTCTGATTGTCGACGTTAGTATTTTCGGTTGAAAAGCTATATTGCAATAAATCGATAAAAACAAAAAACGATATTTTTCACGATTCGAAAGCGGCCTATAGTTTTCCGCGAAAGCACGCTACGATGCTATTAAACGAAAATATCGAGGCGCTTTTAAAATAATAAAAAAAATAAAAAACGAATTATACGGCATATATTTTATTTTAAAAACAAACGCAAAAGTTTTTGTCGACCAATTAAATAGAAAAGCCAGTAATTTATCAAAAGCGCTTATTATTAATTAAATAGCTTAAATGCGACTTATAAATTTCGAAATCAAATATATTAAAAAAACAATTAATACAACGGCAAACGGCTTTTTTAAACGAAAACGCTTTTATCCGTTTGATTTCGCTAAATAAAGCGAATAAAATATTAACGAATGAATTGCTGACGAAATCGGCTGCTTCGTTATTTGCGCCCTGGGTTTTATAAAGCCAAAACCATTCGCGTTGCTATTTCGGCTGGCACCGCGAATAAAAAACATTAATTTTCGGGCCGAAAAAGCATTCGCGTTATTATTTCGGCTAGCACCGCGAATGGATTTAACCGAAAACGATCGGAATAAGCCGATTAGCGACGAAAATAAACTTTTGATCGATAATTACGAAACCGACGATTTTTATTTAATCGCATACTATTTAATTATCTTATTCAAATTATTTAGCGTGCCAAACTATTAATTTAAATTATTTAAAAACCAAGCTTTCGATTATATTTTGGCCGACAGAAAATTGTATAAAATAAAAAACAATATATATCAAAAACGCTTAATAATAAATAACAAAGCCGATAAGTTTTAAATTATAAAAAAAGCCTACGAAAAAGTGTTTTATAAAAAAGCTAAAGCCATTTATTACCGAATCAAAAACGACTTTTAATAAAAAAAATACTTCGAAAATTGCAAAACCTTCGTTAAAAGTTGCATTTTTTATTAAAAACGGAAACCTGGCCGAAAAAAAAATTTATTATATCCGACGTAGTTTTTTAAAATATAAAAAAAAGTTAATTTCGACGTTATACGCGTATCAATCACCGATCGCGGTTATATATATTTCGTATTCGCTATTAACGACTTATCTGGATGGCTTAAAAAGCGATTTTTCCGAAACGCTATTTCCGAAGCTATAGCGATTTTTTTTTAAAAAAACGTTATTTGTCGATACGATTTATTTAGCAAATTAAACGTCGATAATAGATCCGAAAATAAAAGCGTTGTTAAGACTTTTATAAAAAAATACGAGATCCAGCGCATTTAAATTTTAATTTACAATTCGAAAGGCAACGGATTCGTGGAACGAAACTATAAAAATATTTTTAACGGTTTTTCAAAAGCCATTCGAAAGGGCTATAAGCGTTAATCGCGGAAATTCTCGGAAATGCTTTTTGCTATGCGTATATATATACACGCCCTTATTGGAATAATCCTATTTTTTATTTAGTACGGCAAAAACGCTCGATTACTTTTAGAAACAAAATGGCCTGTATAAAAGCTTTATAACGTAGTTAAAATGAAAACGAAAGCTGATTTATTAATAATAAAATTTAAATAGCTAAACTACCGCGATATAAATATAAAAAAGATAATTTTAAAAAAAAAAAAGTATAAAAAAGCAGCTAAAAAAGTTTAAAATAAAACCAAGATTTTAAAAAAAACGCTAATTAAAAAAAAAGGTTTGGTTTTAATTTACGACGTTTAGCGCGCTATCGACAAATCGGCCGATACTAAGCTTAATTATAAATAGCTCGAACCTTACGAAATATGCGAGGCCGAATTAAATAAAAGCTATTATAAGCTTACGGAATTCGATAAAACAAAACTAAAAGAAACGTTCGCCGCCAACCGGTTAAAGCGATTTTACAAAAAAAAAAACTAGCAAATTTACCTTTTGAATTTTAAATTAAACAGCGATTCCGATTTCAACGATTTCGACGACGACTCCGACTAAAGCGATTATATTCCTAAAAAAAAAGAAAACCCTTGGAAAGGTTTGAAAACAACCGAACGATAACCCCGCTGCTAAAAACACAATTTAAATCGTAATTTTATTTATAATCGAAAAAAAAAAAAATGCATACAAAATTGTTTACTAACTGTTCTATTGTTTTTATTATCTATTGTTTTCCTTTTTATTATATATTATTTTACTGTTTTTGTTTTGCTTTATTTATATACAATTTAATTATTTTATTTTATATATATTATTTATTTTTAAAACCTTTTTTTATATTATTTAAAACATTTATTATACTTTTTTTTGTTTGACTGTACTTTTGTTTATTAAAACAAAAGTTTTGTATATATTTAAGCCGCATATTTGATATATTTATATTGCTCGTATATTTTACGAAAACTATTTTTTATGCATTTTATTGTTTGTTATTTTCTATATTATTTACTTTTTTCGTTGTTTTAAACGGATGCTTGCCTGAACAATTATAATTTATTAAAAAAACAATATACGGATTTTCGTAACTTTTAAATACAAATATCTTACAATCTTCGTACTTTTTTCTAGCTACTTTTTAACAAATATAACACACTTTTTTAATTAACAAACCTATCGATATTATATCGTTCTTCAAGCAAAGCGTTGCTAAACCTGGCAAATTTATTTTTAATTTATTTTAAAACGGAATTATTATACGCAATTTTTTCGAATTTAAGCAAGCATATAATGCCGCTATTTCAAATTAACAAGCAGCTTTCGTAAAAATATCCATAAAGCAATTCGATATAATAATTAAAAACGTTAACGAATTTTTATTCGATTACGAAAGCTTCGTTAAAACTAAATTCGTTCGCAAAAGTTTTAATTACGACAAATTCTTATTAAATTACAATAACGCTTTAAAAGCCTTCGCCGAAGCAAAAAAAGCTCGAAACAACAAAAAGAAAATAACAGACCGGATTTTGCGTTTTCTGCTAAATCAGCGAAAAAAAAATATTTAAAAATACGTTTTTAGCAAAATCACCGGTATTATTTTATTTCGGCATTTCGCTCGCTTTTTCGAAACTATTACTTTTACGAAAAAAAAAGTTTGGATATTAAACGCTTATATTCTTAAAGCGCAAATCTTAAAAGCCAACAATTCAAAAGCCCGCAGATTTACAAACCTTTTTATAGCTGTTTGCAAACTAATCGACGACGCTATGCAATCGCTAAAAAAAGTTTTAATCGGCTGCGAAATCTTAAATCTGACTTTTTTTTAAAACAAAAAATTAAGCGTCGCCAAATGCGGCATTTTTATACCAAACGAAAAAAACGACGCCATTCCGACGCTTTAAATCTACGACGACGAAAAAAACGAAAAAGCTAATATTATTCTCGTTCAGTTCGAAAACATACGCAGTAGCAATTAATATTTTCAAAGCAGCTAAAACAACTCGACGATTTTTATTTTTAATTATCGAAAACGAATCCGAAAACGAAATCAAAAGCGTAATAACAAATAACCGCTTATTCGAATACAAAAAATTTATTATATTTATAAATATAATTCCGAAAAAAATAAAAACAAAAAACGTAAAAAAGCGCGCCGATATTTTCGAAACCTTTTTTGTTCGAAAAAAAAAACCACTCGCGTCGTTAACAAAAAAGGCACCGCGAATAAAAACAGCCGAAAATTAACGCCGAACTATAGGCTTTAAGCCAATTAACAGAAAACGCGACGACTTTACAAAATCAGATTTAAAAAATCCTAGCATTCCGAAAGAAAAAAATTCAAACGATTTTAAATCTGATTTTTCGAAATTAAATACGTAAATATTAAAAACGCTTGCTGCGTTTAAAAACGTCGAACCGCTAATATTTCAGATTTTGATAAAAGTATTTAAAATTTCGATTATTGCGCGATTCGACCGAAAAAGCCTAAAAAAAAATATCGAAATTATCGCGAAAAAAATTATACAAAAAACACAAAATTAAATTATTCTGTTTAAAACTTTCGCTTTCGACGATAAAACGATTTAAAAGTTTTATTTCGATATTTTTATACAAAAACTAAATAAATCCGTCAGCTTTTTCCTTTTTGCTTCGAACGAAAATTAAACCAAGCTTTTCTCGGAAAATTGCAAATATAATACGTTAAAGCAAATAAAAAAGACTTTTAAAAACGGTAATTCGTTTTTACTCGAGCTTTTTTTCGCTAAAAAACTTCGATTTTTTAATTTCGTTTTTACGAATAACGTTAACGCTAAAAAAAACGGCAAATTCTGCTATTTCCACGTACGTTATTACGCGGCGTACTGCGATTTGATTACAAAAAAAGTTAACGTTATCGGCTTCGCTGATCGATTCGCTGCTATTAAAAATTCGGATTACGACGTATTCGAAATTGATTTTAATAACCAATTTATATTCCGACGAAAAACTGCGAAAATTACTTAAACGCGTGCTAAAGCTTATTTAAGTTACGTAAATTTCAAAACAAATCCTAAAGCTTTCAGCGCGATTATAAAATTCGATTGAAACGTGGAAAAATAGAAACAACAAGTATTTTCAAAAGCCGACTTTTCTAGCCTTTCGACCGAAAAAGTATTTTAAAATTTATTTAAACTAAGCTGCGAATTCGTTAATTACGTAAAATCTTATAACGAAAAAAACAAGCCACTGCTGCATTTTATAAAAAAAAAAATAGTTATATACAAGCATTATTTCCGACTGGTTAAAACCCAAAAAGCATTTACAGCCTTTTTCGCCAATATGCTTTACAGTTTTATTTAATAAGCTTTTAAAATGCATCCCGGCTTTTACTTCGCTGTTTTAATTATTCGAAACTTCGAAAACTGCCGCCTCGTAGCTTATTTTAACGTTTCGATCGCTTTAGATTTCGCTGGTCCCGACCGTATTATAATTACAAAATTCGATATCGCCGATTTTTAAAAAAAAGAAAAGATCGAAAATCCTACCGACGCTATTTTCGATTATTACGTTTTGCCTGCTTTCGCATATAATTCGAGAATATCGAAGCTTATTTATAATTACACCACGACGCCAAGCTAACTAAAACCATTCAGAAAAGCCCAGCTTTTTTATACTTTAGCGCGTCTAAAACGATGGCTTTGGTTATTTTATCGGATTATAAGACCGAAGGCTACGGAATAAAAAATAAAATGATTTTTATCAGCTTTTCGACTAAGCAAAAAGTTTTCGTCAAATTCAAAACCCAAAAAACCGACGGCGCAATGCTAGTTTATTCGAACAATTATATAGCGCAGAAATACAAAAATTATTTCGAAAACGATAATCCGATAAGCAATCTAATATTATTTATACTACGGCGGAAGCAATCACAGCATTTTCGGTGGTTTCGACTGCAAACGATTATTTCCGAACCATTTCGTAAAATAGTTTTTTTTACAAACCTCGGAGCTTTTTCAAAAGCACTCGTCGGTAAATAACCGTAATCCGATCTATTAATTTTACGCGAAGCAAAAGCGTTAATCGGTTTTAATTACGACGAATTAATCGATTATTTTTACGATTTTAATATAAGATTTTTCAGCGCTTTTTGCAAAGCATAGGACCACGTTTAAAAACTAAAATTTATTATTTACGAAAAAAAATCGTAAAAGATATTCGTCGCTGCGACGCTTAATAATATTATCGACGAAAAAGCTATTAAAACGTTCGTAGGTCTAAACGATACTTCGATTAACATTTTATTAAGCTATTTTTCAAAAAAGCAAAATGAACAAAATAATTTAAACGATAAGCGAAACGCTACCTTTCCGCAGAAGCCAATAGCAAAAAGGCCAAAAACGGGTTAAAAAACCGAAAAAGTATGGAGCTAAAAAGTTCGGTTTTGATTAATTGGTTTTTAAACCATATAAAATAAATTAAATTGCATTTGTTAAAATTATATTTTTTTTTGGTTGTAATTAAAAACGACTACGTATGTTATTTGGGACAGGATATAAAACAGTAATATTTTGTGTTAATAGAAGTTGATAGTTTTAACTATAATCGAAGCATGGACTTTTTCGAAACCTTCTGCCACTGACTACTTTCAACAGGTATAAAAGCAAAGCACCCCTTTAGATAGTACCGCAGGCACGCAGTTTAATTTATACTTTTATTTATTTTTTTTTTCCTTTTTTCAGTCTTTTCTAGGAATTCCCTAGACTATTTTACCTACCGATATGTGGCCGTATCAATCTGGTTTTCCTACCTACTTTTATAATAAATAATGCAAAAAATAATAAATAATAAAATATATAAAAAAGAGTTTTCGTAAAACGTGCGAATAACATAAATGTATTAAATATACGGCTTAAATATATATAAAGATTTTGTTTTAATAAACAAAAATATAATTAAATAAAAAAAAATATAACAGATGTTTGATATAATATAAAAAAAAGTTTTAAAAATAAATAATATATATAAAACAGAATAATTAGGTTGTATATAAGTAAAGCAAAATAAAAATGGCAAAACAGGATATAATAAAAGGAAAATAAAAAATAACAAAATATTAGAATAATTAGTGAATAATTTTGTATGTATTTTTCTTTTTTTCGGTTATAAGTAAAATTACGATTTAAATCGTGTTTTCGGCGGCGGAGTTATCGTCCGGTCGTTTTTAGTTTTTTTAAAAGATTTTTTTTTTCAGGAATATAATCGTTTTAATCGGAATCGTCGTCGGAATCGCTGGAATCGGAATCGGTATTTAAATCAAAATTTAAAAAATAAATTTGTTGGTTTTTTTTATAAATTTGTTTTAACCGATTGGCGGCGAACGTTTCAATTTCATTTTATCGAATTCCGTAAGCTTATAATAGTTTTTATTTAATTCGGCTTTGTATATTTCGTAAAATCCGAGCTATTTATAATTAAATTTAATATCGGCCGATTTGTTAATGCCGCGTTGAATATCGTAAATTAAAATCAATATTTTTTTCAATTAGCGTCTTTTTAAAACTTTGGTTTTATTTCAGATATTTTTAGCCGTTTTCTTATATTTTTTTTTAATTTATTTTTTTTATATTTATATCGCGGTAGTTTAATTGCTTAGATTTTATTATTAATAAATCTGCTTTCGTTTTTATTTTAATTACGTTATAAAGCTTTTACACAAGCCATTTTGTTTCCAGAAGCAACCGAGCGTTTTTGCCGTAATAAATGAAAAATAAAATTATTTTAATAAAAGCGTAAATGCATATGCGTATAACAAAAAGCATTTATCGAGAATTTCCGCGATTAACGTTTATAATTTTTTCGAATAGTATTTGAAAAATCGTTGAAGATATTTTTATAATTTCGTTTAACGAATTCGTTGCTTTTCGAATTATAAGCCGAAATTTGAATACGTTAAATATCGTATTTTTTTATAAAAATTTCGATAATATTTTTGTTTTCGGATTTATTATCGACGTTTAATTTGCTAAATATACCGTGCCGATATATAAAGTTTTTTTATTAAAAAAAAATAGTTATAATTTCGAAAATAACTTTTCGGAAAAATCGCTTTTTAAATTATTTAAACAGGTCGTCGATAGCGAATACAAAGTATATATATTCGCGGTCGATAATCGGTACGCGTATAATATCGAAATTAATCTTTTTTTAAATTTTAAAAAATCATATCGAATGTAATGAGTTTTCTTTTCGGCCAGGCTTTCGTTTTTAGCAAGAAATACAGTTTTTTAACGAAAGCTTTATAGTTTTCGAAGCATTTTTTTTTTAAAAGTCGTTTTTGGTTCGGTAATAAATGGCTTCAGCTTTTTTATAAAATATTTTTTCGTAAATTTTTTTTATAATTTAAAACTTATCGGCTTTATTATTTATTATTAAGCGTTTTTAATATATATTGTTTTTCATTTTATATAGCTTTTTGTTAGTTAAAATATAATCGAAAACCTGGTTTTTAAATATTTTGAATTAATAATTTAATACGTTATATAATTTAAATAAAATAATTAAATAATATATAATTAAATAAAAGTTTTCGGTTTCGTAATTGTTAACTAAAATTTTATTTTCGTTGTCGGCCGGTTTATTTCGATCGTTTTCGATTAAATTTATTCGCGATACTAGCCGAAATAATAACGCGAATGTTTTTTCGGCTCGAAAACTAACGTTTTTTGTGCGCGGTGCCAGCCGAGATAGCAACGTGAATAATTTCGGCTCTATAAAATTTAAAGCGTAAATAACAAAGCAATCGATTTTGTTAGCGATTTATTCGTCGATATTTTATTCGCTTTAATTGGCGAAATTAAACGAATAAAAGCGTTTTCGTTTGGAAAAGCCGTTTATAATTATATTAGTCGTTTTTTTAATATGCTTAATTTTAAAATTTATAAATCTTATTTAAGCAATTTGATTAAGAACGAATGTTTTTAGTAGATTATTAGCTTTTTTATTTAATTGATCGATAAAAACTTTTACGTTTGTTTTTAAAATAAAATATACGTTATATAATTCGTTTTTTATTTTTTTTATCGTTTTAAAAGCGCTTTAATACTTTCGTTTAATAGTATCGTAGCATGCTTTTGCGAAAAATTATAAGCCGTTTTCGAATCGTAAAAAATATCGCTTTTTGTTTTCGTCGATTTGTTGTAATACAGCTTTTTAACCGAAAATATTAGCGTCGATAATTAAAATGATTTTTTTTGCGTTTGGGTTATAATCGATCCGTATAAGCGATAAGGCCGATAAAAAGTCGTTTTTAAAGATTTTTATAGTTTTGCTCTGTTTTTTTTTTAAACGAAATCGACTTTTATTTATTATAACGTAAATAAATATAGCTTTTTAGAAAAAAAAATTAATTTAATTGCGGTAATAAATTATAACGCTAATAAAAGTTTTGGCTTCGGTGATAATTTTATATTTCTTTTATTCGTATTTTTTTTTAATCTGATTTCGTTAAAAGCAGCGATCAGCGCTGTTAATTATATAGCTAACGATATTTATTTCGGGCATGAAAAATTTTAATCGAAAATTAATAATAGCTTTGGCTTTTTCGAAATAAATTATAATTTTATCGATGTTTTGAATATGTTTTATCATATAACGTCGAATTTTAAAAAGGATTTTTTTATTGTTATAATATAATTTGAAGCTTTTTATTTCGACGTCGTTAACGTAAAAAAAAGCAATATTAAAAATGCAAATTATAAAATTTTTATATACGATTTTTACGAATTAAGCGATTAAATTAATAGCTTTTATAAGTATTTTCGCTATACGTAGCAAACCGATTGAAATTTAAATTGCCGTTATATTTCGAAATCGTAAATCAAACATTAAATAATCGTAGCTTAAAAACAGATCGAAAAAGAAAACGATCGTCAATTTTGCGAATTCGTTTGAAAATTAATCGACGTTGAATAGCACGTTAGCGTTTCGTATCGTTATTTTGTTTATTTCGACGATTACGATAATAAATTTATAAAAGCTTTTTTTTTTCGCAACGATAAATTATTTGTTTTTATATAAATCGTAGCAGAATTCGAAATTTTTTTATTTAATTTGTTTTTTTAGCATCTCGATTATTTTATTTTGAAAAGTTTTAAAAATTAAAAAGGTTTTTTTTGCCAGGCTTTGTAAAATACGGTTTTAATATCGATTTAAAACGTAAAATTAAAGCTGAATTAGCTTATTTCGGTAAAATCGAAAGTTATAATCTTTTTTCGGTTGCGTAGAACTTCGTATAAAATCTTTTTTTTTAATAAAAATTAAATTCCGATTGCTAAATTATCAAATCGTTTTTTTATAAATCGGCTGCCAAATAATAAGCTGGAAAATGGGCCGGTGATAAATTTTTCGAATTCGCTAATAACTAATTTAAAAAATTGCTGTTTCGTTTTTTTCGAACCAATCGTTTATTTTTCCGAAAATGTTTTCAACGGATTTATTAAAATTCACGAATCGTATTTTATTAGCTTTGCGTTTATAAAAAATGCTGATATTAATACAAAAAGGTAGAATATATAGGTCGGATTTGTTTAATACGAAAACGAAATTTTCGGAACTTTTATTTTTAAATTAATAGCTAAAAATATTAATATTAGCCATTTTTATTCGCGTAGCCATTTCGATTAACGACGTAAATGCTTTTAGCCGAGTATTTCTTAAGTTTTATTATAATTCAGCGTTTATTTTAGGACTAAGGCCGGCTATTCGTTTTCCGATAAAACGTCGATTAAAAAAACTTTATCGTCGGCGACGGTAATTTGGTTTTGAAAAAACGGTTTCAGTTTTAAAAAAAAGCTTTTATTTAACCGTTTTCGATGTATTTGAAACTGACGAAACATTTCAAAATTCAAAGCATTTTAAAAATAATAAAACAAAAGCATTTTTTTATTATTAAAAAGTATTTATAAATAATAATATTTTTAACATCGATTTTTATATTTCGTATAGTTTTATTAAATTTAATAATATTTTTGTTAACGGTCGTATAAATTCTTCGTTTATCGGTAATAATCGGGATTTTATTAGCTTCGGCTGTTATTTAATTTATGCAATTAACTTTGGTTTTATTATCGAAAAAAACGAAAGCGGTCGTATTTTTCTTAAGTATTGTTTTTATTTTTAATGCTTTTATAACCGTATAAAAGCAGTTTCCTCGTTTCGATTTTTGGGTTTTTATAGCAAAAGCCAAAAAGCTGATTTTTTTCCGAAGATTTCTTTCCGTCGGCTAAATTGATTACGATATTATAAATTTCTTTTTAATTTTTTTCCAGTTTAAAATCGTTTTTTTTGAATAATTTTAATTTTCTCGTTTTTTTTAATACAGGAATTTGTTTATTAATGATTTTATCGAATTTTTATTTATGCTAAAAAAATCGCTGAATTTTAATTTAATTTTTTATTTTATAATTTTATTAATAGCTTCGTCGACGGCTTCGAAGCTAATATATCTATTGATTTATTTTTCGCTTCGCATTAATAATAAGCGTTTAAAAGCTGATATTGTTTAAATAATTTAAACCAAAATATCGGTATCGATAGTTTTTATATCGTTATTAATTTATTTTATTATAAGCGTTTTTCTGATAGTTTTATCGGTTTTTTTTTTTCGAATTTCAAATTTTTTATTTTTTCGATTCTGACGTTTTTTTTTATATCAGACGGTTTAGCGAATAAAATAAAAGCATTTTGCTTTTTTGTAATTCGCTGGCTTAATTATACAGCTATAATATTTGCAAATGCGATAACTGTATTAGTAATATATATATTTATTTTTCATTTATATATTTAAATTTTTTTTATACTTAAGATAAAAGTTTTTTTTTTAATTAATACGCTTTCGGAAATGTTTTTTGTTTTAATAAAAATCGTTTTCGCATTTTTTCTGTTTTCCAAACAGTCGTTCTATTTCGTATTTTTTACTTTTGAACGAATAATATTTAATTAGTTTTGATTTTCAGCTTTATTAAAAAAGCTTATTTCTGCTTTCATCGATCCGAAGCAAATCGCTTCGTATTTGTTAATATAACGGACTTTATTATTCATATAGAAATTAAATGCTTTGCATTTTGATCGAATATAAGGTTTTTCGTAATAAATTTTTTTGTTATTACAAAATTTATACTTAAGGCCATAGGATCTGTTTTAACAATTATTTTTATTATTTTAATAGCCGCGATTTTGGTTTCCGCGTTAGGTTTTTTTTTTTTTTAATAATCGTTATTATAATTAACATTTCGCTGATTTTAATCGCTAATACGGAAAGATTGCTATTAAACAGCTATTACTTTTACGATGGCTTGGCGAAATTAATCGCTTCGCGTATTTAAAAAATAAATTATTATATAAGCTATTTTAATCGTTTTTATTATCTGAGTTAATATAAAAAAGTTTTTTTTGCTATTGCATAAGATTTTCGATTTTGTTTTATAATTTTTGGATTTTAATATCGATAAATTTCAATACAAAAGTTGCGATATTTTTATTAAGCTTTTCCAAGCTAATAGGTTTTGCAAAACGGTTAAATAATATAAATAACCGATTGTTTTTTGGCGATTTCGGTCATTTTTAATAATTGGGCATATTTTTGCATTAAAGCTTCCACGTTTTTTTTGTAAATAAAAAAGAGAAATTTCTTTTAGTTTATGGCTTTAATAATACGTTCGTTTTAGTTTTGTTTAAAAACGAAAGCCACAAATCTAAATTACTAATCGAAGGTTTTAAAGTTTTGTTTATTAATTTTAAAATGCTTAATAGTTTTGTTGCGAATATTAGTTGGAAAGCCAAATAAAAACAATGTTTTTTGTTTAATTTCGCTAAAAACCTTTTTGTTAACGAAAACGTTAGAAACATTTATATAAATACGATAATAAATCTTATGTTTTTTGGCCTGGCGAATTATTATAATAAATTATTTAAAAAAAGCGATAATATCGCGGATTTGTTAGCGATCGTGGTTTCGGAATATCGATTTTAAAGTTTTAATTAGCTTACGCTAATTTCGAGCCTTAATAGCTTTTTATTTTTTTATCGATTTAATAATATTTTTAATAATTCAATTATAATAACGAAAAAGTTTATCGAATATTTCAGTTTTAAAATTTTCAAAATCCTTACAGGTTTTTTTATATTTTTCGATAAAATCGGTAACGTTGGCGCTATTAGATAAAAATGCATTAAAAAAGCCAGGAAAAAGCATGCGGCCTCGTATAAAAAAACGAAAAGCGTCATTTATTTATAATATTAGCGAAAGTATTAATAGGATTTGAATTTAACGAATAAGTGTTTTCTGAAATTACAGGTTAAAGGTTTTTAATATAAAAGAAATCGTTTTTATTAAAAAAGCTATTAAGAAAGTTTTTGTATTTTTTAAAAAAATTAAATAAAACAGAATTGCGTTTAAACATTTAAATAATATATTAAAAATTTGTTTTTTGATAAATTAATTAAATTAATATAATATTGCTGTATAATTTACGATTTCGATATTCCGTGGCTTAGGCTAATATACGTACAGCTATTTTCTTATTATTTTTAATAAAAAGCCGCAAATTGTAATTGCTATAATCACAAAGCGTAAAATCAGAAAATTAAGTTTTCGCCAGGCGTTTGACCAAAGAAAATTTAATTTAAAAAAGCCGAGCGCAGCGGTCGAAGCGTACGAACTAATATTCGATTTGTTATTTTTTAATAAAAAAGCGACTTTCGAGCTTTAAACTTCGCACGGTTCAAAATTGCCTGACCGTAATTTCAAACGTTTCTGAAATATATTACATTTTTATAATTTAATAATTATGCGCAAAATAAAAAAAGTTATTAAAAATCCTTTATATAATGCAGCTGCGAATAATATTATATAAAAAATCTTTCAAGCCGTAATAGCGAAATATCGAAATCGATTTTAATTGTAAATTTTAAGAAATGCATCGGCGAATATATAAAAACGAAATACCGAAATTTGAATTTCTGCGTAGATTATCAAATGTAAAAATAAATAGGAAAACCAAACTGATACGGCCATATGTCGGTAAGTAAAATAATTTAGGAAATCCCTAGAAGAAACTGAAAAAAAATAAAAATAAAAAAAAAATGAAAATATAAATTGGACTGCGTATTTATAATATTATCTAAGGGGATGCTTTGCTTTTATACCTGTTGTAGGTAGTCAGTGGCAGGGGGTTTCGGAGGGGTCTATGCCTCGATCATAGCTAAAACTACCAAATCCTATTAATACAAAGTATCAGCGTTTTACAACAGCGGTCGAAGCGTACGAATTAATATTCGATTTGTTATTTTCGATAAAAAAGCGATTTTCGAGCTTTGAATTTCGCACGGTTTAGAATTGTTTAACCGTAATTTTAAACGTTTTTGAAATATATTGTATTTTTGTAATTTAATAATTATACGCAAAATAAAAAAAGCTATTAAAAGTCTTTTATATAATACAGCTGCGAATAATATTATATAAGAAGTTTTTCAAGCCGTAATAGCGAAATATCGAAGTCGATTTTAATTATAGATTTAAGAAATGCATCGGCGAATATATAAAAACGAAACACCGAAATTTGAATTTTTGCGTAGATTATTAAATATAAAAGTAGATAGGAAAACCAGACTGATACGGCCATATACAGTGGGTAGACATATGAAGTTGCGCGTCAGTAAATAATCCGTACCCCAACAAAATTCTACTACCTTTACAACTTCATAACTCCACCAATAATTAATCGATTTTAAATACAAATAACTTAAATGAAAGCTGAAAATCGAAAGAATATTCGATTTCAATCAGTATTTGGTATACCATCCATTTGCAGCCTTAATAGCGTTTACCCGCTTTTGCATCCCTTCCGCCAGTTTATTTAATAACTGGTCTTCCAAAAGCTTCCACGCCCTTTGTGCAGTACTAATTAATAAACGCTGAGTTATATCGTTATCTTTTATAGCGATTAATTCAGGTTTAAGCTTAATTATCTTAGCTTTTAGCATTTTCCACAGATTTTCAATCGGATTAAAATCCGGCGAATAAAGCGGCCAATCTACTAATTTAATATTTATATTACGAAACCATTCTTAAATAAAACGCGCTTTATAAATCGGGACGTTATTTTGCATAATGTAAAACGGTGATATTTTGTATTAATAGGAGTTGGTAGTTTTAGCTATGGTCGAGGCATGGACCCCTCCGAGACCCCCTGCCGCTGACTACTTTTAACAGGTATAAAAGCAAAGCACCCCCTTAAATAATACCATAGGCACGCAGTTTAATTCATATCTTCACTTATTTTTTTTTTTCTTTTTTCAGTTTTTTCTAGGAATTCTCTAAACTATTTTACTTATCGATATATGGCCGTATTAATCTGGTTTTCTTATTTACTTTTACATTTGATAATTTACGCAGGAATTTAAACTTCGGTATTTCGTTTTTATATATTCGCCGATGCATTTTTCAAATTCGCAGTCAAAATCGACTTCGATATTTCGCCATTACGGCTTGAAAAATCTTTTATATAATATTATTCGCAGCTGTATTATATAAAAGATTTTTAATAACTTTTTTTATTTTGCGTACAATTATTAAATTACAAAAATGCAATATATTTCAGAAACGTTTGAAATTACGGTCAGGCAATCCTGAACCGTACGAAATTCAAAATTCGAAAATCGCTTTTTTATTTAAAAATAACAAATCGAATATTGGTTCGTACGCTTCGACCGCTGCGCTCGGCTTTTTTAAATTAAATCTTTTTTAATCAAACGCTTGGCGAAAACTTAACCTTCTGATTTTACGCTTTATAATTATAGCAATTATAATTTGCGGCTTTTTATTAAAAATAGTAAAAAAATGGCTATACGTATATTAGCTTAAGCCACGGAATATCGAAACCGTAGATTATACAGCAATATTATATTAATTTAGTTAATTTACTAAAAAACAAATTTTTTAATATATTACCCAAATATCTGAACGCAATCTTATTTTATTTAATTCCTTCAGAAAACACAAAGACTTTTTTAATAGCTTTCTTATTAAAAACGATTTCTTTTATATTAAAAACTTTTAATCTGCAATTCCAAAAAACACTTATTTATCTAATTCAAACCCTATTAATACTTTCGCTAATATTATAAACAACGACGCTTTTCGTTTTCTTATGCGAGGCCGCATGCCCCTTTTTGGCTTCTTTGGTACACTTTCATTCAGTGGCGCCAATATTACCGACTTTATCGAAAAATATAAAAAAACCTATAAGAATTTCGGAATTTTTAAAATTAAAATATTCGATAAATTCCTTCGCTATTATAATCCAACCATTAAAAATATTATTAAGTCGATAAATAAATAAAAAGCTATTAAGGCTCGAAACTGGCGTAAGCTAGTTAAAACTTTAAAATCGGAATTCCGAAACTACGATCGCTAGTAAATTCGCGACACTATCGCTTTTCTTAAACAATTTATTATAATAATTCGCTAAACCAAAAAACTTAAGATTTATTATCGTATTTATACGAAAATTTCTAACGTTTTAATTAATAAAAAAGTTTTAAGCGAGATTAAGCAAAGAAAATTGTTTTTATTTGGCTTTTCAATTAGCATTCGCAATAAAACTATTAAGCATTTTAAAATTAATAAACAAAATCCCGAAACCTTCGATTAATATTTCAAATTTATAAAATTCGTTTTTAAGCAAAACCAAAGCGAACGTATTATTAAAGCAATAAATCAAAAGAAATCTTCTTTTTTTATTTATAAAAAAAACGTAAAAGCTTTAGTGCAAAAACATGCCCAGCTATTAAAAATTACCGAAATCGCTAAAAAACAACTAATTATTATATTATTCAATCGTTTTGCAAAGCTTATTAGCTTGAAAAAGCTTAATAAAAATATCGAAACTTTCGTATTAAAATTTACCGATATTAAAATTTAAAAATTTTAAAACAAAATCGAAAATTTTATATAATAGCAAAAAAAAACTTTCTCTACGTTAACTCGGATAATAAAAACGATTAAATAACTTTTATAACAATTATTTTTTTTAAAATGCGCGGAGCGATCAGCTTCGCTAAGCTATCGTAAAAATAATAACTGCCCAATAGCAACTTTTCCGTGCTAACGATCAGAATCAGCGAAATATTAATTATAATAACGATTATCAAAAAAAAAAAGAAAACCAACGCGGAAATCAAAATCGCGGTTATTAAAATAGTAAAAGTAATTATTAAAACAAACTTCGTAGCTTTAAATATAAATTTTGTAATAATAAAAAAATTTACTGCGAAAAACCTTATATTCGCTTAAAATGCAAAGTATTTAATTTTTGTATAAATAATAAAATTTGTTATATTAATAAATACGAAGCGATTTGCTTCGGACCGACGGAAGCAGAAATAAACCTTTTTAACAAAGTTGAAAATCAAAGCTGATTAAATATTATTCGCTTGAAAATGAAAAGTACGAAATAAAACGATTGCTTAAAAAACAAAAAGAATACGAAAACGATTTTTATTAATAAAAAGAAAAATATTTCCGAAAGCGTACTAATTAAAAAAAAAACTTTTATCTTAAATATAAATAGAATTTAAATATATAAATAAAAAACAAATATATATATTGCTAATACAAATATCGCATTTGCAAATATTATGGCTGTATAATCAAGCTAGCGAATCATAAAAAAAAAACAAAATGCTTCTGTTTTATTCGCCAAATCAACTGATATAAAAAAAAAACGTTAAAAATCGAAAAAAAAAAAAAAAAATGTTGAAATTCGAAAAAAAAAAAAAACCGATAAAATTATCAAAAAAAACGCTTATAATAAAAAAAAATTAACGACGATATAAAAAATATCGATACCGATACTCCGGTTTAAATTATTTAAAAAATACCAGCTTTTAAGCGCTTATTATTAATACGAAGCGAAAAAATAAATCGACAAATACATTAGCTCCGAAGCAATCGACGAAGCTATTAAAAAAATTATAAAACAAAAAATTAAATTAAAATTCAGCGATTTATTTAATATAAAAAAAAGATTCGATAAAATTATTAATAAACGAATTTTTGCATTAAAAAAAAAACGAAAAAATTAAAATTATTCGAAAAAAAAAAAAAAACGATTTTGAATTGAAAAAAAAACTAAAAAGAAATTTATAACATCGCAATTAATTTAGCCGATAAAAAGAAATTCTCGGAAAAAATCAGCTTTTTAGCTTTCGTTATAAAAACTTAAAAATCAAAACGACGAAATTATTTTTATACGGCTATAAAAACATTAAAAATAAAAATAATATTTAAAAAAAGTACGACCGCTTTCGGTTTATTCGATAATAGAGCCGAAGTTAATTGCATAAATTAAAAAACAGCCGAAGCCAATAATATTCCGATTATTATCGACAAACAAATAATTTATACGATCGTTAATAAAAATATTATTAAATTTAATAAAATTATACGAAACGTAAAAATCGACGTTGAAAGTATTATTATTTATGGAAACTTTTTAATAATAAAAAAATGCTTTTATTTTATTATTTTTAAAATGCTCTGAATTTTAAAAAATTTCGTCAGCTTTAAATACACCGAAAACGGCCAAATAAAAGCTTTTTTCTAAAACTAAAACCGATTTTTTTAAAATCAAATCACCGTCGCCGGCGACAAAATTTCTTTAATCGACGTTTTATCGGAAAACGAATAGCCGGCTCTAGTTTTAAAACAAACGCTGAATTATAACAAAACCTGGAAAATACTCGGCTAAAAACATTCACGTCGTTAATCGAAATAGCACCGCGAATAAAATTAGCTAATATTAACATTTTTAGCTATTAATTCGGAAATAAAAGTTCCGAAAATTTCGTTTTCGTATTAAACAAACCCGACTTATATATTTTATTTTTTTGTATTAATATCAGCATTTTTTACAAGCGTAAAGCTAATAAAATACGATCCGTAAATCTTAGCGAATCCGATAAAAATATTTTCGGAAAAATAAACGATTGATTTAAAAAAAAAAAAATAATAAAACTATTTTAATTAATTATTAGCGAGCTCGAAAAACTTATTACCGGCCGATTTTTCAATTTATTATCTGGCAGCCGACTTATAAAAAAACGATTTAATAACCTAGCAATCGGAACCTAATTTTTGCTAAAAAAAAAAAAGGTTTTATACGAAGTTTTACGCAACCGAAAAAAAACTATAACTTTCGATTTTATCGAAATAAATCAATTCAGCTTTAACGTTACGCTTTATATCGATATTAAAATCGTGTTTTACGAAGCCTAGCAAAAAAAAACTTTTTCAATTCTTAAAATTTTCCAAAATAAAATAGTCGAAATGCTAAAAAAACGAATTAAACAAAAAATCTTCGAATTCTGCCACGGCTTATATAAAAACAAATAATTTATTATTGCTAAAAAAAAAAAAGCATTTACAAGCTTATTACCGCAATTATCGAAATAAACAGAATAACGATACGAAACGCTAATATATTATTTAACATCGATCAATTTTCAAACGAATTCGCAAAACTAATAATCGCTTTTTTTCTCGATCTGTTTTCCGGCTACGATTATTTAATACTTAACCTACGATTTCGAAATATAACAGCAATTTAAATTTTAATCGGTTTGCTGCGTATAATCAGAATATTTATAAAAGCTATTAATTCAATCGCTTAATTCGTAAAAATCGTATATAAAATCCTTATAATTTGCATTTCTGATATTGCTTTTTTTTACGTTAACGACGTTAAAATAAAAAGCTTTAAATTATATTATAATAATAAAAAGATTTTTTTTAAAATTCGACGTTATATATAATAAAATATATTTAAAACATCGACAAAATCATAGTTTGCTTCGAAAAAACCAAAGCTATTATTAGCCTTCGATTAAAATTCTGCATATCCGAAATAAATATCGTTGGCTATATAATTAATAGCGCTAACCGTTATTTTTAACGAAAAAAAATTAAAAAGATTTGCGAATAAAAAAAATATAAAAAACGTCACGTCACCGAAGCCAAAACTTTTATTAGCGTTATAATTTACTACCGCAATTAAATTAAAAAACTTTTTTTAAAAAACTGCATTTATTTACGCTATAATAAAAAAAAAAATCGATTTCGTTTAGGAAAAAAAACAAAGCAAAACTATAAAAATCTTTAAAAAACGACTTTTTATCGGCTTTATCGCTTATACGAATCGATTACAATTCAAACGCAAAAAAAATCATTTTAATTATCGACGCTAATATTTTCGATTAAAAAGCTGTATTATAACAAATCGATAAAAACAAAAAAACGACATTTTTTACGATTCGAAAACGGCTTATAATCTCTCGCGAAAGCACGCTACGATGCTATTAAACGAAAATATCGAAGCGCTTTTAAAATAATAAAAAAAATAAAAAGCGAATTATACGGCGTATATTTTATTTTAAAAACAAACGCAAAAGTTTTTATCGATTAATTAAATAAAAAAACCAATAATCTATTAAAAACATTCGTTACTAATTAAATAGCTTAAATACGATTTATAAATTTCGAAATTAAATATATTAAAAAAATAATTAATACAGCGGCAGACGGCTTTTCCAAACGAAAACGCTTTTATCCGTTTAATTTCGCTAAATAAAACGAATAAAATATTAACGAATAAATTATTAACGAAATCGGCTGCTTCGTTATTTGCGTTTTAAATTTTATAAAGCCGAAACTATTCGCGTTATTATTTCGGCTGGCACCGCGAATAAAAAACATTAATTCTCGGGCCGAAAAAGCATTCGCGTTATTATCTCGGCTAATACCGCGAATAGATTTAACCGAAAACGATCGGAATAAACCGATTAACGACGAAAATAAACTTTTAATCGACAATTACAAAACCGAAAACTTTTATTTAATCGCATATTATTTAATTATTTTATTCAAACTATTTAGCATACTAAACTATCAGTTTAAATTATTTAAAAACCAAGCTTTCGATTATATTTTAGCCGATAAAAAATTATATAAAATAAAAAATAATATATATTAAAAACGCTTAATAATAAACAATAAGGCCGACAAGTTTCAAATCATAAAAAAAGCCTACGAAAAAGTATTTTATAAAAAAACTAAAACCATTTATCACCGAATTAAAAACGACTTCTAATAAAAAAAATACTTCGAAGATTGCAAAACTTTCGTTAAAAATTACATTTCTTGCCAAAAACGAAAGCCTGGCCGAAAAAAAAACCTATTATATCCGACGTAATTTTCTAAAATTTAAAAAAAATCAATTTCGACGTTACACGCGTATTAATTACCGATCGCGAATATACGTGCTTCGTACTCGTTATCGACGATTTGTTTAAATAATTTAAAAAACGATTTTTTCGAAACGCTATTTCCGAAACTATAGCGATTTTTTTTTAAAAAAACGTTGTATATCGATACGGTTTGTTTAGCAAATTAAACGTCGACGATAAACCCGAAAACAAAAGCGTTATTAAAACCTTTACAAAAAAATACGATATTTAACGGATTTAAATCTCAGCTTATAATTCGAAAAGCAACGGATTTGTTAAACAAAACCATAAGAATATTTTCGACGGCTTATCAAAAGCCATTCGAAAAAGTTATAAACGTTAATCGCGAAAGTTTTCGGAAATGCTTTTCGTTATACGCATATATATATACGCTTTTATTAAAATAATTTCATTTTTCATTTAATACAATAAAAACGCTCGACTGCTTTTGAAAACAAAATGGCCTGTATAAAAGTTTTATAACGTAATTAAAATAAAAACGAAAGCAGACTTATTAATAATAAAATTTAAATAGCTAAACTACCGCGATATAAATATAAAAAAAAAAATTTAAAAAAAAAAAATATAAAAAAGCGGCTAAAAAAATCTAAAATAAAACCAAAATTCTAAAAAAAACGCTAAACAAAAAAAAAAATCTGGTTTTAATTTACAACGTTTAGCGCGTTATTAATAAATCGGCCGATATTAAGCTTAATTATAAATAGCTCGGATTCTACGAAATATGCAAGGCCGAATTAAATAAAAGCTATTATAAGCTTACGAAATTCGATAAAACAAAACTGAAAAAAACGTTCGCCGCCAACCGGTTAAAGCGATTTTACAAAAAAAACCAGCAAATTTATCTTTTGAATTTTAAATCAGACAGCGATTCCGATTCCAGCGATTCCGACGACGATTCCGACCAAAGCAATTATACTTTTAAAAAAAAAAAACCTTTTAAAAAAGTTTTGAAAACAACCGAACGATAATTCGCGCGGCTGAAAATATAATTTAAATCGTAATTCCATTTATAACCGAAAAAAAGAAAAAAATATATAAAATTATTTACTAACTGTTCTATTGTTTTTGTTATCTATTATTTTTTTTTTTTATTATATATTATTTTATTGTTTTTGTTTTGCTTTATTTATATATAATTTAATTATTTTGTTTTATATATATTATTTATTTTTAAAACTTTTTTTTATATTATTTAAAACATTTATTATACTTTTTTTTGTTTAATTATATTTTTGTTTATTAAAACAAAAGCTTTGTATATATTTAAGCCGCATATTTAATATATTTATATTGCTCGCATATTTTACGAAAACTATCTTTTATGCATTTTATTATTTATTATTTTCTGTATTATTTTTTTTTTCGTTATTTTAAACGGATATTTATTTAAACAATTGTAATTTATTAAAAAAACAATATACGGATTTCCGTAACTTTTAAATACAAATATCTTATAGTTTTCGTATTTTTTCTTAATTACTTTTCAATAAATACAATATACTTTTCTAATTAACAAATTTATCGATATTATATCGTTTTCTAAGCAAAACGTTGCTAAATCTGGCAAATTTATTTTTAATTTACTTTAGAACGGAATTATTATACGTAACTTTTCCGAATTTAAACAAACATATAATACGGCTATTCCAAATTAACAAACAGCTTTCGTAAAAACATTTATAAAACAATTCGATATAATAATTAAAAACGTCAACAAATTTTTATTCGATTACAAAAATTTCGTTAAAACTGAATTCGTTCGCAAAAGCTTTAATTACGACAAATTCCTGCTGAATTACGACAACGCGTTAAAAGCTCTCGCCGAAATAAAAAAAGTTCGAAACAACAAAAAAAAAAAAATAATAAACCGAATATTGCCCTTTTTGCTAAATCAACGAAAAAAAAAAAAATATTTAAAAATACGTTTTTAGCAAAATTACCGGTATTATTTTCATTTCGGCATTTCGCTCGCTTTTTCGAAACTATTACTTTTACGAAAAAAAGAAATTTAAATATTAAACGCTTATATTTTTAAAACGCAAGCTCTGAAAGCCAACAACTCAAAAGCCCGCAAATTTACAAGCCTTTTTACGGCTATTTGCAAATTAGTCGACGACGCTATGCAATCGCTAAAAAAAGTTTTAATCGGCTGCGAAATTCCAAATCTAACCTTTTTTTAAAGCAAAAGACTAAACGTCGCCAAATGCGGCATTTTTTATACCAAAAAAAAAAAACGACGCCATTCCGACGTTTTAAATTTACGACGACGAAAAAAAACGAAAAAGCTAATATTATTTTTGTTTAATTCGAAAAAACATACGCGGTAACAATTAATACGCCTAAAACAGCTAAAACAATTCGACGATTTTCATTTTTAATTATCGAAAACGAATCCGAAAACGAAATTAAAAGCGTAATAACAAATAACCGCTTATTCGAATACAAAAAACCTATTGTATTTGTAAAAACGATTCCGAAAAAAAATAAAAACAAAAAACGTAAAAAAACGCGCCGACATTTTCGAAATCTTTTTTATTCGGAAAAAAACTATTCGCGTCGTTAGCAAAAAAGGCATCGCGAATAAAAACAGCCGGAAATCGACGCCGAATTATAACTTTTAAGCTAATTAATAAAAAAACGCGACGATTTTACGAAATCAAATTTAAAAAAAAACGCAAGCATTTCGAAAAAAAAAAACTTAAAAGACGATTTTAAATTTAATTTCTCGAAATTAAATACGCAAATACTAAAAACGCTTGCTGCGTTCAGAAACGTCGTACCGCTAATATTTTAAATTTTAATAAAAAACATTCAAAATCTCGACTATTATACGACTCGACCGAAAAAGCTTAGAAAAAAATATCGAAATTATCGCGGAAAAAATTATACAAAAAGCATAAAATCAAATTATTCTGCTTAAAACTTTCGCTTTCGACGACGAAACGATTCAAAAGTTTTATTTCGACACTTTTATATAAAAATTAAATAAACCCGTTAATTTTTTTTTTTGCTTTTCGAACAAAAATTAAACTAAGCTTTTTTCGGAAAATTGCAAATATAATACGCCGAAATAAATAAAAAAAAAAACTTTTAAAAACGGTAACCCGTTTTTATTCGAACTTTTTTTTCGTTAAAAAACTTCGATTTTTTAATTTCGTTTTTACAAATAACGTTAACGCCAGAAAAAAAACGGCAAAATTCTGTCATTTTTATATACGTTATTACGCGGCGTACTGCGATTTGATTATAAAAAAAAATTAACGTTATCGGCTTCGCTAATCGATTCGCTGCTATTAAAAATTCGGATTACGACGTATTCGAAATTGATTTTAATAATCAATTTATATTTCGACGAAAAACTGCGAAAATTACCCAAGCGCGTGCTAAAGCTTATTTAAGCTACGTAAATTTCAAAACAGATTCTAAAATTTTTAACGCGATTATAAAACTCGATTAAAACGTAAAAAAATAAAAAACAACGAATATTCCCAAAAGCCGATTTTTTCTGATTTTTCGACCGAAAATATATTTTAAAATTTATCTGAATTAAATTGCGAATTCGTTAATTACGTAAGGTTTTACGACGGAAAAAACAAACCATTATTGTATTTTAAAAAAAAAAAAATAATTATATATAAATATTATTTCCGACTAGTTAAAACCCAAAAAGCGCCTACAGCTTTTTTTCGCTAATATATTTTATAATTTTATTTAACAAGCTTTCAAAATGCATTTCGGCCTTTACCTCGTTGTTTTAATTATCCGGAACTTTGGAAACTGCCGCTTCGTAATATACCTTAACGTTCCGATCGTTTTTAGGTTTCGTTAATCCCGACCGTATTACGATTATAAAATTCGATATCGCCGATTTTTAAAAAAAAAAAAAAAATCGAAAATCTTACCGACGCTATTTTCGATTATCACGTTTTATTTGCATTCGTATATAATTCGGAAATAATCGAAACTTATTTATAATTACACCACGACGTTAAATTAACTAAAACCATCCAAAAAAAGCTTAGCTTTTTTTTATATTTTTTAAACGCGTTTTAAAACAATAGCCCCTCGGCTATTTTATCGGACTACGAAACCGAAAGCTACGAAATAAAAAATAAAATAACTTTTATCAGCTTTTCGATTAAGCAAAAAGTTTTCGTTAGATTTAAAATCTAAAAAACCGACGGCGCGATACTAATTTACTCGAACAATTATACGGCGCAAAAATATAAAAACCATTTCGAAAACGACGCTTCGATAAGCCATTTGATATTATTTATATTACGGCGAAAGCAATCACAGCATTTTCGATAATCTCGATTGCAAACGACTATTTCCAAATCATTTCGTAAAATAATTTTTTTTACAAGCTTCGAAGCTTTTTTAAAAAACATTCGTCGGCAAATAACCGTAATCCGACCCATTAGTTTTACGAAAAGCAAAAGCGTTAATCGGTTTTAATTACGACGAAATTAAATCGATTATTTTCACAATTTTCAACATAAGACTTTTCAACGCTTTTTTGCAAAGCGTAGAATTACGTTCAAAAGCTGAAATTTATTATCTACGGAAAAAAATCGTAAAAAAACATCCGTCGCGGCGATATTTAATAATATTATCGACGAAAAAGTTATCAAAAACGTTTGTAAATTTTAAACGATACTTCGATTAACATTTTATCGAGCCATTTTTTAAAAAAGCAAAATAAACAAAATAATTCAAAACGATAAGCGAAACGCTACTTTTTCGCAAAAGCTAACAGCGAAAAAATTTAAAACGGATTAGAAAACCGAAAAAATATAAAACTAAAAAAAATTCGGTTTTTAATTAATTAGTTTTTAAATTATATAAAATAAACTAAATTGCATTTATTAAAATTATATTTTTCTTTGGTCGTAATCAAAAACGACTACGTATATTATTTGAAACAGAATATAAAACGATAATATTTTTTATATTAATAAAAATTAATAATTTTAGCTATAATCGAGGCATGAACCTTTTCGAAACCCTTTGCCGCTGACTACTTTTAACAGATATAAAAGCAAAGCATTCTTTTAAATAATATTATAAGCACGTAATTCAATAATTATACCTTTATTTATTCTTTTTTTTCTTTTTTTCAGTTTTTTTTAAAAATTCCCTAGATTATTTTACCCACCGACATATGGCCGTATCAGTCTGGTTTTTCCTACCTACTTTTACAATAAAAATACTATCGTCGTAAAAAATCGTAGAAAAATATTCTTCGAAAACTTCGAGATATTTGGCGGCTGTAACGCTTTTACGAGTCGCATTTGAGTCTTCGCGTATTACGACCAAATCTGTTCGAATTTCCCAGCCGAAATGCAGCCTAAAACATAGTCGATCGACTTTTAATAAGCTCTTTTTGAACTGCCCAAGGTTGTAAGCCTTTAGTTATTAAATTGCGTTAATAATAAGAAATATAAATCGATAGAAATATTAACTTTTCGCTCGATAAACAAACTCCCAACGACTTTCTTTTTCACGTTCAATTGAATATTCGTTAAAAACCAGCGCTAGCGACGCTAATAAAAAAATGATTTATTATCGTAAAAAAAAAATGCTTATTACAATCGCGCGGGCAGCGCGTTCGTCGATTAAAAACAGATCGTTTTCGACAGCGCTATTTTTGTATACCGGATTTTTTTAAAAATCGATATATCGTTTTTTTTCGAAACGTGCGAAACGGTAAAAAAGCGTAATGAGCCGCTGTAATCTTTAGCGTACGAGCAATCGCTCTGAAAATAGCTTTTCCGTCGCGCTTTATAATAAGAAAAAATGGGCGTCTACGAGATTATGATTTACCGTCGGGTTATAAAAACGCGTTTTTGACCGTGTAACGCGCGGTAGATGGGCTGCACTTTTCCGACTCCGCAAGCCAGGTATAAAAAACCCTATACTTTTTAGCGCCAATAATACGATTTCTAGCCCTTTGAGAAAAGTGCTCAAAGGGCTGGCGAAACGTTTCGGCTGTTCGTAGCATAATAGTATAGTTGCGAAAAAAAGGTGTGTTTTGTTGTAAACGCGAAAAGTCGCGGTCGGGGGCCGACGCGCAACTTCATGTGTCTACGTACTGTATCGGTAGGTAAAATAGTTTAGGAAATTTTTAGAAAAGACTGAAAAAAGAAAAAATAGAATAAATAAAAATATAAATTAGACTGCGTACTTATAGTATTATCTAAGGGGGTGCTTTGCTTTTATACCTGTTGAAGGTAGTCAGTGGCAGGGGGTCTCGGAGGGGTCTATGCCTCGATCATAGCTAAAACTACCAAATCCTATCAATACAAAGTATCACCGTTTTACAACGTTGTTAAGGGTTCGATAATCGATACAGAAACGCAGTGAACCGTCGGTTTTTTTTAGCGAAAAGCACTGGAGCAGCGAAGGGAGCGGTGGAAGGTTTATTCGAAGTTAGCTCTGCTAAGCTGGTTGAAAGGATCGAAATCGATATTTCGTTGGTTCTGAAACGTTCGAAAAAACTGTGAGATTGGGTTTTGAGAAAAGTGTTGTACGTAAGGTCGTTTAGTATTTTGTCGATCTCGTATAAAAAAATTAAAAAACATTTCAACTGTTTTTTTTTTAAAAAATCAGTTTAAAAGCGTATACAATAATTTGGCAGATAAAAATTGGGTAAGCAGTGGATTAAAAATCTCGTTTTCGAATTGATCGTTTAGAAAATTCAGAAAATAACTTATTTAAACTATCGATTATATTAAGCTGAAAGACTATCGCGGCGAAGACTTTTTTTCGATTTTTAATATAATTGTTTTTCGTAGAACGAGGAAGCTGTTTTAAGGAACAACTTTTTTAACGAAAAAAAAAAAAAAAAATAACGGAAAAAAAAAATCGACAGCCTGGGAAAATGGTGTAATTTTTTGTATTATCCTATTGGCGTCGCTATCGAAATTAGCAACGCAAATGAAATTCGACCTTTTCGCGCTTTCGCATAACGTCGTAGGTTTGCTACAATTGGTTAAAATTCTTGTTACGTTTTATAACGTCGTTTTGATAGCGAAATTAAATTTTTCGAAAATACAAATAAAAAACTTTAATACAACGAGCGTAAAAAGCTGTAGAAGAATAAGACTTCGGCTAATAAAGCTTGCGTTTATTACAGTTTAATAAAATTTAGTGTTTCGGCCAGCCAAGCTTTTTTTTAAAATCATACTATGATTTTCGAAATTGATAATTAAAAAAAAAAATAAACGATTATATTCGGTTGTTAATAATAAAATTAAAAAGCGTAAATAAAAATATAATTAAATAGCTACGAGTTTTATTATACTTTTTACAAAAAAAGGAGTCGGAAAAAATCAAAATAAAAGTTTAAAAAAAAAATTTGATTAGCGCCGAATCGATCAACGCATAACCGTTCGCTTTAAAATCGGCGGGAAAGCTTTTAATTTCTTTATAAGCGTTTTGGAAAATTGTTTAAAAAAAGGTTTTTATTTTTATTATTATTATCGAAAGGCGAGTTTTTCGGCCGGTTCGATTTCGTTTATATTTACCAGTCTGAAAAAGCTTTTAAGTGGACAACCGAAAGTCGGCCCGTAAAAAATCGCCCAGATTTGGCTTTTTTTAAACTTTTTAATAATATAAAATAAAAAAACGAACGCTGTCGTTGGTCCGATCGAAAAGAAAAAAAAAAGCTAAAAAAAAAGCGTTTTGGCGTGGAAAAAAAAAACAGCAAAAAGCTAAAAAAAAAAAAGCTTATAAAAAAACATTTAAACTATTTTCGTACGTACGATTTGACTCGTAGTACGCTTTTGGTAAAAAACTTACTATTTTAATAAGTAATGGATTTGATTAAAAAGCGATTCGCGTATAAAATTCGTTTAGCCAATTAATTTTGCTTTTTTTGTCGAACGGCGGGTAAGGCCAATTTTTAAAAATCGTTATACGCGCTTATTTTAAATGCAGTTTTTTTCGTAAACGTTTTAGTATTTTTCGCGAAAAGCGTTTCGAAGCTGTTTATCAATTCGTATTTAAGCGCGTTTTTTGCTGCGAAAATAAAAAATCGCAAATAAAATCGCTAAAAATCGTCGTTCGTATATTTATTATAAGCATTTTTAAAATTCGTTTTTCGGCTTTTTGATTATTGGAAAAATCGGCCAGAAAATCGGGCGATCTTTTTTACTAATTTTTCGAAAAATATAAAATCGGTACGATTTGAAATTCGCGCGGAATAAAAAACTTTTAATTACGCTTTCGGTTTAATCGAATATATAATTTTTGCGAAATCGATCGCTAACGAAATAACTCGTAATAAAAATTCGAAGTTGTCGAAAATTTTTATTTTAAAGGCGTGCTTTGTAATTTTTATTATTATTTAAATTTAAACTTAAGATTCTGGACGCGCTTTATACGAGCTAATTGAAAAGTCAGCAAATAAATAAGAATTATAACTAAAAAAACGCGCTAATGGTTTTGGGCCGTCAGAAAAAATTCAAAAAAAATTCGCGAAAAACGTGGAAATTAATTTGCAACGTTTATTAATTAAAATAAAACGTGGGCGAAAAAAAAAAGCAGCAGATTCGCGACTGGCCAGAAACAACGTTCGATAGATTTTATCAAACGCTTTAATTAAAAGATCTATCGCAGTCGTATAAAATCTTCAGGAATTATCGTTTACGTTTTTGCGTTTTTTTCAATTCGATTTTGCAAAAGTTTCAATTAAACGCTTTCAGCGCTAAGCTGCAAAAAAAAAAATAGCAGGCCAAATAATTAACGCTTTGTTTTTTTTTTTTTTTTTTTCTCGGAGAAAGAAGAAAAAAAGGAAAAAACTGTTTTTTTTTCAAAAAAAAAAGCTTTTAGGAGAGGCTGCTTTTTCGCTAATTAAAAAGAAATTAAATATAATAGCAAAAACTGAAGAGCTTTGCTAAAAAAAAATCGTTGTTAAACAGAAGCTATTCTTCGCGAAGTGCGGGAATAATTTACGATAACCTTTTTACGACCGGTCGATCATTCCTGATATAATCCGTAAGAATTCGAAAAAAGAAATAGTTTACGGGCATACGGGCCGTCGCCAGCGTAAAAAAAAAAGATTTTTATTAATAATATAACGATTTTAATCAGAGTCGTAAGGCTGGAGGATTAATCAATTGGTCGCGGTCGTATTCATATAATATAAAAAAAACGAGCTTTTAATTTTGTACAAAAATATTTATTTAAAATTAAACAATTGCAAAAAAGCAGAAAATTGCTAAGCAAAAAAAAAGCTTTATATATATAAATAGTTTTCATAGTTAATGAAGTTCATCAGAATAAGACCAGAAAGCTTGCAGCTACACTAGTTTGCTGGGGTGACACGAGAGGTGGGCAAAAGAGTGAATCGTCACAGGGCGACCTAAATGCTTTTGAAGGCGAATATTTTTCCCAAGTTTTATTATAGCTTAGCGTTTGTTTTGGGCCAACCGATCATTCCGTTTTTCGGTAAAACTCGATTAGAAAAATCTTGGTCCGCCGGCGACGGTATTTAATTTTTAAAAAAACGGTTTCAGTTTCAGAAAAATCTTTTATGTTGGGCCGTTTTTCGTTGTATTTACAACTGACAAACTTTTTCAAAATCCAATGTATTTTAAAAATGATAAATAAAAGTATCTTTTTATTATTAAAAAATCTTTATAAATAATAATAATTT